>CAMTDV010000013.1:69513533-70180718 GCA_947069175.1 Scalesia atractyloides | reverse complement strand
ATGCATTCAAAAAACTGTGGGCACCAAAAGCCCTTATGGACCGCAAGGGCTAACCTTTTGTGGTCCGCAAGGACGTCGCTGGAAGAATGTTTGATGGAGGTATTTTGCTTGTCTGAATTTTTTTGGGCACCTTAAGGGATATATGTATATGACTATTAAGAATGTATATGAGTATGATTTCCGAATATAATTTAAACATCAAGTATTATTCGGTTTCGTAAATAATGCACGTATTCGAGATTGATTAAATATCCTGTATTTATGCATAAACAAGTGAGAATAAAGATGTATTTTCATCATGATCGAAGTCTCCGATTTCAAGATTGGAAAATAAAATACAAACACGACGTGATTAAAAGTTTCTAAAAATAGAAATACGATTACAACTTCCTAAATAAGAACAGTGAAAGATGCGAAGCGTTACATCACTTATATGGCGTACCAAACTATATCACGTATGATAGGGGATGCAACAGTGCAACAACGTCCAAGGTGAACGACCTAAATATAATACGACCTGTAAGCAGGGGCAGATGTACCTTACTATAAGGGGTAGCCTCCGCTGCGCTCCAGCGGTAGTGTAAATTTTGAAATAATTTGATGTTTTTTCGATGTTGTTACCCCTATGAAAGTTTTCTAGATCCGCCACTGCCCGTAAATCAGTAAGAGTCTCTCCCTTTTTAGTTGTATACAAGCACCCATCATGACATGTGGACTTAGCTATATAAAGGCTAAGAATTTGGGAGAAGATATGTAATTCATGAAGCGCTCTAATAAAAGATCAAGGAATTAAACATCAAGTACAAATTACAATACAAAGAACAAATAAAATATGAGTTTCAAGACGTTTGAGGTAGGAGATAAAGTTAACATTTACCTTAGCATAGTGAGGGTCACGATTGGAATCTATAGAAATATTAGCTAGAAACATTATTAAATTCCTTAACACGAGGTTCATATCCAATAATTTAAGGTGGTGAATAGTTACAAACATTACCTATCAGATTACATCGATAAAACCTAAGAATTCGAGACCGTGTTTCGCAATTAAGGGGAATGGTGTGGTGCTGATCCTAGAATTAGTGGACTTAGATTAACTAGAAAGAGGCCGTTGGGATACAAAAGGGTCTGGCTTAAAAAGAGCATGCTATGTTTTGAGTTTCAAGCCCCATAAGTAATGGACGAAAATGTCTCTGTAGACAGAATCACAAGGAAAACCTTCACCCAGAATTTTAGATCCAAATTTTATCACCAGCAACTACGATTTCGACCGCATTAGTATTCTCCAATTTATCAATTCGAATTAATTTGTTTCCTTTTTTGTTATAAAAACATGCGAATTTATTATTTGAGTAGTTTATGCGCCTACCCGGACAATTTCGTGATTTGTGCAATTATATGAGCCCCTTATTAAGTTGCGTTATCTTGTTGAGAGATAAACCCATTTACGATTCTTAAGCTTTATTGGCTATATATCATGATGTAGACACACAAAAGATTAACTGAAAAAGAACTCAAATAATCATTTCTCATCCGGAAGAGATGAAGCAAAAGCTATATTTGTAGTTACATCAACTTTATGATGTATTAAGGACTTCAATTGATAATGCTTAAATATGTGATGGTTCACAAGCAAAATACCTCCATCTAGTGTAGTGCATGTAGGTCTTCCTTTGTGGTTTGCTGTGTAAGAAAGAGATGGATATTGGATCTTTTTGGTGAAAGTGATGTGAGAGTACGCAAGTTAAAAATAAGGGTTCTTGCATATATATGATGATGGCTCATTTTTTTTTTAATTTTTAGAATTCTCTTTTGTTTGAAATTTAGAGTTTTAAATTTTAATTTAGTAAGAACGATTTTGAAACCCAGTTTACAAAATTGTGTCGGAATGTTATTCATTCCTCTGAAATATATGATGATGGCTCATTTTTTTTAATTTTTAGAATTTTCTTTTGTTTGAAATTAGAGTTTAAATTTTTTTTTTTTCACTCCTTTAAAATACTTATTTATTATTTTAATCTATTACCTACTATAAATTGTCAACTTTATCTTCTCAGGTCATAAGCTATCTCTCTTTTTCTTCTCTCTCCATCTCTTAAATTCCCTACAATATACACCACTCAAATATATATATATATATATATATATATATATGATGGTTCATTAAAGAAGAAATTTTATGTGAGAAAAAAAAAAGAAATGTCATAATGATAAAACATTAATTAGTTTATAACCCATCTTATTAATTATGTTATCTCTCATTAATAAAAAAATATTATATCTTATACATTCAAATTTATCCTACATATATCTTATACTTATTGAGATTTATCCTACACACATGTAAATTTACCATACACATTTCAAAATTTATCCTACACATACTAAAATTTATCATACAAATGTCGAAAATTGTCCTTCATCATAAATTATTTTATCTTGAAAAAGTAAATTAAAAAAATAATTTACAAATTTAATTAATTAGCTAATTAATGACAATTATAGATTTACCTATATACCCTTTTTATAATATTAAATACATAAATTAAATGAAGTAAATGGAGAATTTCTATTGGTTTAAAAGTTATTCTTTTTATTCTTACAAAAATTTTCTTTTCATTTTAACTCTCCACTATTTATATATATATATATAATATATGGGTTAGTTCAAATTAGTATTATCACAAGTTGTGAGAATCATAAGAACTCCTACTTTCTGCGCGAATTGGATAAAATTTTTTTACATAAGCGTAGATGAAAATATTATAAACACATCTGTAAGAAAAACAAAAAAATTGTCGAGTCCGTAGTTTTGCGTGATATAAGTGTTTTTACGCATTGATGTAAATTTGTTATGAATATAAATATTTTTTACACCTCATGTAAATGTGTGTATGCGACATTTAAAATTTTCTTTCTTGGAACAAATAATTTTCTATGATTTTTGAGAATTTTTTTTAGAAAAACCTTTTATACTACCTAGTTTTCACAGTTCTCACAACTCAATATGGTTCTCATTTAACTTATCCTTATATATATCTAAGTGACAACTTATTTTTTCATTTCTCTTTTTAGTTTTTGTTACATTATATAATTTTTCCAGTAAACTTACTTTCATATTTCAATTACAATTTTTTTTATTAATTTTGTACACTACATATTAATTCAGTTATGTGATTTAATTCGGTTTTTAAAGCGGTCTGACTAAATGCCCCGTAATGTTTAGGGATAAGATCGGTGCCCGTTCAGTACCGAATAACGAGAAAAGTGGGTACCGGTTCCGGTAATTACCGGTGTTTTACCTGTAAATACGGTACCGTATCGATATGGTATCAAAAAAGGGGAAAAAGTGGGTACCGATACCGAATATACCCTGTACGATATCGGTTTGGTACTAGTACCAGTATCAAATGTTCATCCCTAGTAATGTGTGAACGTATCTTAGTGTTTTTACATCTATTTTTGTTTGATTTAACGGTTCCGCCACAACGTGTGAGGTCCCAAAAACTCGTTTTTGTTAATATTTTAACTTAGTAGTATCTTAATAAATAAATTAAGTTAACGTATAATTCTTAGCTAAATAAAAAGCGATTATCAAGTATTATATAAAATCTAATAAAACTCTTAAATAATTTAAGGTCGGGTTTTACTTAAAAGGGTCAGATAAAACTTTTTAATAATTTAAGGTCTGGTTTTACAGAATACATGATTTATAAAAAAAAAATACATAAAAATGCCATGTCTTTGTAATTTTGTATATCTTGTCTAGATATGATGAAAAAATATTGCAACCTCATGATAAATATTCGGATAATAAATAAATGTGTTGTAAACACTTAATAATGCAAATGAATCGAACGAACACGTATAAGATCTTGTTGTGTTCGTTCGTTTAAAAAATAAACGTGTTCACGAATTATTTATGAACTCTTACTGAACAAGATTTTTTTTATATTCATTTATTTGAATGTGATCATGTTCATTTGCGTTTGTTTATTAATTTTAGGCAAGGAACACATACAAATGCCCATGAATACAAACGAACACAAACAATTATTTATGAGGAAAATGTAAACATAAACGAACTGATGTTAAAATATAATATACAATACAATAAAGGGAGAGAGAGCACCAGACTCAGCCATCCATACAACTAAAAAAAATTGGGTAGGGGTACCGTGCCTTCACAACCGAGTTCATTGATCATGTAGCAATTATGGGTTTCCATACTCGAGGATTGTGTGTATGGGGAGCCGTTATTAAACATAAAAAACAAAATTGTAAGATTATATATGTGTCACCATATCTAGAACAACAAATTTAAGAAATAAATATGTGTCTATCATCGAAAATTGGCTAATGAAGTTATAATAAAAAATTACTTCCTTGAAAAACCAGAAGTACTACACAAATATGCTTAGAGCGAGATTTTTCTTTCCAAGTGAATTATTATTAAAAATTGTTGAGGATGTTAAAGCAGATACAAGTTTAAATGGTTTCATCATGGTTAAAAATATCATCATGCCATTCAGGAATGCACATGATGGAGCTATCATGGGCTAATAAAAACAAGTATTTTTACTTAAATATCTATATGAGTATGGGTAAGTAAGGTCGTATTCACAGGGAATTTATGGTCAGTGTTACAAGGATTAACTAAAGAACTACTATTATACAATCAGAGGTTGTTTGTTTGTTTTGTTTGAATAAAAACACAATTTGTCGTGTTATCAGAATGAAAGAAGTAACCCCACCGAAATGCCAATTACCAGTTTAACACAAAACCTCGTTTACTGATTCAACACCACATAGACATAGCCTTGAATTATTGACTTAAATTAATTAGTAGGGACAACTTTTAAATAAACTATAACAACTAACACTCCGTTTGATTATCCCAATTACCCACCAATATACCAACCCGCTAACGATGCAAGGAAATTGTCAATACGCTTGATAAACGACAAAAATTTCAAATATAATAAAATTTACTGGAAATCAAGACAAGTGGTTAAAGTACGAATTATAAGAATCAGAAACATAGTTTAATGTATTTAACTAAGCAATCGTTCATCCGTGGGAAGACACAAGAAGGAGGTCTATGGATCTTCTGTTTAAACTAAACAGGTTACACGAAACGACCTGTTAAGACACGAAAAAATTTACCAACGTATCATACGACCTGTTTAAGACACGAACATGACCTGTTAAGACACGAACACGACCTATTTAAGATACGAACACGACGAATTGGGGAAGCTGTGAACCGAATTGGGAATGTGGTGTTTGTGAGAGAGATTTAAAAATTATTGTTTGGATTGTGGAAAAAAATCCGTGTGGTGTTTGTGTATAATTCATCACAGGTCCCACGACTGATGACCCCATGTCCACACCACATAATATTTTTTTAATTTTAATTATTAACATTCTTAACGGGTCTTAATAGGTTAACGGGTCTTAATAGGTTAATGGGTTTTAACCTGTTTAGAACGAAAACTTGTTAAGTCTTATCGTGTTAACCTGTTTTAGACACGAAACATGTTAAGGTCAAACAAGAAACATGATAACTTCGTATAGCTTTGTATCGTGTTATCGTGTTCATGTTAGAATTGCTAGCCCTAATTATAACTAAGCAATCGTTCATCCATGGGAAGTCACAAGAAGTTTAGCCTCGCATGGTTGTCATCACAACCTCAAATCTTGAGTTGGAATGATTAAACATGAGAAACCTGGATGGATGGGATGCCATGACTATGAAAATTGCCTTTCGGGAGCTTTGGAATCACAAAAGCGGCTGAAAGATGAAATGTGGATTGTTTCATGTGATAGGTTAAATTAAAAATATTCCCCAACACTCCTAGGCGCACAACGCGACAAGGATCTCTTACTCCTCCGCGTGGCGCGAAGAAGACAAGTTTGACTATTGTTGACTGTGGCATTGTTGCGCCACACAACAGCTCCTTATGACTCCTTCGTATGGCGTGAAGGAGGTCAGTATCCAGAACTTGTTCTACAAATTCCGTGTTGACCCACCAAGCCCATTTTTCCGCTTGGATGTTCCTTTTACCCCTTTTAATGTGACACTTTGGAAATTTATATCCAATAATATGGCAACATGTGTCCAATAAATTCTTAAATATTCTAGATATGTTTGATGAGAGGGACCAATTTCATAAATATGGAAGATGATACAAGTTGAGGGATCAAATGTAATAAAATGCCAAAATTATGCTTCTAACGGTACCTTACGGACCGCAAAGCATATGTCTTACAGTCTGTAATGCATTCAAAAACTGTGGGCACCAAAAGCCCTTATGGACCGCAAGGGCTAACCTTTTGTGGTCCGCAAGGACGTCGCTGGAAGAATGTTTGATGGAGGTATTTTGCTTGTCTGAATTTTTTTGGGCACCTTAAGGGATATATGTATATGACTATTAAGAATGTATATGAGTATGATTTCCGAATATAATTTAAACATCAAGTATTATTCGGTTTCGTAAATAATGCACGTATTCGAGATTGATTAAATATCCTGTATTTATGCATAAACAAGTGAGAATAAAGATGTATTTTCATCATGATCGAAGTCTCCGATTTCAAGATTGGAAAATAAAATACAAACACGACGTGATTAAAAGTTTCTAAAAATAGAAATACGATTACAACTTCCTAAATAAGAACAGTGAAAGATGCGAAGCGTTACATCACTTATATGGCGTACCAAACTATATCACGTATGATAGGGGATGCAACAGTGCAACAACGTCCAAGGTGAACGACCTAAATATAATACGACCTGTAAGCAGGGGCAGATGTACCTTACTATAAGGGGTAGCCTCCGCTGCGCTCCAGCGGTAGTGTAAATTTTGAAATAATTTGATGTTTTTTCGATGTTGTTACCCCTATGAAAGTTTTCTAGATCCGCCACTGCCCGTAAATCAGTAAGAGTCTCTCCCTTTTTAGTTGTATACAAGCACCCATCATGACATGTGGACTTAGCTATATAAAGGCTAAGAATTTGGGAGAAGATATGTAATTCATGAAGCGCTCTAATAAAAGATCAAGGAATTAAACATCAAGTACAAATTACAATACAAAGAACAAATAAAATATGAGTTTCAAGACGTTTGAGGTAGGAGATAAAGTTAACATTTACCTTAGCATAGTGAGGGTCACGATTGGAATCTATAGAAATATTAGCTAGAAACATTATTAAATTCCTTAACACGAGGTTCATATCCAATAATTTAAGGTGGTGAATAGTTACAAACATTACCTATCAGATTACATCGATAAAACCTAAGAATTCGAGACCGTGTTTCGCAATTAAGGGGAATGGTGTGGTGCTGATCCTAGAATTAGTGGACTTAGATTAACTAGAAAGAGGCCGTTGGGATACAAAAGGGTCTGGCTTAAAAAGAGCATGCTATGTTTTGAGTTTCAAGCCCCATAAGTAATGGACGAAAATGTCTCTGTAGACAGAATCACAAGGAAAACCTTCACCAGAATTTTAGATCCAAATTTTATCACCAGCAACTACGATTTCGACCGCATTAGTATTCTCCAATTTATCAATTCGAATTAATTTGTTTCCTTTTTTGTTATAAAAACATGCGAATTTATTATTTGAGTAGTTTATGCGCCTACCCGGACAATTTCGTGATTGTTGCAATTCATATGAGCCCCTTATTAAGTTGCGTTATCTTGTTGAGAGATAAACCCATTTACGATTCTTAAGCTTTATTGGCTATATATTCATGATGTAGACACACAAAAGATTAACTGAAAAAGAACTCAAATAATCATTTCTCATCCGGAAGAGATGAAGCAAAAGCTATATTTGTAGTTACATCAACTTTATGATGTATTAAGGACTTCAATTGATAATGCTTAAATATGTGATGGTTCACAAGCAAAATACCTCCATCTAGTGTAGTGCATGTAGGTCTTCCTTTGTGGTTTGCTGTGTAAGAAAGAGATGGATATTGGATCTTTTTGGTGAAAGTGATGTGAGAGTACGCAAGTTAAAAATAAGGGTTCTTGCATATATATGATGATGGCTCATTTTTTTTTAATTTTTAGAATTCTCTTTTGTTTGAAATTTAGAGTTTTAAATTTTAATTTAGTAAGAACGATTTTGAAACCCAGTTTACAAAATTGTGTCGGAATGTTATTCATTCCTCTGAAATATATGATGATGGCTCATTTTTTTTTAATTTTTAGAATTTTCTTTTGTTTGAAATTAGAGTTTAAATTTTTTTTTTCACTCCTTTAAAATACTTATTTATTATTTTAATCTATTACCTACTATAAATTGTCAACTTTATCTTCTCAGGTCATAAGCTATCTCTCTTTTTCTTCTCTCTCCATCTCTTAAATTCCCTACAATATACACCACTCAATATATATATATATATATATATATATATGATGGTTCATTAAAGAAGAAATTTTATGTGAGAAAAAAAAAAGAAATGTCATAATGATAAAACATTAATTAGTTTATAACCCATCTTATTAATTATGTTATCTCTCATTAATAAAAAATATTATATCTTATACATTTCAAATTTATCCTACATATATCTTATACTTATTGAGATTTATCCTACACACATGTAAATTTACCATACACATTTCAAAATTTATCCTACACATACTAAAATTTATCATACAAATGTCGAAAATTGTCCTTCATCATAAATTATTTTATCTTGAAAAAGTAAATTAAAAAAATAATTTACAAATTTAATTAATTAGCTAATTAATGACAATTATAGATTTACCTATATACCCTTTTTTATAATATTAAATACATAAATTAAATGAAGTAAATGGAGAATTTCTATTGGTTTAAAAGTTATTCTTTTTATTCTTACAAAAATTTTCTTTTCATTTTAACTCTCCACTATATATATATATATATATATATATATATATATATATGGGTTAGTTCAAATTAGTATTATCACAAGTTGTGAGAATCATAAGAACTCTACTTTCTGCGCGAATTGGATCAAAATTTTTTTTACATAAGCATAGATGAAAATATTATAAACACATCTGTAAGAAAAACAAAAAAATTGTCGAGTCCGTAGTTTTGCGTGATGTAAGTGTTTTTACGCATTGATGTAAATTTGTTATGAATATAAATATTTTTTACACCTCATGTAAATGTGTGTATGCGACATTTAAAATTTTCTTTCCTAGAACAAATAATTTTCTTATGATTTTTGAGAATTTTTTTTTAGAAAAACCTTTTATACTACCTAGTTTTCACGGTTCTCACAACTCAATATGGTTCTCATTTAACTTATCCTTATATATATCTAAGTGACAACTTATTTTTTCATTTCTCTTTTTAGTTTTTGTTACATTATATAATTTTTCCAGTAAACTTACTTTCATATATCAATTACAATTTTTTTTATTAATTTTGTAACTACATATTAATTCAGTTATGTGATTTAATTCGGTTTTTAAAGCGGTCTGACTAAAGCCCCGTAATGTTTAGGGATAAGATCGGTGCCCGTTCAGTACCGAATAACGAGAAAAGTGGGTACCGGTTCCGGTAATTACCGGTGTTTTACCTGTAAATACGGTACCGTATCGATATTGGTATCAAAAAAGGGGAAAAAGTGGGTACCGATACCGAATATACCCTGTACGATATCGGTTTGGTACTAGTACCCAGTATCAAATGTTCATCCCTAGTAATGTGTGAACGTATCTTAGTGTTTTTACATCTATTTTTGTTTGATTTAACGGTTCCGCCACAACGTGTGAGGTCCCAAAAACTCGTTTTTGTTAATATTTTAACTTAGTAGTATCTTAATAAATAAATTAAGTTAACGTATAAGTCTTAGCTAAATAAAAAGCGATTATCAAGTATATATATAAATCTAATAAAACTCTTAAATAATTTAAGGTCGGGTTTTACTTATAAGGTCAGATAAAACTTTTTAATAATTTAAGGTCTGGTTTTACAGAATACATGATTTATAAAAAAAAATACATAACAAATGCCATGTCTTTGTAATTTTGTATATCTTGTCTAGATATGATGAAAAAATATTGCAACCTCATGATAAATATTCGGATAATAAATAAATGTGTTGTAAACACTTAATAATGCAAATGAATCGAACGAACACGTATAAGATCTTGTTGTGTTCGTTCGTTTAAAAAATAAACGTGTTCACGAATTATTTATGAACTCTTACTGAACAAGATTTTTTTTATATTCATTTATTTGAATGTGATCATGTTCATTTGCGTTTGTTTATTAATTTTAGGCAAGGAACACATACAAATGCCCATGAATACAAACGAACACAAACAATTATTTATGAGGAAAATGTAAACATAAACGAACTGATGTTAAAATATAATATACAATACAATAAAGGGAGAGAGAGCACCAGACTCAGCCATCCATACAACTAAAACAAGTAAAATTGGGTAGGGGTACCGTGCCTTCACAACCGAGTTCATTGATCATGTAGCAATTATGGGTTTCCATACTCGAGGATTGTGTGTATGGGGAGCCGTTATTAAACATAAAAAACAAAATTGTAAGATTATATATGTGTCACCATATCTAGAACAACAAATTTAAGAAATAAATATGTGTCTATCATCGAAAATTGGCTAATGAAGTTATAATAAAAAATTACTTCCTTGAAAACCAGAAGTACTACACAAATATGCTTAAGCGAGATTTTTCTTTCCAAGTGAATTATTATTAAAAATTGTTGAGGATGTTAAAGCAGATACAAGGTTTAAATGGTTTCATCATGGTTAAAAATATCATCATGCCAATTCAGGAATGCACATGATGGAGCTATCATGGGCTAATAAAAACAAGTATTTTTACTTAAATATCTATATGAGTATGGGTAAGTAAGGTCGTATTCACAGGGAATTTATGGTCAGTGTTACAAGGATTAACTAAAGAACTACTATTATACAATCAGAGGTTTGTTTGTTTGTTTGTTTGTTTGAATAAAAACACAATTTGTCGTGTTATCAGAATGAAAGAAGTAACCCCACCCGAAATGCCAATTACCAGTTTAACACAAAACCTCGTTTACTGATTCAACACCACATAGACATAGCCTTGAATTATTGACTTAAATTAATTAGTAGGGACAACTTTTAAATAAACTATAACAACTAACACTCCGTTTGATTATCCCAATTACCCACCAATATACCAACCCGCTAACGATGCAAGGAAATTGTCAATACGCTTGATAAACGACAAAAATTTCAAATATAATAAAATTTACTAGGAAATCAAGACAAGTGGTTAAAGTACGAATTATAAGAATCAGAAACATAGTTTAATGTATTTAACTAAGCAATCGTTCATCCGTGGGAAGACACAAGAAGGAGGTCTATGGATCTTCTGTTTAAACTAAACAGGTTACACGAAACGACCTGTTAAGACACGAAAAAATTGCCAACGTATCATACGACCTGTTTAAGACACGAACATGACCTGTTAAGACACGAACACGACCTATTTAAGATACGAACACGACCGAATTGGGGAAGCTGTGAACCGAATTGGGAATGGTGGTGTTTGTGAGAGAGATTTAAAAATTATTGTTTGGATTGTGGAAAAAAATCCGTGTGGTGTTTGTGTATAATTCATCACAGGTCCCACGACTGATGACCCCATGTCCACACTCACATAATATTTTTTTAATTTTAATTATTAACATTCTTAACGGGTCTTAATAGGTTAACGGGTCTTAATAGGTTAATGGGTTTTAACCTGTTTAGATACGAAAATTGTTAAGGTCTTATCGTGTTAACCTGTTTTAGACACGAAACATGTTAAGGTCAAACAAGAAACATGATAACTTCGTATAGCTTTGTATCGTGTTATCGTGTTCATGTTAGAATTGCTAGCCCTAATTATAACTAAGCAATCGTTCATCCAAGGGAAGTCACAAGAAGTTTAACATCGCATGGTTGTCATCACAACTTCAAATCTTGATTTGGAATGATTAAACATGAGAAACCTGGATGGATGGGATGCCAGGACTATGAAAATTGCCTTTCGGGAGCTTTGGAAGCACAAAAGCGACTGAAAGATGAAATGTGGATTGTTTCATGTGATAGGTTAAATTAAAAATATTCCCCAACACTCCAAGGCGCACAACGCGACAAGGACCTCTTACTCCTCCGCGAGGCACAAAGAAGACAAGTTTGACTATTGTTGACTGTGGCATTGTTGTGCCACACAACAGCTCCTTATGACTCTTTGTATGGCGTGAAGGAGGTCAGTTTCCAGAACTTGTTCTACAAATTCCGTGTTGACCCACCAAGCCCATTTTTACGCTTGGATGTTCCTTTTACCCCTTTTAATGTAACACTTCGGAAATTTATATCCAATAATATGGCAACATGTGTCCAATAAACTCTTAAATATTCTAGATATGTTTGATGAGAGGGACCAACTTCATAAATATGGAAGATGATACAAGTTGAGGGATCAAATGTAATAAAATGCCAAAATTATGCTTCTAACGGTCCCTTACGACCGCAAAGCATATGCCTTACAGTCCATAATGCATTCAAAAACTGTGGGTACCAAAAGCCCCTATGGACCGCAAGGGCTAACCTTTTGTGGTCCGCAAGGACGTCGCTGGAAGAATGTTTGAGCTGACACTGCAGCCTGCTCCCCTGTGCTATTTAGCTCCGGTTTGTGCCACATTCCTCCTTTTTTCCACACTTGTTGAGATAGTAATCAACACCTCAAAGCTCCAAGGACACTTGGCGTCACTTTGTGATCCTTGTTCAACTATAAATTGAGGTGATCTTCAATCTCATTCTTGCACCTTTTAAACTTTCTTTCTCTTTATCAATTGGAGCAGCTTCTAGACCTAAGAAGCCTTTTTCTATGAAGTTTAATCTTCCTCTTAGCACTTGTAAGTGTTCTCCCTAGTTCTATTTCCATTCTTAGGCTAGTTATTAGCCGAAGGTCAAGGAAATTGACTTTTGTTTTGACTTTCGATTCTGACCATTTCGGTCAAGTCACAGTTCGAATCAAACTTGGCTACGCGATCGTAATAATGAAGGTATTAACCTCTTGTGATTATACACTCTCTTCACGTTAAATAAGCGAAATGACGAGTCAAATAAAAATCAAAACGCAGATTTTTGCAAATTACGCTAAATGAGTTTCTAAGTATTGAAACCTTGATAATTTTGTCATCATAACAGTATGTATAACATATTAGGACATGTTTAATCATGTCCAACTCGTCATTTCCTGCTTAGAGCTTATAAAGGTTGTTATATGATCATATTATTGTATGGAATAACCATCCGAGGTTATACCATTTGATCATATTTTTTGATAAGTTTTATGATAAAGTCCTTATAATATGCCAAAATGCCCAACATGCCCTTATGGCACAAAAATGGTTTTAAGCCAAATGAATATGTGATTTGACTTTGAAAATGATATTATAAAATAATGAAATGTAATTTGGCATAATGGACTTGTCTTGAACCTAATCGACCACCGATACCGCATATTCGCGTGCGACTAGTTTAAATAGCATAATATATATAAACTAGCTGAATTGGGTCAAAAACTTTCCAATTCAGTTCTAATCAGAATGTATGGTTATTTAACACATATTATACGAGTTCTTACACTCGGAAGGGTATAACCCACATTTTATCCTATCTACGCTTATCAAATGACTTATATAAGACCTGTTAACATTCTAATGGATCATAGTTCCGTTCATTCCAGACTAGGGGCCTCCAGTAAATTGCGCCTATCATAGTTGTTTTGATTAATGGTTGTGCTAAATATCTTTGATTTGTAAAGGCTAACGTAGGTAAAACTCTTAGCCTATTTTCTTTTATAAAGGCTTGGGATATGACACTATCCGCTTGGTCGGGTATTGAATAAAGGACGAATGATGTCAATGAAATTTAACTAACCCGTTTTAATCCATTTTGCTTGATAATTTAAACATTGGGGGGTTAATACGACCGTGTCCTGATATCCCAACTTATTTAACTGTAAACGGCCACGACCTAAGCGCAGGGTGTAGGCATACACCTGACAGACACTAATGCTATATTTATATGATATTGAAAATATGGCATGTCGATTAATCATGCACCGACGTTTAGTTCCAATCCCCAACTATATTGACAAGCGTGTAAAACTGTAACAAGAAAAATTGTTTGTCCCAAGTTATTTAAAAATGATATACCAAATGGTATCAAATAACTTTTGACAAGCGTGTTAATTGTATTTACCATCGAAAATTGACGTATTTTCAAAAGATTAAGCACATGTTATATAGCAAGTATGAATAGGCCGGAGCTGCTCGGTATTTAATTATTGGAATCTGCGACTCCATGGAAAAAGACCCTATTAGCCTCAAGTCTATATTATAACATTCGATCCGCCTGTGGATCTTTTAGTAGGAACACCATGTATAATATTTTGTACTTTATTTTCATGTCTGTAATTTTGAAATATTTACTTTAAATTCTCATTTTCTGCTATGCATTGTGTTTACTGATATCAATCATCACACATATACCCAAGTCCGGGCCCACCGGGAAATCAGGGTGTGACATTTAAACCCTGTTAAACCTATAAAACCCGACACAACATAAAGATATGAAACGACACTTTTAAACGACTAAAACATGTACAAAACTATACAAAATAGAATGTGTTTTCACAAACGCATAAGTGCACTTTAGATTTCAATATAATTTTGTCGAACGCATCGCTACCCTACCGGACTGAAACACGTCGCTACCCTACATGTCTTTATAACTTTAATGTTTATTTTTTATTGTAATTTATTTTCAAAGAATAAAAGTAGTGACTACTTGGGCATTTTGAGTAGGTAGCCCTCCAAATAACTAGTAGTTTGAGTAGCTTTGTGGTTAAAGAATTCTTTAGGGTAGTTTGGTTGAGTACTTAGGGTAATGGGGTAAGGCGTCCCCTCTACCCTAACTTTTATTAAATATACCAATAACGGAAATTTTAAAGTAATTAAAAAAAACTATCAAACACAAACAAACAAAACGAACGAACAACGCAACCTCTGTTCATATTCGATCATTTAACTAAACGAACAAAATTTGTTATTCATGTTTATTTATCTATTAAACGAACTTTTTACCAAACAATCCACAAACTTCACTAGAGTTAAGTTCTTAAGTTCAGTTGCAGCCTTATAAGAAAAACAACAGAATTAGCATCAAAATTATAATTTAAATGGCTAAATTATCTTTCTGTCATGATAAAGAAGACAAAAACCATCATATCAAACCCTATTTATAATAACTTTAACTTTGGGAATAAAAATAATTAATCTTCTTGTCTTTCTCCTGTCTAGCACCCAAGCTAGTTTCAATTCAAAAACAGCTGAGATCAACTAGAAAAGCAACCCTAACTCCTAAACATCACCCTCTGCAACCTCAGCCCCACCACACCACCAACCAACCAGTACCACCACTCAACCCTCCGTCCGGACCCCCCTCCTCCTCTTCAAAAAATCACAAACTCATGGTGGAAGAAGAATGAGAAAGCATGCATGTGTTTGGTCAAGGCACCAAGGGTTGCTTTCACACCAAAAGGTGTTTTTGGATTAGATATTCCCCTCTCTCACACACACTACTCTCTCTCACACAAAAGAAAAACAGACACCTGCTGCTATCAGTCACGTGAAGTGGCGCTTCCTATCCACTCACTTAACGACTAAGAAGCTACTTTCTCTCTTCTTCTTCACCAGAATTCCCCAACTTTTACTCAAAAAGGTGGGATGTAAAGGTGAAAATGGCTCGTTGTGTCCATTATTAACAAGCTAGTGCTCTCTTTCTTGAACATCAAGAGGGAAAATGGACCTCCTTTTCTCTCACCATCAGTATATATGTCTAGAGCTCTATGATGACAATTATAGCATGCTTGCCAGTCTTTCTCAATGTCCAAATTCTTAATGTTTCAATGAATCTCCCTCTTTCTCTCCCTGTTCATGCTTCTCATAGTTGCACAATATAATGCATACCTAAAACAACTTGTTTCTTGTAGGACATAAGTCTTTCATTATCAAGCTTCCATGTAGTCTTTCATTATCAAGTTTCCATGTAGTCTTTCATTATCAAGCTTCCATAAGTCTTTCATTATCAAGCTTCTTTTGTTACCCTTCCCCTTACCCTATCAATAACTTTGCTATATATGGGTATGGTTGTTTTTGTTATATCTGGTCTACATTAACATCACTATATGTAACTTTCTGGAGGTTGATTAAGAAACAATATGCATCCCTCTTCAATCAACAATGGATGTATGCCCCCAAGTACATCAGTTTTTGGTAATTACTACAATGATAACAACCATTCAAAAACCCCTCAAGAGTATTATAATACTCCATCTTCTTCTTCCTTCCTCCTTCCATCCCCAATTTACATTCCTTTAGAAGATGAAGCTGTCTTTTGTGACTTCTTCCAACAGCAACAATTTTTCTCTAATGATTACAACCACCACAATTCAATGATTGTACCACATGAAGAATGTAGTAACAACAATGGACAGGTTGTGACAAACGAAGGAGATGATGATCATTGTATTTTTAATACTCATGTGGAGCCTGAAAGTAGCAGTCCAAGGAAGAGACCTCGCAAAAGAGATCGGCACAGCAAGATTGACACGGCTCGAGGTCCAAGAGATCGAAGAATGAGGTTGTCCCTTGATGTGGCTAAAAAGTTATTTGGGCTGCAAGATCTCCTTGGGTTCGATAAGGCCAGCAAAACGGTCGATTGGCTGCTAACTAAATCGAAAGCTTCCATTCTAGAACTCCTTCCTGACCGGAGCTGCAGCTTTATGGAAGTAGCGAACAGCACGTCTTCTACTTCAGAATGCGAAGTTCTTTCTGGAACTGCTGATCACTTCCTGATGAAGACCGGAGATGATCAAGCCACAACAAAAAATAAGGCACAGTCTTCTAGTGGGAGCAGTAAAAAGAATAAAGAAAAAGCTACCAGAGTTAGAAAATGTGTTGATTTTAATCACCCTCTTGCTAAAGCAACAAGGGAAAGGGCAAGAGAAAGGGCAAGGGAGAGGACAATTGAAAAGAGAAATAATAAGCGTGGTGGTGGTACCCAAGATTCAAATTTTAGACCATGTCTAGATCAGGCAATAGATCAAGATGTGAACCGATATGGATCTTGGAGTACCTTCCAAGAAAATCAACGTCAAAACGTCAGTCAAATGAGCTCGGAATTCCAAGTTAACCAAGGATTTGTTGGTGATAATTCTTCCTTGTTGATGACAAACAACTGGACTCCATCTTACCTTCTCAATTACCAACATAGTTCTGGAGTAACACATGAGGTAATAGGGTATTATTAATTAACATGTGATTTCTTAATAACTAACTAGATAAATATGCTAGGTTTCTACTCTAATAGGCCTTTCTTGACGAATATTATATCATTGATTGATACACGTTTGGAACTAATATAGAGCTAATATTTTGTCTTGGTTAGATTGGTGGCGGTCTCTTTATGTTTCTTTTGAAGACTTTGCTAGTGTCTTGCTAATTTTTGTTCAATGTTATTTTAGCCGTTCTAACATTTGGATCTAATCTAGCCATCTTCATGTAATTTGTTTTGCAGCATCAGTTTAATGACCTAGAGATAAATGTAAAGGATTGGGAAGGAAACAACAATTAGGTCAGTGTTAATTATTGATATTATAATTGTTTCAATCTTCTTTCTCATGGGTGCCAATTGTATGATAAGATTAGACCATGGGTTGATCTGCTATCCTCAATGTTTTCTGGATGTAATATGTAGTCATGCAGATGTTCCTAAACCGATTTATGTTTTACAATAATTAATGAAATAATTTAAAGTGTGATCAACTGCTTCATTAGTGATGTAGATGTTCCTAAATTGATTTACATCTTAATTACAACAATTAATGATTTATTTTTTTAGAATAGCAAATCTACTCCTAAATACTCCTATATCTACATCTTACAGGAGTTGAACCCTCCATCTTCAGGATAGAGGGGAAACACTTTACCACCACACTATGTCCATTTGGGATATCAATGAATTAATTTTAAGTGATTACTGACTCAAACTGTTTATAATCCAGCTTCTCTCATATCTCTTTTGCTATCCATCTCTTATGTCCTTGTGTCCTGGTACGTGTTTGATATGTCCTTGTCTCCTGGTACGTGTTTGATATGTCCTTGTCTCCTGGTACGTGTTTGATACTTGAATGATGAGCAGGATCCATTGATCCTTGACAAATACTAGTTCTATTCTATGGATAGTGCTTTTGTTCCCCAATTGTCTATATATATGTCTTCTAGATTTTGTAATTATCCCTAACTTCTGGGTAGTATTTTTTGCTCAAAAACAATATTTTTAGATGGAACAACTAGCGAGTAGCTAGGAACAAATCGACAGAATTTAGCAGAACACGGAGGACAAAATCACAAGACAATACCTAATTAAGAGTACAACATTAATCACCAAATACTGATGCTAGTGCTAACTGGATCAGACAACCATTCAATTCATGTAAGTGTGCATTTTATACTCATTAAACCCAACATGTCACATGCGTATTTGCATCAAACACCAGACCTGATTGTTATCAGAGTGATTGTTTCATGTAGTGTGGTGGTTATTGCCACCATGATGAATATAACTTTAAATCATAAAGAGTGAAAAGGGTTAACTATAAATAAAGAGTGAAAAGATCAACTATAAATAAAGAGTGAAGAGGTTATATATAAAAACTTACTATGCATCTCCTTAAGCAGGACGAGAGGGTCAAGTCCAAAGATTAACTATAAATAAAGAGTGAAAAGGTTATATTTAAAAATCTAATAGGTCAAGGGACATCCATAAAATAATAGGTCAAGTCCCTTTATACAATAAACCCTATAACTGTACCTTTTATAGTTTTATGCAAAATACCCTATAACTTATAGTTTTCATTTTTCAATCAAAGCACCCTGACCGAGTGAAATTGAACGACCAGGAATGCCGGTTTGGCGTTTGTGAATAGATAAATGAGAATACAAAGGCTTTAAAGAGTGAAAGAATTCAGGGAGAATGATTCAAATATTATTGAGGGCATATAAAATTGAGCCTATAAATTGGAAAAAAAAACGAGGAAACATAAGAAACTGATCACCAAAACTAGCTTATTTCTGTTGGCTTCTACTTATTTGCTGCAAACCTGATTGACAGCATTACTTCAATGCACCAATTACTTCAACAGACCGTTCAGATCCTCCATAAATGAGTTATAATAATCAAGATCCTAATCTCTATCCTTGTTACATGCATCTTGGTGGTTATATTAGCCAGGGAAGAAAATTTGATCAGTATATATGAGTGAAAGTTAGCTATATGCAGGTTGGTATAGCTTGAGTGTTAGGAAGAACTCCGCACAAGTCGAACAATTTTGATATCTTTTTAGGGTTTCTGGTATGTCTCTCTGAAATGGAATAAGTTTGTGAGAAGATGCATTATGTTAATGTGTGTAGTGGAATGGTGGATCAAAGATCAAGGTGCCCAACAAACAAGAGAACCCGGATTCTGGTAATTCCTATAATTAACTTAGTTTTAGTAGCTAGACAGATATGCATATTAATTTTAATCTAGTTTAGTGGTTGGATATGACAAATAAGAGTTTGATTATGCCTTGGTTATACTATTTTATTCTAGGCTATAGCTACTCTTTAGACCTCCACTTTTGATCTAAGAAATATCGTTCATCTTTGATGGTTGTCCGAAACAAACATATATACAGTTTTTTGATTGCTTGTAATTGCTTTCTTTAGAGACGAGAGGGGTTTTTTGATTTGTTTTTCATTATGTGTGTGTGTTAAGCTATTGATTGAAGAGTTCCGATATGCACTCTAAAGGCCGGTAAGCTTGTCTAGGGCATGTTATACATAGTTTAATTAGGGTTGAAAAACAAATGCACAAAAGGATTCTTTACTCATATCATGCGACTTAACTACACTTAGGCGCCAAGTCACACACTTTACCCCCTTTCACTTCACGTTACACCAAGGAAATGGTTTAACCCCATTAACTCCCTTTATATTAATTAAAATACACACACACACATATCATGTTGTGTATGTGTGCAAATTTCCTAATGCTTGATTCCGTCTTTCTCTCTCCTAGTTAACTCCTTAACACGTGAAATTTTTAATGTCCCTTTAACACCCCCAGGAGAGGTATGACGGGCGTTAACGGACGCCAACTAGGATTAACGCCTATGGACGTTAGAGAATACTAGACGACCTAACATTTAGTGATTTATTTGTAGATGCTACATGTATCTATAACCCTGGTTGGGTGGGGGAGTGAGGGATTTTGTCAGTTCGTCTTTAAGAAAATGAAATGTTGCATAAGTCCAGACTTCAAACACTCGTGCATTAGTGATTCTTTTGTAACTGCAACCTTATTAGAAAGGCTCAACTTACAGGAAGGAGGGGGGCAAATAAAATAAAACAAATAGATATACACACATAGGCATCATGACCATGATACATATTAGATCAGCAATGAAACAAGAACAAAGCACCAAAAACAAGCTAACATCAGAGAGTTGCAAAAAAGGGGGCATCTGGAGACACATTAGGGTTTTTTTGATTGAAATACATGAACTACCCAGGCCCATTAATTGAAATCCATAAAGAAATATGACTAAAACCTATAAAATCTCTAAAACATGATTCTTTTTTTTTTCTTCTTTCGCTTATCATGCCTTCAAAAATATTTTACGTCACTCAATGCCTTCAAAAATATCAGATACTCTGATTTGTGCTCGATTCATAATAGTTTCAACTTAAGAAGGCTAGCTTCGCTAAAGTTATGGAAGATATTAAATCTTTAGCAGCACCTTTGGATTAAAATCGTTCCTCGTTTAAGAATCTTTCTAGCTTCTTGATAGCGTGTTTTAATGTAAATCACGGACCAAAAAAATATATATAAAGCACACAAAAAATATATATTTTTCTGTTGTTTGTGGTCACATGACACCGGTACTCACCATGTAGATCCACCTCTTTTGGGTATGATTGAGATACATGGGTTGCAAATTCACAACCAATCCAATGGCAAGTCAATGATAACTGTTACATGTGGCTCATTCAAAATTTTAATTTCCAGAGTACGACAGGTTTAAATCTCCATTTAGCCCAGTAGCTATTCGAAAAGTTAACTTCAAATAAAATTATTCATGTCCATTTCTGGGTAATTTTATGGGATTGATTCAATTTAATTGTGTGTGTGCGCGTGTTAAGAAATTGATTGAAGAGTTACATTATGCAGTCTAGAGGTAATTAGCTTAGTTTAGGATGTGCGATAGAAGCCGATCGAGATGGCTAATCTCCCAAGAGATAGACCCGTAGAGTGGGTTATCCAAAGAATATAGATAAAGAAGGCAAGACTTTTGCAACAATTTTCTTTACTTCATTCATGCAATCTACGTACACTTATATAAGCAAAATAAAGAAAACTACCAACAACTAAAACATGGAAGAACTTGGTGCTAAATAAAAGGAAATGACGTAGTAGTGGAGGACATGGTCATGTGGCATGTGTTTCACTTAGAAACAATACGTGCTTTAATAAATAAACTGGAAATAATCAGATGGGCTAAGCCAAGTATGCATGTATCAATTGTTCTTCACGGGTCGGGTCGTATCAGTGTGTTATAGTTTAGGGTTGAACATCAAATCCGCAAGAGGAATCTTTACACGTCTCGTGTCATGCTATAACATTCAGTTAGGGGTCTCGTTCGGGTTCTGGGTTCCTTGGGTCGGGTAGATCAGGTTCTGGGAGATGAATCGGCTTTTTTTTATATCTTTGATCTGGTGAACCAGATTCCCATTGTTTTTAATCTGGGTTTGGTTTTTATTATTAATTGAGTTCTGCAATTCTTCACTCTCATTCAGTTTCAGTAGCTTTGGTTGGGTTTGGTACTCGGGTTGGGTTAAAAATCACAACCCAACATTCAGTGATGTTTATGTAGATGCTACATGTATTTCATAACCCTAGTTGGATGGGGGATAGGGGACAGGGGATTATGTCAGTTCTAGTCTTTAAATTAGTATTTACATAAAGTGGCTAGGGTTTCTTTGTGAGTTTGGGTGGTCCAAAAGCCCTAATTTCAATTCTTACTGAGCAGATATCAGAAATATGTAGAAAATATAACATATAATTATTAAGTTGTCGAATTTTAGTTTCCAAATTGCCGCAAAAATAGAGTAACAATAAAACTAATTTGGTTGGTGTTACTACTTTCAGAAATTTCTACTATCTAAATATCAAAAAAAAATTTTCAACGAAAACTATCTCAAACTTGAGTTAAAACGGTGAAGCTATTTACTCAATCAAATATAATGGTTGGCATAATTCGTAAATTTGAAAAAGTTAGTTAATTTGACATTTTGCGGTCGTCGACCATATGTAGTCAAAATGAATTGCACAACTCTAGCAAAAATCATCTTTTAATACCCTAATTCTTTTGTATTAAAGTTTCTCACATGCTTTACTATTTTTTCTCTTATAGTTTATTTTTTATTATTAAAACAACTTATCACTATCATGAAACTACTTATGATGCCATATACATTAAAATTACGACAGAAAAGAGAGAGAAAGATGACGGTAAACATACAATGAAAAAGATTATGACTAGCTACCACATGAAAACAACTCCAAGCATGAAGGTTTTAATCAAAGAGCAATTTTGCAATGTTATATATACACCCATCTTGGATGTAGGTTTCGTAGTTCAAACCCGTATATGATCACTTTTACGTAGTACTTCGATGCTACTTTCAAAAATTTATTTAGATAATTATAAAAAGGTCAAGAATGAATGTGTATTTTTTACTATAATTGTGTGTGTACGAAATAGACCAAACACTTCATTATATAGTTGAGAGCCGACAATATTTCGTTGAAATAGCAAAGTAGGGGTGTGCAAAGTCGGTTAACCGATGTTCGGTTAACCCAGAGTTCGGTTAATTGAAAAGTATTGACCATAACCATAACCGATGGTAGGTTATAATAATTGGTTATGGATCGGTTTCGGTTAATTATGATTCATATAAAACTTGTAAAATATAAACTTGTGAATATAAAACTTGCAAAAGTATATAGATACCACATGCATATTGGTAATGAGCCATATGTACATACTAAAACAAACACTGATGAACCATCAATTGGACTAAAAGGTTAAACAACCTAGTGGATAGTGAACTTATAGATAATATTACATTAAGAGAGTTTGGTGTGTGTGTGTATATGTATGCTTGGCTAATCGGTTGGGTTTGGTTATTTTCGGTTTTAAAGATGATTAACCGAAACCGAAAGTTCAGTTATTCAAAAAACAATAACCGAACCATCAATTAATGCTTCGGCTCGGTTAATTTGGTTTTTCGGTTTCAGTTATTTCGATTTTTTGCGCACCCTTACAACGGAGCGTGAAAATTGGTGGTTGAAATAGTTGGTAGTCAAATTAGTTATCTTCTCAAAAACTTTTCAGTAGTAATTTGCATGGCCGGCTAGGAGGAGGGGTTGGGTAGGTGACTGCACAGGCCCGCCCTCTTCAAGGCCCTGACTTTTTTGTTATTTTTTTTTTCTAAAAAACCCCATATATTTTCTATTTACCTAGACCCTATGAATTTGTAAGGATTCTTAGGGACGACCCTGATAATTTAGATACTTTTTATAACTCAAGTAGTGTTGATTATATTTTCCGTTAATTGCCTCAGTTGTTGTTGCTCACATAGTTGCTGTTGATTATCCAATTATCTTTAATAACATATCTATTGTTGATCACACAAATATGGTTGATCACGTGGTTGTTGTTGATCGTCTAGTTTTCATCCAGCTATCACTAGATAGCTGATAGCCCTTTTAATGCTCATCACACAGTTATCGCTAATCACGTTATACAGTTCATGCTATGGACCAGATCCTACAAGATGACTTGTTTCTACTCATGACTAGATTCAAGTAGCCATACCATAAGTTATTTTCAAACTCTAAGAGCATTCACATCCATTACATCAAACATGTCTTATAATTACACTAAAACCAATACATTCTCTCTCCTTTTAATTATAAAAGAGGAACAATAACGTTTTTCTTTACTTCACTTAATATTTTTTATAATTTAAAAACCTCCCTCGCACAATATAATGGAAGTAACGTGAGTGAATGCTCTAAGAATGGGCCAATAAAATGTTAGATGGGCATAAAT
The DNA here is from genome assembly GCA_947069175.1 of Scalesia atractyloides. Taxonomy (NCBI): domain Eukaryota; kingdom Viridiplantae; phylum Streptophyta; class Magnoliopsida; order Asterales; family Asteraceae; genus Scalesia; species Scalesia atractyloides. Next base: position 70,156,402 of record CAMTDV010000013.1, on the reverse strand, counting down.
TGTGGGCTCAAGTTTCACTTCATGCAAACAAGCAGAGGCCCAATTTTATTTTAATTAGAGATAAAAAAATAGACAAATAAATCATTCACCGTGGTTACACAAACATAAAGAATATACGCTCGAATAAAATACTAAAAGTGACTTTACCAATAAATTTTGTAAATTGCAAGCATAAACATCAATACACAAACACATCGTTTAATATTGTCATTGACCCATAGGAAGGATCATGTATAAATGGACTAGATTCCTAATTGTCTCCTTACATGGGAATGGTTCCCACCTCAAGAGCAAGTTTTACTCTGGTTGCATTAATCCATTGTCAGCATAATATGAATGCACAACAAAATTGTGTCATCAAATATATATAATCTTGTTTGTCTAACATTAGCTTATTATGAAAAAAACCTTAAGCATGATTTGTTTAACATAGGCTGATGTCAGTGGCGGACTCATAAATTATTTGCTAGAAGTGCGGATGAATGGTGCAAGCATATTTTTAAGGGGTGCGGTCGGGTTTTATTGCTTAAAAAATACACTAATTTTTTTTTTCAAGAAGTGTGTCTGCCCACCCACGCAGGCACTTAGGTCCGCCCTTGGTCGATGTGGTATTAATCTTACAACCTTAATGACTTAGAAATTCATAGTGGAGCATTAGGGGCGCTTAATTAGTTTTTTGAAGGTAAATTTTATTTTGAACGTCGAAGACCCATCCCCACTTAAAATATACTATTTGCTTATTTTGTGGACTTAAACGTGTACTACTTTAACGATGATGATAGACACTATGTGTCATTAGAGTATCTTGGAGCTATCTACCATCTACTTTCTTTGGCTACTTTTAACCCCGTTTTTACTTTTGTTAAGCAATAATTAATAGCCCAAATAAACCCCTAATACTTCTATATTAATTGAAGTTGTCACTTAAAATCATTATTCATTATGATCCAAAAGTGTCACTTAAAATCATTATTCGTATGTCATGAAGGAAAAAATCCAAGTTGTAATATAAAGCAGATAAGGTAAGAGAGGTGCGTGGTGTATGTTGGCGATACCTTAATTTAAAGATATTCCGGCAGCCACATGCAGTGGTAGGACACGGCCATCGACGCAATATATTGGTCTTCGTTACATCGTACGAATTTAGCTTTTTCATGTCCCCATGTGCCGACATTTCACCAGCACTTGGTCAAATACATCATGCTCCATGGTCTGCAGGTTTATGGTCAATAAATTAGGTATGTGATAACATTTTTTTTAACTTGTCACGATTTTAACAAAATTGAAAATATGTAACTTCAATGATTCTACATGATAAATGATTTAAACGATATGGTTTACTTTCCGTGTATATTTTTCATTGCTTTTTTTTTCTTAATTTATAAAACACTCCATGTGTGATGAATACAATAATAATAATAATGTATCCTTTTTTATATTGTACATAGATCAGCACATTTTGTTCATTGCAGGTAATGTATATTCTTTATTTTATATAAAAAAATAATTTAGCTTCTATTGTATCATAACCCAAAAAACCCAATAATTAACAGTGAGATCAAAATAATTTTTATTTCTAAACTATATAAAGAGGAAAGATTTAGCTTTTCGACTACTTCGATATTATACGTTTCTCCTTTAGTTCTATATTTTAATTTTTATTAGTAAGAAAAAAGAAAGAGACTGATATCTGAAACGTATTTATGACTACGATGTGACAAAGAGTAAACTGTAATATAATTGTAAGCATACAAAATTAAAAATAACTTGAAAGATTGACAAAATTATCATATGGAATTCATTTAGTCGGTATTTATCATACAAGCACACTTCTTGATGTCGTTTTCAGTTAAAAATAAATTTTATAAGCAAACACTCTAAACATATTTCATTAAAAGGAAATCTACACGATTTGGTTAAAAAATGTGCAACTTAAAGAATCACATATGAAAGCGGACGAAAGAAGAATTAGGATTGTCGAATCTGCATTTGTTATTCTCACAAATACATGCGTGCACAAACATAGAGAGACGTATAGGTGTACCTGTATCTATGTATGTATATACATTTAAGCACAAAGCTAAGCAGATATACATCTCTCATTATGTATGTTGAGAGGGGGGGGGGGGGGGGGGGGGGGGGTTAAGCGCTGAAAATGTCATAAAAACAAGAAAAATATGAGATAAAGCGAGATGCTAGGATATATATATTTGTTATGTATTCGGAGAGGAGACGTGTATATATGTAGGGGGGGGGGGGGGGGGGGGAAGGTAAGCACTTTGTTTTGGACACTTGTATATAAACACTAAAGGATCATTTTAACATCTATATCAATAAATCATGTTACACACATTCACACATATATTATAAAGTGTAAAAATTAAATATAAATAGGTCTTTTAACATGCAAATGATTTTAATATTAGAAGTGAAGTAAGTTTGTTATCTACTTAGATAAGATGTTTAAATTTAAAATATAAAAAAATTATGATTATATACTAGTTGAGTAATTACATAATTACTCTACTAGTGTAAATACATAATTTTTTTAGATTGTATGATTAATGCTTAATAAGATGAAAAAATTAAAAATTTAATAATTTATTCTTTTCTTTTCACGTTAAGCCAGTTTGTATGTTAAGACTCATTTGTACAATAACCTTATTTCACACATATATATTAGAGGGATCATGAGAAAACTCTTTTTATTGAGAAAACTAAAAAACTTCATTCGAAATTGTATTACACATGTGTAATACATACGTCCAGAGTTGAAAAAAAACAAGCTGTATAGGAAGGTAAGCACTTTGTTTTGGACACTTGTATATAAACACTAAAGGATCATTTTAACGTATATATCAATAAATCATGTTACACACATTCACACATATATTATAAAAGTGTAAAAATTAAATATAAATAGGTCTTTAACATGCAAATGATTTTAATATTAGAAGTGAAGTAAGTTTGTTATCTACTTAGATAAGATGTTTTAAATTTAAAATATAAAAAAATTATGATTATATACTAGTTGAGTAATTACATAATTACTCTACTAGTGTAAATACATATTTTTTTTAGATTGTATGATTAATGCTTAATAAGATGAAAAAATTAAAAATTTAATAATTTATTCTTCACTTTTCACGTTAAGCCAGTTTGTATGTTAAGAATTATTTGTACAATAACCTTATTTCACACATATATATTAGAGGGATCATGAGAAAACTCTTCTTATTGAGAAAACTAAAAAACTTCATTCGAAATTGTATTACACATGTGTAATACATACGTCCAGAGTTGAAAAAAAAAACAAGCTGTATAGGAAACTGATTGCACTCCAAATGGGAAATAATATATTACATATATGTAATTCATGATATATTGCATATATATAATACAACCTTTTTTTTGATATAATGTATATAGACTGTATATCTAGAAAAATATTTTTGTTTTACAAAAAACAAAGCAAAAAATTGTATTGCATATATGCAATATATCATGTATTATATATGTGTTATAATATTCCGAAAACTCATCTACAACATTATTTCATCTCCGCATCTTGTATTATTGTAACTACATGAATCCAAGTCAACTTTAGGATTTTGTTTCACCAGGTCGGATTCTAAGGGTGCTGTAACACCCTTCTATTTATGGATCGAATCCTATAGTGACATGTGTCTAAAGAGTCTTCATATAATTTAGCTTTGTTAACTTGGATTCATGTAGTTACAATAAGATGTTGAAGATTGAAGTAAATCTGCCTAAAAGGTAACTATTTTTAATGCTAACTGTCCCTACGGACAACAAGGATTAACCTCTTGCGGTCTGCAAGAGGATTTAAAAAGTTGTAGCATGCAAGGGCCCTTTACGGACAGTAAGGCGTATCCCCTTGCGGTCCGTAAGCGGTGCGCTGACAATAGAATAGTTGCTGGCAGAAGCCTTGCTATATATTGTGCCACCTTGCATGGTTCCTTGCCGCCTTAAATCTTCCTGTGACACCTCAATAAACATTAAAGGATCATTTTAACATCTATATCAATAAATCATGTTACACGCATTCACACATATATTATACAAGTGTAAAAATTAAATATAAATGGATCTTTTAACATACAAATGATTTTAATATTAGAAGTGAAGTACGGGCATTGCAAATGGGCAAATGTTTACAGATGTGGGTATTCATTTTAATCAATTTCGTTTGATAAAGCATTAAACCTTTCGGGGTTGATAGTACCATATTCGGGCGTCCCAGTTCATTTAATTGCAAATGGTCGTTAAGTGCGGGGTGTCAGTATACACCTGACAGACACATATAATTTTGACGTGTATGTTGATCACATACTAGTTATAATGTTGGTTCCCGAACGTACGACAAACTTTTAATTCGGTAACAAGAAATTATCCCAATGATTATTGAATAAAAATATTTTTTAAAACATTTCCTAAAAACTTGTCGGTTAATAGTATTTTTAGTGAAAACTGATGTATTTTTAAAGATTAATTGTAGGTGACGAACCCCAATAGGAGGTAGTATTTTGTTCGGACTTACGCTTTGGAATTTGCGACTCCACGGCTAAAGACCAATGATGTCTTAAGTCCTTTTTATTTCCATCCTACCATTTTTTGGGATATTTTTTACCCAACAAGATGTTATAAAGTTTTATTTAATATATTCAACCTTTAATATTTAATATTTATCATTCTATCTTCCGCTGTAAATTGTGAACTATTATTCAATCGTCACGCATAAACCCACCCTCCGGGCCCACCATAAATCGGGTGGGAAAGGTGCCCTAAGTGTAATATTGTGAATCAATTAATTCCCTTGAAACCCTTTTTGCACGCCATTAAAACCGTATATCATCATCATCCTTTAAAAACCCCCCCTAAGGCCGTAACAACGATACACTCACCTTCTTTTCTTGTCAAACCTGACCATGCAACTCATGGTTACTTTGTGGCTTCTGATCCCCATCAATGCGATCGTTTGGTTCCATTACCAAGTTGCGAGCGAGGTTGGTGTGATGGGAATTACAGGGTACCAAACTAAAACTTGATTTTAAAAACTGATTTTATAACAATTAATATCTCATATTAATTAGATAAATGGAAGTATATAAGCTATATATATAGAAACCGACTTAATTCCTTCCAGTGATCCACATGCTGCTTGATTAAACAATTAAACAATTATAACCAACCATAGTGTGTTCAATAATAGTACCTCAACCAGATACAAAGAACTCACACGATGGATTGATAGACAGTTCCGCTAGTAAACCAAACATGAACATATCTGACACTCGATATCGATGTAGCAATTGATCCGATCAAACACGAACCAGGGAGACGGTCCACAATGGCAGTAGCGGCGATTTGCAGTGGTGACTGCCTTGTGGGGTCGGTCATCGATGAGGAGAGGAGAGAGGCAGGGGGCAGCAACGGGTGGTGGTTGTGATTAGTGTTAGGGTTTAGATTTAAGTATATATTTACACACTAAACCTCAATGTTTTAACTAGCTCTCCAAGATGAAAACCTTTTAATTAACTTTTATTACTAATCAATCCCCTAACTCCATTTTTTATCAATTAATAAATCCCCTTTGTTTAACTCTTTAAAAAGTAATTAATTATTTTCAAAATAATTAATCCTGCAATATTGTACCGCAAATCATGTTATATATATATATATTATATATATATATATATATAAAATAAATATATATTATTCGTGTGTTTCCTCCAAAGTAAAACTTTTTGGATCTTACCGTGATAGAAACACTAAATAATTGAGTATTATACATACAAATTCCAACATTGTGTTGACTTCTCGATCAAACCTAGATTCTTGAGTGGTAGTTAGCGACGACTTGCGTTGTGGGAATATCTGTTTCTTTCAGGTAATACATTCTTTGTTTTTGTCCTTATTCTAGTATGAGAATGGTTTTAGTGGTGGTTTCTATTGATAAAGGGGTGTCATGGGTGGGCTTGTTTGCATGGGTGAATAGGAGAAACTTGATTAAGGTTTGTGAAGCGGTTACGGTGACGTTGATGATGATGGAGTTGTGGTTTTGATGAAGAGGATGGCAGTGTAGAGCGACGATGATGGTGTGGGGGTGGTGGTCCATTAGGGTGGAGATGATGGTGGTTCGTTCTTTGTGTATGTGTGAATGGTGGTGATATCAGTGTAGGTGGTGATGGTGGAAAGTGATGGTAGTGACGTGTTCAATGGTGGATGTTTGGCTACGGGTAGGTGATGGTGGTGGTTGTGACAGTGAGCAACAGTGTCGTGGTGGTGGGTGATTTTGGTGGTGAAGATGAAGGTGGTTTGTATTTTGGATGAGGGTGTTGACGCATGATGGTGGGCTTTGGATTATGGGATTGTCATAGGTTCTTTGGTTAGTTATCATTGCATGCAATGCTTAATTTACGTACATGCAAGTAGGATTAAGAAAGTGATGGAGTTTGTTTTTTTTCAAGTTAATTAGAGGTAATTGGATATTTTCATATTTTCATACTTTCTATATTTAGAAAGCTTGTGTTGTATTTCAATCTTTGTCATCTCGAGACTTTTATTATAATGGAAATTTGTATCTTATTCAAATTTGTTTATTCATACTTACATGTACTTAATCACGAATACGCATTATATACGCAAGAACCGAACCATACGTTATGTTTATTTTATGTATGGAACATTAGTCATACCTAATAATACTATACACACACTTATACAAAACCTAATCATACTATACACACGATTATACAAACCTTATTATGCCCTAAAACACTTAGCATACTGAAGAAATGGGATAAATGAACTTACAATCAAACCACAAGGCAAAACACTTAACATATTGAAGAAATGGCATAAATGAACAAATAATCTTCGTAAAATCTTTGTTCTAACTCCTTTTTCCTCTCCCTTTGTAGCCACATCATCATATTTAACCTTCTATCATATCATATTCTATTATCTTCATTTCCAATCATTTTTTTTCCAAATTTTGTTGTTTTCTGACGTGTCATGGTGTGTATATAAAAAGTGGTATATTTTTAGCCATTCTATGTAGTGGTTCAAGTTATAATATTTAATAAAACATAATAAAATACTATCACACTACACTTCAGTTTGGGAAGTGCACCCATCATTGACATGATTTATTGATGGTAAGATACCAAGGCCGTCTAAGTATACATCGACTTTTAGTACCGAGCGTTCGTCAACGTCTAGTCAATTTAAAAGTAAAGGGTTAAAAATGGCTCCAAAATAAATAATAAGGTTTGCAATCAATTGTTAAGGGTTAAAAATAGCTCAAAAATAAATAAAGAGATAAATAAAAAGGCTTGTAATCAATGATAAGCAAAGAGGTGTTTGGGATTTGTTTACCTATTAATGCTTCATTAACTAAAACTTACCATGGTAACAAGGGCCCAATTGTCAAACGAAAAGTTGTATGTGTTAATGCATGAAGTTGCGGAGTTCTTTGTCAGGGACACCTACATACTTGACTATATTGCTTTGAATCAGCAGGGAAATGTCATAGAATGATGGATCAAACCACGACGATATTGCCCAATCAGCAGGAAAAGTATACCGTTGTGGTTTAGTATTAGTTAAGAAAATAGTTGAAGGGGTTAAAATTATTTGTGACTATGGTTCCTTTGGTGATGCGTCAATTCGCAAAAGGTGGTTACCTTTATAAAAACCAAATCCTTCGCTCTTTGATTTTTTTGCGATGCTTTGGCAAGAGCTTAGCAACCTAAAGTCTCATTCCAAAACCTTTAACCTTCTTTCGAGGTTTTCATAAAGTTTGTTTTCTAGATTTTAATTCTAGATTCAGGGAAACAAACAAAACTGATTAAGCAACATATGCTCTGATACCAAATGTTAATCAGTTATGCTAAAACATAATGGAAAACATGTAAATAATATAAGTTATAGCAGACAGGCTAGCAGTTAGTCCAGATACAAATGCAACCATGAAGTTCGACATGCTAGTCAGCATGATCTGGTTCTCGTTTAGAGTGTATATTCTTGATGGTACTACTCAGTTCTTTTGGGTGAAGAACTCGTAAACTGGAGAGAGAGGAGGGGACGAATTTGATTTTAACGTTATGAGACTCTAACCTAAACCCTCTCTGGTAATCTTCTTAAGTAAACCCAAGAGGAAACCTAATTAGTTAATAAGGTTAAAACGGTTAATCAACAATTACCAACTAATATATTATAAGCTTTAATATATTTTGATCTATATTATATAAATGATAATGATAGTTACTAGATTAAATACATATTTAATCTTACATATGATATTAGTTTAACATATTTTAGGGTATTATTTTATATGCGAAAACGTGCACCATCAATTGAAAGTAGGGGTGTTCATGATCTGGTTTGGACGGTTTAATTATAAAAAACGAAAATGGAACCATTGAGATTTGAAACCAAACCACACCATTACTAACGGTTTGGTTTCACAATTTAGAATCATTTAAGCCTTTATATAAATTAGTAATGTATAAATAAAGATGCTAAAATAAAATATTAGTATTGCTCATTCCATCCACGATACAAGCTTATAAACAAAGTATCAAATATACATAAAATGTTTGGTGTCCAAAAACAAAGTATCTAAAACAGACACATAAACGTAAAAGTCATTGAAATATAGAATATAACATGTTGTCGAACGTAACAAGATGGAAACTTTTTTTCTACATAAAAGAAAGATATATAGAGGTGAATTTGAGGGCTAATATAAAACCCAGCAATCCACTTTACAGTTCAAACATTTAGCCCATTTTAGTATAGTTTTGATTTAACTAAGCTTAATATAAAATACAAATAATGAATGTGTATATATATATATATATATATATAAAATATGGAATATCTAAACAACTAAAATATATAATTAAATCTTACGGTCTATTCCGGTTTTATATGACCGGTTTTTGGTATAAACTGTAAGCCGGACCATCCGTTACGATTTGAAAGTTTTGAAACCGACTGACCGAAAATTAAAGACAAAAACCAACCAGGAAACCAAACCAATAACTGATTTAAACGGTTTTTAAAACTAAACCACAAACACCCTAATTGAGAGAGATCTAAATGATTCAAAAGCTATGAACCATTAAGGGTTATTAATAGAATTATTCTCAATAAAAACCACATGAAATAGCCACCAAATATATATAAATTCTTATTCCCAACAAAATAGGAAAAAATAAATACGAAATTCAAAAATATAAAAGGTAAATCAAATGTGGGTTGCTCCATCTCGGTTCAAATCATCTGAGCGGTATTAACTTGCAACCTTTTGGGATTAACCCGCATAAGGTCGGGAGTTATTTCTCAGTTCTCTGATGTCATACTCCCCATATTCAAAAACAAAATGTGTCCTCGAGTTTTGCTTCTGGACTAAAGCCACGTAGGTTGAAGGAAAAATCAGGTCATTTCTTACTGACTATCGATTTGACTCAGTCAAACAGTTTAGCTCCTGTTTCATGTTGCTCGGATCTTGTTGGTACCACCTGAGTCTTGTCCTAGGTCTATTTGATTGACAGGTCTCTCCACCTCACCCCTTCTTTGGAAAAAAAAACACTTTCTTGGATTTTGAGAACTTGGGAAATGTTAAGAAACTCGTCTAATAGCAAAACAATATAGTAGAGATAGGGGGAGAAATGGATTGATATTTCATTGATATGTATGATCTTTACACTCAGATACAATAAATATATATAGAAGAGTAGTCTTGGAAAAAAACTTAATCTATACTAGGAGTTGATAACCATATAATATATAATATATATCATTAAACACTCCCCCGTGGTTATCAACTATATACGTTTTGTGATGCTGTCTCGTTAAAAACCTTGTCAGGAAAACCTAGTGGGACAAAATCTTAGCTAAGGGTAAAAGAGTGCAACACGTATTTTCTTATTCTGATACTTTTGGATCAGTTATGTTGTCTCATTAAAAACCTTACTAAGAAAACCCAATGAAACAAAACTTAGTTAAGGGAAAAAGAATGAAACTTGAAAAAATCTCACCCTCATTTAACATATCCTTTAAGTGACATGTTTTTATCTTCCTTGAAAGTTGATCAAAGTTTTTGTAGCTAATGATTAGTTGTTTTATCCCTTAATGTCCAATCCTTTATGTTGAGCAATGTTGTATAATCTTCTAACAAGACTTTTGGTGCCTCCTCAAAAAATATCATATGTCCATGACTGTTTTGTTACATTCCTTCAACTACAAGACTAATCAAACTTGTTTTGATTGGTTAGTAAAATATAACCAAATATCGCTTTTACCTGAAATATTTTTTTTAGAACTCATTCCATTGTCAAAGGTTGACAAAGGCTATATCATGACAATAAGCTCAAGTGAAAAATATTATAACCATACGTAGCTACCAAAACATATTAATGCACATATGTCCATACAAGTGACTTAAAATCTTTCACGTACTTTAAGGTGAACTAGCCCATACTAAATGTCCCAACATCATCTGGATGTACTTTTAAGGATTGATAAAATATAATTATATATATACTCGAACTGTAGTTCTTTAATTAATTAGACCAAGCTAAGGTCATTAAAAAAATCTCTCTTTAAAAGCTCGAGAGTTTTTCTCGATGATGCCTAGACATCATCACTTTAAACTGCGATTATAGTGAACTTTTAAAAGTAGAATGTTGATAAAAACATGGCTAATTTAATCAAACTCATATCCTTTTTATGCAAATATCTCGAGTTGTACAACAGTTGACCTGACTATTTTAACCCATATGTATTTTGTTAACTTCATAGAGTATGCTCTTGATGTTTTTATATCAATACTTATGGCCTTATCAATCCATGAGGGAATTTTTCCCATCTTGTTCAAATATGCATGTGCATTCACTCTTCAGGAGTTTGCTACATAAACTTACCCGTATAACACATAGATATCTATATCATATATAAAAATATCATGAACCTTGCCTTTATCTCTAAAATCCATATTATACCATCCTGTACACTATTTCTTGAGTTCTTGAGAAATCACAATCACCGGGTACAAGTTTTCTATGTATATTTCTGGGTGCACAAGAATTACATCGTTAAAATGTTTCAATTAACCTTTTAAACACTCAATTACTTTAGAAATTCATCAAGAGTTCCAGTTATATCCACTTACATGGTCAATCTTATTATGATCATTATTACAATTCTAAACTTGGCTATCATGTCATTCTATTGGTTAATATCATTATGAACTCGGCAATCATAGCATTGATGATTGATCTCATTATTAACATAACCACCATTACAAATTTCACAATTATGTCCAAGTTAATGACATTTTTAATAACCGTTATATAATGACATTCACTTCAGGAAATGGAATAACTAGAACCAGCTTCATAGCTTTTCATTATATACTTAGTCACATGGATATAAAATCATTTCAATCCTTTCACCATCATGTGTGATAAATGAAAAATTTTTAATCTAGTTTTTCCACATAAATAATTTCTCTTGCATAACATCAAGTATTTACATATACAAGTGATATAATTCTTATCGTCTAAATAATGAAATTTAGATAGTATGACAGTTGCGATGTGTTATCTACACATATTTTACCCTTATGATAGCGATAAAATCCAAAACTTCGATTTATGAATTCTATTCGATATTATCTATAAAAGAAATAATAGCATCCATAATAGAAACTATACAAAGTGTCAAATAATACAATACATTACATTGTAATATGTCTATCATATATAAACGAGTTACAACTATTTCCCAACATCGGTCCGTGATTTTGTCATAAGATGCAAAACTAAATTAATTATTCAGTTAACAGATGTTATAACTTTATCTAAATAAACAAGTAAAAGATATTCAATAATTTATATGATGTTGTGATATCTTAATATCCGGTAACTAGTTATGGAATATATAAACGGTCTAAACAAAATATAAAACTTTCAAACCCAATTCATTTAAGGGTTTAATCCCTTTAATCAGCATACGCTTATTTCACATGTATTCTTACATCACTACAAGAAATCGATGTTTTTAGTGGCGACCTTTGTCGCCGCTATTAGTCCCTTTTGTCGCCGCTATTGACCTTGCGGCGACACGTGGCCGCTAAAGCGTCGCCGCTATTGCTGGGACGCTATTGCTCTTCGTGTCGCCGCTAAAGGTTACCGTCGCCGCTATTGCCCTATTTTGTCTTTAGTGCTTTTGGCGGACAATCAATAGCGGCGACATGTGTCGCCGCTAAAAGTCAATTTTTTTTAATACAACAGCTATATACAGCTACCGAACCTGTTTCGGGGCGAAAAAAACGCAACCTGTTTCAAAACGCAACCTGAATACAACTACATTCAAATATATTAAACACCAAAACCATATACAAAACGTAATACAGTTTCAAACAACAGTTACGTCCTATATTATCATCCTACATGCGTAAAAACGTTAAAATAACTAGTCATACTTCGAAATCATCCTAATCTTCATTATCCTCTTCTTCGTTATCGAAATAAGGGTTATAACAATCGTTGTTGTCTGCCGGTTCTTTTCCTTTTGAACTTAAGTAGCTGTCAAGTCGATACAGGAAAGCCGGGCTTTGGAACAAGTTGTCAACAAATCCCTACAATAATAAATATCAAAACATATTTTAGCATATTAGCGGACGCTACCAACATATATTTAACAAGGAAACACGCGTTCGTTTATCATTTTGTAAATTGTGTAGTTTACCTCAGAAAAGGGTTCTTGCGTCTCAGGTTGGGAAGCCGACAAGTTCGGGGGCGTATTTGAAGGCTTATGCCCCATCCCCCGGTACCATCCTCTCCGCTCTCCCAAGGCTTCCTGAAATTGGGCAAGTGGAGGACCGTCAGCGTGCCACTCGTTTGTGGCCTGTTGTAAGTCCACTGTATATTACGAAGATGATTAAATATTTATATATATATATATATATTTTTTGTTTGTTATAGAAATATATACTTAAAAGAAATACTTACGAAGTTCTGTTCGGCAACCGGGTCAATCCAATGCCCCTCCTTATCCTGGTGGGTTTTTGCATACGTAGGTACCCAATCTATATCCTGTTGAACATTAAACTTAGATTAGATATTAAATAAACAAAAGCTTACACAAACACATATATAAAACATTACATTTTTGTAGGCTGTGCTACCTTATGACGCCGTCCCCCCGCGGAATGGGAACTGTTCTTTCGCGCGGACACCCTGTTGGCCTCGCATGGTTTGATATATTTTTCGTTTAAAAATCCGTCGACGGCTTTCAACCAGTTATCATAGGGCATATCAACGAGATGGTATGCCCTTGCTTGTTCAACATCCTGGTACCCTCTGTGTTGCTCAAATAATTTTTTTGCATCGTGTTTGCAGTCAGAGTACCTCTTCATAAGCAAACTCTTGATTTCACCCTTTAAGTTTTTTGCTTGTAGATCCTGTTCAACTTCATCAAAGTTCAACATTTCCTACAAATTCAATAAAAAAGGTAAAATATTATTATAAATTAAGTCTAACGACCCGTGAAACGGCTGCAAACGACCTTTAAACGACGGCAAATCATATGAATATAACTTATTTACCCTCAAGTGGTTCATGAGCGCTTCCTTGTACGGTTGTGCCACATTATCCCATCCAACTTTATCGAACGGGATGGACCGCCACATAAATGAACCGGCCTCTCTTGAAAACATATCTCTTCCTTCGCCAACGGGGGTAAACGTGACATCCCTTTCAAATGTTAGGGATACGGCCCCCCGCCTTAACCATACGATGGAGTTTTTGGTTTTTGGCTTTCCCCTAACCCTCTTCGGGGGATCAGCTGCAATTAAAACATAAATAATTAGTAACAACATTTATAATATATGAAACATAACAACTAAAAAAATAATTAAAACATAAATAATTAAAAGACTTACCATCAAGCTTGTGCGTGCCTCTAAAAAAATGATTTGGAGGCGGTGGATCACCAACGCCGTCTCCCTCATCTCCCCATGGGGCCAGATCGGCCATCAAATAAGCAAATATCAACAGTTTCGAAATCATGATTCCTAAAAAGTTGCAAATGTTACAGCATGTGTATCTAATAGAAATTAATGATAAGTACAACAAGTGTAACTCATATTCAGATAAATATTTCAACAAGTGTTTATCAAAGTTAAACTTTTTTTTTCAAACCTAATAGAAATTAATGATAAGTACAACAAGTGTAACTCATATTCAGATAAATATTTCAACAAGTGTTTATCAAAGTTAAACTTTTTTTTTCAAACCTACACATAAACATTCAAATTATCAAGTTAAATATTTTTATTTCTCAAACCTAAACATAAACATAGAAATTATCAAGTTAAACATATTTTTTTTCAAACATAACCATAAACATAGAAATCATGAAACTTAAACATAATTTATACTACCAACACATATACATACTTATAAACAAACATTTTGAACAAAAACACAAGATTTATACATACTTACATACACATTTGCATACTTTATATAAACATACATACTAGCATAAACATTTTTCACCAATTGCACAATTGTTCATCATTTACATACACCTACATACTATACAACTTGATACATTCATTTATAGACTTACATACACACATACATACTTACATACACCTATATCAACAAATACATAGATTTCCATATACACATTTTCACCAAACACACTTACATTATACATTTTACATACAAACATTCATCCTTACATACACCTACATCAACAAATACATAGATTTCCATATACACATTTTTTACCAAACACACCTACATTATACATTTTACATACAAACATTCATCCTTACATACACATTTATGTACCTAAACAAAAAATTATACAATTTCTAAACTTTTTAAAAAAATACATATAAAGCTAACATTTTTTTAAAGTTTCAAGGATACGAAGACCGTGGCGAAGAGGTGGTGCCGGAGAAATGATGGTGGTGACCGGAGAAGAGTGGTGGTGATCTGATTTGTATTCCACAAACACAAAAATACACAAAAACGAGCAAAAATTAAAGCCTATAACATGTATATAACAAATGTAGAGAAGAAATTTAACATAAATAGAGTTAAACTAACTGATTTGGACAAAAGATGGGTGTCTCCGACGGAGCTCAGGCGTTTTGTCGAGGGAAAAATGAAGAAGAAGGGAAGAAATGCGCTGATATTGGGTCTGTTCATTAAGACCATTACCGGCGACACCTTGTCGCCGCTATTGGTATTACCGTCGCCGCTACTGGTTGAACCTGGATAACATTTGTGTGGCTAGGGTTTATTGTGGTTTAGGGACTTTTAGCTGAGACGGCGTCGCCGCTAATGGTCTAATATTTGTCGCCGCTATTGCCTGTTGAATTCCCAACCGTCAGATCTAGAAAATGATGAACGGCTGGGGTTTGGTCTGAGGGCATGGGACACGGATCGACCAATAGCGGCGACACTTGGCCTGTCGCCGCTAATGGTGTCGCCGCTAAAACCGATGGTTTCTTGTAGTGCATCCATAGCTTTACTTTTAAACAAAGTTTGAATGGTTTGAAAATACAAAGAAACCGATCTATTTAATTATTTTGTTTTTAGGAGTGCATGAACATGAGAAGCTTGTTCCAACCCAATCCAATACACCTTGCACAATGAAACTTCAAAATAGTTTAACTTTAACCATCATCATCCCACTAGAACCCGACCAATACCAATCATATATTTAATTTTCTAACAAGTAGAAGGGATTATCATATATGTACCTTAAACATTATTCGAATGGCAGGAGGTAGCTAACAGCACTGGAGAAGCGACAAACCACTATCTTTTTCTTTCCATGACTGGTGGAAACAAAAACTTTCACTAGAACACTCCATGTTTCTCTCGTAAATTCAAGAAGGGTATTGGGTACGACAAGTAGCAACAAGGTTGGGATTAGAGTTTTGAACAGAGCACTATCGTGTTGATAACGTGTTACTAAATTGGCCTAATAGTAAAATAATATAGTAGACATAGAGGAAGAAATGGATTGACATTTCATTGATATGTATGATCTTTACCATTAAATACAATACAATATATATATATATATATATTTATATTTATATTGTAGGAAAATTTTGTAGCGTGAATGGATGGATATTAATTTAGTGAAATTATAATTTAGTAAAATTATAATTACTAATTAAATTCTTCATATTGTAAATTAAACTTGAGTAGAGTTTTTATGTCAATTTGTTTGTTGTTATTAGAGTTTATGTCTCTAATAAAATAACTAATTAAGTGAGACTTTTCACTTATTCTCAAGTAATGTAAAAATAGTAGGCTATGTGCCTCGTTTGGAAATGAGAAATGCTAGAAAAACACAAGAGAATTAAGACAAGAAAACACATGAATTCATGGAGAGTTCTTGGAAAAGAAGAGATACTTGAATACCCATGTTTTGGGTACTTAGAGAGATAAGTTTTTTCTACTCAATTTCATCTCTTTCATATCATTATTTTTCCATAAGTTCTAACACTATAATTTTATCCGGTGTAACCTCGGGCGCGTGGCCATTTCTGGCAGTACAGACTACTCCGGCTGTTGTACCCTTGGAGGCAGACGCATTATCTTTAGTAGAGGTGCGAAATCTGTTTTAAGGGAAGTGTGTTGAACACGTGCCTCAGCCACAACCGTCAACAATTGTTTTGTTCATTTTGTAGGAAATTATTGTATAAGAAAATGTGGTTCAAGACTTCGTTGAAGCCACACAACGGACCATACAAGAAGACGCGGTTAAGGCTCTTGTTGAAGACAACGATTTGAATTGATTTATTTAAATATGTTATATTTCATATTTAACTTTGTATGATTTGTACACGGTACGGGTATTACAATTTCCCAAAATTATGTAAAGAGAGTATCTTTAGAATTTTTATATTTATTTATATAATTTTTATTATAAAATTGTGACCCATGTCCTACAAACTTAAAACAGATTTCATGAGATTGTTGCCACAATTTTAAAACTTTATTTATAAGGATTTTGGGTCACGAAAGGATTTATAATAAAAATAAATATTTTTTTAGAGATTGTGATCTTATAGATATATAATTTTTTGGGAAATATGTATGTAGTACAACTTATTGTGTTTGGATTTATTGAGATTGGTGTACAATCTTAAATCCTATACCGTTATACAAAACGGATAATTTTTATTCAACCGTTTGGTTTTTAAACGATTTTGGAATCGTTAATTTTTTCTAACCTTTGTGTTAGAACGGGTTTATTAGTGCAAAACCATACGTTTTTTGTAAACGTTAAATTTCTTAACTTGTGTGTTAGATCGGAATTATGGGTGCAAACCATATATTTTTTGTAAACGTTAAATTCTCTTGAGTAGAATTTTCATGTCTTTAAATAAGAGTTTTATGTTACTTGATTAGGGTTTTATGTTTCTAATTAAGTTCTACTTAAAGTGGACTCTTCATCCACCCATAGATTGAACAAATAAGCCTTATAATGATTTTTTTAATCATTTATTTCTACACGAGCGTGTTAGAATTGGGTTTTTTTATACAAACTGATATGTTTTATAACGATTTCTGTAATCGTTTATTTCTAACGAGCTTTTAGAACCTATTGGTATGATAAT
Organism: Scalesia atractyloides; assembly: GCA_947069175.1. Classification (NCBI taxonomy): domain Eukaryota; kingdom Viridiplantae; phylum Streptophyta; class Magnoliopsida; order Asterales; family Asteraceae; genus Scalesia; species Scalesia atractyloides. The sequence goes on along the minus strand of CAMTDV010000013.1, from coordinate 70,138,710 downwards.
GGTTATTATAATCATTTATTTCTAACAAATATGTTAGAACATATTTATTGATAAGATTTATAACAATTTTGTAATTGTTTATTTCTAACAAAAGTGTTAGAAACAGTTTATAAAAAAACAAATGATTTTTGTAATCATTTGTCTTCTAACATGCGTGTTAGAAACAGTTCATGAAAGGTATTAGAAACAGTTTATAAACAAATTGCAAATGATTTTCGTAATCATTTGTCTTCTAACATGCGTGTTAGAAACGGTTCACGAAAAGTGTTTGTTTGAAAGCAATTTTTAGTTGTTTATTTTAAACATGTGTATTAGAAGTGACTTATTTATATGAACCATATATGTGTTTATAACAAGTCAAATTAACATTTAGTGGAAATGTTAATATTTCTAACGTGCGCGTTAGATTTTTTTTCCATTTTAACATGATTGTTAAAAATGGTTAGAATACACATGCTTTGAATGTTTTATGTAAACATTTTATATAAGTAATTTGTTATAGAATTGATTTTAGTGAATATAAACACACTAATGCTTTGCATTGTTTAGAAATAAAAAGTCATACATTGAAGTTGATGTTTGATTGGCTTCAAGAATTAATCACGTAAAGTGATGGTGTTGTATGGGATTTATCACTAACCTTAATTTGTGATTTTTAAATCCAAATGGTCATGTTTTCTATATATAAAATGACTTAAATTTCTAACACGTGTTAGAAGATGTGTCTCACAAATACAAGGTTAGAGATTGCTCATTATATAAGCTATAATGAATGGAAATGTGTTTATGTAAACATTTAATTGCCTATGTGTGCATTAAAAATGATGAGAAATGGTTGATATTATTAATATAGTATATAGCAAAACTAAGGATGTTTTAGAGTGATTTTAAAACAAAGTTTTGCATAGTATTGATAATTCAAATGGTTCGCTACTCTTGCTAGAAGTAGCAGATGGTGAACAAAGTAACAATCTCATGGATATTATTTGGTGGAAAATAACTTAGTGTTGTTGTGAACAAAATTAGTTGTAACTTGGTGTTGTTTTATGTAGAATTGTCCAAGTTAAAGTTTAAAGATGAAATGAGAAACTTATACTTACAAGTGCATGGAGTCTTATTGAGGGAGTATCTCAAGACATGTCATGGGACGATATCGTTGAGAAGATCTTGGTCAAATTATAAAGTGTTGAAGATAAAAGCACTTTGATATTTGATGTCTACATATCGTCTAGGCTTCCGTTTAAATTTCAAAAGTGTTTGGCACTTATGATTTAGTTTCCAATGTATTTTATTGTTTTGTGTTCAATATATTCGGATAACACATGCAATCTTTTACAAAGAAATAAATCACTAATGTTTGTGACGTATAAATTATTTTTGTGGAAAGTAATTATAACTTCAACTATACATTGTTTAAAAGAATGTGGCTTTAAACGGATAGTACATGAAAATATTTGGACATAAACAACTTGAGAGTTGTTGCATTGACTAAAAGTCAAAGACGAGACATCAAATGTATAACCATATCATGAGAGGTTAATGAAAGAACATACTGAGTGTATTAAGATGAAATACACAAACGAGATTCATGTCGAAATACTTCGCTAGAAATCATTGGAAAATTCACAAGTTTGAATTCTAACATATGAAAGTAAAAGTACTATATGTTATTGCATACCTTTAATAAATCTTGCGAGATTTATATGTAGATGCGTCTACCACTTGAATATGGAAATTTTACCTTCGGTTAGGAGAGCATCCTAAATATACATATCTCCTAATGAATAACAATAGATGTGTGCAAATCGCTTATGGCAAAATTATGAATGTCATGTTGTTGAGTGTGGATCTAGTTGACTCTATCTTCCACATAATAGTGATTGTAAACGAGGAACATTCATTGTTGGCGATGAGTGTGTTCACCAAGTGACTTAGATTAAGACTTATGTTTAAGTACTTATGAGTCAATGGTAAATTGTTGGAGATCAAAGGTAAACACGTTATGTTCCTTAATTGAATGATAAAATTTAGCTATGTGCATATACAATAATTTGTGAGACCTTCCTAAATATTGATGTTTTAGGATTATGAATAACTCTTATTATGTTGACTTAACAAGGGATGAATGTTGCAAAGTGATATTATAATATCCTTGGGGCTTTGAAGACTCAGAATGATGCATCTTCTGTTCACATGCTAAAGTATTGTAGTCTAAAACATGCTAGACTAGTACTTGGTTAATTATGGGTCTTGACAGAGACTAATTAACTCTAAAACATTCAAATGTGTATGAATACAAAAAAATTTGTGTATAGACAAAGTTGAGGGAGAATTTCATTCATTATAAGGAAAAGACATGTAACTTTTGAAGATTTTGTTCGGAAAGCTAATGAGGAGTACTCATTGTCTAGGCTTATTCTAGATGTTAAATTAAATTAATCTAAGTTGGTGACAAACTTATGACAATTGCATGTTTTGCTTGGTCAGCTTGGATGCGTATGTAAGCTAATGCAATATGATTAAATTCACTGATACAATGAGGTTGATCTGTCCAATCATATGTGTATAAAGGTCGTCATAAGTGAAGTTATGGAAATGTTGATCAAATGGCAAGAAATGTGGGGGAGGATCCATTTAAAAAAAAGACAACCCTATAAGGGTATGTAGAAATATTTTTCGTGACTCCATCTGGATGTTATCCAATAACACTTAAATATGGGGGTGTCTTGCATTTGTACCATAATATTTTGGCAATAAGGATTTTGTAATCCAATCTAACATTGCAAATAGACGACTAAGTGGAAACACAAAGATCATAGTGCATAATGGAGATGTGTTTGCCTTCAATTATAAATGTATCATTCTAAGACAAATATTATAACCAGATTCAGGTGGCCACTGAGGTTATAGTCTTAGAAATTGACAATAGGCAATGTTAACTATCGAGTTACGAACACGTTATGTGTAACACCCTAAATACGTTTTCACCATAATAAACGCAGCGGAGATACCGACTTAAAAATTCTTTCTTTATTGACTTTGTAACATACTTAAAGTTCATTTATAAATATTTGGACACTTTCTTGAAAGTGTTTATTACGTTCGTTTTGATTGACTTGCTAAATGTAATACATATAGCAAGTTATGAACCGCTCTTCCAGTACAATCCTTGCTCTTTGACTCGATCTTCGTCCACATATCTTCATGATGATAATGATGATCTGACTAATCTGCGGTCACCATATAAATATAACCAACGTGTTAGTAATTGGTGACATCATATATTTAATCATGAACATGAATCGTCTGCATATCCATCAAACATTATATAAAACTCCAATAGGATATTCTTCGAACTTATTCCTTATGCCGAGCCTCAAACCTTCGAGAGCCCAACCCTTACTTACCTGTATTCCTAAATTCATCTTCAACAGCAAACAGTTAGCGTCTTCTCATAAGCACATAACATTGAACGGCGTTCATTGGGCTACATAACGTATAAGCATTCTCATATATACACATTCTTACATACAGGTTCCATACATACATCTCACAATAACATCGACATCTAACTCTTTCACTCTACAACTATATACTTTTATATGCGCGTTCGAGTCATATTCACTTATCCGTATTCAATCATCGAACTTTAATTATGCCTAATATTTCACTTATAAACATACTTAAGAACAAGTTTCATCTCCCCATTTGTATAATACATTCTAACACATTCATTCCTACAAGATCCGAATCTCAAACATATATATTTGTATTTATCACTTACGAGCCCGAAAGTCATTATTTGTATTCGTATCACATAATTAAAACCTTTACGAACTTTTCATAGGTTATACTATCTTTCGGAAATTTATCGAAGCCTTTGCATAAGCCTTAAAAGATACGGAAATCCGAGACACAATAATATACACATCAAACAAAATTCAACATTTGGTGCCCATTCCGGCCGTAAGCTACGGTCTTCTCACCGTAGCTTACGGTGATGCATTTCTTCCAAACGGATACTCCTTACCGTAAGCTACGGTCTTTTCACCATAGCTTACAGTGAGGACTTTCTGCCAAATTTTAAGTCATCTACCGTAAGCTACGGTCAGCTGCTGCTGATTTGGGGCTGCAACTTATTTGACCGTTTCGAGTCCCGTTCGTTCATGCCTATTCTGATTCATTTCCAATTAAACATGTAACATCTAAATGAGGTTCCGTTCCTCTTTAACTACCACAGTCTCACTTTAACAATAAATTCTACATGTGCACAAGCCAAATTGTGCTTTAATTATTTCATGTAAACGATAGCTTACTACATGGATTTTCCGATTTTCCCCATTCGGTTTATATCATACAACTTCCAATTTAGTTGACTATTATCAACCCATTACCGTCAAACTCGTCTTAGTACCTCCATGTTCTTATGTTCCCACAAGCTTCTCACAATTAAAATATAACATTTCCCTTAAAGTATTTAAAGAGCGATTCCGGAAATCACTTACCTTAGCGTCCATTTTAGCATTTGTTACCTTGGCTCCTCTTGACCCGTTAGCCTTCCATGCTTCCATCCATTTTGACATGATCTCTATACTTTCATGTCATCGCAATCACATTCTTGTTAGCATACACGATTGTACATATTAACGATCATATCAAATGCATAACTCACATTTGACTTTCATAAGTAAACCCTAACAAGTATCCAAAGCATGTTTGTACAAGTTCATATCATAGATTATCATAATTAACTAAAGATCATGCATAATTCATTAATTGCCCTTGAATCAACTAAATTACATAACCATACTCAACCTTTCTCCATTACATGCAACATACACATCAATGATTTAAACAAGGATTTGACATGGGTGAAACACTTATTTCATCATCTTCACCACTAGAAGTAGGTTTTACCTCTAGTCGTCACTTTACTCAAAGTTCTTCATAATCCATGTTTTATATGGTAATTCTAACACATATACATGATCAATTTCATTCAATTTCGTGGATTAAACATAACCCACTTCATACAAGATTATGAAATCTCAAACTACAACTTACCTCATGTCTTGCATCCTTAGATGATTAGAAATCTTCAACCATGCAAGTGTTTTTAGCTCAACTCTATAATCAATTTCTGGATTTTGGGTGATTGGGAGAACTCCCCTTGTCTTCTCCATGTGTGTGTGTCGACACACCCATATACACACACCAACACACACATACACTAATTCCTGAACATTCTATTTAATATAAACTTTAATCCAAATCTTCAAATTCAGCCCTTCATGTTTACTACTTGTTCATTATTGTCCCACATTCATTCTTATTTGTTTTGACTAAACTATTTAACTAGGTTAAATAACCTAACCATTTTATTTTGTGTTTTATCATATGAAAACGTACGGCGAATGTAAACATTCGAGTTTTGGGGCATTACAAATCTACTCCCTTTAAAGAAGGTTTCGTCCCCGAAACCTCTTTCCTCCTTGCTAAACCAAATCTACTCTTACCTTTTCATTCTATTTATTCAAGATGCTTAGTTCAACACGAAACATGTGTGATCAATTAAGGAGTAGCCTTTACGCACATCTATGAATAATTGCCTTGTACTTGCCTTCTTTATTAAAGTAAGACCTTCAAACATTTATCAAGCATATTCCCATCTCACACGTGTGTCACACATGATATTCCATTCTAGCTTAGTCGCATGAGTACCCATTATGAGTTTATTTTGGTGTTCTATTATTAGCATTCTTTTTGGGTACCTTCGTTGGCACATAATGATTTGAACCATCTACATACTCATTTTACCAATATTCATTTAAGTTGAGCATTATCACTAGGTAACTAGCATTTCATTCTTGTTTATCTTGAGCAAACCATTACATCCCTTCACTAACTTTGCTCCAAATTTCTTTCATATCCCCATGGGAGGTAAACGTATGATAATACGCATTACCGTAAATATTCTGTTATTTATTAATACTACAACATAACTACCATTTTCATACTTACTTTATCTGTACTCAATACGAGGATTTAGCATCATTCTACATTTTCTACCTTTACTTATACTATGCACGCCCTTAGGTTTAGCATCAAATCATTTCATTAATGTCACTTTGTTTCCTACCCTCTTCACGCACTAAATATTCTACATATGTAATTATGTTGTGCAAATTCATCGTACGAGCGCTATTCAATGCCCAAAATTTTTACTCAAGGCCTTTTAATATTTCCTTAATTTGAAGTGAATTTCTTCTTATGTTGACTGTTAAAAGTCAAACATTCCATTCCATACCACATTTATCATATCATTCATTACCTTAATTCGTATATCGTATTCAATCTACCAATTCATACTTAACATTCACTAGTAAAACATTTTACTAACCTTGCTTTTATTGCATTAATAATCGATCCGCCATCCGGATTGGCCCATTTCTTTATGAATCCAAGCTAGAACTGAACTGACTTCGTCCATCCATGTGATGAGTTTTCGCTCATGCACATCCTTTTGCAACTCTACCTGTTTTAATCACCAAGAGTTCTACCATTTTTATCTATAAAATGAAGGATTAGCACCTTTCATTGACATTCTTTTAGGTATGGCGTTTATCAAATCATCTTGTTTGCATACTAGTCATTTTCTAGATTCCTTTAAATCATTAGTCCGTTTGACCCATTCTTAACGAGTCAATACATGACCATTCTTTAATATTATTTTCCTTTATTCGACTCGTTCATGATGGGTCAATACATAACCATTCTTTAACATACCAATTCCACTCGGTTCTTCATTGTATTCGGCGTTAATTCACCTATGTTCCTTCGTAAATCCTTACTAATGGGTATCTATATTACGCATTGCATTCTTTACATAATACTTTCAAAATTTGTAAATAATTATTTACCGATTTCTACAGTTTGAGTCTTCTAGGTCAAACTGCCATTTATTATTTATTGTTTACATATTTTGGGGTGTGTGTTGTACTTACCTCCAAGCCAAACATGCTTACAAAAACATCATCTCAACTTCGTTGACCTTTCAGGAAGTTAAACTATAAATTCATTCTTATTTATGTTTTATTACTTACCCATAATTTATCCCACACATGTTTTGTTCTTACTTACTTAAGAACTCCAGTCTTCTCATTCTTACATATTACTCTTGTGTGTTAGACCCGTATTTGCCTACGGATATTAATCTTTCACTCATGATTTGCTTTCTTTTGTATTTGAATTCCGTTTATGGATTCAAACCTTCCATTTATTCTTTTCATTCTTTTATGTTTGAATCCATCAGTGCATTCCACTTGGGCTAATCTATTACCCAAATTTGACACATCCTTCTCTAGTCTAGCCATAAGCTCCTATCGAAAGCATAACCTTTTATACATACCTGACGTAAGTCCAAAACCATTAACTCGTTATCCACACCTTGCAAGGGTCATTTCCTTCCAATTTTGTGGCAAAGCATGCCTATTCATTACGCTTACCTATAAGCATAAAACTTGACAACCAAAACATTTAGTACCGGGTTCAAATGGCGAGCACCATTTGACCCGCACGACTCGTTTGTCACTTTTAACCATTCTTTTTTACAAACATATTTGCATATTTACATATGTGCAGATTTAAAACATAAATTGAATATTATTTGCTTTAAGGAACGTTTACTTGTTTGTTTCGAGCTTACAGTTCCAAACATTCCCATTCTTATCCTACACTCTTACCGGTTTAGTCCGAACTTACTTACAGATTCGAACACTTTCGTTTCTCATTATACATTCTTACTTGTTTGTGTCACACCCCGGATTTCCTACCCGAAATCCATACACCGGTAAGCCCGGGTGGGGAGTATCGTGACGTTAGTTGATAATCATCCTAGTCAACTAAACACGGCACAGCGGAAATCTTGGAGTAAAATTACTATTAAAAACCGAATTTTCGAAAATACAAAATAATATATAGGATCGTAATAGAAGATCCACAGGCGGATCATAAATTGTACATAGAAAGAATATAAAACAGACTTTGGGCAGATTTAGGATTTGCAAGATCCTCTATCACTACCGAGCACTTCCGACCTATTTTCGTATTGTACCTGCAGATTAGTCTTTTGAAAATACGTCAGCTTACGCTGGTAAATACACCTAACTGACTCATTTTGAAAACATTCCAAAAATGTTTTAAGTGCGTATCAGCACAAAATCTTTTTATAACTTGGGTTACTTGACCGTCCAACCTTGTTAAAAGATTTATATGTTTGTCATACATGCGAGGCTCGGTACCTTGGCCGAGACACAATTAACGTACACACCGCTTTGGACTCACGAAGGAGTCAATTCCTCCCAACCTTGTGGGAATGCATAATTGAGCGTCTATCGGGTGTATGCCTACACCCGCGCTAAGGTCGTGGCCATTTCTATTGTAATGAGCCGAGGATATCCAGGACACGGTAGTTAACAACCCGATGTTTAATTTATCAAACAAAACTGTTTAAAACAGAATATGCGGATATCTATTCCGAACGGGCGTTCGATTAATCCTATTTCCGACCAAGCGGTAATAATTTACCGTAACCCAAACCCGCATTAGGGGAAATAAGTCGAGAATATTTACCTGAGCTAGTCTTCTTTAAAATTTTAATATCTCAGCTGTACAAAAAAGGACTAAGTGCAGATAGCATTTACCGGCAAGTCTCTAGTCTGGATTATGGCATAAGCTAACCAATTAAATTCTAACAATCTTATTTAAGTCATAGACTTAGACCGACTAGCGTATTTAACCAAAACGTATGACGCTAGATTAAACAATGATTGGATAGAATGTAGTTTAATTCCAACAAGTACCTTGACTTGTTTAATATGGGTAAACTATATACATTCTGGATTTTGAAACTTAAATGACATAGTTAAACCCGTTTCGGTTAATTTCCGAAAAATAATTACATATGCGTGACTGTGCGCGTATTAACGATATCGAGTAACCGGATAAGTTATGGACAAGTTCTATATGCCATTATACTTTAAGTAAGTTAAGATATCAGTAGGATATCAACTTGTATGCCCGTTAAGGTTTTAAAACGAAATTATCCTTCATAAGGGCGTTTTGGTAAATTCATACCATATAAAAGGAACTTGAATATAATTTAATGTTATGATTATAAGTATTCTGGAAAAATAATTTATTTATAATATAATATCAGTAGGATATCAATTATATGTGTATTTTACCTTTTATGACCAAACTATGCACCGAAGGGCATTTTGGTCATTTTACACATAGTTAATAAATTATTTGGGATTCTGAGTTTATAACATGTACCTACTGTAAAAATGTTTAAAATAAGTAGGTAACAAGTCTTGGTCCATTAATATGGTTTAAAACCATACTATGCGCCGAAACGGCGCTTATGTCGTAATATGACGCCTTTAAGTGATGTTTTATGAAAACTGATGTTATAGTCAGTTAAAAATATTTAAATATGTTATTTAGGATAACATATCAGTAGGTAAATGATTTACCTTAAAAAGATTTGATTAAAACTATTTTATAAGCCACAAGGGCTAAAACCGTCATTTATCGACATAGTTTAAGGACTTGCTTAAAAACTCAGTTTATAACTTGATTTAACATCCCAAATAATCCTACTTATAATATTAGATCAGTAGAAACTTATTTTAAGTTCATTACCATTTAAAACCTTGTTTTATGCAAAAAGGGCATTTTGGTCAAAGATGGCATAATTATGGAATTTGTACATAAACTTGGATTCTGATTATGATCATGTAATATAACCTCAGAGGGTTATGCTACATAATAATATGATCATAATGCAACTTTAGATCAGTAGGTAACTAATCTAAATCGGGCCAGAATCAAAAGTCAAAGCAGAAGTCAAACTTCGCGACTTTCGGTTGTGAACCGACCCTAGAACTGAAATTGACAAGCCGAACATGTTCTTACATGTTCTAATAATTATTATCATAACATATATAAGATCAATTTATGATTTTTCCGAAAAATGGCCTGTTTGACTTTTTAATACCTTAACTTTGACCCGTCAATCTTCAGGAGGTGCCCTTTATAGGGATTAACACCTACATTATTACGATCACTTAGCCATGTTCATTTCGAACAATGGCTGGACCATAATGGTCTTAACCGAAAGTCAAAGCGTTTTCCGTAAAACGTTTGACTTTTGACTATAAAAGCCTATATACGAAAATGCAAGAGCAAGGAACACTTACAAGAGGTTCCTACAATGCAAGAGAACTAAGTTGGATGCTCCTTTCAGCTAGGAACTTCCAGAGGAGGGAGAAGAGTGATTTAATGAGAAAGGTGCAAGTTGGAATGATAACTTATGCACCTATTTATAATTGGAGAACTCAAAGGAGGTGAAGCCAAGTGTTTAGGGGTGTAAGAAGAAGCTTACAAGTGTCCCAAAACGTGGCATAGTTGTTTAAAGAAGCCATGTTTCGAATTAAATGGTTTTGGATTTTTGCTTGGAGACCAAACAATTTTCTGCAGCAGAGCCTGTCTCGCGGGGCGCGAGAGGCCCAGGCCAGGTCTCTCGCGGCCCGCGACCGCCCCATAGACAGTTTCAAAATTTGACACTTTAACCCCTTGACTTTAAAAAGCTTATAAAAACCTTTTTAAACACCTTTTTGGCACTTTTAGCCCTCCGTAGCCAATACTTGGCATACCCAAGATTATGCCCGGACATTGTCGAGCTCTCGGTTTGATAAAAGGTCACTCAGAGGTATAAATTAACAAGTTGACGCTTTTAATCCCTCCATTATCCAACTTTCACATATTTACAAAAATTGAACCCTCTCGTCCAACAAATGGCACATATGAGAGTTAGGACTTCACAAAGGCTCACTCAGAGGCTTATTATAAGCATGTTGATTCCGATGTCATTCAGAGGCTGGGCATGTTGACATATTAGTCACTCAGAGGCCAATTTTTCAAGCATGTTGACATATCAGTCACTTAGAGGCTAATGATTTAAGCATGTTGACATATTAGTCACTTAGAGGTTGTTATTTATGCATTTTGACATCGGACCGTCACTCAGAGGCTCAGTTTGAGCATGTTGACGCCTTTAGTCCTTATTAGTCTTTAACAGACTGTATTAAAATACAACACGTGTCACTATACTATTGGACACGATTTTACAGGGTGTTACATCCTCACCCCCTTAAAAGAAATCTCGACCTCGAGATTTTATTCAAAAAATGGGGGTACTTTTGTCGCATAGTGGACTCAACCTCCCATGTATACTCAGGACCTCTAAAAGCATCCCACTTACCTTTACTATAGGTATCATTTTTCTTCGGAGCTTCTTAACCTGTCGATCCTCGATCGAAATCGGTTTCTCAACAAACCTCAGGTTTTTATCAATTTGCACATCTTCGTGCGACATTGCTAGCGAACTCATCGGCTAGACATTTCTTAAGGTTAGATACGTGGAATACATCATGGATTCCACTAAGCTCCTCTGGCAACCTGAGCTTATAAGCTACAGTGCCCACACATTCGATTATCTCAAATGGTCCTATATATCTTGGGCTCAATTTGCCCTTCTTTCCAAAACGCATCACACCCTTCAAGGGTGATACTTTTAGCATGACCTTGTCTCCTATTTGGAACTTAAGAGGTTTACGCCTCTTGTCAGCATAGCTCTTCAGCCTATCCCTGGCAACTTTAAGAAGATCACGGATTTGCACAATCTTTTCCGTTGGGCTCCAGGACAATCTCCGGTCCTGATAGTTGGGTTTCCCCAACTTCTGCCCAAGATACGGGCGTTCTACATTTTCTCCATACAAGGCCTCAAAAGGAGCAGCCTTGATGCTAGTATGATAACTGTTATTGTAGGAAAATTCTATTAGGGGTAAGTGCTCATCCCAACTTCCACCTAAATTAATCACACATGCCCTAAGCATGTCTTCCAGAGTCTGGATAGTACGCTCACTTTGACCATCAGTCTGCGGATGGTAAGCCGTACTAAAGTTCAATCGTGTGCCTAAAGATTGTTGGAAACTTTTCCAAAAGTGAGATGTGTGTCTAGTATCTCTGTCAGATACAATAGATACTGGCACACCGTGTAGGGACACAATCTTGTCCACATACAACTTAGCCAATTTATTTGAACTATAAGTCTCTTTAATTGGCAAGAAATGCGCTGACTTAGTCAGTCTATCCACTATGACCCAAATAGTGTCATTACCACTTTTGGTCTTGGGTAACTTGGTAATCAAGTCCATAGTTACCACTTCCCATTTCCAAGTGGGAATCTCAAGTTGTTGTAGAAGTCCTGACGGTTTTTGATGTTCAGCCTTAACTTGTACACGTCAGACACTTAGCTACATAAGTGGCTATGGATTTCTTCAAACCCATCCACCAATAATTTTTTTCAAATCTTGATACATCTTTCACCACACGGTGTGAACAGAGTATCCTGAATTATGCGCTTCCTAGAGAATTAGATCTCTAAGTCCTCCAAAGATCGGAACCCAAATTCTATCATTAAATCTTAGGATTCCATCTTTTCTAGGCGTTAATTGATCAATAGTTCCGCCTAATCCCTCATTAGGAATATTGGCCTCTAATAGGGCTTGCTTTTACGCATCTAATAGCTTTTCATTTAAGCTATTTCTGAGCTCAATGCTCTTTGCATTAATTCTAATGGGCTTAATTCTTTCCTTGCGACTTAAGGCGTCGGCAACGACATTTGCCTTGCCGGGATGGTAGAGAATTTCACAATCATAATCATTAAGTGTTTCCATCCATCGGCGTTGTCGCATGTTCAATTCCTTTTGATTGAACAGGTGCTGGAGACTTTTATGGTCTGTGTATATAACACTCTTCGTGCCATATAAGTAATGTCTCCACAATTTTAGTGCAGATACAACGACACCCAATTCCAAATCGGGGGTGGTGTATTCTTTTCATGCACCTTTAGTTGTCGTGATGCATAGGCAATTACCTTGCCATTCTGCATTAGCACATAGCCCATTCCGGTGTGCGAAGCATCACAATAGACAGTTCGATACCCTCAGGTAGAGATAACACAGGAGCATTGCTCAGTTTGTGTTTAAGAACCTCAAAAGATTCTTGTTGCTTTGGACCCCAATTATACTTAACATTCTTACGGGTCAAGGAAGTTAAAGAAGTGGCTATTCTAGAAAAGTTCTCAATGAGCCTCCTATAGTATCCAGCCAATCCTAAGAAACTACGAACTTCCGTTGGGGTCTTGGGCACTTCCCAATTCATGATGGCTTCAATCTTGGCGGGATCCATTTGGATACCATTCTCACTTACCATATGTGCAAGGAATTGGACTTCTCTAAGCCAAATTCACATTTAGAGAACTTAGCATAAAGTTTTTCCTGCCTTAATAATTCTAGGATGCACCGAAGATGTTTCTCGTGATCAGTTTGATTACGAGAATAAATAAGTATGTCGTCTATGAAGACAATGACAAACTTATCCAAATATGGCTTGCAGACTCTATTCATGAGATCCATGAATACTGCTGGTGCATTCGTGAGCCCAAAAGGCATCATTAAGAATTCAAAATGACGATAACGGGTCCTGAAGGCTGTCTTAGGAACATCTTCACTTCTAACCTTCATTTTGGTGATATCCTGATCTCAAATCTATCTTAGAAAAGTAACCAGCTCCTTGAAGTTGGTCGAATAAATCATCAATCCTGGGCAGAGGATATCTATTCTTACTTGTTAACTTGTTTAGCTCTCGGTAATTGATACACATTTGCATCGAACCGTCTTTCTTCTTTACAAACAAAATAGGGGCTCCCCAAGGTGAGGAACTAGGCTGAATAAAGCCTTTCTCCAAGTAGTTCGTCGAGTTGCGTCCTTAATTCCTTCATTTTCGTCGGTGCTAACCTATATGGAGCTCTAGCCACTGGTGCTGATCCTGGTATGATGTCTATTCTAAACTCCACTTGCCTATCCGAGGTAGGCCTGGTAATTCTTCAGGGAAAACATCGGGATATTCCGAGATGAGTGGTTGATCTTCAAGGTTCGGCTTTGGTTCATTCATGGTGACTTGTGCCATGTAGATGACACAGCCTCTTCTCAAACACTTGGATGCCTTAAATAACGACACCTTGTCTGGCAATCCATAGTGTGAGTCTCCGGGAATGGTGATCATTTCACCAGATGGGGTTTTAATTTCGATGAACTTTTTATCGCAGGCAATACGGGCTTGGTTATGAGATAACCAATCCATGCCTAAGACAACATCAAACCCTGCCAATTTCATTGGCAAAAGAGAGATAGGGATGGAATGATTCTTAATGAATATAGAGTATCCATCAAGAATGGAAGAAGCAATTTCTAAGGTTCCATCGGCGAGTTCTATCTCATAAATTTTGTCTAGAGTTCTTATGGGTAAGTTTAATAGTTTACTAAACTTATGGTCAACAAGTGATTTATCTGCACCCGAATAAAAAAAACTCTAGCATAAATATCATTAATGGGGAAAGTACATGTTATGACGTTGTTGTCATTAACGGCCTCCTGGCATTCATTTGAAAGGCACGGCATTCCCCTTCTTGGCCTCTCCAGACTTTACCTCATTACTTTTGGGCTTCTTGGGGTAATTGTACGTTATATACCCTTTTTCATTGCAGTTATAGCAAACTGCATCCTTAAGATCCTTGCAATCTAAGGTCTTATGCCATTTTCTTTTGCAGATACCACAGGGTTTGGTCTGTGGATTTATGCTACACTGTCCCCAGTGCTATATTTACAATTCTTGCACAGAGGTTTGTCACTCGACGCATTCTGGTTTTCCTGAACCCGAAATTTCCTTTCTTCTTAAATCCTTGGGAGTTATTATCCTCCCGTTTTTCTTTCCGTCTGTTTCAGTCCTAATTGACTTTTGTCTAACCAGATCTAAGGTGAGGGAAAGAGATAGGTCTACAACAGACCTATAGGTATTAGGCTGAGCAGCCTTTACCAAGCCCTTTATCTCAGGCGCTAACCCATTAATAAAACGCACAATGTGTTTGGATTCAGGGGTAATTAAATAGGAAACTAACCTAGATAGAGAATTGAAATCGGAAACGTACTTCCGACAGTCTAGGTTTTTCATTGATAGAGACAAGAAGTCTGTCTCTAGCTTTTCAACCTCATGGGTTGGGCAGTAAGTTTCCTTTACCAAATCAACAATTGGACCATCCCAAGTTGTACATGTGTACCTTACCTGTTGATTGAATCATGCTTTCCACCATATTAGGGTATCGCCCTTGAAGGATTGTGATACGTACTTAACCACATCCTTATCAGCACAGTTGCTGATATCTACAATTGTCTCCATTTCGTCTAGCCACTTTAGGGCTTCTACAGCTCTTTTCTCCCTGTTAAAGTCTCAGGGCTTGCATGAGACGAAATACTTAATAAGTACATCCGTCCTTAACAGAACGGGACTTTTCAGTAAGATCTATTTTCTTTGGTTCACTCTTCGCATTTGAAGAGTGAACAGAGCTCTCCCTATGAGCTGAAGATGGTGGAATAGATAGGGGTCTAGAGCGAGTGGCACTTGGCTCTCTTAGCTTTTCTATGGCCTTACTCATGGCCCTTTCCACAGCCGCATCAATGCGAGCTTTTTCATCATTATATTTTTATTTTCAGCTTTATTAGATTCAGCATTCCTGTGGCTACTTTGTGCTTCGTTTGAGTTAGCCATCTTTAAGCCTTGGTTTCTATATACCAACAAAACTTCATTTAGCCATGGCGCATCAACCATATCGGCTTTCAATATTGGATATAACAATCCATTGCCTATACTAGTGTGAATAACATCACAACTCTTAGGCTTAACATATCTATATTTGGCCTAGGTCTTAATAGGACCATCATAGGCAAATTACAATTTGGACGCAGTCCATATAATATTGGACAGTGGATCGAAATGTCACATCTGTCATTGTCATTATTGACAATTATATAGCTCATAGGCTTTTCCCTAATGGACATAATAATTGGGCACATTGGCCGGTCACTTAGGTCATAATACATATGGCATATCAGCCTGTCACATTGGACATAAATTGGGCGCATTGGCCTACATCATATCAGATGTATATGGCATATCAGCCTGTCCGGCCGGACAATTAATTGGGCACAACGGCCTACATCATATCAGATGTATATGGCATATCGGCCTGTCCCGTTGGATAATTAATTGGGCACATTGGCCTACATCATATCAGATGTATATGGCATATCAGCCTGTCCTGTCGGACAATTGGGCACATTGGCCTGACGGCTAGTGTGGTTCCTCAAGTCACACTACCAAAAGTATGAACATTTCTTAATGTTAACATAAGAGTACCTTAATGATTGATTAATGGTCCGGTCACCTTCGACCTTAACGACCTTGGAGGTTTGGACCTAGTCCCTTACTCCTGGATAGATGGATAACTTCTCTTAACTATCCTGATAGAAGACCCCTTCATACTTAACTATCACTTCTTGACCAATGTGTGGTGTGTGCCACTTGGCATAATCAATCTATTAAGGTCTTTTGGAATTATATAGCAGAGCATAAATGTCGAATAAAATCGAGACGCTCGTTTTCAAGAGGACGATTTACTATATATATATATATAATTCCAAATTACTTCATTAAACTTCCATAATAAATACAATACTTGAAACAAATAAAAGAAACTGGTTATCCATGCAAGGACTAAAGAAACAAAATGTCCACGCAGGGACTAGAGAGATAACAATGTCCACGTAGGGATTACATATGATAGAAAAGACTTCACTCGTCTTTCTTTCCCTTGACTAACTTGGAGAGTTTCTTGAAGAACTTGTTTATTTTCTTATCCGTTTTCTCCGCCTGCTGCTGCATCTCTTTCATTCTTTCTAAGGCCTCATTGATGGCCTCAAGTGGTGGTGTAGGTTGTGGTTGTGGCATAACCGGATACTGGTACCCATAAGTTGGATATCCAGTTGGTGGATAAGTAGGTGGGAAAGGAGATGGGTAAAGTGCGTTGTGCATAACCGCCTGCATGTATGGGTCTTGCGACCATGCTTGATAGTCTACCGATGTAGACGGGTTAAAAGGATCATATCTAGACGCTCTGGATATGTAGGGATTGGGTTGGTGTAACCCAATGGTGGTGACTGAACTGTAGGTGTGGGTATTGGTGTTGGTTCAACCACAGGTGAGGTGTTAGAGGGCCCACCCATTTGTGGGTCTTCTTGAATCGTGGGGTAGGAGTTTGGAAAAGGTGGCAGTGATCCCGACCTTTGTCCTGCACGTACTGACATACGTGCTCCACGCTTCCTTCTTGGTGGTTCAGGTGGTGGTTGAGGTTGGTCCACCGGTTCCATATGGACATCTTCTTGAACCTGAGGTGGTTGAGAGTGATGAGAAGGTGTGTGGGCAAAGGTGAATTGGTTCCAGTATTGGTCCCACTCATTAGGACCTTGGTAGGGTGATCCGGCATATGAGTTTGAATCGCTTGATATTTCAATGGGATGCACATTTGATCCCGACGGTGGCATCTCCGGGTCAGAGTCCTCGCCCATAGGATGTGGCTCGTCCAACTGATTTTGATCGGCTGGAGGTGTATTAAAATAATGGTTGGGGTTGAATTCCTCATGGTAGGAGTGATGAGAATGGGAATGGTGAGAATGGTAATAATGGTGTGAGTGGTAAGAATTTTGGGAATGTGAAGGTGAATGTCTATTAGAGACGGAACGTCTCGCAGGTTGCCAAGGAGACGAATCTCATGATTCTTGATAAGCATCAGAATTATGGGGTTGAGGGGAATACGCCTGATGGTTCTCCTCTCATGGACCTTTTCCTCGTCCACTTTGTCCTCTCACACGTGGCGGCATTTTCCTGTTTAAAATCAATTCAAAAACATACTAATAACTTAATAATGAAATAAGTAAATCCTAGGTCAATGCCTAGACTCGGAAGTCTAAGGAATGTGCACGTGTAAGTTTGAGATTAAACACAAGAAGGATAATGTTTAATTCTCTCAAACGTTGGCTTTGATACCAACCTGTCACACCCCGGATTTCCTACCCGAAATCCATACACCGGTGGGCTCGGGTGGGGAGTATCGTAACGTCAGTTGATAATCATCATAGTCAATTAAACACGGCACAACGAAAGTCTTGGAGTAAAATTACTATTACAAACTGAATGTTCGAAAATACAAAATAATATACAGGCTCCTAATAGAAGATCCACAGGTGGATCATAAATTGTAAATAGAAAGAATGCAAAACAGACTTTGGGCAGATTTAGGATTTGCAAGATCCTCTATCACTACCAAGCACTTCCGACCTATTTTCGTATTATACCTACAGATTAGTCTTTTGAAAATACGTCAGCTTACGCTGGTAAATACACCCAATTGGCTCATTTTGAAAATATTCCAAAAATGTTTTAAGTGCGTATCAGCACAAATTTTTTTATAACTTGGGTTAATTGACCGTCCAACCTTGTTAACAGATTTATATGTTTGTCATACATGCGGGGCTCGGTACCTTGACCGAGACACAATTAACGTACACACCACTTTGGACTCACGAAGGAGTCAATTCCTCCCAACCTTGTAGGAGTGCATAATTGAGCGTCTATCGGGTGTATGCCTACACCCGCGCTAAGGTCGTGGCCATTTCTATTGTAATGAGCCGAGGATATCCAGGACACGGTAGTTAACAACCCGATGTTTAATTTATCAAACAAAACTGTTTAAAACAGAATATGCGGATATCTATTCCGAACGGGCGTTCGATTAATCCTATTTCCGACCAAGCGGTAATAATTTACCGTAACCCAAACCCGCATAGGGAAATAAGTCGAGAATATTTACCTGAGCTAGTCTTCTTTAAATTTTTAATAACTCAGCCATACACAAAAAGGACTAAGTGCAGATAGCATTTATCAGCAAGTCTCTAGTCTGGATTATGGCATAAGCTAACCAATTAAATTTTAACAGTCTTATTTAAGTCATAGACTTAGACCGACTAGCGTACTTGATCAAAACGTATGACGCTAGATTAAACGATGATTGGATAGAATGTAGTTTAATCCCAACAAGTACCTTGACTTAATTAATATGGGTAAACATAATACATTCTGGATTTTGAAACTTAAATGACATAGTTAAACCCGTTTCGGTTAATTTCTGAAAAATAATTACATATGCTTAACTGTGCGCATATTAACGATATCGGGTAACCGGATAAGTTATGGACAAGTTCTATATGCCATTATACTTTAAATAAGTTAAGATATTAGTAGGATATCAACTTGTATGCCCCGTTAAGGTTTTAAAACGAAATTATGCCTCATAAGGGCGTTTTGGTAAATCATACCATATAAAGGAACTTGAATATAATTTAATGTTATGATTATAAGTATTCTGGAAAATACTTTATTTAAGATATAATATCAGTAGGATATCAATTATATGTGTATTTTACCTTTTATGACCAAACTATGCACCGAAGGGGCATTTTGGTCATTTTAGACATAGTTTATAAATTATTTGGGATTCTGAGTTTATAACATGTACCTAGTGTAAATATGTTTAAAATAAGTCTTGGTCCATTAATATGGTTTAAAACCATACTATGCGCCAAAACGGCGCTTATGTCGTAATATGACGCCTTTAAGTGATGTTTTATGAAACTGATGTTATAGTCAGTTAAAATTGTTTAAAATATGTTATTTAGTATAACATATCAGTAGGTAAATGATTTACCTTGAAAAGATTTGATTAAAACTATTTTATAAGCCACAAGGGCTAAAACCGTCATTTATCGACATAGTTTAAGGACTTGCTTAAAAACTCAGTTTATAACTTGATTTAACATCCCAAATAATCCTACTTATGATATTACATCAGTAAAAACTTATTTTCAAGTTCATTACCATTTAAAACCTTGTTTTATGCAAAAAGGGCATTTTGGTCAAAGATGGCATAATTATGGAATTTGTGCATAAACTTGGATTCTGATTATGATCATTTAATATAACCTCAGAGGGTTATGCTACATAATATTATGATCATAATGCAACTTTAGATCAGTAGGTAACTAATCTAAGTCGGGTCAGAATCGAAAGTCAAAGTAGAAGTCAAACTTCGCGACTTTCGGTTGCGAACCGACCCTAGAACTGAAATTGACGAGCCGAACATGTTCTTACATGTTCTAATAATTATTACCAATTTGTTTAAGTGTCAAAACAGGTTTCATAACATATATAAGATCAATTTATGATTTTTCCAAAAAATGGCATGTTTGACTTTTTAATAACTTAACTTTGACCCGTCAATTGGTCTAGAAAACGTGATCTTCAAGAGGTGCCCTTTATAGGGATTAACACCTACATTATTACGATCACTTAGCCATGTTCATTTCGAACAATGGTTGGACCATAATGGTCTTAACCGAAAGTCAAAGCATTTTCCATAAAACGTTGACTTTTGGCTATAAAAGCCTATAAACGAAAATGCAAGAGCAAGGAACACTTACAAGAGGTTCCTACAATTCAAGAGAACTAAGTTGGATGCTTCTTTCAGCTAGGAACTTCCAGAGGAGGGAGAAGAGTGATTTAATGAGAAAGTAGCAAGTTGGAATGAGAACTTATGCACCTATTTATAGTTGGAGAACTCAAAGGAGGTGAAGCCAGGTGTTTAGGGGTGTAAGAAGAAGATTACAAGTGTCCCAAAACGTGGCATAGCAGTTTAGAGAAGCCATGGTTTCGAATTAAATGGTTTTGGAGTTTTGCTTGGAGACCAAACAATTTTCTGCAGCAGAGCCTGTCTCGTGGGGCGCGAGAGTCCCAGGCCAGGTCTCTCGCGGCCCGCGACCGCCCCATAGACAGTTTCAAAATTTGACACTTTAACCCTTGACTTTAAAAAGCTTATAAAAACCTTTTTAAACACCTTTTTGGCACTTTTAGCCCTCCGTAGCCAATACTTGGCATACCCGGGATTATGCCCGGACATTGTCGAGCTCTCGGTTTGATAAAAGGTCACTCAGAGGTATAAATTAACATGTTGACGCTTTTAATCCCTCCATTATCCAACTTTCACATATTTACAAAAATTGAACCCTCTCGTCCAACAAATGGCACGTATGAGAGTTAGGACTTCACAAAGGATCACTTAGAGGCTTATTATAAGCATGTTGATTCCGATGTCACTCAGAGGCTGTGCATGTTGACATATTAGTCACTCAGAGGCCAATTTTTCAAGCATGTTGACATATCAGTCACTTAGAGGCTAATGATTTAAGCATGTTGACATATTAGTCACTTAGAGGTTGTTATTTATGCATTTTGACATCGGACCGTCACTCAGAGGCTCAGTTTGAGCATGTTGACGCCTTTAGTCCTTATTGGTCTTTAACAGACTATATTAAAATACAACACGTGTCACTATACTATTGGACACGATTTTACAGGGTGTTACAGTTTGATCCATACTTACTTATGGATTCAAACATTTTCATTTTTATTATACATTCTTAATTGTTTGATATGTACTTACTTACGGATTCAAACATTTTTATTTTTATTATACATTCTTACTTGTTTGATCCGTACTTACTTACGGATTCAAACATTTTCATTTTTATTATACATTCTTACTTGTTTGATCCGTACTTACTTACGGATTCAAACATTACCTTCATTCTTATACATTACCCTCCACTTCTTGAAAGTTTATTGACTGTTTTCACCCACACGTCAAACTTATTCCCAATTCTATCGGACTTACATGCGTTGATTATCATCCATTCACGATTGTCGTATGCTTCTTGCGTACTGGCCAGGTGCGTAATCCACATGCTAGTTTCGTGTCTTCATGATAGTCGTCGCTTTATGTCCGAAGAGATGGGTTTTTAGTTAGTGCAACATCTTTAAAACCTTAACAAGGTAGTATTATTGTCTTTTGCTTAATATTTACCCTCCCCAAGGAGATTCTTCCTTTTTCCTTCAAAACCGGTACACATATATACATTAATATTGTGTACCTGGGGTCCATCTATCTAATTACATGCTTTAGCATTCATCCTAGACCGTATTCTTGGATCATTATCCTCAATCCTTTGAGCTTACCTTGCATATATAATTCAGTTTATTTTCTCTATATGAATAACTATATACATGCTTACATTCATTTACACATTCGGATCTTGATCGAGTCTTGGATTGTACAGTTCTTTTATCACAAGAGCAAACGGATTTGAGTTTAAGTACTTACCTTCTTGTACTTGATTTCACTAAAACCATGGCTCTGATACCAACTCGTAACACCCTAAATACGTTTTCACCATAATAAACGCAGCGGAGATACCGACTTAAAAATTCTTTCTTTATTGACTTTGTAACATACTTAAAGGTTCATTTATAAATATTTGGACACTTTCTTGAAAGTGTTTATGACGTTCGTTTTGATTGACTTGCTAAATGTGTATACATATAGCAAGTTATGAACCGCTCTTCCCGTACAATCCTTGCTCTTTGACTCGATCTTCGTCCACATATTCTCATGATGATAATGATGATCTGAGTAATCTGCGGTCACCATATAAATATAACCAACGTGTTAGTAATTGGTGACATATATTTTTAATTAAAATCATGAACATGAATCGTCTACTTATCCATCAAACATTATATAAAACTCCAATAGGATATTCTCCGAACTTATTCCTTACGCAGAGCCTCAAACCTTCGAGAGCCCAACCCTTACTTACCGGTATTCCTAAATTCATCTTCAACAGCAAACAGTTAGCCTCTTCTCATAAGCACATAACATTGAACGGCGTTCATTGGGCTACATAACGTATAAGCATTCTCATATATACACATTCTTACATACAAGTTCCATACATACATCTCACAATAACATCGGCATCTAACTCTTTCACTCTACAACTATATACTTTTATATGCGCGTTCTAGTCATATTCACTTATCCGTATTCAATCATCGAACTTTAATTATGCCTAATAGTTCACTTATAAACATACTTAAGAACAAGTTTCATCTCCCCATTCGTGTAATACATTCTAACACATTCATTCCTACAAGATCCGAATCTCAAACATATATATTTGTATTTATCCCTTACGAGCCCGAAAGTCATTATTTGTATTCGTATCACATAATCAAAACCTTTACGAACTTTTCATAGGTTATATTATCTTCCGAAAATTTACCGAAGCCTTTGCATAAGCCTTACGAAAATCCGAGACGCAATAATATACACATCAAACAAAATTCAACATTTGGTGCCCATTCCCGCCGTAAGCTACGGTCCTCTCACCTTACCTTACGGTGATGCTCTCACCTTTGCTTACGGTGATGCATTTCTGCCAAACGGATACTCCTTACCGTAAGCTACGGTCATTTCACCGTAGCTTACGGTGAGGACTTTCTGCCAAAATTTAAGTCATCTACCGTAAGCTACGGTCAGCTGCCGTAGCTTACCGGTCAGCTGCTGCTGATTTGGGGTTGCAGCTTATTTGACCCGTTTCGAGTCCCGTTCGTTCATGCCTATTCCGATTCATTTCCAATTAAACATGTAACATCTAAACGAGGTTCTGTTCCTCTTTACACTACCACAGTCTCACTTTAACAATAAATTCTACATGTGCACAAGCCAAATTGTGCTTCAATTATTTCATGTAAATGATAGCTTACTACATGGATTTTCTGATTTGCCCCATTCGGTTTATATCATACAACTTCCAATTTAGTTGACTATTATCAACCCATTACCGTCAGACTCGTTTAGTACCTCCATGTTCTTATGTTCCCCCAAGCTTCTCTACAATTAAAATATAACATTTCCCTTAAAGTATTTAAAGAGTGATTCCGGAAATCACTTACCTTAGCGTCCGTTTTAGCATTTGTTACCTTGCCTCCTCTTGACCCCGTTAGCCTGCCATGCTTCCATCCATTTTGACATGATCCATATACTTTCATGTCATCGCAATCACATTCTTGTTAGCATACACGATTGTACATATTAACGACCATATCAAATGCATAACTCACATTTGACTTTCATAAGTCAACCCTAACAAGTATAAGGCATATACCCAAAATCACATCTTTTCAAACTTATATAATTCATTATGTCGTCACATATAATACATATTGATATATCACACATCGTATGACTTTTTATAATCTTACAATTATGACAACAAGTCTAACCATGCTTCTTATGCGCAGTTGACTTTCAGAAGTCAATGTTTATCATATGAACTTTCGACATAACATCATATATTTGTGTCATCATATTAGACTATATTAAAGACACTATTACATTTCATACTCTTTATGTAATTGCTTACAACCACATGATCACCTACTTAATCACACATACAAGGTTGGTCTATTTAACATAATAACAACATCATTCAAGCATAGAGTACAAATTCCTAATGCATAATTCTACTCAATCATACCATCAACTACACATTCTTACGAAACCCTTCTACAATATATTTTCTCATGTTTGATTATTGCCAATCATGTCATTATCAAACTCTACACATGTTCATCCATTGTTTAGCATATAATTTCACATACTAACTTATACTAGACATTTTATCAAACACTTGATGTGCGTACCACCAACAAAGCATATGTACAAGTATCCAAAGCATGTTTCTACAAGTTCATATCATAGATTATCATAATTAACTAAAGATCATGCATAATTCATCAATTGCCCTTGAATCAACTAAATTACATACCATACTCAACCTTTCTAATAATAATCCATTACATGCAACATACACATCAATGATTTAAACAAGGATTTGACATGGGTGAAACACCTATTTCATCATCTTCACCACTAGAAGTAGGTTTTACCTCTTGTCATCACATTACTCAAAATTCTTCATAATCCATGTTTTATATGGTAATTCTAACACATATACATGATCAATGTGGATTAAACATAACCCACTTCATACAAGATTATGAAATCTCAAACTACAACTTACCTCATGTCTTGCATCCTTAGATGATTAGAAATCTTCAACCATGCAAGTGTTTTTAGCTCAACTCTATAATCAATTTCTAGATTTTGGGTGATTGGGAGAACTCCCCTTGTCTTCTCCATGTGTGTGTGTCGACACACCCATATACACACACCAACACACACACACTAATTCCTGAACATTCTATTTAATATAAACTTTAATCCAAATCTCCAAATTCAACCCTTCATGTTTACTACTTATTCATTATTGTCCCACATTCATTCTTTATTTGTTTTGGCTAAACTATTTAACTAGGTTATATAACCTAGTCATTTTTTTGTGTTTTATCATATGAAAATGTACGACGAATGTAAACATTCGAGTTTTGGGGCGTTACATTATGACAATTGATCTCAACTGCAAAGTTATCTTTAATGACTTGTCAATGACAAAGATAATGTTATGGATCCAACAACCTGAGGATTTATTAGAGATCAAGTTGTGGAATGAGACTAAAGCCCATGGAAAAAGGGTGTGTGAAGGAAACCTAACTTAGTTGACTGGAGATCCCAAGATCTAAGTTCAATAGGACAACGAATTCATATGCCTAAGGGTGGTCACTGTGGGGGCATATCTGATATGCATAAGCTAGTATATATGGTTATATGTACCCCCTAAACGATAAAATGGTGTTTAAATACGTCCTAGTTCATTCCTATGAATTCAGTGACAAATTGTGAGGCTAAGTATATTATGTGGTAAATGATTTTGCGTAATCATGGTAACCATGATGCTTTTAATGACTTAAAAAGAATCATCTATGTTAGAGAGAAGTGGGGTCGCTTCGAATGGAATTTGGGGTACAATTCCTAGAGCTCTCACAGAACTAGGAAAGTGTTCCACAACCATTATTGGACACAACTATGAGGGGATGACCCGGCTAAGGAGAGTATTGTGTGAAGTGTATTGTCGTCTACACAAATGAGGGTTTGTTCAAGGACCTCGTGTCTACAAACCGCTAGGAGACTAAGTATGCTTCACAACAAAAAGTTCAAAGGGAACACCTACTTATCCAGCAATACTCAACTATCGAGGTTCCATTGGAAATTTTCTGTGTGTTGGACGATCTCCATTCATGTGAGGGATTGTAGTAAAATTTTGTAGTGTGAATGGATGGATATTAATTTAGTGAAATTATAATTTAGTAAAATTATAATTACTAATTAAACTCTTCATATGGTAAATTAAATATTAAATCTTGAGTAGAGTTTTTATGTCAATTTATTTGTTATTATTAGAATTTATGTCTGTAATAAAATAACTAATTAAGTGAGACTTTTCACTTATTCTCAAGTCATGTAAAAATAGTAGGCTATGTGCCTCATTTGGAGATGAGAAATGCTAGAAAAACACAAGAGAAGTAAGACAAGAAAACACATGAATTCATGGAGAGTTCTTGGAAAAGAAGATATACTTGAATACCCATGTGTTGGGCACGTAGAGAGATAAGTTTTCTCTACTCAATTTCATCTCCTTCATATCATTATTTTTCCATAAGTTCTAACACTATAATTTTATCCGGTGTAACCTTGGGCGCGTGGCCATTTCCGGCAATACAGACTGCTTCGGCTGTTGTACCCAGGGAGACAGACGCGTTATCTTTAGTAGAGGCGCGAAATCTGTTTTAAGGGAAGCGTGTTGAACACGTGTCTCAGCCACAACCGTCAACAATTGTTTTGTTCATTTTGTAGGAAATTATTGTATAAGAAAATGTGGTTTAAGACTTCGTTGAAGCCACACAATGGACCATACAAGAAGACGCGGTTAAGACTCTTGTTGAAGACAACGATTTGAATTGATTTATTTAAATATGTTATATTTCATATTTAACTTTGTATGATTTGTACACGGTACGGGTATTACAATTTCCCAAAATTATATAAAGAGAGTATCTTTACAATTTTTATATTTATTTATATAATTTTTATTATAAAATTGTGATTCATGTCCTACATATATGTATATATATATATAAAGAGTAAGTTTTGAAAAACAAGTTAATCTATATTAGGAGTTGATAACCATATAATATATAATATTTATAACAGGAAACAATATAATAAAAAATGTTCTCAACCGACTCTAGATTTGATGTAAATTATGGGAAATCACTTTGAGAAGTCGTGAATATTCCTTCACTTCAAGCCTATCATCACGATCAGTATCGCCTTTATTATTCACCTATTCGTCCTTTTGAACAATATCGGTTAAATTGTTAAATGGTTTTTTAAATCAAAAGTAGTTGCTCGATTATAGTTATTAATGTTTTCATACTTGTTATAACTTGAACTGAACTGACATGTCTAGTTGTCTGAGTTTGGACTTTCACTATTTTTTCAATACTTGATGTTTTTAGTTCAACGCTTTGAATTTGTGGACTATATTATGCATTATATCATATGGTATTGTTTGAATATTTAGTATTATTATTATTGATAACATCCATTTTTTTATTCTATGTAACAAACTAATATATATAATATGTAAGAACAATTTACTTCTGGAAAAAAAATTCAAGCCCAACTTTCAGACCCAAATAATTATATTGTTTCTTTAGCTATTTCTAGCTAGATCAGAATTCATGGTTAACCGACTCACTATAACCTTGGGTTGGGAGTTTTGCACGACACGTGGCGGAGGTGAGAGGTTTGGGTTGGGGGGCTTTGCATGACACGTGGCGGAGGTGGGCTCCACAAGGCCACCCCAAAAAAGAGGGTGTGGAGGGGGCGTGGCTTAGCTTGGAGTGGTCAGCCATGTGAATTTTTCTTTTAATTAAAGTAGCCAATCAAAGCCAGCCAAGTCACCCTATCCCCTCCCCACGCCAAAGGGGCAACGTCAACCGATGTGGAAAAGCTAGCGTTGAAAGGCAACCTAAGTCCACCCCCACAGTCTAAGGGACCCATTGTAAATGCTTTAACACAATATATAAATATACGAGATTAGAACCCTGTGTATTACACAGTTTGAATAAATATAATTTTGTATACTAAATAAAAAAAAATATATATTTAAAAACTTGTACAGTGCAAGGTTGAATAAACACGTGTATTAAGCGACTTGAATACAAATAATGTAATAAATTAACAACACATTCATCAATATATGTTTTTGAAAAAAAATTAAACTTTGATGTATTATATACTTTTTATAACATTTTACTTATTTATTATTAAGTTAGAAACTTGTGTATTATATAAGTTATAACATTTTATTTATTTATTATTAAGTTAGAAGCTTGTGTATTATATAAGTTATAACATTTTATTTTATTTTTTAATTATTATGTAATTTTATATACTAAATAATAAAACAATACATTTTTAAAAATCTTGTTTATCACACAGGTTGAATAATGTAATTCTACATATTAATAATAAAAAACTTTGAGACCGTGTATTGTACGAGTTAGTAAATATAATTGTATATACCAAATATAAAATATATATTTTAGAAAACCTCGTGTATTATACGGTTTGAATAAATATAGTTTTGTATACCAAATAATAAAATAAATTATATCTTTAAAAATTTTGTATATTACACGGTTGAATAATTGTAATTTTGTATACTAACTAATAAAAAAGTTATATCTATAAAAAAACCTTGTGTATTACACGGTTGAATTAATGTAATTTTACATATTAAATAATAAAAAAGTTAAAAGTTAGGTTTGTTTTCATAAATTAAACTCAGTCAAATAAAAACTTCTTTCTCAAAAGTTATAATACCTAACTGAGAAGAGTTGATTATGTATCATCACATTTTTGGTATAATGCCATGTTAACTATCAATATAATGTTGATGTTATATTAATATTAAAGCATATGAAATATCAATTTACGTAATATTGTGGTAAAATTCTTTTAATTTTCATTAATATATTAGTTATTGTGTGGATATTATATTTATCTAATAATATTAAATTTGGTTTACATAATGATTTAAATTTGTTTATTTAAAAATATTTATAATATTTAGTTTATTTAAAAATATCTTATTTTAAATTAATAATTGAATTTGAATATAATATTTTATTAGAAAACTAGATTTATTCTATTTCAAATTCAAAGTAGGATAAGATTTAATATTATTTATTATACAACTAATACAAAGATAATTGTGGAAAAAGGCGGAACAACAGAAAATTAGATAACTTTAATGAATGACACGTGTTACACATTGATTTACTTTATTATAGTATAGATATAGATATACAAGGTTATCTTGATAACGCTAAATATTGTGAGACCCATGAGAACTCTCTAAACCATATTTTTAATACAAACCTCATTATAATTAAAATACAACATTAAAAAAGGAATTTATAACATCAAATAATTCATTTCTTCTTCTAAAATCACTCTTATTATATTTTTTTCACATTTGTAATTTTATTAAATTTACACATGCGTAAATGGCAAACTTACACATGTGTAAAATGTCACTATTTTACGAATTAACGTAAATTTAAACGTGTGAATTAAATTTCTAACATTGTAGTCGAATAATAAGATAAGTGTAATTTTTTTTGAATTTGAATTGTTTTTTATCAAGTTCTGTGGTTTTTTTATTCGTCTCACGGTTCTCAAAATATTTAGCGTTCTCATTTAAACCTTCCCATGTATATGTGATGTGTGTATATATATATATATATATATTATATATATATTATATATATATCTGGTGAAGTTGTTGTAAAAAATGTGTTTTTTGTGAGAAGGGTAAGATCTAAAGCATTAGATCTTTAATCTAATGGTTAAGATTTTGATGGCAATCTTCTAAATAGTGTTTACTATTAAGATAATTAATTTTCTAGATTAAGGGTATAAAGATAAATTTAACATTTTATGTTTAGGAAGTCATATGCAATGCACATGCAAGTTCCCCGTTTCTTTTTTAAATGTCAATAACTTTTTATATGTACTCTTTTTTAAAAAAATTACACCATAATAACGAGTGTTTTTTATCTTTAATATGAGTACCATATTGTTTATATTGTGTAGAGAAAAAAATTACGTTTCGATTGGATGTTTTAGTCCATGGTAGTTTTACAGTAAAACACCATGAACGTAATAAGACACCATAGCATTGTAAATGATGATCTGGTACTAGAAATAACACTATAACACTATACATCCATCATAGACCTGCTACCATAAATGTATAACACTATATAACACTATACATCCATCATAGACCTGTTACATAATACATAGCACTATACATCCATCATAGACCTGCTACTAGAAAATATATAACACTATAACACTATATAACACTTACATCCATCATAGACCTGTTACATAATACATAACACTATACATCCATTGAGACATGTTACAGAGAAAATAAACTATACATCATCATAGACCTGTTACATGAAATATAACACTATATAACACTGTACAAATATGTATTCCTATAATAATGGGTGGCGGTTATAGAAGGTTATCAATTAACTGAATAAATGAGAAAATTACTTATTTACCCTCCATAATATTTTTCACACTTCTCAACACGTTGGGCCCTTTTTAAAGGATCATCTACCTATACATTGTAATACCCTATCTTAAAGTAATTAAATTTATATTAAAAATTTCGCATTTAAACGAGTAAATGCGAATACATGTCATTACAAATTTTTGAGTTTATTAAAACTTCATCAACACTAAACATTTTGACATGTCGTTACTGATTTGCTTCGTAACATTGAAACCAAATGCGAAAGCTTGATCTTTGATCGTGTTCGGTTCTTCATTGTGCTTGATCGTCATCCGGAGGTGCTTGCGATTACCCTAGACTGGAAATTTGCAAAATATTAGTATTATAGCAAATAACGAAAAGCACAACATAACCGACTAGTCAAAATAATTAAATTAGAAATTTGAATTTCTGAGATGGAGTCGACAACGGCACCTTGCCGCGTCAGCGACGCCTCTTTAAAACTTGCGTCGGAGCTTTACCTGTCGTAGGAAGTAACTTAATTCGTCGGACATTCAACGTTGCGTCGGTGACGCTTTCTTCTGCAGCGGTTTTGCTATTGTGTTGTTTTAGTTGTCCGTTCGACCCATTTCAAGTCCCGCACATTTAAACTCATCCCGGGACTTACAGAGATGTGTCCGAGTAATAGTATTTTCTATTTTCATTCAGCAGTTGTCTACCATAAGCTACGGTTGGCCACCTAGCCTAAAGTGGTCTAGCGCAAGTATTTTCCGTCTTGCCATTTTTATTACGAAAACTTCCGTAATTTATTCAATTTTCATCCGTTTCCCATGAAACTTGTTTCTAAATGTCCGTAAAAGTTTTCCTTACTTATTTAACCCAAAATCCCTACCCGAATTCATGGTTTTTATGTATTACGTTATCGTTGACCGGTTTATGCAAATATTCTTTTTGACCCATTAAGAGATTTAAACATTTAAGCTTAAATCTAGCTCATTCTTTCCTTACCTTCTATTTCCACACTAAGATTTTCTATTTATCTTCCACCACAACTATATTTGTGGAAGATTTGACATAGTAAACCATGAAATTCCGAATTCTACCCCTTTGGTTTGATAATTTACGAAAAAGACCCGTTAAGAGGCATTAAACCAAAATAGTCCATGTTATTTGCTTTTACAATACCGAAAGGGTGTACTTACTTATAAAACTTATTTATTAAACTACCCTCAAGGGTCGTTTGATCGATTTATCATCCAAGGGCATTTTGGTCAGATTTAGTCCCTTTTATGACGAAAGACTTTTAAAAGCATATTTTGACCAAGTGGGCACTTTTGACCCGTATTCCATTTAAAATTTCTTATGTTATTAAAAACATAAAAGTTTTCCATTGTTTAGTGTTATAATCTCACTCAAATGAATTTTTCGCCATAAATATGTTTTCAACTCCAATGGTTGGATTACCCTCACACTAGATATACCTCACTTGAGGTGATCTAGTGTCCACCCTTATCTCGACTAACTTTAGTAGTACCGTAAATCCTTATCGAGAGCATGACCACTACACGTACCTGGTACGAGTCTAAGTATTGACCCGTTAGCGATGATTTGCGATTCTATGTACTAATTTATGGCCATAGATGCTCACAAATCATGCTTACATGTAAGCATGAAACTTAACAAACGAAATACTAATTATCATTTTCAAATGGGAATAACATCACCTTTTGACCCGTTTGTCCGTTTGACTTATTTCTTGGCTCGCCCTTTTTACATATCGATATGACCAAATATTGGTTATGGTAAAAAGGATATTTACTTACCATTTATTTCGTTCGACCCGTTACGATTTGCATCATAGGGTCATATTACTTAAATCGCTTTCTTTATTCATTGACCCATTATGGCTTACACCATAAAATATCTTTTCAAAACTCTTTGTTAATTTGGTCAATACTTGACCAAATTTCATTTTCACCCTTTCCATCGTCAAATATGGTTTCTTACCATTTTCACTTGTTCTGATCCTATCGACTTGCATCGGAGCGTCGTATTCCAAAGACTCATCTCAAATACTAGATGACCTTATTTTAATCAATACATAAGTAGATATTCTACTTAAAAGAGGTAAGCTTTACTTACA
This sequence comes from Scalesia atractyloides, assembly GCA_947069175.1. Taxonomy (NCBI): domain Eukaryota; kingdom Viridiplantae; phylum Streptophyta; class Magnoliopsida; order Asterales; family Asteraceae; genus Scalesia; species Scalesia atractyloides. The sequence continues at coordinate 70,106,031 of CAMTDV010000013.1, read as the reverse complement.
TGGCATCCGATTATGTTTTTTCCTCCGTGCTTGATCCGTTTGACCCACTTCTTCCCAAGCTTCCCCCTAGTTTGTCAAGCATCGAACTATAATTTATGATTCACAAGATAGTTAGATTAGTCATCATTCATCAAGACTATCCCACCTTACAGATTTTACATCAATTCACCATTTGATCATATTATAGGTCAATTTGACTTCTAAAAGTCAACCGCCTATTAACATTTGCAAACGCACAGTTAAGTTCATCAAACTCATTTAGGCATTTATCAATTACTTGGCATGCGATAGTTTTAGGCTACCCTCTTATCTAAATTCCCAATCAAATTCATGTCATTTCTTTCACTTAAACAAGTTCGAGCGATTGTTAACATCAAGTTAACTAAGCTTTTGATTTTCAATGCGAATTTATCCATTCATCATGCTATAGTTAAGGGTTCATCTCTATGTAAAAACTCATTCATCATATTATTAGACACTCATCCGGATACCTAATATAATCAAGTTCTACATGCAAACTAGTAAACAACATGATCTTATACACTTATTAACATTAACTTAACATCTATTTCATTATTTCATACAAAACCATTCCATGTCATGTATGAATATGTACTCAAACTCATAAATTGTTCAAGTATCTTCCTACTATTATCATGCATGATGATTCAAAACATAGATATATCATCAACGTCATCATATTATTAAAACCCACTTCATTATCTACTTGTTATTCACTTACAAGTAAATCTTATCTCAATTATCTCATAATTTCATGATATCTAACAAAATTAAGCATACATAACACTCAATTTCTCCTTTGGATCATAATCCAACAATCTAATTGCAAGTATTCTACTTGTCTCAAGTTATGATTTTCACTAATCTAAATTTTGAGACATACCTTATGACCCTCATTTAGGTGATCGTTTACATGCGTTCATGCATCAATTCCGAGTTCGATTCATCCTCCAATTTGACGTAGAAGAACAAGGGTTTACCTCCTTGTCTTGCTGGCTACACACACACACACCTTTTATGTGTGTGGTGTTTTATTTTTATTTTCTTTTTTTATACATTCAAGTTTCAACTCTTTCCCTTCTGGTCCCTCATGTTTGAGGTTTCAGTTATTAAGAGCTACAACTTATTGTTTTATTGCTATTTCCATGTTACTAGCTAGGTTAATTTGTTTCTAGTTATTTTGTTTACGGGTTACTCCTTACCACTAACGGTCTTTTACCGCTCTTTAATTATTAACGTGGTTTGATTACCAAACCGTTTTTGGGGTGTTACACACACACACATATATATATAGTTATATAGTTAGATTATCATAATTTGATATTATAATTATTAATATATTAACTACAAATTATGTAAATAACATGCTTTGCTAGTTTAGGCTCGCGACTCGCGAGCCTACACAAGCATGATAAGTGAAGCTCGTGTTTGCTTACTAAACGAGCTACTTTTAGGTTCGAGCATATATAAACTCAGTACAATTCATGCTTTTAACGAGCTTATATTGAGTAGCTCACAAATGACTTGAGTTCTTTACACCCTTAGTCAAACTTCTATTGTTGACTTCTTTTGCATATAGTGTCACCAATTTTTAAATCATATAATTTTAATATACTTTATTATTATTTTTATTAAAAGTCATACCATAAAATTTGGAATTTTATATTCTTGGATTTGAGTATCTAACCTAACTTACAATAAAAGACTTCAAATAATTACACATGACATTATCTCCTTCAATCTTATAAATTTTATTTATATTATATTTGTTTAATATATTTCTTTTAATATTTATAGAGTTGAATGTCATTTTAGTTCTTGTGGTTTAAGCCATTTTGTCAGCTTAGTCCAAAGGTTTCATTTTCACCTGTAGGTCGAAAAAGGTTTTATCGTTGCCATTTTAGTCCACTGCGTTAACTTAATCCATTATTTCCGTTAAAGAGAAAGGCAATTCGGTCATTTTATATGGCGGAATTGCCTTTTTAGTCAACAGAATTACATATAAAATGTCCGAATTGCCCTTCTCGTTAAAAGACTAAATGGATAAAGTTAACCTAGTGGACTAAAATGGCAATGTTGAAACCTTTTTGGACCCATAGACTAAAAATGAAACCTTCGATCTAAACTGGGAAAATGGCACAAACCGCAAGGACTAAAATGACATTCAACTCATATTAATATTAATAATAATATATAAATATCACTTATCTTTATTTATATTTTTAATAACTAATATTTACATTAAGTGTGTTCTTTTTATAATTAATACATGAAGATCAACAACAAACTCCCCTCACCTCTCTCTATTAATTAGGGTTTTTTTATAAACCAAAGATTTTTGTAGCAAGGGTAATTTAACTTAAAAGATTTATATAATTTTACAAGATTTTTACTAATGAAATAATAAAATATGATGATGTTAATAATAACAATAATAATATATGCGTACTCAACGTACATTAGGAAAGTTGGGTTATGTATTTGTGTAGAAGATTATTTAAAAGGATATATAAGATTTATTAGTTAGTTTAAAATCAAAATATTTAAAAAATATACAAATACATACGTCGTCGACGATAAAAAAAATAGTTTTCCAAATTTAAAAAAAAAACTTGTATTGAATATAGATGTACGTTTGGGGCAACGATTAGGTGACTTGATAATTGATTTCTTTAAAGCTCACGTTAGTTTCCGTCAGTTTATTCGGTTTTCGAGTTTAGACGTAAAATAAAAAAAAATGTTTTTTCCTTTTGCAAAATATAATCAAAATTCATCATGTACTAAACATATATCTTTACGATTCAAATCTAATTTGACGATATAATATGATAATATTCAAAAATCTCGAAACAAAACATAATCCCAAAACTGAATGTTCTAAATACCAAACATTGCAACCAAAATGCATCTGTGAAAAAGACAACAAATGTTCGTTTTTATTTGGGTATCGAGTTTCAGTTATTTTGGGTCCAACCGTTTGTGTTTTTTTTTCTTGGAAAAAGTGTCCAATGGATTCAAGTGACTCGGTATTCGAGTCGAGTTTTGAGTTTGGGATTAAAAAAAAACCCTAAACCCCTAACAACGATTCTATGGTGGAAAAATTAATGCCAAATTTTATTAATAAAATTTTGGGATCGATTACATTATTAAGGAAAAAAGTGCCAAATATTAAACTATTCATAAAAGCAATAATAAATATATATATGTAATAGTTAGTTGTATTGTTTGTTTGGAATTATTGACGGATAAGTAACTTTCTTTTTGTTTCACATTTTATGTAATAAATTATTTTACTAATAATAATTATATACAAAATATATAAATTTATGATTTACATTTTTTTCGATATTTAACCCGTATAAAATATGGGTTTGTAAATTAGTATTATTAATATACTTTTTAACTTAATGCACCATGATTATAGTGTTGTGTGTAAACAAATTATAGCAGTGTGTCTTGACTAGCTAAAACGGTGTACACAAATCAATTATAACGAAGTATCTAATACTACAATAGTTTATGTAAGTTGTCTATGTGTGACGATTTATATACATAATCATGGCATGCGAGTTATAGTTATTTTAATGATGCTCTCTAACCTCGCTAACCCTATAGTTTTTAGCTAGTCGCGCATCTTTAAATCAAGGGGGTAAGTCATATGCGTCCACCTTCGATTTATTGTTACGGGTGACTAATATAAGTAATTAGACTCGTTACACAAAAATAAACAGACTTGATAACTTTTGAAGAGCCCTGTGTAATAGTTATAAGGTTGAGTATACGTAAAAGCAAATCGACAATAGTTGCGTGATGATCTTTCTCTCTTTCTGCCTGGCGTGTGCGAATGTATCATGTAGATATTGTCTGATTTGTGTACTTGAAAGCTACAACCAAACTATTTCATTGCGGTCTGTACACACCATCACAATATAATAAAACTTATAAATACTCTGAAAATTATAAAATAATATTAAATTAAAAAAAACTTGTGTATATAAATGTAATATCAGATTTTAAAATATATAATTTAACAGCGAACATTACATTTAATTATTTGACTCATCTTTATAAGGGCACTCGGGACACCGGTGTGATGGTGTGACCACTATGATCACACCATCGCAAGTGGTGTGATTATGGTACATTTCACGTTCACCGTGATATCACGATCATGGTGAAACTATTGAACAACGCTCATATGAACGTTACACATTAAAAAAATCATTTTTTAACACCATACACACACCAAATCTTAAACATTTTTACACACACTTCACTAATAAAAAAAACACTATAACACCACACCTCAAAAAAAATCCCAACAGAGTTCAAGCAAAACAGTGTCGGATACGAAGAAAAAAAATAGGCCGAGAGTTCGTGCTAATGTAAGCGAACCCAATAGATTTCATTTACAAGACGAACGTTATCAAACTAGTCGTTTCCCACCCAACCGTTTCCAACCCAATATGCCAACCCAAATCTCAACCGGTCATTTCACTTTATCTCTCGACCCGTATGATGAACAAACTATCGAGTGTTTCGAGTATTGTGAACCTACCCCGCATACCAAAATCTACCATTCCGTAACCTGCCTCTTGATTTACCTCTCGACTCGTATGAAGAAGAACCACAATAAGGGCCCCAAGAAGAGGATGATGAAGAAGAACAAGAGCAAGAAGTGCAAAGTTACTCGTGCAAAATGGGAAAAAAAATCATCAAACACGGGGGAAGGGGGCAATTAAAGTTTGACGCAAAATGAGGAGGTAGCCTTGTTTAAGCCTATTTTACATATTTCCGAAGATCTCGGAAATCAACAAACAAAAGAAACGCTCTGGAAAGGAGTTATCGCACATTAAGAAAACTACTCGGTGGATCAAGCCAAAAAATGGGTCACCTCACTTCGAATTGGACGGACTTAAACAAAAAGTGAGTCAAGTCAATGCGTGCTACATACAAAAGGTAAAATAATAATAATTATGTTTTCTTGTATTAATTTGTTATATTTTCTTTTAAAATGTAATATATTAATTATTTAATTTTTTACTTTATATTAGTTTCGTAATTGGCCAAGTGAATTGAGTGAGGCAGATATCATCAAGGAAGCCCTAAAAGAGTACAAAAAACCTACAACAAGAAATCTTTCCCCCCACTTGGTAGCATGGAAGATGGCGAGATCACATTCCAAATGGGTTCTCGTTCCATTGATGGACCAAGATGGCCTAACAGGTAGGTATGCTTGTTCCCGAAAAAAGAAACAAAAACATCCGCGTCGGGAATTACATAGCTGCAACGGATGGGTTATAAAGAAATATTTCCGACATCAATTTAAATGACGATCCTAGTAACAAGACAACACCGACAAAGCCGCAATGGAGGAAAAAAGTATCAAGTCATCATCAAGCAAAGGGTGGATGTCGTCACTGAATACAAGACGACAAAAATGGAGGAAACATAAGAAAATAGAGAACGGCGCAAGATGTTGGCGGAATCCAAAATAAAAATAGATGATAAGTACATGAAACAATTGGAGGAAAAAGTGAAAACCAGGATTTAAAAGTTAACCATACAAATCAATTCTACTAGATTGCAAATGGGAAATTTGTGTGAAGTGAGGTTGGGCCACTAACTTTTAGTTGTTGTTTATCAATCTTTTCGGTTGGCATTTTTTATTCGTTACTTTTAGGTTATTTGGTTTTATCTTTAAATGTTCTCTTTTTAATTATTTCTAATTTATTTGTCTTTCATATTTTTTATTTTATTAGTGATAAAAATAATGTAGTGATTAGTCATGCATGTAATTTAGTGATGGTGTGATGGAATTGGAGAGAATGAGGTAGCACCTTATGTTTAGTTATGATAGTGTGTTGCTATGATAGGTGTGATGGGTACCCCTTCCTTCAAATTTAATTAATGCTCAGTCTATTTGGATTCTCAAGGGTTTATTTGGACACTTAACCGTCTTCTATATGACTTGTATAAACCTTAAATGACAGACTGAAACTGCAATTAATGTCCGTTGGCTGGTCGTATACGAGATGATTTTTTTTCTTCAAAGCTCGCAAATGTTGGTGTTTAATTGTTTTTTTTAAATATTAATTTTATATGTTTTTTTATTTTATCGTTTTATATTGTTCATGATGTCGTATTGTGTCATATCTTATTGTGTCTTATCGTTACGTACCGTCCATTGTTTCAATATTAATTTTATACATTTTATACATATTATATTATATAATTACGTGTCGTATTGATCATTAATTTTCGTATTGTATTGTATCATATCGTGTTGTGTTGTGTTGTATCATACATTATACGTAACCAACCAACCACTCCAAACATTTATATATATATATATATATAAATAGTCATTTTATTTTTATAATAATCTATATAGTTTTTTTTTCATATTTTATGATTTCAATATTATCTCTCTATAAATTAGAAAAAGATAAATAGTGCTTTTTTTATCCTTTATTCTGTTCCGTCATTTAGTGTAAACTTTTTTATTTGTAATCCATGTGGTTTAAATATTATATTATTTTTTTTACTTTAAACAAATCTCTATATAAATTATAAAAATACAAATAGTGCTTTTTTATCCTTTAATTTATTTCGTCATTTAGTGTAAACTTTTTTATTTGCAATCCATGTAGTTTAAATATTATTTTTTTTCTTTTACTTTAAAAAATTACTTTTCTACCCTTTTAAATAGTTTTTTTAACGAGCACGTTAATATCATTTTAAACATATTTTTTAACTTTTGTTTTTCTTTGCTATAACGAGCATGGCGAAATTTTTTTAGTTTAGTTTTTTTAACGAATACGCCGATACTCTTTTGAACATTATTTTTTCTTTTCTTTGCTATAACAAGTGCACCGAAACCGACTGAGTTATTTACTATATTGTTTTACATTTTTTTATTATTTTGACGTTTAGAGACGAGCTACAACGCAAATAGTATAACAATTTTGATATCATGTTATTTAATTTTATGAATTTATTTATTGGTTGTCATAGTGTGTGATACATTATGAATTCCAACCGCATCCATGCACAACGCACGGGTAAATACGACCATAGTTCCAATAGATTATTATTATGTTTACTTTTAATCTTAAACATATTTCCTTAATTTTTACTTTTGATGATTTTCTTTTTTTAATATTATTGATACAATCTAAACAACATCGATACCGGTATCGTATAACGTCGGTATAGTTTTTATTATTAACGTCATCATATGCCTATTATTATGTACGATTCAATAAAAGTTCTACTCAAATGGGTCATACATAGTTGTTTTTTTTATCATCACTAACCGAACATTTACCGACAAAACAACATCGGTGTTCAAACGAGTCATATTTAGCTGATTTTATTTATCAACACAAACCGAATATTACCGACCAAACGACATCGGTATTTGAACGGGTCATATATAGTTTATTTTTATCATCACAAACAATATCGGTAACGGTACTGTATTTGTTTTTATAGAGTTATCGACATGGTGGTATAAGATTCATTGAACACAAAGTAATGTTCGCAATAAAGTGTTTTTTTGGTATCGTAAGCTATATTGAGTATTTCTACGATACCGGTATCGTAACCGACCGATACCGACCAAACAACACATGTATTGGTATGAGTTTTCGTTTTTATGGGTTTTCCATCGTTGTAAAAAACATGTCAATGAGCAATGATTGCTATGCCGAGTGCTGGTATCATACTAGTACTATAATGAACCAGACTAATAATGACCAAAGGCAGCGCAGCGAGGCGCGCGGGTATCTCACTAGTTTTAAATAAACCACAGATATAAGTAAACCCAAACAACAAACTTAACTAGATAATATATTTGTACATACATAACAAAATTCAAATGCACCAAAATGTGAAAATACAAAAAAACGACAATAAACTATCCTAAACCGGTGGAGCCAGACCTACGCCTCACCCCCGTAGATCCTAACCTCCGTCGGCGGACGCTAATCATCCGAAAACACTCGATACGCAGGTATTGGATGTGTTTGGCGACCAACAACTACCACTCATCGATATTCCCCTGTAATGTCGCCACGATAGCTACAGGCAAATCGGCGTAAACATGTTAGTGCTGCTTTGGTACCCCGTGTGGTGGGGGTGGCGGGGCCGGTTGTGGGATCTGAACGTCGACCGGAGGTGTAACGCCTCGTATTTTCGTATTCCTATTTTTAGAAAGTTCACTTTCGCATCTTATTTTTTTAGTCCTTACAATCTTACTACCATCTTCGTTGTCACAAATCGAGGCATTAATCTAAATGAAAATTTGTACTTTAGACATACTTGTTATACATACATACAGTCACTAAATACGTGTTTTCATACAAACCGACACTTGTTATACATACAAATACTCATACGTTATAACTTTATACTTGAAATATCGAAAACCGGCTAAATACGTGAAAACAGCCCCAAACCAGCCAACTCGTGCAACGGAAGCCACTTCGCATGAAGTGGAGCTGGCAGCAACTCCTTCCTATAAATACCAACTCATATCCCACCTCCAATCTTTCTGAATCTTCTGACTTTCACTCTAAACTATCGGATTCATAGCAGATTGTTCTAAGTGAGTTTAATTCACTATTACCTTGTTCTTCTTCTACTTTTCTTTGTACCAAGCGTGCAAGCTAGTTAAGTTCATCTTCCTCAATAAGGATGAACTTGTGTTCTAGCTAGTGTGAGAACGTTGGGAGCCTTGGCTACCCGAATAAGTTCCACACTCACTTGAACATTTGTTTTTGTATTTAATTTCTGTACATTCATGACCAACCGGGTTTATCAATTTTATTGATAAACTTTGAGCTTCGGGGAATCATATAAAAGGTATCTAATCCCACGCTTGACATATATGACATAATTGTTAGGCATTGGACTAAACTAAATACTACGAAATACGTACCTTTTTACTTAGTGCGCTCCAAATAATAACCGAGTCATGGTTAACTGTTATGCTCTAAGACTAATCTGCCTCGTCCCTAAATTCTCGTTCAGCAGAACTCATTGTCGAAACGGGAGCTTAAACAAGCTATATTTTCCAGAAATAATCCCTTCGCATGAGGTAATCAGTCACTTCGCACAAAGTGGGCAGTCACTTCGCATGAAGTGGCATCTTCCCGCTTACTTTTTGTACCTTCTGCTTCTGAATCTGAAACCTTCGCCAAACTTGGAATATTCACATACCTCTCTCTCCCCGTATAGAGAAACTTTGGTGTTCCTCACTTCAACTCATTAACTCTCGGATTGCTAGTAAAGCATGCAAAACCATGAGTATACTCGACCTGTTTTAATTTTACACTTTTGGGTGCAATACATATACTTTTTTTCAAAAATCAGAAAATCATGCTTATACTTAAATCACAAACAATCCTTATACATGCTCTATGTGCTAAACTTGAATTCACACATGCTTAAACTTATTATGCTTATACTTAGTCATTAACTTTGATCAAGCCTCCTTTAACATGTATAGCGCTATAGGATTAACGTACTACCCATATTTTTGAAGCCATGTTAAGTAAACAACTTAGGTCTCTTCATTGCTATGATTAGATCACACTTTCGGGAACTCTTTGGGTTGACTTGTATAATTGCATGTTGATTTAATGTATGTTAGCCTTGAGATTATACATTTATGCATGAGGAATTGTTCAAACGTTTATACTATACTATTATTGAAACTTGTATACTCGCCAATGCCTTGTGTGTTGAACTACACTTAATATGTGTGCATGTTGAGGATGACGATTTTGATGACCGTGGAATTTAATAGGATGGACTAGATACTCACTTTAAATTAGAACTTATGATTTTCGATTATGTTGTTGTATTTTGCTTCCAAACTTTGTACTTATTCGTTTATTAGTGAAATGAAATTTGAGTTATTAAATACTTGTCACAATATTAGTGTTATGAAGTCTTGAGAAATCCAATTATGTCAGACCCGATGATTCCTCCATTGGTGGGGTGTAACAGAAGACTCGTTCTGAGCGTCAGCCTCATCGAAAGGCTCGCCCATCTCCACAACATGAGTATGATCTTGGTCACTACTTAGGGACAAAAATTTGGACTTCGCGGTCGTGAAAGTGAAGGCCAACTCCCGGATAGTCGTACGTGATGTGAATGCCTTTCAGCGTCTTCCGCCATCAATTATACATATTTTCCCTTCCATTTATAGATACTTTTGAGGCATTATTACGAGGAAACACTACCAAGATTTGCGAATTGTGGACTCCTACAAGAGGGTGGTGGCGGGTTTTGCTGGGACTTTGAATGGAATCCACACCCACTTCTGCTGCCAAAATAAGGGAATGGGAGTCTTTGTCGGGCCAACAAAGAATTAATGATAATGAAGACAGTTGAGGGTGGAACTCAGGGGTAAAGTGGAAGATTTTTAGGTAAAAGAGGTTAGGAAATCTGCAGAAGAGGCTCAGATCAAGATATGCAGCAGTGCAAGTTTTTTTTGGAATAAGATAGCGGCCCCGAAGGTGAATTTGTTTTGCTGGAGAGCCATGTTAGACAAGGTACCAACCGCGACGGCTTTGGCAAGGAGAAACGTGTCCTTTGGTAATGGTTTATGTGTAAGATTAAATATATTATTTATAATATTTAATCATGTAGCCATTATAATCATTTATATTATATTAGATCAAAATATATTAATCCTATTATATATTAGTTGGTAATTATTGATGGATTATATTACCCTTATTAACTATTAGGGTTTCCTTTTTGGTGTATATATAAGGAGATGATTAGAGAGGTTTAGGGTTAGACAATTACAATAACATCATTATCATCAAAGTCGCCACCCACCTCTCTCTCCATAACCTAAACGAATTCATCCCTAGTTCGGTTCTTACCATCATAATCTTACACCCTAAGGAGGAACCAGATCATACTGACAAAGATGTCGAACTCCATGGCTACGTCTCTGACTGGATTCTCTGTTGGCCTGTCTGCCATCAAAGGTATTTTATTCATATTTTCCATTATGTTTAAACAGAACTGATCAACATATGGTATCAGAGCATATGTTGATAAATCAGTTTAGTTTTGAATCCATTATTCTGGGATTAACATCTGGAAAACGGAATTTATAAAACCTTATAAAAATACTGTTCCGAAATTATATATTTTATGAATTAAAATTCGGATCTAGTGTTTCAATGGTTAAATTACTGTTCCAAAATCATTAAAATCATAGATTTCGGATTATTATTCCAGAATTTAAGTTTATATTTTTAGGGTTCATCATTATGTTCTTATGAAATTCGAAAAAAATCTATATTTTGGAGTTAAATGCGGATTATTACGTGTCTTCCCACTTTTGATCCATTTTTTATTTAATAAATTTTCAAAATCTTTTATAAAATAAACGTGTATTATTTTCGAAATATTTTGATATATTTAGATCAGCATTAAAATAGGAAAACTGATCCCATAATTCCTTAATTTTCGAATTTCAAAACTTATCACAACTAACTGCCATCATTAGAGATTTTGAAATTTTGCAGGATAAGTTTCAGACTAATCAGAGACTAATCCGAGATGACCTCCTCGGACTAATCAGTGTCTCATCCGAGATGACCCAATTCGGACTAATCAGAGTCTCATCCGAGATGACCATTTCGGACTAATCCAAAACTTATCTGAGATGACCATCTCAAACTAATTCAAGACTCATCCGAGATGCCTATCTCGGACTAATTTTGAGTCTTATCCGAGATTGCCATCTTTGACTAATTTTGAGTCTCATCGAGATGCCCATTCGGACTAATCCGAAACTCATCCGAAATCCAAGATTTTATCTGAAATCTCATTACTAAATTAGGCTATTATTGTGAACTAAATTTCAGCGCTAACAGGGGGTTTGCTATTAAATAAATGGTTTTGTAAACACTTAATTAATTATAATAAGATAACCTTTTTGCAAAACCAAATAGCTTAACTTGAATGAGCTTCTGATGTATCACTTCTGCCCAAAGGTGATTTGATGCATCTATTTATTGTTCAAGTATTATAAAAGGCTATGTTAATTATGCATTATAAACTGAATGTTTTATTTCTGGCCAAGCTGATCTAATTCATTCATGTCTAGCATACTTAACAAGTGCATAATTAAAGTGGTTGTCTCATTTCTGGCCAAAGCTGATTTGTCACAATTACTTTGCACACATACTTAGATGATTTCACTTCTGGCCAAAGCTTATTTGTCTTCTTTAAGTAGAATTTAACTAAGTGTATTATTTTGATGTTAGTTTTAGACAATATCACAGCTTCATAACTAAAATGGTCATTACTTATGTCTGCCTTAGCGTAACGTGCCCTTAGATCACATTAAGACTTCTTTTTCTTAGTATCATAATTTCCCCATATTATTTCGACTATCAGCGCCCAATTGCGGGATTCCACCATTGACTGGTGATAACTTTGCTGCATGGAAAGACTCTCTCATGCTTTACTTTTGCTTTGCTGGATTTCGATTACACTCTAAGAGAGAATAAGCCTGAAGACCTTACTCCTCAGAGTACCGCTACTGAGCAACTGGCTCATGACAAATGGACTAGGTGTAACTGCATGTCTCTCATGTTCATGAAGTAGTCCATAAGCAATGCAATTAGAGGAGCCATTCCTGATTCTGAAGATGCTAAAACCTACTTGGCTTCTGTGGAGGAGCAGTTCAAGGGAACGTCTAAAGCACATGCTAGTACTCTAATCCTCAAGCTGGTGACTACTAAGTATGATGGGAAGAGCGGCATCCATGAACACATCATGATGATGAACGACATGGCCCATAAGCTCAAAGGATTAGACATGTCGATTAGTGATGGTTTTCTTATTCATTTCATCATGACTTCGCTTCCTTCGTCATATGATCCATTCAAGATCAATTACAACACTAGAAAGAGAAATGGTCGATGAGTGAGCCGATCGCCATGTGCGTGTAGGAGGAGGAGCGTATGAGGATGGATCGAACTACTGATGTTTCACACTTTACTTCCTCCAGATCTAAGAAGGGAAGAACACTTACCCAAGGAAGGATGTTTCTAAATTCCAAAAGCCCAATCCTAATACAAGTGTCCCTTCCAGCTCTAAGAACTCCTTAGGCAAACCCTACTGCAAGTTCTGTAAAAGGACAAGACATAAGCAAAAGGAATGCCCTGAGTTTAAGGAGTGGCTGGCCTAACAAAGGTAACGATTTTTTCATGATACTTGAGTCCTATAATTTAAATGTTCCTGCAATTCTTGGTGGTCTGATTCTGGTCCTATGACTCATGTCACTAGCTCTACTCAGGGATTCCTTACAATCCAGAGGCAGGGAAGAAACCAAAGAACACTTAAAGTGGGGGATGATAGAGAATTAGAAGTGAGGGCCATAGGAACTTACAATTATTTAAGAAAACTGGTTTATGCATTAAACTTTATGATACCTTATATGTTCCTGAGTTAACTCGGAACCTTGTATCAGGACCAAAGTTAGACATAGACGGTTTTGATATTACTCATGGTCATCACAAACTCTCTATTCTCTATGATTATGTGGTTTATGGTATCGGCATTCTTGATGGTGGTCTCTATAGATTAGAACTAGATGATGACTTTTCCAAATCTTTATTGTCATATAATATTAATGAATCACTCACAAAGATGAAACAAAATCGAGACTCAGAGACTTCATACATGTTGTGGCATCAACGTTTAGGCCACATCTCAAGAGAACGTTTAAATCGACTCTTAAAGGATGAAGTCTTACCTCCTCTCGATTTTACTGATTTTGGAACATGTGTCAAATGTCTTAAAGGTAAAATGACATTAGGAATAAGAAAGGCGCCACTAGGAGCTCTAATTTATTAGAACTCATTCATACTGACATTAGTGGTCCTTACCAAATCGCTGGCATAACATGACATACTTCATTTATCACTTTCATTGATGATTATTCTCATTACATGTACTTGTATCTCATTAAGGAAAAATCTGAATCTCTTACAACTTTTAAAGATTATAAAACTGAAGTTGAAAAACAACAAGATCGTAAATTAAAGTTGTGAGATCAGATAGAGGTGGTGAATATTATGGAAGACATACTGATGTGGGTCAAGCTCCTAGTCCATTTTATGAGTTTTGTAAGGGCCAGGGGATTGTAAACCAATACACCATGCCAGGTATACCTCAGCAGAATGATGTCGCTGAATGAAGAAATCGTACCCCTATGAACATGGTGCGTCGTATGTTAGCCAACACTAATTTGCCATTATTCCTCTGGACTGAAGCGTTAAAAGCAGCTGTTCATATACTCAATAGAGTTCCTTCTAAGTCTGTCCCTAAAACTCCTTATGAACTTTGGACAGGAAGGAAACCGAGTCTTAAATATATGAAAGTATGGGGCTGTATTGCTGAAGCAAAACTTTACAATCCTTTCCTAAAGAAATTGACCCTAAAACAGTTACCTGCTTTTTTATCGGGTATCCTGATCACTCTAAGGGTTATCATTTCTATTGTCCTTCCCATTCACCCGTATTGTTGAAACCAAGCGTACCGCGTTCCTGGAGGATTTTAAGGTCAGTGGGAGCAGTACCAACCCATACGAAGAATTGCAAGAAGTACAAGACGTGAGGGGAGAGACTCGTCGCTTACCATAATTCCGTTTACTCCTCTTGTACCCAATGCAACAACTGCACCTGAAGCTACTGCACCAACTCCAAATTTACCTCCACAACCAAAACCCATTATACCTTATAACGAAGGCATATCAAACGCTCAGAACCAAGACACCGCTGAACCCGATAATCAACTCAGGAGGTCATCCAGGCACAAAAGGCCTACTAATTGGGATGATTATGTTACTTAACTAACTGAAATGGATGCCGGAAAGCTCAATGATCCTATCTTACTAATGAAGCCATTAGCAGTGATCAGTCATCTGAATGGAATAAAGCAGTGAATGATGAGCTTGAATCCATGAAGAAAAATGACTTTTGGGATTTGGTAGAATTATCCAACGGTGTCAAACCCGTAGGATGTAAATGGGTATTCAAAACAAAACTAGACCCAAATGGAACGTTGAACGCTATAAAGCGAGATTGGTTGCAAAGGGCTACACTCAGAAAGAGGGAATTGATTATCAAGAGACGTTTTCACCTGTCTCTCGTAAAGATTCATTAAGGATCGTTATGGCCCTAGTAGCTCATTTTGATTTAGAGCTGCATCAGATGGATAATAAAATCGCTTTCCTAAACGTAGACTTAGACGTAGATTACATGAAACAACCTGAAGGCTTTAAACCTGAAGGTCTTGAGCACATTGTCTGTAAGTTGAAGAAATCCATTTCCGGGTTAAAACAAGCATCACGTCAATGGTACCTTAAGTTTGATGAAGTCATGAAGAGGCATGGTTTTATAAAGAATCAAGTGGATCAATGCACCTACCTCAAGATGAGTGGGAGCAACTTTACTATACTTGTCCTTTATGTAGATGATATTCTGTTGGCAAGTAATAGCTTAGACATGTTGCATGAGTCGAAGCGATTACTCTCCCATAACTTCGACATGAAGGATCTCGGAGATGCTTCTTACGTTATTGGCATCGAAATTCACCGAGACATACACAAAGCGATCTTAGGATTGTCCCAAAAGGCTTACATAGATCGTGTTCTTAAGCGTTATAAAATGCAACAGTGCAAACCCTCAGTCGTTCCAGTAGTTAAGGGAGATGTTTTCAGTTCATTCCAATGTCCGACAACAGAGGTTGAAAAGGAGCAGATGAGCCAGATACCTTACGTGTCAGGAGTCGGGAGCCTGATGTATGCTCAAGTCTATACTCGACCAGATATCGCTTATATTGCTGGAATGCTAGGCCGTTATCAGACTAATCCTGGCCTAGATCACTGGAAAACAGCTAAGAAAGTACTTAGATATCTGCAAGGGACGAAAGACTATAAACTGACTTATAGAAGAAGTGATCATTTAGAAGTGGTAGGTTATTCTGATTCTGACTTTGCCAAATGCAAAGGTGACAAGAAATCCACTTCGTGCTATATCTTTATGTTAGTAGGCGGACCTATCTCATGGAAGAGTCATAAACAACAGTTAACTTCAACTTTAACAATGATGGCAGAATACATTGCTGTTTATAACGCAACATGTCATGGAATGTTGCTTAGAAATCTGATCACTGGACTCAAAATTGTTAATTCTATTTCTAGACCATTGAAGCTTTACTGTGATAACTCAGCTGCCGTTAGTTTCCGGACAGTAACAGTTCGACTGAAGCTGGTTTATATCTCGATACAAAATACTTGTTCGTACGTGAACGAGTTGAGGAAAATAATCTTTATTGAGTATATTAGTACTAAAAATATGCTTGCGGATCCGATGACTAAAGGTCTCCCACCTAAAGTTTTCGAAGAACATGTTTCGAATGTGGGATTTACTAAAGACCTTATTTAATAGCATATTGTACTTACTTATGTTTTAATTAATGAAATTTCCCCAGTTTGATTTTATATGTCTCTAACATATGTTCTGCCGGTGTAATGACATATTGATAAATATAAATACAACTCAAACGCTAAAGGGCTTATTTACATATTTTGATCATAACTGTTAGGTTTTAAATTGAGGCTGTAATATGACTAATGGGGGTCCTGATTCGAATGATGATTCAACGACTGTATTTCTCTGCTACGGTTCTTGGTTTAAAGCTAAAATGAGTGTTAACTCCTGATCAGGCTTATCTAATACTCATGGTAAATGATTACCCGGCTAAGTGGGAGAATATAAGATTAAATATATTATTTATAATATTTAATCATGTAGCCATTATAATCATTTATGTTATATTAGATCAAAATATATTAATCCTATTATATATTAGTTGGTAATTGTTGATGGACCATATTACCCTTATTAACTAATTAGGGTTTTTTTCTGGGTGTATATATAAGGAGATGATTAGAGAGGTTTAGGGTTAGACAATTACAATAACATCATTATCACCAAAGTCGCCACCCACCTCTCTCTCCATAACCTAAACCGAATTCATCCCTAGTTCGGTTCTTACCATCATAATCTTACACCCTAAGGAGGAACCAGATCATACTGACAAAGATGTCGAACTCCATGGCTGCGTCTCTGACTGGATTCTCTGCTGGCATGTCTGCCGTCACAGGTACTTTATTCATGTTTTCCATTATGTTTAAACAGAACTGATCAACATTATGCCCGTTATTCGGCATTGAAACAGAAACTGTGGACCATCTTTTGGTCTGTTGTGTCTTTGCGAGGGCTGTGTGGTGGGCGATTCGGTCGTTAAGATGCTGCAGTTTTGCGATCAGCATATGACGTCTAGGAAGAGGAAGGTCATTCACGCCGTCTTTTTGAAGACTATTTGGAGGATCTGGTTAAATCGAAGCGAGAAGGTTTTTAACCGTAAGTCTAAGACGGTGACGATGCTTGTGGAGGAAATAAAACTCGGGTCGTATTGGTGGATGGAGAAAAGGTGCAGAATATCAGGTCTCAACTTGAAAACTGGAACAAGTTTTGAAGGAATGGACTTTGGTTAATGTTTTCTTTTATTTCCTTATGTATCAGCTTGTTTTTGTTCCTCTGGTGTATGTTCTGAGTCCTTAGCTTCTTGCTAAGTGGCAGAAGCTTTTTTTTATGTTTTATGAGAAGTTTACCATGCTGGCCTAAAAAAAAGTAAATGTCTGATTTAATCAGCCGTTTTTTTTTCGTTTACTGTGGACTTAAACTCATAATCTCCTATTATAGTTGTTCATAGAAGTTTTATTCTCATATTTGTTCACCAACCCTAATAGTGAGTGAAATTAATTAATTACTTATAAAATGTGCTTTTTTAAATGAAGTTTAAGTTAAAGAAATTAGTTTTCAATAAATGTTTTTTGTTTTAATAACTTTTGAAATGCGTTCACGTTTATATGAAACGTTGTTTATTATATCATTTACATACCGATCTTACTTATTACTTTTATTGTTATCCAAAGGCGTGTCCATAAACCTTTTAATCATACATGATATAGTTCCATGTGTGGAACAAGAAGGGAGTTGAGTGGATGTACGTAATTATATGTGTATCAAAAGTGTTCTTTTTCTTATAGCTTATTAATCCTTAAATAAATCCAAATTTAGAAAAAAAAAGCACCTTTCACAGTAGAAGCAATTACAATCCTGCATGGGGTGTCATTGCCCTTGCCACCTCGGCTTTTTTCCCTTAATAACGGGGCGTTATTGTCCTTTTTTTCACCTTAATAACGTTTCTCCTCCATACCATGCTAGCTATTGAGTGTGTGTGTGTGCCGGGGGGGGGGGGGGGGGGTTGTAGAGAATGGGAAAGAGGGGCTGCATCTCATACCATGCTAGCTATTGAGAAGATATAATAGAGCCCCCTCGTTAACGTAGCGCAAGAAAGGCTTTACCACCTTCAAACCATACCCTGCAGCCTAAGGCTTTTTTTCTTTTTGGAGATATGAGATCTTGTGGAGGAGAGGGCATGATAGAAAGAGAGAAGACTTGATGGACGTTTACATTGAATACACTCAAAAACAAATTTTGCGAGTTAAAAAGAGAATATGAGTGGAACGTTTTTAGAGTCGGTTTTAGGGTTTAGCTGTGAGAAGGCAAAACCTTGAATCAACATATATGCTTACATAGAGCCGGTTTTGAATCATTCTATGTGGATGCTTTTATAAACTTATCTCAAATTTTATTATAGGAATTTGTAGATACTTATATATCACATGTCTTTTAAATTATATGATTTATTATTCCTTTTTTAAAGATACTGTGTTGTGCTTGAAAATCATGGGAAATGAAAGATCCACTGGAAACTTTTCAGACAACACAATCTCCTGAAATAAATGTGGACTTTATTCATCAACAAGTGTACGTCTATATGCATATCATAATCTGAATTCACATACTAGAGGAGGTGATATGTATACTTTATCAGTACCCACGATGCATATGATATTTATATTTTTATAAACTTTTATACATGAATCACGTTTCTTTTTTCTTTTCTCATATCAATATACTTTAAATGATAAGGTCTATTTTAGGTTTCTCCAAAATTAAACATCATAAATTTTCTCATGAGTTTCCTTTCCATGCCTATTATATCAGTTATTATAAACCATGATAACTGCATTTAAAATTTTAGAAATTTTCGAAACCATTTTCAGTATTTAGTTTTGTTAAAATTTATTAATTTATTTTATTTAGATAAATTTGATAGCTCTCATTTTTTTCATTCGTTATAAATGTATATCTTGAACTATGTTGATTTTTCGAAATATAATTTTACTATTGATACACAAAGATTAACTAATATTCTGATGAAACTATCACTACTACACATAGGAATATAGAAAAAAATAACATATATAGCCTTGAAACATAAATGAGCTCTATTAGGAGGAGATTTACTTACTAAGCATTCGTTGATTTGTTTTAGTTCATTACAAATCAACGGTCCACTATAATTTCCTTAATGTTCAGTTATATATAAAGAAACTGTTGGAATTTCCGAACAATGAAATCAACTTGGTGTTCAAGGCTTAAGGATGGTTTTAAGGAATGGATGTAATTAAATGTTATTATAATTTAATAATTACTTGTAATTATCATGTCCTAGTTAATTAATTGACTAGATAATTATCTAGCATATCCCAAACAAGCTACGTTTGGATGTCTTTAGGATAATTATGTAACAATCAAAGTTATAGCCTAACGCGTTAAGTTAGCTATATATACCGCGTATTGGGTAGGGATGTGTAAAAATCAAGTTTTTGAGAAATTTCCTTGTTAACAAACATTAGGTGTTAGCAAATTATTGTTCTTTGTGGAAGTTAGCCATATTTTACATTCGTTTGAGTATCGACTGGGACTTGAGAAACGAATGTAATCGATTTTACATAATTTTCATTTATCTCTTTTCTATACCGAATTACTGAGTCTCTTGGGTTCCCCTTTTCAGCCTTTTAACGGAAACCCAAATGTTATCCACATTTAAGTAGAAGCTTGGTTTCTATTGAATGTTCATATTCACACTTTTTCGTTTGTAACTTGTATGGATCTGTCCATATTTTCAATGGGATTTTGTAACCAGATGAAACTGAAAACATCAAATTATGATGTTAGATTTCTGCATTTTTGTTTGTAATTTTATCTTTTCAGTTGTTAACTTTAGTATGAAAATAATCTAAAATGAAATCATCTGTACATATTTGAAATCACCTTCAAAACGAATAAAACCAAATCAGATCATATGTAGTGAGTTTTTTTACTTGATTTGATTCGATAAAAAAACAATTCGTTGACCCGACTAGACAAAAGTATACAAAAAAGTAGATTGAAAATTGCGACCCATTGAAGAATTGACTCAGAGCAGAACCAAATAATAAACAAGAATTATTCTAAAAAAATTAATACACTTCTAAATACTCAAACTATTACAATAGGCTCCGTTTTATAAGGTTTTTCTAGATTTGATAAACAAGAATTATTCTAAAAGAATTAATATACTTCTAAATACTCAAACTATTACAATAGGCTCCATTTTATAAGGTTTTTCTAAATTTGGCAGGTTTGCTAAATTTTCGGAATTACAATCTGAAAGAAATAACTCAAAAATAGCATCATAAATAAATAAGAGCGTAAATCCTGCTAATAAGAGATTTACGCGTTATTGGTAATTGAAAGTGCGATAGACCGATCAAATTGGCAAAATCTTCATAGACGATTTTGAATTCGAGTCTGACAACTAAGCCAAACCACCTACGTTTGTTTGCCAAAAGATCCGGTTCCCTGAGAGCTTTTCGTCCACTGGTCGTGGGCCCCATAACTCCAACCATAGCCCAAGTTGTGCCTGTTTGAAATGTGTGTCTTTTCTGCCAGTTTTCCTCTATAAAGAATCTATAATGATTAAATAACAAAATAAAAAAGAAAGAATGAAAAATATTGTACACCCCGGATTTCCAACAAAATCCATACACCGGTGGGCCCGGGTGGGGAATATCATGACGTAAAGTTGATATCATCATAGTCAATTAAACACAACACAGCGGAAGTCTTGGATTTAAGTTACTATTACAAACCAAATGTTCGAAATACAAAATAATATACAGGCTCGTAATAGAAGATCCACAGGCGGATCATAAATTGTGCAAAAAAAGAAATGTAAAACAGACTTTGCACAGATCTAGGATTTGCAAGATCCTTTTATCACTACCGAGCACTTCCAGCCTGTTTTCATATTGTACCTGCCAACTTAGTTTTTTGAAAATACATCAGCTTTCGCTGTAACACCCAACTGACTCATTTTGAAAATATTTGAAATGATTTTAAGTGCACAAAGGCACAAAATCTTTTATAACTTGAGAAAGTTGACTTTGCAACCTTGTTAACAGATTCACATGTTTGTCCATACATACAGGGCTTAGTACAAAAACCAAGACATGATTAACGTATACACCACTTATGAACTCACGAAAGAGTTATCCCCAACAAGTGTGGGTAGTTGCATTTGAGCGTCTGTCAAGTGTATGCCTACACCTCGCGCTAAGGTCGTGACCATTATCTAATGTAATGAGCCGAGGATATCCAGGACACGGTAGTTAACCCCCGATGTTTAAGTTATCAAACAAAACTGATTAAAACGGAATATGCAGATTTACTAGCCACTAATCGACATTGATTGATCCATTTCCAACCAAGCGGTATAATACGTATACCAAGCCCATATAAGGGAATTAAGTCGAGAGTATTTACCTGAGCTATTCTTCGTTTAAAGGCAAGATTTATTAACTCAGCCGTACACAAAAGTACTAAGTGCAGATAGCATTTACCGGCAAGTCTCTAGTTTGGATTATGGCATAAGCTAACCAATTAAATACTAACGGTCTTGTTTAAGTCATAGACTTAGACCGAGTAGTGTACATGATCAAAACGTATATTGTTTGATTAAACGATGATCGAATAGAATGTAGTTTAAACCCGACAAGTACTTGGACTTGTATAATATGGGTAAACTATAAACGTTCTGGATTTTGGACTTCAATGACAAGGTTAGACCCGTTTCGGTTAATTTTCGTAAACTAGTTACATATGCTTAACCGTACGCATATTAGCGATATCGGGTAACCTGGATAAGTCATGGACAAGTTCTATATGTCATTATATTTTAAATAAGTTTTAATATTAGTAGGATATCAACTTTTATGTCCTGTTATGGTTTTAAAGTGAAACTATGCCTCATAAGGGCGTTTCGGTAATTTCATACCGTATAAAAGGAACTTGAATATAATTTAATGCTATAACTATAAATATTCTGGAAAAATAATTAATTTATGATATAATATCAGTAGGATATTAATTATATTGTAATTTATATTTTATGACCAAACTATGCACTGAAGGGGCATTTTGGTCATTTTACAGAGTTTATAAATTACTTGGGATTCTAAGTTCATATCATATACCTACTGTAAAAATGTTTAAAATAAGTTTTAGAATCAGCAGGTAACAAGTTTTGGTTAATAAATATGATTTAAAATCATACTATGCGCCGAAATGGCGCTTATGTCGTAAAATGACGATTTGTGTGATGTTTAATGAAAACTGATGTTATGATCAGATTATCAAGTCTTAGATATGTTATTTAATATAACATATCAGTAGATAAAAGATTTACTTTGAAAAGATGTGATTAAAACCATTTTATAAGCCACAAGGGCCTTATCGTCATTTATCAACATATTACAAGGACTTGCTTATAAACTCAGTTTCTAATCTGTTTAACATCCTAAAATAATCCTACTTATAATATTACATCAGTAGGAAACTCATTTTTAAGTTCATTATCATTAAAACCTCTTTTTATGCAAAAATGACATTTTAGTCAAAATGACATAATTATGGAACTTGCGCATAAACTCAGATTCTAATTATGATCATGTAATATAACCTCAGAGGGTTATACTACATTATATTACAATCATAATGCAACTTTAGATTAGTATCTAACTAATCTAAATTGGGTCATAATCGAAAGTTAAAGCAAAAGTCAAACTTCATGACTTATCGGTTGCGAACCGACCCTAGAACTGAAATTGACGAGCCAAACATGTTCTTACATGTTCTAATAATTATTACCAGCTTGTTTAAGTGTCAAAACAGGTTTCATAACATATATAAGATTAATTTATGATTTTTCCGAAAAATGGCCTGTTTGACTTTTTAATATCATTACTTTAACCCGTCAATTGGTCTAGCAAACGCTGATCTTCAGGAGGTCCCTTTATAGGGACTAATACCTACCTTATTACAATCACTTAGCCATGTTCATTACGCACAATGGCTGGACCATAATGGTCTTAACCGAAAGTCAAGGCGTTTTCCGTAAAACGCTTGACTTTTGGCTATAAAAGCCTATAAACGAAAATGCAAGAGAAGGAATACTTACAAAAGGTTCCTAGAATGCAATAGAACATAGTTGGATGCTCCTTTCAGTTAGGAACTTCCAGAGGAGGGAGATAGAGTTTGAATGAGAAAGGTGCAAGTTCAAATGTGAATCTTGACACCTATTTATAGTTGGAGAGCTTGAAGGAGGTGATGCTAGGTGTTAAGGGGTGTAAGAGGAAGCTTATAAGTGTCCTAAAACGTGGCATAGAAGTTTGGAAGACCATGGTTTCGAATCAAATGGTTTTTGGCAATTTGTGTGGAGTGCCAAGCAAATTTTGTACAGACACAGGCCTCTCGCGCCCGCGAGCGCTCTTGGTCAGTTTCAAAGTTTGACACTTTTAGCCCCTTAACTTATAAAACCTTCTTAAACCTTCCTAAAACACTTTTTTAGCATTTTTAGCCCTCCGTAGCCAATACTTGGCGTACCCGGGATTATAGCCGGACATTGTCGAGCTCTCGGTTCGTTAAAAGGTCACTCAGAGGCATAAATTAACATGTTAACACTTTTAATCCCTCAATTATCCAATTTTCACATTTTTACAGAATTAACCTCTCTCGTCCTACAACGGGCACACATGAGAGTTTGGACTTTCTAAAGGATCAATTCAGAGGCTCATTTTATGCATGTTGACATATCAGTCACTCAGATGCTAGGCATGTTGACATATCAGTCACTCAGATGCTAAGTTTAAGCATGTTGACATATCAGTCACTCAGAGGCTAGACATGTTGACATATCAGTCACTCAGAGGGCAAGTTTTGAGCATGTTGATTCCTTTAGTCCTTATTGGTCTTTAATAGACTAAAATAAAAATACAACACATGTCACTATATTATTGGACACGATGTTACAGGGTGTTACAAATACAAATTTAGTAGATTACAGATTATGTTCTTTGGACGCAATGATCCTTTTACCTTATAGTCAACTTAGAAGTTAGCATTAGTTAGTTTAACAGACATAAGAGTTTTGCTACCGTATAAGAAGGTTCTCACGTATGAATTGAACGCGAGAACTCAGCCCTAGATCTCTCGCGATCAATGCTTCTAAATGGCACAGTAACAATTACATAAATAAAAGAATTTTACAGTTGAAAAAACAAATAGGAAAAATGTATTATGGTCTTTTCTTAAGTGAATCATATTCTTATGATTTTTAAATGGCTATAAGTTTTTTATATGATAATATTTTTTTTAAAAAATATACCTATTAACGAGTATTTCATTCTCTTTAATTTAAGTAGGCTATTACTATAGTTTTCTTAATTTATATATTTTTTTATTTTACAAGCTATAACGTTACGTGATTATGTTCCAGTACATACCGAAACATAATTACGTAACGTTAAAAATCATGTAACTTTATAACTTGTAAAATAAAATTTTTAAAAGTTAGGAAAATTCCAGCAATAATCTACTGATAAGTGCATTTTAGACACAAGTTATTAAATATTAATTATTGTAAAAATGTATTGATATTAGTATAAGAGACGTTGCATTGATTCGTTTTTGTATTAGGTGGGTTTAAAGTGAAGCGAGCTAAATAAATCAAATTAGATTTAACAATGAAGCAATTATGCTATGAATATTAATGCTACATGAATCTGATCTAATCTAAATATAAAATTTATTAATAAACAACTTGAATGAATACTACTATTCGTTTTGTAGGAGGCTTGGGTTTTCTAATTGAGATTCAAGTTCAATTCCTACTTGTGTCATATTAGGGTAAATATAGGCAATGAAGGATTTGGACTAGGTCTTGTGTGAGGTTATCAGTTTGATTCTCGAGTTCAACTGGGTTTTCATCCCACCATGTGTTACGCAAGAGAGTTCTACTCTTGTGGAGGCACAACAATTGTCAAGTGGCAGCGAGCGGTATGGTTTCACGGGAGAACGTCCAGAAAAGTAAAGCTTTGAAGTTAGTGAGGACCAATTAAGACAACATAGTCTGCCAGAGTGGAGGCAATACATGGCTCTCCGATTTGAAGAATGTGGTAACTTATACATTAAATTCACCGATCACCATTAAAAAAAAAGAAAAAGATCACAGCCATTCATTTTAATCCTACGGTGTTAAAGTGAAAATGAAAGTTGTTGCTTTGACGTTTGTAACAGGGAGCTTCGACTTACAAGGATCACAAGGGTTTTTACTTTAACTCACAACTCACAAGTAAATTCATTATTGGGCTAAAACAGTAATATGTGCATGAAAGTCATGTGGGCTTCGGGCAACTGGACGTGTGGGCTTTAATTAATTAGGATTGTGATTTACAAGTGGGCTTAGAACTTTCAATAACAAGTCGGTGCATTAAGGTGAATAAATACAGATTCGGAGGAGTTCGCAAGTTGGGGGGAGACGTCTGTTTTGAAATTGGACGCGGCAGGGGTGTCATTGTGGCTTCTTTTAGGCGTCTGGTTTTTAAGGTTACTTTTCTAGTTTTTTTATGTTTGTATTTGTTTTTTATATTGACAATGTTGTTTAAACAATTTGATGTGTTGATAGGGGCGGCCCTATATTAGGAGAAGGGGTAGCGGAGGCTACGCCTTGGCGCTCCGACAATAGTGTAAATTTTGAAAAAAATTGACCTTTTTTGACGTTTTTTCGATTTCGTTACCTCTTTTTCATAAAACGTTACCTCTACAAAGATTTTATAGATCCGTCACTGTCTGTTAATTTCTTTTAACCATTGCATGTGTTAGTAGTCCTTGCTTTACCACTTGTTCGATTGATGACAAAACCTTATGGTTTGTTGGATGACTAGAGTAGGTTGACCAACACTAATAAATATAGGGTAATTAAACTGTAAAAGATATGTTATCATAATATATTAAGTGAAATTATCAGGTTTGGACGAATTAGGTGTCAAAATCCACATTTGTAGTGATCTTAGTATATAAGTTTTTACGACTTTTGGATGATGCGTGACAAGATGCTTTTACAATATCAAGAAAGAAGATATGACCTCTCTTGATTTTTTTTTATTCGATATTATCATTCGCCGTTGATTTGGAACAATAGTTTCCTTCCCTGAAGCGAATAACTAATTAAAAATGGTTTAATACAATGTTACGGAAATTCACGTTCAAATGTAAATAAAAATAATTCACGTGGAACGTTGATATAAAAACCCATAAAATTCAGGTGATAGAAAATTTGTTAAAAATTTAAAATGATAACTTTCTTAAAGTTTCAGAGGTTGTAATGTAAATCAATTAAGAAAAGAAAAAAAATCAATCAACTAATTGCTAGAGTGTAAAGAAAAATTAAACAAGGGTAGAAAAATACACAAACTAAATTGCAAGGGTGTAACAAAACTAAACTAAAATAGAAGAGGTAAAGTTAGTTTTCACCAAAAGATAAAAACAATAAAAGACAAAAAAATGTATTGTAGTGTTCATATATAATAATTTGTATATTAAGTTCAAACTAGAATTTAACACCCGTGTGTTGCGGAAGAATTGTTAAACAAAAAAATAGTCTAAAAAACGTTGAATCACGTACACGGATTACAGCGTGTTAATTCACAAAAAATAGACGTAACTGTAAAATATAGAAAAGAATAACTAACTCGACTTAGGACCTGTGCATTGCCAAAAAGTTATTTAACCGGAAAAATAGATATTAAAGTGATGAATCACACACGCCTGTTATAACGTTTCAGCAAATATTATACCAAAATGCAAAAAATTCTTGTAAAAAATATTAGTTAAGTCGAAACTATAAAAAAACATATAAAGTCTTAACTCAAACAGTAATAATACATAACAATAATAATATAATATTTAATATTTAATACTATAAGAACGTAAAAAACCCTTTACTTTATAAATTACAATGAAACCTATTAATAAGTTAAAATAAAAGCATCTTCTTTTATTTTTATGCTTAACAAAATTCTACCGAAAGCTGGTTGTAATAAAATGAATAGTGAAAATTCGACAAAAAAAGTTTCAAATTAATAGTGGGTAAATCATCCATATTTTTAGGCAGTTGAAGATTTGAAAATAAAATTCTTTGTATTGATATTATAACATATTTGCCATTAAATAATTAAAATAATATTATTACAAAGTATTATAATATAACAATAATTTTAATGACATTTTAATAAAAAAACAGTTTTCTTCTAAATGAATTTGGACATATATAATTAATGTTTTAAGGGTTTTTTCTTTTAATTTATGAATTTAGACACATATAATTAATGTTTTAAGGGTTTTTTTCTTTTAATTTTAGTTCTTGTTTTTCTTATTAAACGAGTCTTTTTATAGTTATTTAAAAAATATTTTTTTTGGGATGAGAAATTTTGTATCAAATGTTGTTACTAACTGAACAAATAAGGTGCAATATTCTGTTTTAATCTTAGCTCAATTTTGATATTGGTATAGAACTTTTAAAGGTACCATACAACACAAGTATTGACCGAATTTATATGATATGGTATCTGATTTTGGTTTTAGTTAAATTTATCTATCGGTACTCTATAGTACAGTACCAATTCCGTAAGGTACAAGTAACAGTCTTATCCCTATTGTTTTATTTTGTTTTAGTTTTTTTTAAGAGTAAATTATTATTTTTTATCATCATGGTTTGCTAAAACTAACTACAGTTCAAATTTTATTAAAATAGTACCGGTAGTTTCATTCTCGTTTCAATTAGACTCACCCCTAATCCTATCTATACATTATGTTATTTTTCTTATGTGAAATACCATAATACACCTGTTATTAAAAGTTACTTTATAAACAATTAAATTACATAAACCCATCATCATGGCACCATCTCCCTCTCTACTCCCCTCTCCCCCCGCCTAAAAAATAAACCACCACTATGAAATAACCTACACCGCTGGTGTAGATGGCGGGGGCGATGTTGGGTGATTGGAGAGGGCCAGCGGCAGCTTACGATTAGGGGTACAAACGAGTTGACCGAGCTCAAAATCAACCAAGTTCGAGCTTGAGCTCGATTAACTTATTCGAGTTTGAGTCCGGCTTGGTTCGATTTTTGTTTTTAAAGCTTGAGCTCGTCTCATTTATACTCTATAAATTAATATATATTAAAAGGTAATATATATATAATAGACTCGTTTAGGCTTGCGAACCAAGTGAGGCTCGGGCTTATTTACTAAACAAGCTTATTTTTAAGTTCAGGCTTGGCTCGTTTACTAGACAACTTTAAATAAGGGGTAAATGTTATAAAATATTAATAAAAACTAAGATTACACAAAAACTCGATAAGCTTACGAGCTTCATATGTCAGGCTTGAGCTCGATAAATAAACGGGCTTTATTTTAGGCTCAAGCTCTGGCTCTATAAGGTTCGGCTCGTTTGCACCCTACTTATCATTATGGATGAGCATATGAGGGTTTTTTTTAAATACTTGTATTTTTTATTGATAGATATTTATAGTTTTTTTGGCATAGGGGTATTTTATCTTTTCATAAAGAAAAACATAACAATTGGATTGGATGGGTTTAACGAGGGTGCGTCTTACTGAAACGAAAATAAAACTAGGGTTGTGCAACAGTTTAAAACCGGACCGAGCCAAACTGATTCGAAACCGTTTAGTGTAAAATAGGAGAACCGGAACCTAACCATATTTTAACGATTCCAATTTGATTTGAAACCGGGTTAAACAGTTCTTACCAGAACCAGTTGTCAATTAAATCTAAAACTAACAAAAAATAAAAACAATTAAAACATCACATTTTAAAACATATAATAGTTCCAAACCCTTTGAAACCCTTTATTATAAAACCACTAGTACTGTTTTAATAACATTTAAGCTATTGGACTTAAATAGTTTGTTTTAGTAAGTCACGTGATCAGAATTAGTAATTAACTCTTAAATATGTTTTGAAAACATTTTATTTTTTATTTTTAAACCTTTTCTTTCCTTTATGCTTTTTGGTACAGAATCAGTTCTTGATTTTTTTAGTTAGATGCCGTACTCACATTTTATATTTGTCTTCGTCACAATTTTGAACAAGGTAATCGTCCTTGTTTAACTAAACTAGTGCCAAGCCCCCCGTAACACGATGAGAGTATAAAATCATGACAAATAGCACCAATATAACAGCACCGTTAGCGACCACTAACACTGAAGTTGTAGTATACAAAGGCCACAACATCGTCAGCGACCACCAACATTGAAGTTGCGATGTATTAATGCGGATAAATTAGACCGAAACATAAAACATAGAAAATCATAACTAAGTCGATTTAGAACCCGCATGTTGCAATGAACCTATCAAACGGAAAAAATAGACGACATAAAAACTTGAACCACATACGCATGTTGCGTCATACCGTCAGTTAACTTGCAAAATTTAGAACGAATCGTAAAACAAAATGTAAAAAAGTTCAACCACACACCCTTAAATTCTTATTTCCATATCCTTTTCACTCTATCTCTCTTTATATATCTACATATATATAGAGAAAGATAGAGGCGAGGAATGTGTGAATATTAACACCCTTTATAATAACTAGTGGGTTACATCCACATACTGCGGCAGGGCGACCCAATTTTTAATGAAAACATACACGCAACAGTAAAAATAACGTTAATGACAGGAATATGTTTGATATTAGTTCGGTTTATTAAGATACTAACACTTACGAAAGAGAAACAAAAAGAAGTCATGATACGACAAAAAAATACCGAGATATGTTTACATCGATCGAAACGTAAAAAGAATATCAATTTCGGTATTGACGTTGTTCGGTCAGTATCAGACCGTTCGTTTTGTTATGTGTACAACACCAAGTTATATTAAAACTTAAAATAGAAAAACTAAAAAATAGAAAAGAAAAAGGAAAGATGAAAAAAAATTCATAAAAAACAAAAATCATAAAAGGACAAAAATCACTATAACTAAAAGTTTATAAATTTTATATATATATATATATATAATATATATATATATATATATATATATATATATATATATATATATAAAATAAAAGGTAAATATACCAAAAAAACATGCTTACATTTGAAATTTGCTTTGAGCTTGTATATCAATAAATACAAAATGTGTGATATTTAAGTTGTTAAAAGCATAAAAAGAGAAGATCTTAGTTTCAAACAAAGAGAAAGGAAGTAGTTTCGAATACTTGATGTAAAAAAGAGTAGGAGTATTTGTCGATAAAAAAAAACGTACATGGTTTCGTCATCCTCGTTGTATTAGAAAGTTATTTCCATTAACACTTTATTATTTACCCGAATCATATATATCTGTTTATGTAAAGTATACTCGTAAATATTTCATTTTAATATTATTTTTCTTTGTTCTTGGTTAATAGAATAATCTATCATTTCACTTATTTTTAGTTTTTATATTTTTTATTTTCCTAGATAATCATGAGGTGTTAAAAAACCGGTTTTAGAACCGAAACCGTAAAAAAAACGAAATTAGTTTTTTTTTCTAACCGTTTTTTTTATTTCCAGTTTTAGAACCGAACCGAACCGACGGTTGTAGACCGATTAGGGATCTTTGTCTTTAAACCGATTTTTTTGGAATAAACCGGTTATAAACCGACCTGAACCGGTTGGACGGTTACTCTTTTGGATTAAAAACCGAACCGGTTTAAAAAAAAAACCCGATTTGTACACCTCTGTAATATAGGAAGTTAAAATAGTAAAAAAATGTCTTTAAAAACAGATAACTTTTAACAAACTATCTGGTATACCCAATATCTTTCAAGTAAGCAACTCACACATCCCCAACGATTATGAGATTGAGATTGCCAATAACCATTTAAACCATCCCCTATATCAAACCCAGACAATACTTTACTTCAGCCAGCTCAGGGTAATAAAATTTAGGGTTATTGGATTTTAATAATCCTAAGTTTACATGTTGACCGATAATGATCCAAACTTTAAAAATTCTCTCTAACGATCCAAACTTGTAAGAATTTGGTCCCCATTAATCCTTTTCTAACATACAAGAATTTGATATCATCAATAGATTTAAGTGCACCTGTAGACTACTTAACTGATTTAAGTGCACCTATGTTGGAAAATGATTGATGGGGTCAAATTCTTACAAGTTGGGATCGTTTGAGGAAATTTGTAAAGTTAGATTATTATCTGCCAACAAGTGAAATTTAGTATTAATAAAATCCAATAACCCTAAAATTTATGTTAGTAATTACATTTCTTTGTATTAACTATAATACAGTTAGAAAAGATTCTAAACATTGTTTTTATTTTTTTTGTCTTTTTTTTTGTTTTTTTATACTTTTATCACTCAACTTTTCATATTGGCACTTTCAATACTTTAATCTTCAAAAGACTTTGTAATCGAGTTTTAAGTGTTTATATTTATTTACGAGTCGGTAAAAATTCAAGTTAAGTTACGTTTTAAGTATATTTCTTTCGATTGCTATAATAAAACAAAATAAATATCGACCAAAACTCTACTGGATAGCGCGTAGTTTGCTATAAATGCAAAACAAATTTACTATCAACAAACACTATACCTACTTTACTCCACACTTACCCTTTCTTCTTCCCTATCTTCACCAATCACTTTATTATCATTAGCACCATAAGACTCATAAGTGGACTTCACACACATTTCTACATTTATCGCTTTTAGATCATCTTCGATGCCTTGTTTGTTTGAATACACAACATTAGAAAACTTCATGAACTCTGATTTATTTTATTTAAATTTCTTCGATTGCTTCCATTTCTTCATGGATCTACCATTATGGTTGCAAACTGTTAGAATTTTGTGAAAATAGCATTTTCATAAATATAGAAAATGCGTATTTCCTAATTTTGGATGATAAATAAATATCATAAACTGAGGTTTATATAGATAATTATTTCCGGGTTGTGTTCTATGTTGGAAGAGCTTCGCAAAGAACTAAACCACGTCCAAAACGGAGCTAAGATGAATGAGATATTGATGCTCAAAGTTTGGTGTTTGAAACATTAAATGTTGAAATAATAGGAAAGTAGCATCTTGTCCCACATAGGAGGAGTGATGAAACTTAAAGGGGTATTTAAGGGGGAACACTCATTCCTTATTGTTTCATGGAAGCACATACTAAGTGTACTCGCGAAAGGTGCGGAGCACCCTAACTCGCACTCGCACACCGCGCGCGCGTGGCGTGGGCGATGGGCGCAATGTGGCGCTGCGTGGCTCAGCAAAGGCTGCAAGGACCAGGTGGTGCAGACCCTAGAAGGCAATGTGGCAAGGGGCGCAGGTACACAGGTAGTGGCGCATGGTGCAGGCAGTCCAGGTTGCGCCGCAGATGCCTGACGTGCGCGCGCGCAGCGCACCAAAGTGAACCAGTATGGCGCGACTGTGTGGCGTGACCAGATAGGTTCCTTGGTGACGTGGCGTGCGCGCGCAAGGGCTGGCGCACCAGTAGGCTTGCAGCAACGATGTGAGCCATACTGGCGCACGCGCAATAGGACTGTGGAGCAAGGATGCGCGCGCAAGGGCTGGCGCACCAGTTGGCTTGCGCAAGGATGTGAGCCAAACTGGCGCACGCACAATAGGACTGTGGAGCAAGGATGCTCGCGCAAGGGGTTGCGCACCAGTAAGCTCGCGCAGGGATGTGAGCCACACTGGCGCGCGCACCAGCATGCTGGCGTATCGAGGCGCGCGCACGGACCTGCTGCTTCCAGAGTTGATGACAGATCAGTTACACTTCAGCAGTTGAAATAGACGAGTCAAGGGTCTTGACCAGGAATGTAACTGACGAATTAAAGTGCATTAAAGACGATTTAATGCAATTTAATTCGTTGAGTTAAATCCTTTTGACTGTTTCAACACAGATCCAGTATCCTGGAAACAAACGAGTTCTCCTGGGAGACTCGAAATTTGTTTTAAGGGACCCGTGTCTAACACGATCCTCAGCCAAGGACTTCATCTTTTGTTGAAGTTTTGTTCTAGTATTTTCTTTATTTCAGTTGTAATCCGTACTGTAATTTACTGCTTTCTTTATTTTTCTGTTTGTGTAATTCAGTTAAATAATTTTTATTTATTTTATGTGAACGGTTCCCATAATCTTAAAACAAATTTTTAAAAAACACCGTTCGTGTAGAATTAAAACCATTCTGTTTTGGCAGTTTGTGTTTTTAAAAAACATATTTTTTTTCGGTTTTCATCTTCAAAGGAGGGACTTTGGTTGAAAACCATTTCGGATTACTTCAATTCGTTCTTAACAGAAGTTCTAAAAACTTTCTGGTTTGGTCTTCAAAGTTGGACTTAGAAGCCAAACAGTTAGTGTGCACTAAAATTATAAGAGTTTTTCTGTTTTGGTCTTCAAAGTTGGACTTAGAAGCCAAACGGTAAAATTTGTGGTAAATTAAAATTAAGAGTTTACTTCTATTTTTATTGGTTTAAAACAGAATTTCTGACTAAAATTTTAATTTTACTTTCAGAATGTCGACTGAAAACAACAAAATGTGAACACGAATGTTAACAACCTTGTCGTTGGAACCCTTGCCAACACTGTGGGAGCGACCACAGTGGCAAATCATGCTGAACGACCAGAGAAATTTACGGGTCTCCACTTCAAAAGGTGGCAACAGAAGATGTTCTTCAACTTGACCACCATGAACCTTGCGAGGTTCTTGACTGAAACCGCTCCCCAACCTGCGGAAGGGGAGACCGACGCTCAAGCTCAGTGCGCGGTTAATGCTTGGAAGCATACGGGTTTCATATGTCGAGACTATGTGCTTAATGGCCTTTCGGATGAATTGTATAATGTGTACTACAATGTCAAGACTTCCAAAGAATTATGGGATCTCTTGGACAACAAGTACAAAACGGAGGACGCGGGAACAAAGAAATTTGTTGTCGCCCGTTTCTTGGACTATAAAATGGTCGATAACAAGACTGTTATGAACCAAGTCCAAGAGTTGCAGATTATACTTCATGACATCCACGCTGAGGGCATGGTTCTTAGCGAGACATTTCAAGTGGCAGCAATAATTGAAAAATTGCCTCCTTCGTGGGTAGAATTCAAAAACTACCTAAAACATAAACGAAAGGAAATGACGGTGAAGGAACTTGTGGTCCGTATTCGAATCGAAGAGGACAACAAGGTCGCTCTAAAAGACACCATTGCGCAAGCTGCGGCTAAAGAAAACATGGTGGAAGTTGGGGATTCCTCCAAAGGCAAAAGGGGTAAACTAACGAAAAAGGACAAGGGGAAAGCAAAAGTTAACAACCTTGGACCAAGAAAGGGGGCTGTGAAAAAGAAGTCTGCGCCTTTCCAAGGTACTTGTTACAATTGTAACGAGACGGGGCATCGTGCTAACGAATGAAAGAAACCTAAGCGTGAGCATGCGCATATGGTTGATGAGGATGGTATGCCTCTAATTGCAATGATAACCGAGGAAGCGGCTATGATTGAAGAAGTCAACGTGGTGGGTGCCAACCCACCAGGATGGTTTCATTGACACGGGTGCAACCCGCCATGTTTGTGGAGATAAGGCTCTTTTCTCAACATTCAAGGAAGCAACGGGGAAGAAAAGCTTTATATGGGAAATAAAGCTACCGCCGACATCAAGGGTGAAGGCACGGTGATCTTGAAGATGACTTCTGGCAAGGAGCTCACGTTGAGCAAAGTCCTCTATTTTCCGGATATACGGAAGAATCTCGTATCGGGTTGGATGCTCAACAAGTTTGGTTTTCGTCTAGTGTTTGAATTGGACAAATTTGTTTTATCTAGACGTGGAATGTATGTTGGAAAGGCTATGCCCTTAATGGTATGTTCAAAATGAATGTAACGGTGGTTAACACCAAGAAAAAACATGAATGAAATTTCTACTTCTGCTTACATGATTGAGTCTTCAAATGTTTAGCATGGTAGATTAGGACATGTAAATTTTAATTCATTACGACGTTTAATTAAATTAATATGATACCAACATTCCATATTGATTCTGATTACAAATGGGAAACATGTGTAGAATCCAAACTTACAAGATCATCGTTTAAATCGGTTGAAAGAATAACCGAACCCCTTGATTTAATTCATACCGATGTGTGTGATTTAAAAGCGGTTCCCAAACGTGGAGGAAGTAAGTACTTTATCACGTTTATTGATGATTGTACTAAATATTGCTACGTATATTTATAAGATGAAGCAATAGAAAAGTTTATCTTGTACAAAAACGAAGTTGAGAATCAACTTAAAAAGAAGATACAAGCGGTTAGAAGCGACCGAGGAGGTGAATATGTCGCACTTTTGCGGATTTATGCGCAAAAAGTGGCATTGTACATGAGTGTACACCTCCTTATTCTCCACAATCAAATGGCGTTGCGGAACATAAGAAACGTACATTAAAAGAAATGATTAACGCCATGTTGATCAGTTCGGTGTAAACCGAGAAATGTGAGGGGACGCGATTCTCTCAGCGAATTATCTTTTGAACAAGATACCACTTAAAAATAGGGACGAATCTCCATATGAGTTATGGAGAAAAAGGAAGCCTTCGTACAAATACTTGAAAGTGTGGGGGTGCCTAGCAAAGGTGATTGTACCACCTCTTAAGACTCATAGGATAGGACCCAAAACTGTTGATTGTGTATTCATAGGATATGCACATCAAAGTAGTGCACATCGTTTTATTGTACATGAGTCCAAGAATCCCGTGTCCACGTAAACACTATCATGGAGGCAAATACTAACATCGTCTCATACTTTGAAAATGTGTTTCCTATGCTAGGAGAACCACATGAAACCTCGCCAACAATGGTTGATGAAGCAGGTTTAAGTTCATCTACGTGGCTAGATGAAACACATGATCGACCAGAGGTCGACAAAGGTGACCTTAGACGAAGTAAACGGCCAAGGATTACAAAATCATTTGGGCCAGACTTCATGAGCTATATGGTTGAGGGAGAGCCAATACCTATCGCGAAGCGATTTCTTCCATGGAAGGACCTCAATGGAAAGAAGTAATTAAGAATGAAATTGATTCTATATTGCAAAATCATACTTGGGAGTTAGCAGATCTTCCACCTGGTTGTAAACCACTTGGATATCGTTGGATACTCAAAAGGAAAATGAAAGCTGATGGAAGTATTGATAAATACAAGGCGAGGCTAGTAATAAAAGGGTTTAGACAAAAACAAGGTCTAGATTACTTTGATACTTACTCACCTGTCACACAAATAACATCTATACGATTGGTTCTTGCAATTGCGGCTTTAAGAAATTTGGAATTTCACCAAATGGATGTAAAAACCGCATTTCTAAACGGCGATTTAGAAGAAGAGATTTACATGGAACAACCCGAGGGTTTTTCCGCCCCAGGAAAAGAGGGCAAAGTATGTAAATTGGTCAAGTCTTTGTGCGGTTTGAAGCAAGCTCCAAAACAATGGCACCAAAAGTTTGATCATATCATGATTGACAATGGTTTCAAAATAAATGAGTGCGACAAATGTGTTTACTATAAGACACACCAAGAGGTTATGTGATTTTATGTCTTTATGTGGATGATATGCTTATCATTGGGAGTAACGATCATATGATCAACTCAACTAAAGACATGTTGAAGCGAGGTTTGACATGAAAGACATGGGCTTAACGGATGTGATTCTTGGTGTAAAAATCACTAGAACGCAAGACGGTCTTATCTTAAGTCAAACTCACTACGTGGACAAGATCCTTGGGAAATTCAATTCGGAAGATACGAGTATAGCTCGAACTCCGATTGATAGTCTAAGGAAAAATAGAGGCGAAGGAGTTGCTCAGTTAGAGTACTCAAGGATCATTGGTAGTCTTATGTATCTAATGGACTAGCGTATGCAGTAAGCAGGCTAAGTAGATACACTAGTAATCCAAATGATGATCGTTGGAAAGCTATCACACGAGTGCTAAGATACATAAGATACACGATAGATTACGGATTACATTATACCCGTCATCCAGCAGTGATCGAAGGATACACTGATGCGAACTGGATTTCGGATATAAAGGATCATAGATCGACAAGTGGGATATGTATTTACACTTGTGGGAGCACTATAGCTTGGAAGTCGTCCAAGCAAACTGTTATGGCTAGATCCACGTTGGAATCCGAATTCGTCGCTTTAGATAAAAGCGGTGAAGAGGCGGAGTGGCTACGTCAATTTGCGGAAGATATTCCAAATGGCCAAAGCCGTTGACGGCGATTTGCATAAATTATGACAATACATCAGCGCTTGGAGAGCACAAAGCTCTATGTACAATGGCAGATCAAGGCACATTTGACGTAGGCACAACACAGTACGTCAACTAATCTCAACGGGTATTATCTCGGTTGACTATGTGAAGTCAAAATAGAATATTGCAGACCCGTTAACGAAAGGCTTAAGCAAAGATTTAGTTTATACGACGTCAAGAGGAATGGGACTAAAGCCCATGGATGAAGGGAATATGAGGGAAACCTAACCTAGTTGACTGGAGATCCCAAGATCTAGGTTCAATAGGCAAACTTAATCATAAACCCAAAGGGAGTCACTGTGGGGGGTGCCCCAAAAGATTCATAAAGGGTGTTATATACTTCCTAGTCCATTCCAATCAGTGACATGAAGTAAGGTTAAGCATGTTGAGGTTAAGGATTTGAGGAAATCAAATTAACCATGATGCTTTTAATGATTCGAGAATCACCTATGTTAGAGAGAAGTGGGGTCGCTTCAAATGGATTTTGGGGAGGCGCAAATCCTAGAGCTCTCGCAGAACCAGGAAAGTGTTCCATGACCATGAATGGACAGAACCATGAGGAGTTGACTAAACTAGGGAAAGTATTGTGTGAATGTATATTGTCGACTACATAAATGGGGGAATTGTTCAAAGACACCACGTCTACAAGACCCTAGGAGGCTAAGTATGCTTCACAAAAGAGGGTTCAAAGGTTACGCCTACCTATCTTGCAATACTTAACTGTTGAATTTGTATCGTTGAAACTTGAAAGGGGAAAGATCGATTTCCATTCATGTGCGGATTATTGGAATTTTGTGAAAATAGCATTTTCATAAATATAGGAAATGCGTATTTCCTAATTTTGGACGATAAATAAATATCATAAACTGAGGTTTATATAGATAAATATTTTTGGGTTTGTGTTCTATGTTGGAAGAGCTTCGCAACGAACTAAACCACGTCCAAAACGGAGCTAAGATGAATGAGATATCGATGCTCAAAGTTTGGTGTTTGAAACATTAAATGCTGAAATAATGGGAAAGTAGCATCTTGTCCCACATAGGAGGAGTGATGAAACTTAATGTAATATTTGTCAAAAACAGGTTTTTCCCAAACCCGCTTCGTTTGTAATCGAATATCAAGTTAAATGTCACAATTTTAATTTTTAATGATGCATAATTAATAAACAAACTAGAATATAAATGTTATAATTGATAAAAAGTAAAAATAAAATAATTAAAATAAAAATCAGGCTGCCGGGACTCAAACCCGGGTCAGCCGGGTAAGCATAAGACTTATCACACACACATATAACCACTCCGCCACTTGATGTTTTCTGTGAATTCTAGGAAACAATTAAATTTTATGATCAATCATGAATCGATCTGTTTACGCTAACTGTAACCGAAATCGGTCACCAAACGTCCAAAAACGTTTGATTGTTTCCGGTTTACCGATTATAACCGATACACCGACACCTCCAATCAATTTAGCTTTGAATGGACTTGAATTCAAGAGTTGATCGTTTTAATAACCGAAAACCTGCATTTCCTGAATTACTCCAATCATAGTCCCCTCTCACGACTCAAACACATCTGCAAACCTTTATTTTCACTTTCGCAATACTTTCAATTCGTCGGAGAAGCTATTTGAACTCGCCGGACTTTCGCCGGAAAACCGTGTTTTCCATCAAATCAGTAAGTCTCTCAATTCTTTCATTTCTATCAGTTGTTAAGCTGTTGCTAACTCAAACCCTTCAATCGGAATCAATTTCAGACGTCGATATCGGATAATTCACTCTCGCCGGAAAACTGCTGAAAATTCTCAATTCTCGCTGTGAAACGGTATAGCCTTCTAAACCTCCTGGTAATTCTTGTTCAGTGCTTCAATTTCGCTTTTAGCTAATAAAAATTGTTACTCTGTTCGCTCAGACGAAATCCGTAAAAACAAGCCGACGACTTGCCGGAATTCTGAGATAAATCGTTTCTCCGGTATGTTTACTTCCAAAATCGTCTCTGCCATTTCATTTTAGTCTTTTGAATGTTTGTCAATCGAATTAAACAAGAAACAATAGAGTAATCGTAGGCTGTATTCTGTAGAAGGTTGATTATAAGTTTAATATAATTTCGATATTATCTCGGGTTAGACACACAGTCCAGCGGTGGACTGTGTGACACATATATCACACGCCGTGAGTTCGATCCTTGACCACGTATGCTCTGTAATAAAGATGTTTTATTTTTCTAAATGAACCGGATTAACTCACGGTAGTTGTTAAGTATAATAAAAATCGGTATATTAACCAGGTTAGACACACAGTCCAGCGGTGGACTGTGTGCAACACTAACCCACAGGTCCCGGGTTCGAGACCTGTTGCACGCTCCGGTTCGATGATTAAAACACTTTTTGAAAATAAAAGAATTTTGAATAAACTGAATTAGTATATAAATAAATTAAAAACAGAATTATTTCGGGTTAGACACGTAGCTCAGTTGGTAGAGCTGCGTGCACGCGTACGGGAGGTCTCGGGTTCGAGTCCTGCCCGGCGCATACATGCACACAATAGAACCGGTCAAACAGTCAACAGTCCAGTCAAACAGTCAACGGTCAATGGTAAACGCAAAAGTCAATTTTTTATATTTTTATTTATTTAATTTAATTTGAAAATCAATTAAAAATTCTTAAAAAAATGTTTTTAAAGATAGGAAATAGCCTTAAACTCTCAAAAATATATCTAAAAATCCTATTAAAATTATTAATAAAATCCACTCATTTACTATACCTTCCGTTATTATTTAGGTTAGTTAATCCTCGTTGTTCAATCCTTCAAACTCGTGCGCATCTCATCATCTCAACCGAACGCACCCAATGTGAGTGAATCTCTACAAATTCCCCGTTTTAATCACGTTTTTGGGGTGTATCATGTGTCTTACCATTTATTATATTTAAATCTTTGTGCATACATCATATCATGAATAAATGTGTATTCAGCTTGTATCAACTGTTTGTGTGGTTATTGTTTAGATTTAATTTATTATTTTCAGTACATGCAATATCATAGGCCGCCACTCCCCATTACATTATGAGCGTTGAGCAGTTCCCCATTACATTATGAGCGTGAACCGGGCGTTGCCAACATACGATCGGCTCCGTTTGATTGAGCCTTGATCGCACAGACATTCATCATAGGCCGTCTGTTCCCCATTACATTATGAGCGTGAACGTGACGTTGCCAACATATACAGTTTCATTCATGTTATATATACATGCAATTCATATGTATTGTATTTATTGTATGTTATTGTAGTTATAGTTTGTGGTTGTTATTGTTATTGTATGATTATTTACATTTGCTCATATATGACTATTGCACAATTTTTACTTGATAAAGATAACAAGAAATCAATAAATAAATGTTTATCTAACAAGGTTCACTCGCCAACTTATGTTGACCCAAAAACCCCTATTTTTACACATGATACAGGTGATCCAGCCGCAGCAAGAAACACATAGGATTGGCTTAGAAGAATAAACTGGTTTAGACTTGGATTGTTTAGTTGATTATTTTCTTTGTATTTGTATGAACATGTTTGGATTATTGAGAATGTAATTTTGACTTTAATAAATATGAAACATATTAGTAAATATCATGAGCTTTGGTGATAACCCAATTATGCCCCGACTCCTATTCCGCTGCGGGTCGGGGTGTGACAGATTGGTATCAGAGCCATGACTATAGGGATATAGGATAGGTTATTAGACCCTTAGAGCCTATACTATAGTTGATTAGAAATTTTTAAGATTTTTGTGTTTACATGCAAAATTCATGATGTTTATATGTTTTATGTTTAATGCTACATTCAATGTTGTGCAAGGATGTTCATAAGTACATATTATTATATAATGCCTATCATGAATCATATTCTCATAACATATCATATCCATGAAAGCACACATCACATCATTTTCATGATTGTTTTTAACAATCATTTTTGTATTTTCAAATCACATCAAAGAGAGTTCTCATGACGGGCCTGTAGTAACTGGAAGGGTACAAGTACCGGTAGTCGGAACGTCCTGTCTAGGCTGGCATTCGTATAAATCCAAAATAAAGGACCAGTTTGCTTACCTGGGGACTAACGATGAGAGTACGAAGTACCTATTAGGCCAAAGCATGCTATACCAAACGTCGTGTGAGCTAACCCCACTTTGAGTTGTCATTGTGTCTACACCTGGACACATTCCGACCATACATCTCGTAAACATATTTGTGGTTTTCATTCGGGTAATGCGAGTGTTAAACCACCAATACTAATGTGAATCCTACCAAGCCAATAGTCATGGGGGCCCACATGACTATACAGGTAAAGGTATGGGGGACATTTGAGGCCCAACATGAGCAAACCCAAGACATCCTATGGATGTAGTTGCATTATTGATATTTATGTTATTTTCATTTTCTTTAAGACACATGACACCTAAAAAGACTCCATAAACTCACAATATTCTTATGTATGTTCCTGTAGATGTCGGCTAGACAACAACGAGGGGGTAGAAGATCAGGAAGGTCACACGAACGCTTGGCCACTCAAATCGCAAAACAAATGGCCGCGGTACTTCCTGACATCGTGGTTCAAGTGCAACAAGCCCTCGCCACAAATCCCACCAATCCTCCCCAGCAAGAAGACCAGAACATCGGCAACCCTCCTACCAAAAAGTGCTCATATAAACATTTCAAGTCTTGCGATCCTCCTAAATTTGAAGGGACCGAAGGTGTCACTGCTCTCCTCCATTGGTTTGAGGAAATGGAAAACACCTTCCTCAACTGCGATTGTCCCGAGGATCGCAAGGTACGATACGCAACCGGGAGACTATTTGGGGTAGCTCTTACCTGGTGGAATACTGAAAAGGGTAAGAGGGGAATCGAAGATGCTATGGCCTTAAGTGGGAGGAGTTAAGGGAAATCATGACGAGACGATTCTGTCCTAGAAGTGAGATTAAAAAGTTAGAGGACGAATTTCATTCTTTGAAGCAAAAGGAGGGAGATCATACTTCCTACAACAAGAGGTTCTTAGAGTTGAACCAAATGGTCCCTAACTTGTTCACCCCAGTTT
Source organism: Scalesia atractyloides (assembly GCA_947069175.1). Classification (NCBI taxonomy): domain Eukaryota; kingdom Viridiplantae; phylum Streptophyta; class Magnoliopsida; order Asterales; family Asteraceae; genus Scalesia; species Scalesia atractyloides. The sequence continues at coordinate 70,063,202 of CAMTDV010000013.1, read as the reverse complement.
ACCGCTTAATCGAGCATTATATTCGAGGTCTTCCCTCGAAAATTCAAGATTCAGTTCTCAGCACTTCGCCAGCAACACTTGAAGCTGCTATGGAACTAGCTACTGAACTGACCGAGAATCGAATTCGCAACGGTAAATTTAAAGAGGAGAAAAAGAAAGCCCCCGTTGAGGGTCAAACTTCAAACCATTCCACCCCTCCTCTAAGTTTGCTAACAAGAGGAAACGTAACACCAGAAACTTCGCTGTCACACAAACCAATTTCCCTATCCCTGCATGCACCCATTACCCAAGTTGCCCCCTCACCTGCACCATACAAAAGGCCATACTCTGGCCCATTACCAAAATGCAACCGTTGCCAATACCACCACTTTCCTGATCATCCCTGCCAACATTGCACCGGCTTTGGTCGCGCAGGTCATACTGTTCAAACTGTTCGCATACCTCAGCGAACGAACCGCCACCAGCCTTCAACCCAAACCCACCAACAAATAATGGGTCAAGCCCAACAACCCCTACTACTACCACCTACCCAACATTTAGCCCAATCATACTACCAACCCAACTATCCCATGGTGCAACCTATGCGGGATGCTACAATTGTGGAGATCCAAGCCACTTTAGAAACACTTGTCCACTTTGGTGAACATTATACATGCTCAAGCCCAAGCAAATCCAGTGAATCAAGCTAACCAAGCTCCTCCACCTGCAAGAGGAAGAGCTTTCAACATCAACGCTAACCAGGCTAGAGCTGACAGCAATGTGGTTAACGGTACGTTTCTTATCAATGGTAGTTATGCATCCATGTTGTTTGATACTGGCGCGGGTAAAAGTTTTGTGTCCTTAGAGTTTGAACCCATCCTAAACCAAATTCGTGATAAGCTCATGGAATCCATAACAGTAGAAGTTGCTGACAGAAAACCGGTCTCATTAAACTCTATTATATGCAATTGTACTCTCACCTTAAACGACAATGATTTTCCAGTTGACCTCATTCCTATGAAGTTGGGAAGCTTTGACATTATAATTGGTATGGACTGGCTCAGCCAACATCAGGCTGAAGTTGTATGCCGCGAAAAGTTTATACGCATTCCTCTTTCAAACGGTCAGACTCTACGAATCTTTGGAGAAACCCCATCGAAAGGGCTCAGATTAATGTCCTGTCTTCAAGCCCAAAAATATCTTCGCAAGAATTATGTCGCATTTTTAACCCATGTCGTCAAAAAGGGAACCATGGAGAAGAAACTCGAAGACATCCCAGTAGTAAAAGATTTCCCGCAGGTTTTTCCTGACGACATTTCAGGACTTCCTCCCTTGAGAGAAGTCGAATTCCGCATCGATCTTATACTTGGTGCTACACCAGTTGCAAAGTATCCTTATAGGTTAGCCCCCTCTGAAATGCAAGAGCTAGCCAGTCAATTGCAAGAGTTGACTGACAAAGGATTCATACGTCCTAGCTCCTCGCCTTGGGGTGCACCTATCCTTTTTGTGAAGAAGAAAGATGGATCGTTTCGCATGTGCATCGACTACAGAGAACTCAACAAGTTAACGATCAAGAATCGCTATCCATTACCTCGCATTGATGATCTTCTTGACCAACTTCAAGGCGCCAGCTGTTTTTCAAAAATCGACCTTCGTTCTGGTTATCATCAACTCAGAGTACATGAGGAAGACGTCCCAAAGACCGCTTTCCGAACTCGTGATGGTCATTATGAATTCATAGTCATGCCATTTGGTTTAACAAACGCTCCAGCTGTCTTCATGGATTTAATGAACAGAGTCTGCAATCGTTTTGTTATATTCTTCATCGACGACATCCTCATTTACTCAAAGTCTAAGTCTGATCATGAACGACATCTTCGACTCATCCTTACACTTCTAGAGAATGAAAAGCTTTACGCCAAATTCTCCAAATGCGAATTCTGGTTAAAAGAGGTACAATTCCTTGGACATGTAGTCAATGACAAGGGAATACATGTCGACCCCTCAAAGATCAAAGCGGTACAAGAATGGCAAGCGCCACGTACACCAACTGAAGTAAGATCATTCCTTGGTCTGGCTGGTTATTATCGCCGTTTCATTTCAAACTTCTCTCGCATTGCTGTACCACTCACGGCTTTAACTCATAAAGGAAAACCCTTCATATGGGGACCCAAACAAGAAGAAGCCTTCCAAACCCTTAAACAAAAACTCTGTGATGCACCAATCCTCACTCTTCCTGAAGGTTGTGATGACTTCGTGGTTTATTGCGACGCGTCAGGGCAAGGACTAGGCTGTGTTCTAATGCAAAGAGGAAAGGTTATAGCTTATGCTTCGAGACAACTAAAGACTCATGAGAAGAACTACACCACCCATGACCTAGAACTTGGAGCCGTTGTGTTCGCTCTTAAGATATGGAGACATTATCTCTACGGTACTAAGTGTGAAATATACACTGACCACAAGAGTCTTCAACATATCTTCAACCAAAAGGAGTTAAACATGAGGCAACGAAGATGGGTCGAACTTCTAAATGACTATGACTGTGAAATTCGGTACCACCCATGGCAAGGCAAATGTGGTGGCTGATGCACTCAGTCGAAAGGGTTATGCGAACTCCATTCATCTTCTATGTTCGCAAATCATAACTGACATTAAAGATCAAATTCGAGAAGCCCAACATGTTCAGTAACGGAAGACGACGTACGAAAGGAGCTGTCCTGTGGGACTGAACTTAAAATTGAAACTAAATCTGACGGTATTCTGTACTATCTAGATCGCATATGGATTCCTGACCACAACAACCTTCGTGAATTCCTTATGAATGAGGCACACAAAACACGATACTCTATACACCCAGGAGCCGACAAGATGTATCAAGACCTTCGATACACCTACTGGTGGCCTGGAATGAAAAAGGATATTGCTGTTTTTGTTTCCAAGTGCCTTACACGTTCCAAGGTGAAAGCTGAACACCAAAGACCCTCAGGACTCCTGGTCCAACCTGAAATACCTGTATGGAAGTGGGAAAACACAACCATGGACTTCATTACCGGGTTACCTCGCACTTCTGGAGGGTATGACACTATATGGGTAATCATTGATCGTCTTACAAAATCAGCTCACTTTATTCCAATCCACGAAGATTTCAAGAACGAGAAGCTAGCTCGTATTTACATTAGTGAAATCGTAAGCCGACATGGTGTACCGTTAAGCATTATTTCAGATCGTGATGGTCGTTTCACTTCACGAACATGGCAGGCCGTACAAACCGCTTTCGGTACACGATTAGATCTCAGTACCGCTTATCATCCTCAAACTGATGGACAATCGGAACGCACCATTCAAACTCTTGAAGATATGCTTCGAGCATATGTCATAGACTTCAAGGGAAATTGGGACGCTCATTTACCATTAGTTGAATTTTCGTACAACAACAGCTATCATTCAAGTATCGGCATGGCACCTTTTGAAGCCTTATATGGTCGTAAGTGCCGATCTCCAGTATGTTGGCACGAAATTGGGGAAGCTCAAATCACCGGTCCAGAATTGATTCAAGAAACCACAGACAAGATCCATCAAATTCGAAACAATCTTCTAGCAGCTCAAAGTCGTCAAAAGAGTTATGCAGATAAACGACGAAAGCCTTTGGAGTTTAACATTGGTGATCATGTACTTTTAAAAGTATCACCGTGGAAGGGAGTAGTTCGTTTTGGTAAAAAGGCAAGCTAGCACCACGCTACGTAGGACCTTTCAAGATACTCGAAAGAGTAGGACCTGTAGCATACAAGCTTGATCTACCAGAAGAACTCAACAGGATTCACCCCACATTCCACGTATCAAACTTGAAGAAGTGCCTCGCTGATGAGAACCTCCATATTCCTCTGGAAGATATTCAGATTGATGAATCTATGCATTTTGTAGAAGACCAGCAGAGATCATGGACTTCGGAGAAAAACGTCTACGACGAAGTCGCATTCCAATTGTTAGGGTACGCTGGGAGTCGAAACGGGGACCTGAGTTTACTTGGGAATGTGAAGACTCAATGCCGAAAAATACCCGCATCTTTTTCCTACTACTACTATATAAATTTCGGGACTAAATTCCTAAAAGTAGGGGATGCTGTAACATTTGTCAAAAACGGGTTTTCCAAACCCGCTTCGTTTGTAATCGAATATCAAGTTATAAATATTTCGTTGCGTATTTATGTCAATTTTAATTTATGATGCATAATTAATAAACAAACTAGAATATAAATGTTATAATTGTATAAAAATAAAAAATTAAAATAAAAATCAGGCTGCCGGGACTCGAACCCGGGTCAGTCGGGTAAGCATAAGACTTATCACACACACATCCTATTGATGTTTTCTGTGAATTCTAGAAACAATTAAATTTTATGATCAATCATGAATCGATCTGTTTACGCTAACTGTAACCGAAATCGGTCACCAAAACGTCCAAAAACGTTTGATTGTTCGCGGTTTACCGATTATAACCGATAAACCGACACCTCCAATCAATTTAGCTTTGAATGGACTTGAATTCAAGGTTGATCGGTTTTAATAACCGAAAACCTGCATTTCCTGAATTACTCCAATCATAGTCCCCTCTCGCGACTCAAACACATCTGCAAACCTTTAATTTCACTTTCGCAATACTTTCAGTTCGTCGGAGAAGCTATTTGAACTCGCCGGACTTTCGCTGGAAAACCATGTTTTCCATCAAATCAGTAAGTCTCTCAATTCTTTCATTGTCTATCAGTTGTTAAGCTGTTGCTAACTCAAACCCTTCAATCGGAATCAATTTCAGACGTCGATATCGGATAATTCACTCTCGCCGGAAAACTGCTGAAAATTCTCAATTCTCAGCTGTGAAACGGTATAGCCTTCTAAACCTCCTGGTAATTCTTGTTCAGTGCTTCAATTTCGCTTTTAGCTAATAAAAATTGTTACTCTGTTCGCTCAGACGAAATCCGTAAAAACATAGCCGACGACTTGCCGGAATTCTGAGATAAATCGTTTCTCCGGTATGTTTACTTCCAAAATCGTCTCTGCCATTTCATTTTAGTCTTTTGAATGTTTGTCAATCGAATTAAACAAGAAACAATAGAGTAATCGTAGGCTGTATTCTGTCAAAGGTTGTGATTATAAGTTTAAATAATTTCGATATTACTCGGGTTAGACACACAGTCCAGCGGTGGACTGTGTGTACACATATATCACACGCCGTGAGTTCGATCCTTGACCACGTATGCTCTGTATAAAGATGTTTTATTTTCTAACTGAACCGGATTAACTCACGGTAGTTGTTAAGTATAATAAAAATCGGTATATTAACCAGGTTAGACACACAGTCCAGCGGTGGACTGTGTGCAACACTAACCATAGGTCCCGGGTTCGAGACTGTTGCACGCTCCGGTTCGATGATTAAAACACTTTTTGAAAATAAAAGAATTTTGAATAAACTGAATTAGTATATAAATAGAATTAAAAACAGAATTATTTCGGGTTAGACACGTAGCTCAGTTGGTAGAGCTGCGTGCACGCATACGGGAGGTCTCGGGTTCGAGTCCTGCCCGGCGCATACATGCACACAATAGAACCGGTCAAACAGTCAACAGTCGCAGTCAAACAGTCAACGGTCAATGGTCAACGCAAAAGTCAATTTTTTTATATTTTTATTTATTTAATTTAATTTAAAAATCAATTAAAAATACTTAAAAATAATGTTTTTAAAGATATGAAATAGCCTTAAACTCTCAAAAATATATCTAAAAATCCTATTAAAATTATTAATAAAATCCACTCATTTACTATACCTTCCGTTATTATTTAGGTTAGTTAATCCTCGTTGTTCAATCCTTCAAACTCGTGCGCATCACATCATCTCCAACCGAACGCAGAATCTCTACAAATTCCCCGTTTTAATCACGTTTTTGGTGTGTATCATGTGTCTTACCATTTATTATATTTAAATCATTGTGCATAAATCATATCATGAATAAATGTGTATTCAGCTTGTATCAACTGTTTGTGTGGTTATTGTTTAGATTTAATTTATTATTTTCAGTACATGCAATATCATAGGCCGCCGCTCCCCATTACATTATGAGCGTTGAGCAGTTCCCCATTACATTATGAGCGTGAACCGGGCGTTGCCAACATGCGATCGGCTCCGTTTGATTGAGTCTTGATCGCACAGACATTCATCATAGGCCGTCCGTTCCCCATTACATTATGAGCGTGAACGTGACGTTGCCAACATATATAGTTTCATTCATGTTATATATTCATGCAAGTTCATATGTTATTGTATGTTATAGTTTGTGGTTGTTATTGTTATTGTTATTGTATGATTATTTACATTTGCTCATATATGACTATTGCACAATTTTTACTTGATAAAGATAACAAGAAATCAATAATAAATGTTTATCTAACAAGGTTCACTCGCCAACTTATGTTGACCCAAAAACCCCTATTTTTACACATGATACAGGTGATCCAGCCACAGCAAGAAACACATAGGATTGGCTTAGAAGAATAAACCGTTTAGAGCTTGGATTGTTTAGTTGATTATTTTCTTTGTATTTGTATGAACATGTTTGGATTATTGAGAATGTAATTTTGACTTTAATAAATATGAAACATATTAATAAATATCATGAGCTTTGGTGATAACCCAATTATGCCCCGACTCTTATTCCGCTGCGGGTCGGGGTGTGACACTTAAAGTGGTATTTAAGGGTGAACACTCCTTCCTTATTGTTTCATGGAAGCACACACTAAGTGTACTCGCGAAGGGTGCGGAGCACCCTAACTGGCACACGCGCTCGCGTGGCGTGGGCGATGGGCGCAATGTGGCGCTTTGATGGCGCACTTTGCATTTGTATTTTTTACCGCGGGCGTGGCTCAGCAAAGGCTGCAAGGACCAGGTGGCGCAGACCCTAGAAGGCAACGTGGCAAGGGGCGCGCAGGTACACAGGTAGTGGCGCATGGTGCAGGCAGTCCAGGTTGCGCCGTAGATGCCTGACGTGCGCGCGCGCAGCGCACCAAAGTGAACCAGTATGGCGCAACTGTGTGGCGTGACCAGATGGGTTCCCTGGTGACGTGGCGTGCGCGCGCAAGGGCTGGCGCACCAGTAGGCTCGCGCAAGGATGTGAACCATACTGGCGCACGCGCAATAGGACTGTGGAGCAAGGATGCGCGCGCAAGGGCTGGCGCACCAGCAAGCTCGCGCAGGGATGTGAGCCACACTGGCGCGTGCACTAGCAGGCTGGCGTATGAAGGCGCGCGCACGCGCGACCTGCTGCTTTCAGAGTTGATGACAGATCAGTTACACTTCAGCAGTTGAAACAGACGAGACAAGGCTCTTGACCAGGAATGTAACTGACGAATTAAAGTGCACTAAAGACGTTTAATGCAATTTAATTCGTTGAGTTAAATTCTTTTGACTGTTTCAACACAGATGCAGTATAAATACTGCATTACATCAACACCAGAGTACACGGAATCACCAACGAACCCTCTACTCGAAATTCTTCTTCTTCCTCTTTCTTGCAGCAAGGTACACCTTCGGGTTGCGTCATCTCCGGTAGTGCAACTGCTTAGGCTGTTGTATCCTGGAAACAAACGAGTTCTCCTGGGAGACTCGAAATTTGTTTTAAGGGACTCGTGTCTAACACGATACTCAGCCAAGAACTTCATCTTTTGTTGAAGTTTTGTTCTTGTATTTTCTTTATTTCAGTTGTAATCCGTACTGTAATTTACTGCTTTCTTTATTTTTCTGTTTGTGTAATTCAGTTAAATAATTCTTTATTTATTTTATGCGAACGGTTCCCACACAAACAACAACAATTATAATGTTTTTTAAGCGTTTATACCGAACCTATCAGTCTACAGGCTAGTTATATTATGTTTTTCGGATTAAAATTTATCTCTTCAACCTAAAATATGTAATTCATTTTCAAAGGTATTTTAGTATGTACAATTGTATAGTTTGTGGGTCGTGGATATAAACTTATGTTTGATGAGCAAAGAGTACCAATAATCATCTCAAGATTCGGCTTTTAACATCCGTATGCTTCTTTCTTGTTTTCTTAGAATGGCTGATGCTTAAATTCCTTGTATGATTTAATTGGTTTTTTTTTGTGTTTTAGAAATAATGATTTCTTGTGTGTTTGTTTTTAACTAGTCTTAAGCCCTGGCGTTGCGAGGCGGGGACCGTAAAACCTGCTAAGTGGCAAACGAACGACGATCAAAACCGGGAAACAAAACACGAGTTTTTAACATCAAGTGACTCATGTGACAAAACGTAGGCGAACTCGAATTTATACTAACACATATTGGAAAGTCGAGAGAGTAAAAATGACATTTTACAAAATTTTAGAAAGTTAAGTGGATGCAAGTGTCAATGCTAAAAGTTGAGAGGTTTCGTACACAAAAGACAAAAAAATAAAAAAAAACAAAAACAAAATTAACACTATTCATAAGCTTGATGCAAATTGTATATATGTAATATTATTTTCTTCCCATTTTTCGGGTTCTTGATGTTGGCTAATTGCCTCTTTCAATCTATTGCAGGACTTTTGAGACTGAAACTCATTTCCTGCAAATTAGTGATACATGGAGGTAAAGTAAACCTGCTTTGGGTGATTCTCTTCTGCTCATTAATTTTGTATTGGGTTTGGCATTAAAACCTAGTTTCCCTTCCCTACTAATCGTATTCTTTTGTCATTGAGTGAATCTGATCTAACTTAGACGTGTTGGTGTTTGGGCAGTCTAGCATGGGCCAATTAGCGTATCCAAAACACCTCTATAATTTATTGTGAGTGTGTAAAAAGAGAAAAAAAGTTGTTTGTAAGTAACATAAAATGAAGATAAAGAATTAAATGTGTAACATTCTTGGGTAACATTCTTTTAAAAATAAACAAATTTTATAAAAATGTGTGTTTATTAGTTACAATATATAGATATAGAAGGAGGAGGAGAGCCCTCACATCCCATCCCCATTCTTAAATTTGAGGAAATAGAGTAAAAGAACATTGAAAACACATATGCTTCTGATCCCTACCCCCATATTTTTATGAGAAACCACAAAGTCCATCAAATTTGATTCCAAGATCCCTCATATCTTTTTTTATTAGTGATGTGAGTGGAAAGGTGGTGTCTCCCCAATTCCCCTCATGGTTTTGCATTGAAACATGTTAGTTATGAGCAAATTCGGTTCATGGGGAATGATAAAGTTTGGATCTTATCCTAAATTATGAGAACCCAAATGAGCATTTCATCCCATTTTAAGATGGTCAACATCTCCACTTTTGGGTTCTATATTTTGAAGTTGAAAATCTTTGGACCACTTCTTGGATATAAGTGGGATGGTTGTGCAAGTTTTGTAGTTATATAACGTAATCCTATTTGTTTTGTATTTCAAATAAGAGTTAATAATATATTTTTTTATATTTCAAGTAAGAGTACTTTGTAATGATCACAATTTACGAATCAACATATTAGTTTTTGGTTTGGCCGAAAAGAGTTTTCGGTTTGTCCGAAAATATTATTACGAAATTAATATGCAGCAAACTTTTTAATAACTTTCCACAAATTTTACAGTTCCATAAATAACATATTGAATATATAGGAAAATAATTAATTAGATAAAATACTAAAATAAATTAAAAACCGTTTTAACTAATTTATCAAATTTACGGTGTGACATAATAACAAATTCGAATTTTGGTTTTTCCTGTCTTTTACCAATACGTTTTTTAATAAGTCATCACCCAACTCCGTTGCCCCAACGTAGATAGTCCCCCAATTACGACACTGTTAAAATGTTACTACCGTAATTTTTTGTTTTTACATGTCTTTTTAGTCCCCCATCATCATCATCAATGGCAAATTATACAACTGGATCACAGAAAATCAAGAAAGGTGAATTCGTCCGACTAATTGGCAAACATTACAATCACTCGGCTACCAAGAAACATCCAAGTGTCTGGAGTTGGAATCTCACATTCCAATATCTTCTCATGAGGTCGATGCGTTCACCGAACTTGTTCTTGACGGAGTGGGATACAAGTTTGATCACATTGAGAACAAATTCAAGATCTACACGAATCAGTACTTAAATCCGCCTCTTTTGTTATACTGTGACAACACTTTTTAGAACTCATGGAAGAGAATTAGACGGTTGATGCTCTAAAAACATTAAGGGAGGAAACTACACCTCTTTCGGTTGACCAGCAAGGGTTCGAGAACTTTTAGCATTGACGATCTTAAACAAATGTGTTGTTAACGTCAAGCCGAAACCCAAAACTTTGCTGATTTTGTTTCCCCTGGTGTCGTGATCCCACGAGAAAGATTGCTTTAGTTAGTTGATCGAGCATTACAGAATTCGTTCATGGATCACGACGGTTCAAAATCTCAACTCCCCTTACACAATGTTCAAATTTTAGAAGGGCACCAAGATGAGGTGTTGTTTATTATGCTTTCTCATAATAAAATGTTTTTAGTTTGATCTCAGGACAACACAACTATTACATGGCGCGTTCGTCATGATGGCAGCCTCGAGTTGCAGTATGCACTAAAAGGTCACAATGCACACATTTGTTGCCTTTCCTAGAGTCCCAATGGTTGGCAACTTATTACATGTGATCTAGAAGAGGTCATGACGGTTGGAACGTTAAGTCTGGCAGATGCCTTGGTGTTTTTAATAGGAGAAATCAAGGTATGATTTCATGCGGTTGGTTTCTGGATGGTCAAATTATGTTTTCTAGTTTAACTACTAAGAGTATTATGATGTGGGATCTGGATGTGAAGAGTTAAGATAGTTGGATGCAAAGCATCACTTCAAAGAGTTGTAACTTGTAGATTACAAGTGACGGGAAGCATATTATTTCACTTGCGAAGGAAAACAACGCTTTAATTGATCGGGAATCGGGAGTTCATACATCAATCCAAGAGGACGATAAGATTGTGTCGTTTGTTTTAGCCCGGGACGATAAGTTTTTGCTCGTGGGTATGCAAAATAAAGAGATACACTTGTGGAGTATCGATGGGAAAGGCAGGTCGTTGCCAACTATAAAGGTTGTACTTGTTCCTGGTTTATGGTGTTAGCTTAGTTTCGTGGGTTGGTTAAGTGCTTGTAGCAAGTGGTAGTGAATATATTATTTATGAAATTGTTATGTAACAAGATTTGTAATAATTCTCCACAAGTTTTAGAGCTTCGTAAATAACGAATATATAAAGAAAAGAGTTAATTAGACAAAACTCTAACATAAAATGAAAACCTTTTTAACTAACTTATCAAAATTACATTGTGAAATAATAGCAAAATTTGGTTCTTCTCGGCTTTTACCAATAAAAAACCGTTTCTATAACTCACCACCCACCTCCACTGCCCACCGTCGCTAGTCCCTCAATTACGCCACGATTAAATGTTATTGACCTTAATTATTTTGCTTTTACATTTGTTCTTTTTAGTCCTCCGTCATCATCATCATCAATGGCATCATCATTAACAGTGGTTGATACAATTGGATCACACAAAATCAAGAAAGGTGAATACGTCCAACTAATTTGCGAAACATTACAATCAATTGGCTACCAAGAAACATCTAAACGTTTGGAGTTGGAATCTCAAATTCCAATATCTTCTCATGAGGTCTTTGCGTTCACTGAACTCGTTCTTGATGGGGAAGTGGGATGCGAGTTTGATCACATTGAAACAAACTCAAGGTCTAGAGAAACCCGTGCTTAATCCGCCTCTTTTGTTCTACTTTGACAACACTTTTTATAACTCATGGAAGAGAATAAGACGGTTAATGCTCTAAAACATTAAGGGAGGAAATTACACCTCTTTCAATTGAACCACAGAGGTTCAAAAAGTTTCAACATTGGCGGTCTTAAATAGTGGTGTTGTTAACGTCAAGCCGAAACCCAAATCGGATTCGAACTTTACAGAATTTGTTTCCTTTGGGTGTCGTGATCCCACGAGGAAGATTGCTTCAGTTAGTCATTAGTCATTAGTCATTCGAGCGTTGTTGGATTCATTCATGGATCACGACAGTTCAAGAACTCAACTCCCCTCACACACGGTTCAAATTTTAGAAGGGCATCAAGATGAGGTTTTTTTATTATGTTTTCTCATAACGTGATGTTCTTAGCCTTGGGTTCTAAGGATAATACATATATTATATGAGGCGTTCTTCCCGATGGCAGCCTCGAGTTGTGGCATACATTGAAAGACCATAATGCACCTATTTGTTGAATTTTCTAGAGTCCTAATGACAAGCAACTTCTTACTTGTGGTTTAGAAGAGGTCATGAGGTGTTGGGACGCTAAGTCCGGTAGAAGCCTTGGTGTTTTTAGTAGGGGAAATCGTGGTATGATTTCATGCGGTTGATCTCCGGATGGTCAAAATGTGTTTTCTGGTTTGACCACTAAGAGTATTATGATGTGGAATCTTGATGCAAAGAGTTTGGATAGTTAGGTGTGTAGCAACACTTAAAAGAGTTGTAACTTACATATTACAAGTGAATATAAAACGTTTAGGTTCTTAATTTTCAATTCAACCAATTGATATGAGTAGAACTGAGATCCACAAGTAATCATGTGAAATGAAAGCAGATGCAGTTCAACTCATAGATAGAAAGATCCAAAAAGGAGGGAGGATTAACCTCTTATTTCTTGCTCCATCATCAGCGAGCCAGATAAGTCTTAACGACGTTGTCTCAACTAGGGAGGGAATATTAATTAAAGGGTGTGGGAATATTCAAATTTCAACTATTTATTTATTAAATAATAAATAATTTTTTTAATCACAATAATAAAATACATATAATTCTAATTAACTATGACGTAACATTCCTCTTAGCACCCCTTTTAACTATGGCATTTGATGTTTCGGTTAGGTTAATATATGGGTGAGGTGCTAGACTACAACATCCAATCTTATGAATATCAAATGAACTTCTAGTTCTATTTTTATAGACGCGACTCGTGAGGCCGCCCGAGATGATGTGTAGTTGGAAGAAGAAAGGGAAATCACCCCGAGTTCAGATTAGGGGACCATTGGTAAAATTTTTACTTTGTTTTTAATATACTAAAAACGTTATAATAGTCTTTTATTTTTCAAAAAAGAAAAAGTTCATATAAATGAAAACAATAGTTTGATTTAGTATCGTGATCAATTCATTTTTTTTTCTTTTGAACCTTAACGAAAACCTAAGATAAGATCGATATCTTCATCAGTTCATTGTTTTTTTCTTTTGAACCTTAGCGAAAACCTAAGATAAGATCGATGCATTGTGCGTTGTGCATAACATACGATGCTATCTCATAGGGAGTAATCATATTTCTCAAAATGATAGCTAATCTATAAAACTAAGTATTGTAATTAGAGTTATAAACAAACTGAACGCAAACAAACTGGTTGATGAAAAGTTAATTTATATGCGTGCAGTTAAGTGAAAGGACCAACTATTTAAAATCTTTCGGTTCAGATTTGCGTTAACTAGTCTTCAGCTACACACATTCATAAACATGTTTAAAGTGATGGCGAGCCTAAACGAACCTAAAATTTAAATGGGAATTAGTCTAATGCGACTTTGTTAACTCCTTTTGAATCATATGAATTATCAGCTGGGGTTTTTCCATTCTACGCTTTGTTGGTGCTTCGGCATTCCATTACTTTGCTACGCTTTGTTGGTGCTTCGGCTCTCCTGACTCTACAAACAATTTGATAAACCAGTAATATCAATAATGTTGGAAATATTAATGGTGGGAACATACAAGTTGGTATGTTTCCTCCATCCCACATTGGTGGGGGAGGTGAAAGTTGAGTGCCTAATAAGGGATTACCCCTTATGGGCCTCCAAAGTGTTAATTGGGTTGAGAACTGGGTCAAGCCCACACGTGCGCCGAGCTGAGCTGCGAGCTCGCGAATGGACACGTTTGAGGCGCACTTTGCACGTACGCATCGTCGCTAGGAGCTGATGAGCTTTTATTTTTAGCTAGGGCCCGGTTCAGGTGCGTTAGTGTTGTGGATCGAGATTGGGATAGAGATGAGTTCGAAACTGTGGGGGTTATCTGTATTAATTCGAATTCATGTGGGTTATCTATAGATAACTGAATTCGAAACTAATTGATAATGGTTATCCCATTCCCCGTTTTCCTCATTCTCAGTTATAATCTGAACCTATAAATAAAAGCCTCCTGCTACCCATTCCATACACAATTTTGGCAGCCTTCCTCTCTGGTGTTCCTGTTTCTTCTCCAGCTTCTGTGTTTTCTGGTTTCCATTGCTGTTGGAATACCAGATCAGTTCTGCATTAAATCCTGGGAGTTTACGCTGCAGCTCACAGAAATACGAGCGCGTAAAATCCTTTAAGGACAGGAATCATCCGTGCAGTTCAAGAATCTCGGTTTCTTAAATCGCCAGGTTAGTTTTAGTTTTTGCGTGTTATTTAAATTCGTCCGATAACAGGACAGTCTCCTTCTACCTTTCTTCAATCAGTTTGTTCAAGTTGGAATAAACTGGTTTGGTCAATAACTCGGTAATTAATAATAAAATAATTAATTTTCTGTTTGATTAAATTGTTTTCAACAATCTTAAAGGATTTTTTTTTTGTGTTTAATCGTTAGAACTAATGGACAGTGAACTACCAACAGCTAATCTGAGATTCATGAATCAAGAGTTTGTCAAGTTGGACAGATTCGATGGCCGGAACTATACCCGTTGGGCGGACAAGGTTAAGTTCATGCTCGTTGTGCTGAAACTCTACTATATCCTTGATCCAAGCTTGCCCGCAATCCCTGATGACCCTCCTCTTGAGGCTGGAGAGGTCCCGAATCAAGATTTGGCTAAGCAAAGACTTGTCCGTAAGGAAGCTGAAGATCTTTGCCTTGGCCGCATCAAGAATTCTCTTTCGGATCGTCTCTATGACTTATACGCGCCGGTAACAAGTGCTAGAAAATTGTGGAAAGCTTTGGAAGATAAGTACAAGGCTCATGAAGAAGGTACTAACAAATACCTTATTTTCAAGTACTTAGACTTTCAAATGGTTGATGACAAGTGCATGAACTCTAAGTTCTTGTTAACAAACTGACCGCGCTTTCTATTCCGCAGCCAGAAAATTTTCAAGTAGGGGTCATTATAGCAAACTTCCTCCTACTTGGAAAGATTTCTCAAAGAGAATGATGCACAAGTCTGAGGATTACTCTTTGGTTGAACTGTTTAAGCACCTTCGAATTGAGGAGGAAACACGCAACAGGGACAAAAGAGGTAAAGTCGGATTGAGTGTGAATCATATTGTTGGAGGATCTGGTCAAAAGGAAAAAGGGGCATCAAAGAATAGAAAGTTTACAGCACCAAAGAAAAAGGAATTCAAAAAGTCACATCAAACGACCAACCATCAACCAAAGAGATCGGGTAAATGTCATGTTTGTGGAGAAACCGGGCATTATGCACGAGAGTGCTCTCAAAGGAAATCTGGATCTACGGTTGGTTCTACAAGTGCTGTTGTTATTGAGAAAGTCACCAATCTAGTGGCTAATGTGGGTCTTGGAGATGTTAACATGCTTTCTCAATATACACGCGTTGTGGCATGTAGAGGATGGTTTTTGGATTCTGGAGCAACTGTTCATGTTTGTGGGATCGTGGCTCATTTCTTACTTATGGTCCTGTTCCTCAAGGAACAATGGTGGTATGTGCTGATGGACATCGAGTGGAAGTTCGTGGTAAAGGCACAGTGCGACTAAACTTTAAAGATGGTCAAACGGTTACCCTTCAGGACGTGTTGCATGTTCCTGGTATCACCAAGGGTCTTGTTTCTACTGATAAGTTTGATTGAAATGGGTACAAGCTGGTTCTCAAGAATCTCCGTGTGAAGTTTTCTCTAAATGACATCTATGTGGGTCAAGCAAAGAACACGGGTGGAATGTATCGCCTTGACCTAGCTGAAGATGGAATTGATGAAGAAGAAGACTAGGATGAAGATGGCGTTTCAGTGATTGATGGGTTTGGGAATGAAAGTGATAGTGATAGTGGTGATAGTGGTAGTGATAGTTTTTATCAATGTAATGCAATTGGTTTTGATTTGAATGAAATTATGTCTTCTGATTATATCGCTTGTTCAATTTCTTTATGGCATAAACGTTTAGCTCATACAAATATTAAAAACATTGAGAACATGCAAACTAAAGGTTTATTGAAATTAAAGATTAAGACTTTGAAAAATGCGAAACTTGTGTGAAATCAAAATTCACAAAGAAACCTTTTCCAAGTGTCCATAAACGTAATATATCACTACTAGAACTAATTCATTCAGATATTTGTGAACTGAATGGAGTCCTTACTCGTGGGGGTAAGATATACTTTATCACTTTCTACAAGGACTTCAGCCGATACTTATATGTTTATTTATTGCATTAAAAAGACGAAGCTTTTGAGGCATTTAAAATATATAAGGCTGAGGTTGAAAAACAAAAGGATAAACGCATTAAAATTCTTCGCTTGGACAGAGGCGGAGAATACTTTAATCGAAGATTTGATGCATTCTGCGAAGAAGAAGGCATCATACATGAGAGAATTGCACCATATACTCCCCAACAAAATGGTTTGGCTGAGAGAGAGAACCGAACCTTGGTAGAGATGGCTAACTGTATGTTAAATCAATCGGGTCTACCTCGTAATATGTAGGGGGAAGCTGTGTTAACCGCATGTTATGTTCACAATAGGATAACTAGTCGTGTGATACCTACGAGTCCATATGAGTTGTGGAAAGGAAGAAAACCAAACCTAGAGTATTTGAGAGTTTGGGGGTGTCTTGCCTAATATCGCGTACCTGATCCAAAGACACTCAAACTGGGAGAACAAGCTTACAAGAGTGTATTCATTGGATATGCTCTGCAAGTAAGTCTTACCGGTTGTTGGATGACGAATCAGGTACATTTGTAGAATCCAGAGATGTGGAATTCTTTGAGAACAAGTTTTCTAGAGATGATGAAAACTCAAATTACACCACATCTTCTAGTACTTCTGTGAAAAGAGTCGAACCTTCACCAATGGTTGAAGAACCGAGGAAAAGTACTAGAGTTAGAAAAGAGAAAAGTTATGGAGATGATTTCTTTTCTTACCTGGTTGAGGGAACTAAAAAGAAAGTGACGAGAGAGGTCATTTTCGCTGTTAATTTGGATGATGATCAGAAAACTTTCAGCGAAACAATGTCATTAAGAGATGCTCCTTTGTGAAAGGAAGCAGTCAATGATGAAATGGATTCCATTATGGGAAATGGAACTTGGGAGTTAGCTGATCTACCCAAGGGAAAGAAACCTATTGGATCCAAATGGATATTCAAAAGGAATTATCATCCGGATGGATCCATCTCTGCCTATAAAGCAAGATTAGTTGCTAAAGGGTATAGGCAGAGAGAAGGGATCGACTATTTTGATACCTATGCACCTGTGGCTAGAATTAGCTCTATTAAATCTCTTTATGGTTTGAAGCAAGCTCCTAAACAGTGGCATGAGAGGTTTGACACCACTGTGACTGCTTTCGGGTTTCGACACAATAGTGCTGATAGGTGTATCTATACTAAATGTGAACCCGGTTATACAGCCGTGATTTGTCTCTATGTTGATGATATGTTGATCATTAGCACTCACCTTGAAGGTATTTCTGAAACTAAGAAATATCTGTCCTCGAACTTTATGATGAAAGATCTAGGAGAAGTTGATACCATTCTTGGGATCAAGGTGAAAAGAACTGAAAGTCAGATTTCTCTAAGTCAATCTCATTACATAGAGAAAATTCTGACTAAGTTTCAACACTTGAACATTAAAGAGTTAATACCCCATTTGATCCAAGTGTGAAACTTAATGTGAACTCGGGGAGAGCAGTGGCTCAACTAGATATGCGAGTGCTATTGGAAGTATGATGTATGCAACACATTGCACTCGTCCTGATATTGCTTTTTCTGTAAGCAAACTGAGTCAGTATACTATCAATCCAGGGACAGAACACTAGAAAGCAGTGGGTAGAGTACTTGGATACCTGAAAAGGACCAGTAACTTAGAACTGACATAAACGTCTAATTCCAGAATACTCGAAGGTTATTCTAATGCGAGCTGGATTGATCACACCAGTGATTCAAAATCTACAAGTGGGTGGATTTACACTCTAGCAGGAGGAGCAATTTCTTGGGCGAGCAAGAAATAGACGTGTATTACCCACTCAATTATGGAAGCTGAGTTCATAGCCCTATCTACGGCTGGTAAGGAAGCAGAGTGGATTAGAGATCTACTTACGGACATCCGTTTGTGGGATGTTCCAATGCTGTATATTCCCATGTATTGTGATAGTGAGGCCACACTATCTAAAGTATACAACGCAGTGTATAATGGGAGGTCAAGACACATAGGTCTACGACACAATTATGTGAGACAACTTCTTGAAAGTGGTACCATCAAGGTTGTCTATGTCAAGATGAGTAAGAATGAATGATTTAGATATGTAGGCCAACATATATAAAATCATTGTAGCCTGCCTTATGCATTGTGGGTTCTCGACTCATTTACACTTGAACGAATCTATAGTGAAGAATAATTGATACAAATTTCTGTGATTCTCGACCTTGTAGTGACGGGTCTAGAAAAAGACAATTACAAAATTTCTTACTTGTCATAAAAATAGATCGCTAAAAGGAACAATGTGAATTGAGTTTAGCTGTTTGGAATGTAGATGATGAGCCCACTGTGAAGAGCCCAACCCATTCCATTGGAGGTTTAGGCGCTTAATTGTGTCTTTGCTACCCCCGATTCCCAATCCCCATTAAAGTGACGGTTAAGTTGCAAAAGTTTGAAAAATTAAACTAAGGTAGTTCTATAATAATTTTAAAAAATGAAAAGGATTACTAATAAATGTTTTTTATACCGATAGCCATCAATCTATAGGGGTACAGTAAAAAAGATCAGATCCGCACAAAATTTATTTTTTTTACTGATACTCAGTAAGGTATTTAATAACCTGATGCGTTTCATGTGACATTTATACTATCTAGAATACAAGTAAACCTTCATCTTTCACAAAAAAAATGTACAATTAATTAGCTAGAGTGCCAATTCAGAAACATGGGATTCAAGACCAATGTTGTACAACTCATACACTTTCAAATACGGTGTGGGTTCAAACCCCAAATGCGGCCGACCCCATCAACGCTATCCGAAGCCAGCATATGTGGGTTCAATGGGTTTGAGCTAGTACAATTAACAAACCTGGTATGACCTCCTAACCTCTCAAGCAATTCACCCGTCTCCCTATGCCATATAAACCCTCGTGAATCTTCACTCCCACTAGCAATAAACGCCTGGCCAACTCCACAAAAACAAACCCGAACCACTAACCGTGAACGCTCACGGCCTACATACTTGGCCACAACCCGCATTCCCCTATCAATATTCCAAAGATGCAATTCATGATTCTTCAAACTAACTGACAAGAACTTATTGCCACCCAATAAAACAAACAAAACTACCTTAGCATCCTCTTGGATTAATCTTGGAGCTCCTTTTATTTCTGGATCAACAATTGCTATGGTGTTTATTTGTTGCAAAGTGAAATAATAAACCTCGCGTCACTAATAATCTGCAAATTTGAAATCTTTAAATTCCTACATCCTCTATGCATCCACCTATGCGAACCCCTTTTCCAAATTCCACTTCATAATCGTCTTACTGTTCAAATTAGAAGACCATTGGGAGACCAGTTGCAAGAGAGCATACCACTATTAATGTTCCTATAAACCAATGCACATGAACCACATGAACATTCCATCGCCACACACCTTCCTCTACACCACACGTGAGAACATGTTCATCATTTGGACTCCAAGAAACACAACAGATGGGCACCATGTGGCCTACTAACCTATGTTTTAACTCGAGTAATCCAACCGGACTAACTTCCCATAAAATCACCAATTTGTCTTTGGAGCTCGATGATAACAATTTCCCATTGTTAGAAAATTGTACACATAAGACTTCATCTTGATTTAAAGAATCTATAACGTCTTAGAGGGGATTTTGGTTGTCCAACAGGCATGATCATGATCGCTAAACAAAGAATCACTGGTTGAATTATGAAACAAACACGAGTTGCATTGCGATTCAATAGCTTGTTCAACAAGTTGCTGAAGTCTCTCGTGTGGAATTATGACATTTAGTGGAAACAAATTCTGCAACTCTTGGAGTATCTCCGGGTTGCATTTAGGTTTGATCTCATCTTCACAATAATAAGATAACCTCAACATCAATGGCGCAAGATCACGAATCATGCCACGATTGATGGAAAGATGCGAAATTTCATCTCTTATTGTTGTTACAGCTTCAAGTATCTTATCATGTTTAACAAGTTGTAGAAACTTTTGTTCCAATATAAAAAAGACGCTGATTTCATTACAGATTCGGTTACATCTGAGATTTGTCTCAAGATTTTCAGTCTTTCATCCCAATTTCCTTCAAGAACAAACCGGAGATGATGAAAGTTGAATACTTGATTTACACTCAAGGGATTAAAATGTGTGTTTATACCCTAATGAAGATAATGCTTTCGCTATTAGTATAACGAATTGAGATTTCTGAATTCCTTTAGACCCTATAGAATCATCATCCATTGATGATGGTTTATGAGCGATAGAACACGAATTCAAGAAAGATAGTTGCGAAAACGGATATTCGGTTGAATATAGTTGACGCGTGAAATTGTGAATGTGTGATGAATTGAGTTTGATCTATATATATATATATCACAAAAGACGCAACACAAACCATGGGTACCGGAGATGAAACCCGTGCGCACGACGACACACGTAAAGGCGGCAAAAAGACCCGAGAAATGTCCAAAGACTTGGATGCAAGTCTGGACAAAAGTTTTGAAGATGTTGAAACATCAATTGCTGTATACACCACCATTGTCGAAGCACTAAAAGCTGAATTTGACACCTACAAGGAACATGCCTTTGAACAGTGATTTCGAGGATATGAAAGACACTTTCAGAAATGCTATCGCTTTGTTGCAAAATTATATGAAAGAAATGATCACAAAGGAGCTGGCTCAACTTAAAAGCAACGTGGAAAAAGAACTCGCGGGATGTCATGACGGTTTTAAGGACCTCCAAGCTGAAGTCAATTGCCTAAACAGGCTGTAGCAAACGAAGGAGATAATGTGAACATTACTTCCTCAAAGTTTAAAGTCCCTCAACCTACGTCGTTCATTGGTAAACGAGAAACAAAGGCTGCTGGAAGTTTTTGGAAAATGCTACAACATCTGGGTCCATAAAACACACTTACAAAAGTACGGAACACTCTAGAATGGGCTGGAAATTCAGCTCTGAATGCTCCAGCAGAGAACTCTATAGAAAAGCCTTGAATGATCATGAAAGGGCTAAGATATTTCAATGGAAGAGACTAGAAAATGCTAGTAAAAAGGCTGCTAGAGAACTCTCAAGATCAACCCTTAATCACCACAAATTGATGATATTTTGTTAGAATTCTCTTGAAAGATATTTTGTATGGGATGTGCTAGGACAAGAACCATCTAGATCCTAGCCAACTAGTATAAATAGGCATCATTTGTAGATATCCAACTCCTTGTAAACTTTCACTACTTGAAACTTTATGCAAGTAATATAAAGCATATCTTTCTTGTAGTGTTGCACTACAAATTCATTCTTGTGATCTCACAAAACAAAGAATCTCTGTTGCCATACGTAACCAAACCCAACCGAAAAGTTTAATTTAGAAGCATTCTAAGTGCCGCACGAGAGTCTAAAGAATTACTTCGTGACAAGTGGTACCATTATATAGGGTTAAGGTAAAATGAAAACTCATACGAGTTGTGGAGTTGTGAGAACTTAGAGAACTCGGCCTTACGAAAGGTTTTTTCAATAAAAAAATTTCTCCAAAAATCATAGAAAAATCAACTTTAAAAAAAAAACCTAGTTTTTTTTATTTAAAGCAGCCGTAAATGCTCTCATCAGCTTTTGACGGCAGCTGTTAGGGGCCGAAAAATCATTTCCATTTTTTATAGCCGTCTTTGTAACATTTTAATCTATGGGCGTGAAAAAATGGTAACAAAACTCGCATGGGAAGACCGATTTCTCTAAGTTCTCACAACTCGTAGGAGTTTTCTGTTGATCAAAATCCTCTATAAATATATATACACAAACACAACGTCAGAAGGATTCTTAGCCGTCGGATGATGAATATTGATTATGAATTCTCTTGATTAGAGCAGCTAGTAATAAAGTGTCAGTTTCTAAAAAGAGCGCCTAGGGATGAAATCATCCTTTGATACGCATTTGAAAATAAGTAGATGTTTAGGAGCTTATATTGTTAGATTTATGAGCCACATTATGAACATGGCAATGCTTGTTAATGATGATTACTTGTGATAACAAATCAAATAGAATGTGGTTCTATCATTATTAGGGGTGATTATACTGTGCGTATGTTTTGATCTTGGGTTTAAAAAGCAGATGCAATTTGATGCATTTTGACCCCAAAAATCGATGCATGATGTGTGAGTTTCGCACATCAAATACCGAGGTCATCATCATTAAAAATAAAAAAAAATAGTTAAAGATAATATTTTAACTTTTAAACAATAAAATACTAGTACTTAGACCCACATGGGCACATCGCAAACATCGAACGGATAACATGACATATTAGTGTTGTTTTTAAACAACCGTGGCTTGAATATTGAGAAGATTGTTGTATTGAATTGTATTGTTTGTGATATTTTTTCCTAATACAAAGATCCCTATTTATATTGTTTTACAGAGCTACACATAAGGAAAATTGCTGAGAATGAGGAAGAGATTGGAGGCCTTGATGAAGAAGGAGGAAATCGTGGGATCTTGATTGATGTTGTTTGGTCTTCGAAATCTTTGACTGGCTTGGTAATCTTGGTCTTTCTTAACACTCCCCCTCAAGTTGAATTGTGGGATCTCCAAAATTCAACTTGGTCAAGCACTTGCTTAGAATTTCCCTATTGACTCCCTTGGTGAGAATGTCCACGTATTGATCTTCTGACCGTACAAAGGGAATATCAATAATGCCAGCATCTAGCTTTTCTTTGATGAAGTGTCTATCAACTTCTATGTGTTTAGTTCTATCATGTTGCATTGGGTTCTCTGAAATCTGGATTGCTGCTTTGTTATCACACATAATCTTGCTAGCTCCTTTGGGGGAAAAACCAATTTCTGACAAGAGCTTTCGGATCCAAAGGGCTTCTGCTAGGCCTCGAGCTATTCCTCTGAATTCATCCTCGGCACTTGAAAGAGTGACTACCTTTTGTTTTTTGCTCCTCCATGTGACAAGGTTTCCACCAACCAGTGTGAAGTATCCGGATGTGGACCTTCGGTCCCCTCTATCTCCTGCCCAATCTGCATCAGTATAGACTTGTGTCTCGAGGTGCCCATTTGTCTTGATTAGGATCCCATGCCCAGTTGTTCCTTTGAGGTAACTGATTATTATCAAGACAGCCTCCATGTGAGAGACCTGTGGTTGATGCATGAACTGGCTCACTGCTCCCACTGCCTATGCTATGTCTGGACGAGTGTGGGATAGGTAAATTAGCTTTCCTACCATTCGTTGGTACCTCTCTTTGTCAGCCAATTCAGCTCCTTCTTCCATAAATAGCTTCTGATTTGCAATCATAGGTGTTGCTGCTGGCTTACAGTCGATCATCCCTATTTCTTCCAACAGGTCTAAGACATATTTCTTTTGGCAAACAAATATTCCCTACTTTGATCTTAGTACCTCAATTCCAAGAAAGTATTTGAGTCTGCCTAGATCTTTCATCTCAAACTCCGCAAATAGGCCCTCTTTCAATCTTGTCATTTTTTCCTCGTCATCACCTGTTATGATCAATGTCGTCCACATAGATGATTAAGCATGTTATCCGACCATTTCTTTGCTTGAGGAAGAGAGTATGATCTGAGTTACTTTGCTTGAACCCGTATTTTCCCATAGCAGTTGTAAATCTTCCAAACCAAGCCCTTGGGGATTGCTTCAAGCCATATAGAGACTTCTTCAGGCGACATACTTCCCCTCTTTTGAAGTTCATGAACCCTGGTGGGGTTTCCATATACACTTCTTCCTTCAGCTCCCCATGCAAAAAGGCGTTCTTAACATCATACTGGTGAACCCCCCATCCCTTATTCGCAGCAATGGAGAATAAGACCCTTATAATATTAAACTTGGCCACGGGTGAGAAGGTCTCACAGTAATCAATTCCATATGTTTGAGTGTAGCCTTTTGCCACGAGTCTTGCCTTGTACCTGTCAATCGTGCCATCAGTCTTGTATTTGACAGAGAAGACCCAGCGGCATGCCACTGGTTTCTTTCCTGATGGAAGGACACATTCCTCCCAAGTGCCATTCTGAACCAATGCCTTCATTTCTTCTTCCATTGCCTTCTTCCATTTTTCGAATTTTAGAGCTTGCTCAACATTTTAGGGAATTTACTCTGAATACAGTGTAACATCCATAAAAAACGGATTTACCAAACCCGCTCCGTTTATTAACCGAACAATCAGTTAAAAATTTCGTTGCGAATTTAATGCCCAAAATAATTTTAAACGATGCATAATTAATTATTATATTGGAATATATAATTTGTTTTTGAAAAACTGTTAAAAATAAGAAAATAAAAATAAAATGGTTCTGCCGGGTTTCGAACCCGGGTCAGTAACCGGTTCAGCAGTTTTATCGCACACACACTCAACCACTGCGCCACTAGTGTTCCTTGTTAATTATTATAATCAATTAATTCATAACATGATTCTCGAATTCAAAACCGGCGCCCAAATTTCAGTCGTCGGAAATCCCGACTAACTCGCCAAGAAATTACGATATCTTCAGTTATAACGTAAACATTTACTAGGACATCGGTTATAACCGACGCCTGAGTCCGCGACACAAGCTATAACCGCCGGAGGATTTCTAACGACGAATCAAGTCGGAAATAGGACCAAATTCATCGACGACTTGCCTTATAAATACCCCCTCAAACCTCTGCAAGCTTTTTCGCTCAAAACCGCACCTTTACCCGACGTAATTCCATTCGTCGGAAAACTTCTGCACATCGCCGGAAAACCGAACCCTTCACTTCTGGGCCTTACTAAACCCCCTGAGCTTATACCGAAGTCACCCACATCCTTTTCAAGCTTTTTGAAGACTCTCTGCTGCAAGACACACGACGCCGGAATCTTTTGCTGTCGCCGGAGTTCTGCCGGAGAAACAGAGGAGTCCAGTCGGCATACCTTACGCTTAAATCTTTCATTCTTTTTACATATCTCATCTGTAATTAACCTCAAAACACTAAAGAACACGATTAAAACATCGAACCAGTCGGACTTCCGGTTCTGGTTAAAAACTGACGAAGAAGACGAAGTTTCGGTAACGTATAAGTTTAATTTAAATCAAGAAATAACTCGGGTTAGACACACAGTCCAGCGGTGGACTGTGTGAACATTAAACACACTAACGTCTCGAGTTCGAATCTTGTCCCACGCATGCTGCCTTAATAAAAATGCCTTTTTTTGTTAACCGAACCGGAGTCACCACTGTTACATGTTAAGTTTATTAATAACCGGAATAATAACCAAGTTAGACACACAGTCCAGTGGTGGACTGTGTGTATGTTTAATCACAGGACACGAGTTCGAGTCCGGTCTACTGCACCGATCCGGACAAATATCTAACTTTTTAAATAAGTCAGAAATGAAAATACTTAGTTTGTATTTAAGTATAATAAAAATCGGTTTATATAACAAGTTAAACACACAGTCCAGCGGTGGATTGTGTGTTAACTCAACCCACAGGTCCCGGGTTCGAGACCTGTGGAGCGCACCGGTCCGATTCAGTAAAATCTTTTTAGAAATAAATTGATTTTCGGATTAATCTAATTAATATATAAATATAATTAAAAACAGAAATATTTCGGGTTAGACACGTAGCTCAGTTGGTAGAGCTGCGTGCACGCGTACGGGAGGTCTCGGGTTCGAGCCTCACTCAGCGCACATTTACACGAATACGAACCGGTCAAACAGTCAAGGTCAACGGTCAAAAAAAGTCAACTTTTTTTATTATTTTTATTTATTTATTTTGATTAAAAATCAATTAAAAATACTTAAAAATAACATTTTTAAGTTTAGAAAATAGCCTTAAACTCACAAAAAATACACCCAACAATCCTACTAAAATGGATTAATAAAATCCGTTGACTTACCGAACCATAATGCTATTTATCTAGGTTAATTTCACTCGTGGTTAAAACCACTTCGCGTGCATTCAACATCATCAACCGAACGCACCCACTGTGAGTGAATCTTACAACTCCCCTTTTTAATTACACGTTTTGGGGTGTGTCATGTGTCACAAAATAATTAACTCGTTTATTTAAACTTGTGCCATACCATATCGTGATCTAAACTTAGATTGTTTATATTGTTGTGATTATGTATTTCATTTTGTCAACTTATATGAAATTCATTCATTAAGCCCATCAGTTCCTCGTGGGAGACGAGTTGAGCAACGCGTGCCTCAAAACCAATCCATTATTGTTCATGTGTGTATCATTGAGTTTATATTGTTTGTAGTTATGTCTTTCATATTATCATGTTTATGCAATTCATTCATTAGGCCCATCAGTTCCTCGTGAGAGACGAGTTGAGCAACGCGTGCCTCTAAACGATCCATTATTGTTCATGTGTGTATTGATTAATACTAAATTGATTTATGAATAAGTTTACATCTATTTTTACTCATATGTGGTTGTGCACTTTATTTCATAATCAATTAAATAAACTTGTTCAAATGTTTTCCATAGGATTCACTCGCCAACTTTTTGTTGATCCAAAAACCCTTTTACACATGATACAGGTGAACAGGATGAAGCAAGGAAAACATAGGAAATGCCTTAGAAGAAAACAATGAAGCCTAGATTGATATTTAGGACATGTTGTAATAATGATTGTAATTCTCCATTAAAAGTGTATTAATGAATATGAAACGTATAATAAATGTCATGAGCTTTGATGATAACCCAAACATGCCCCGGTCACCTTTTCCGCTGTGGGTCGGGGTGTGACATACAGGGCGGCTACAAAGGCTTTGGCTTCATTAGATAAATTTCCTTTGGCTATGTTAGCCATTGGATAGTTGGATCTGGTAGCAGTTTTATCCGGAGAGTACCTTTTTTGGAGGAATTCCTTTGTTTGCTCTTGGAGGAAGTACATATTGAGTTTCCTTTTGAGGTATGGTGGGTTCTTCTTGTGTTATCTCTGCTTCAGGGTTAGAACCAACAGTATTCTTTATAGTTTCATTATTTAGAACAGGAGAAACATTACATACCTCAGGTATCAAGTCGGGGGCTTCTTCGGTCGCGGCATTAGAAGGTTGGTTGATTTCGTTTTCAAGGTGCTCAAGAGAGTAGGTGTGATGTTCCTCTGGATTTGGAATAGGAGTACTGTGAGTAGGGCTTTTGGGGCTTTCGGGAGTGTATAATGAGTATTTTAACCAATCAAGTGTGTCATTATTGCTTTCATTCTCCCCTGACCATTGGATTGGGAGTTGTAATAATACTCGGTTTCAAGAATATCACAGTTTAGTGTGGTGAACATATGGCGTGTCTTGGGATTGTAACATCTGTACCCTTTCTGATTTATTCCATATCCAACAAACACGCATTTTTCCGCACATGGGTCGAATTTAGATCGATGGGTTTTGGGGATGTGAACATAGGCAGTGCAACCAAATATTCGGGGTTCAAGGTTCAGAGTGGATGGAAGGGTACATAATTCGGACAAGGTTTGAAGGGGGTTTTTAGGTTGAGGATTTTCGTTGGAAGACAGTTAATTAGATAGGCAGAGGTTGTGAGAGCTTCGGTCCAAAACGATTTTGGAACATGTGATTCAATGAGCAGAGCACGGGTCATTTCTAGTAACACCCGGTTTTTCCGTTCAGCGACTCCATTCTGCTCAGAGGTGTATGGGCAGGTGGTTTGTTGGATGATTCCTTTTGTTTGAAAGAATTGTTCCATGTGGGTGTTAACAAATTCCCCCCCATTGTCAGATCGGAGGATTTGAAAATCCTTTTGGAATTGTGTTTTAACCATGGTGTGGAATAGGAGGAGTTTTTTGAAAACTTCGGATTTATCTTTCATAACATAAATCCAAGTCATACGGGTGCAATCATCAACAAAAGAGACAAAGTATCGAAAATTTTGTCCCCTAGTGGTTGGAGACGGCCCCCGTACATCGGAGTGGACAAGTGAAAAAGGGATATTGGCTCGTGTATTACTAAGTCTAGAATTTTTCCTATGGCTCTTGGCTAAAACACACGTTTCACAATGAATTGGCTTATTTGAAGGAAACATTTTTGGAAACAACAAATTTAAATAACTATTGGACGGATGCCCAAGTCGTCGATGCCATACCCAAGCTTCGCGTTCAATGGTTCCATGAGCAAGCATCACATTTCCTCCCTGAGTCACCTCGTCCACGTAGTACAATCCTCCCTTCTTAGTGCCACGCCCAATGATCGTCCCCGTCCTGATATCCTGTAAGATACAAAAATTGGGTTGCATTAGAACGGTGCAGTTTAGTTCCTTCGTTACATGGCTAATGGATAGTAATTTATTTGATAAAGTGGGAACATATAAACAATTTGAGAGTTTTAAAGTGGGAGAGATCTCGATGGTTCCCCGTTTTTGACATTCATGTCTCCACCATTCGCGGTTTTTATGTAAGCCTTCTTTGGTTTTGATACCGACGCGAAATCTGAAATCTCATTTGTCATGGTGTCGGTTGCACCACAATAAAAAATCCATGCCTCGTTATCAGCTTTGCACACGTGTGCCACGTTTGCATAACCACCAACCTTCTTAGGGTTTTCCATCTTTTGGTCCATAATTTGAGGGATTTGAAACTTATCACCCTTAGAGTCCGGGTTAGATTTATAACCCTCTAGACTTCTGTCCACAAAGTGTAAGGAATGAAATTTGTTTAAGCTTATAACCGGGTTAGGATTTGAGGGATTACCCTCAACCCGCATACCTTCCACAGAGAACCCTAGTTCTCCGCTCCCTGGTCCTGCTGCGGCGAGCCCTCCAAAGCCCCCTTGGGCCGTGCTGGTGTTGCCCGCTCCGGCGGTGGTAGCACCCGATGTGTCACCGGACTTTGCCCCTTTCTTGTGGCCGTCGCTCCACCCTCCGGGTATCCCACCAGTTTAAAACATCCCTCTTTCGTATGCTTGGTCATGCCGCAGTGGGTACATTTCAGGTGGGATTTGTCTTGTTTGGATGGTTGACCTCGGCGGAGCTCCTTTGTGGCGAACCCTGTTCCGCTAGGGTTTCCGGTATCAATGGCGATCAACCCTGCTGCTACCCCGGTCTGTAAGTCTTTGTTGTTTAAAATCTTCTGGTGGGTTTCTTCTTTCCGGACTGAAGCATAAGCTTCTTCCGCAGAGGGAAGAGGATCCAACCGGAGAATTTCCCTCTTAATCTGTTCATGTTTATGATCAAGGGCATTTAAAAACAGGAAAAGCTTTTGTTCTGACCTTATTTTGGTGTAGGTCTTGATATCATCAGGACATTTCATTGGGTTAGGATCAATCCGGTCGATCTCACCCCAGATTCCTTGTAGACTGATCCAGAGATTCTCCAAGGAAAGATCATTCTGCTTTATTTCGTTGGCTTTGACATGGAGGTTAAACGTTTGTAGCTTCTCCTTCCCGCTGCTGTAAGTGACTACCAGAGTTTCCCATAGCATCCGCAGTTGGGAACTCGGTCAGGTTACTAGCTAGCGTGGGTTCGATGTTTTGGATGAGCCACAAGAACACGATAAGGTCATCTTGTTCCCACTGCTCATATTTGGGATACTCTGGTCTGGGGCGTCTGTGCTCAGATGATTGAGCAGCGTTTTGGATTTTCCCCCTATGGCCACTCGCATCATACGAGTCCATAGAGCATAATTCTTGCTGTTGAGTTTGAGATTTATCTGGAGGTTGTTTGAAAGTTTTGGGTTCTGACTCTATGAATTAAAGCCAGTCTTGAGAAGGTTTGCAAGTTGGATTGATAGGTTTTCTCCCAATTTACCGGCTTCGGCCATGGCAGCTTGGTTGAGAGGACATGGATTTGGTAATGATGAGCAAAGTGATGAGCAGGTCGGTTTAGAACCAAAAACACTACTCTGATACCATGTTGTTTTGAAACAACCGTGGCTTGAATATTGAGAAGATTTTGTATTGAATTGTATTGTTTGGGATATTTCTTCCTACATACAAAGATCCCTATTTATACTATTTTACAGAGCTACACATAAGGAAAATAGCTGAGTTTGAGGAAGAGATTGGAGGCCTTGATGAAGAGGAGGAAATCGTGGGATCTTGATTGATGTTGTTTGGTCTTCGAAATCTTTGACTGGCTCGATAATCTTGCTCTTTCTTAACAATTAGTAGTCTTTGTTATGTTATATATTTGGTACAAAATTTATTGCCTTTGTCAACTCCCTTTGTAGTTGGTCCCAATTTTGTTGTTGATGCCGAAATGTGGTATGTTGCTATCACTTCTTTTCAATGCCAAACATGTCATATTGTTGTTGTAGGCCGAAATTTATCATGCGTATATAGTTTAGAGACATTGGTCAATGTGTTGCATAAAAAGTAATTGTTGTAAAGCGGTAAGTATTTTGAACTCCAGAAAGTTAGATGCATATTGAATTGTTTCAGCTTGCAAAAAAGCTTCCTTGCCCAACATTCTTTTTATTGTTTTGCTTGATATCATATTGCCTCATTCTCCATGAAACCAGTCAGTTCTACTATACACCAAGTCAAACTATCAGATATTAAACCAATCAAGCCATAGTATGAATTCAAATAAAAAGACTAAATGAAGAATGTGAGCTGCTAAGTCTTTGTTTGTTTTGAAGTTAGACTTAAAAGTTAAAATTACAAATACAATACAAACAAACTTTAATAGAAATTTTACCTTGGACATGGATAATTTTTTGGTATTTGATGGAGAGGGTGAAACCCGAGCTTTAAAGTGTTTATTTTATGAGTTTTTGTGCGTTTTAAGTGATTATATGCTTTGAATGTGATAACTACAAGAAATTGTGGTTTTGTAGATTAATCGCTTAATTCGGTGCAGTTAAAGTGGTTAGAGACGAAGTGGAACAACCATGGATGATAAACAAGGCATGCGAGAGTATTCGACATTTGTTTTGGGCTGGAAGATACCTTGGAGGCATGAGAACTGCGAAGGAATGAAGTCTGAGGGCTATTTGGTAATTATATGAAAGTTGGAATATTGAAGATCAAGGAAGTTGGAAATCTCGTAGTAGGTTACGGTGGGATGACAGTAACCTACAGCTGGGCTTAGCAACCAACAAAGTGAACAACAGACTTCAATAGTAACCTACGTTGGAGACAGTAGGTTACGGTCCAGTGAGTAACAAAGAAGCAGCAAATTTACACCGTAGCTTACGGCTTATTGACCGTAGCTTACGATGGAATTTTTAAACCCTAATAAAAGACACACTTCCTAAGGACCAAATTGGGGATCAAAGTAGCAAACTTTTGGCGATCTTCACCTCTCATCATCATAATTCTTCATCAATTCAAAGAATCGAACATGAATTCAATCGTTAATATCACCTGACCGACATGAGTGGCTAAGTCCTTAGTGGTTTGCTCCAGGTGGAGGATTCGTGTAAGTGAACGGATTTTATGTGTTTGAATTTGTAATTGAACTTGGTAATCTAAGAATTCGATGCTTTTTACCATTTGACTTGATCAATTGACATGTAACCGATTGGTTTTTCTTTAATCTTAATTCTAATTCATTCAATTCCTGAGATTTCTAGTAATTGAGATATATTTGACAAGGGTTGGGGCTAGTAATTCCAATTGATTATTCTTATGATAATCTTTCATTATGTTGCAATTGAAGTAAGTAGTCTTAGGGTAATCACAGTCAGTTAATCGATATGCAATCATGTCTATGTGATTGTAAACAGTCAAACACATAATTGAAGTTTACTTTGAGTCTAAAATCCAGAGGAACCATTGCTTTCTCCTATTCTTACAACTCGTTTTTAGTAATTCTTAGTTTAATCAAACACTCAAACAAACCGTTTTTATATTTTTGCAATTAGCTTTGATACTTAATTTATAACGCTTTCCACCATACTCCTTTAGATTCGATACCCTGCTTATCCTATCTATTTAGGTTATTTAGGTTTTTTGCATGAAATTCACGACAACCATCAAAATGGCGCCGTTGCCAGGGAGTCATGCGCAAAGTGTTTTGCTTTAAGTATTTTTATAAAAATAGTTAAAAATCCAAAAATAGTGTTTATTTAAGTTTCGTTGAGAATTACGCGTGGTTTCTTGTTTGTGATTGTGCAGGTGATTCTAAAAGTGTATGCATCATACTAGGAAATCCGGAAAGTCTTCACCACTAGTATTTGATCCAGAAATCGAGAGGACTGTTTGGCAGTCCCACGTTTTTCATCGAGAAAACAAAATAGTCTAATCACCGACACACAAATCTATGGAGAGTTCAAGAAATCCGGACAAGCAAACTGAAAACCCGCTTCCACAAACCAGTTTTCACCAACTCCCACTCAAACTTCACCGAACACCTCTATACCATCTCAACCACCACCACAATCCACCCAACCAACCACCACTCAAGTTCCACCAATGCCTCCACCACCGTTTCCCAATCTAGATAACCTACCACCATTCTCAAATCAACCAACATCATCCCAATACTCGTTATTCACCCAACCATCAAATATTCAACATTCTTCACCATATGTGAGGATTGTTCCCGATGAAAATGTCATCCCATCTGACCAAACTCGACCCATTTACTCATCAACCATTCCAACCCAACCTTCACATTATCAGTCGTCTCAGCCACAACAGTTCTCATTCAAAGCTTCAGTGTTTGATCACATAGATAGCTCGGGGGAATTTGGAGATGAGTATGAGTAATACGATAGTTATGTGGGTAATCAGGGCATCAGGCAATTGGTGAATGCGAGAGGTTTTGAAATATATAACACAGAGTATGGGTTTAGAGAAAGAGTGAATCAAGATACATCTGGGTACCAACAACATGTTCATCAACCTGATCCAATCAATCAACAACCGGTTCATGCAAGACCCATAAATACCCCAATACCACCACCGTTTCATGCAAGACCCATAAACATCCCAATACCACCACCGGTGTAGCAAATGCCGGTTCAGCAAAGGCCACTTTCGGGAAACCTGGTTCCACCGGTCAACCAACCCAAAGGCATTCCTAGAAGATACGATCAGGGACCGGTGCGGGGAATTGAGAGTCACATTAAACGAGCCATCGCTAATAACCCCTCACCGGTAGTAATACCCCAACTATGAGGTCGATCATTTGAGGTACGAGCACAGTCTATTCAAAGCTTGCCCGAATATCACGGGTTAGCCACAGAAGAACCATAACGACATATCGCTGCCTACGATGCTCGTTGCAACACCATTGGGGGTCAAGGCTTTACACCCGATGATGTGAAATTGGTGCTATTCCAATTCACATTAGAAGACAAAGCACAACAGCGGTTTCATTCTTTGCTTTTGGCTTTCATCTCCACATGGCCCAATATGCAACAATTATTTCTCGATGAGTTTCTTAGAGGACAGGCAATACTCAGAGGGATATCCGAAATTTCCAACAACAATCTGGTGAGTTATTTCATGACATGTTCAACCGGTTCAAGATGTTGTTGAAGAATTGTCCACACCATGGAGTACAAATGTGGGAATTGTTTAACGTGTTTCATGAGGGGCTAAAACTAGAGGATGCACGAGACCTTAGCTCGATATCAAATGATACCTTTGCATGTGGATTGGGATTATGGAGAAAATGGCAAGTACTTCAAAGAGAAAGGTTCAATCATCAAGAAGAGGTCGACATTCAGTGGTATGGGTGGTAGAGAGTACACCTGAGGTCGGGGGATAGTGGCCAATGTGTGGAAATTGTGGAGACTTGGGGCATATTGCAGATCAATGCCCTAGTATTGTTGGTGGGTGTGAAGATGTGAATTTTATTCAAGGTAGTGGAGGTGGTGGTAGGAACTTCAACATGATTCCAATACCTATCACGCGGGGCTTAGAAATCATCCAAATTTTGGCTATGGGAATGCGAATAACCAGCTCAACCCGGGATTTCAAGGTAATAATCAAACAGGTGGGCAAAGAAACATTGGTCAATCCCATTACCAAAACATTAATCAAGGAGGATCATCTTGATTCTCTAGTGCCACGAGGGGGGGGGGTTAATGAAATGATGAGATGCTGAAGGCGATGCAGAAAGAGATGCAAAGGCGAAATCAATTGGATGATGCAAGGGCCCAAAAAGATGAAATTCGTGATAAGGTCATCCAATCGTTAACGACGCAGATGGGACAATTAGCTAGTGAATTAGCTAATATGAAGAAGTATAACGGGAAGTTACCAAGTGATACTCAAACTAACCCCAAGAATGCAAAGAACATACCTATCAGCGGGGTAAGTGTCCTTCCAAAGAATAAATATGATGATAATTGTTTAACTAGTTCTCGCGTGATTGTAGGATTACGTGAGGCACATGAAGAAAGAAGTGAAATAGATTCAGGGAGCCGGTCATCCCAATCCGAGTTGGGAAGTTCAAGATCCACAGAGCGTTGCGGACTATGGAGCGGGGATGAGTGTCCTCCAAGGTAGTCTGTATGACCAGTGTGACTTTGGTCCTTTACAAGCAGTTGATAGCATGGCGATGTTTGCGGATGCAGTTGGAAGCAAACCCGGGGGTTGTGAAAGACGTGGTGATCCAACTGGGCGAATTCTACTACGTTGGATTTTATGGTATTGGATTACGCGCCATGGAGGACATACGAGCAGCCATAATGTTGAGTCGCCCATTCTTGCATACAACAAATGCCCATATTGACTGCAGGCAAGGACTAGTCACTATGAGCTACAAGAATCGTAACTTGTACTTTAATATTTTTGCAAAATCCATTACTTACGATATTGTTGATGAACCATGCTACACAATACTAATAAGTCTGTTACATGTGTGAGCAAGGATATGTCAGATGAGAATAGCATTGAGTGTTCAGGGCTAAGTTGAAGAACAATTTACAAAGCTAGCTGAAGAGGTAGTTTGGGGTATGGATCTTCTCCATGTGGATTTTACTTTTTATTATCATACTGTTTCTAAAGAAGGTAATTTACAGGGTAAGCTGGACCTAGTTGTTGGAAGCCGCCACAAATTGAACGGGTTACCTAGATTTTGGGGCGTGAATAACCCATGCATTATTGGGTTTCTAGTTCCCTTTTCGATGTATTCATATGAGAGTTTTAGAAAACTTATATATAATCAATTTACAACATTGCAATGCTTTAGGTGTTGTACCTACTACATTAAGGTTTTATTGTGCATTGCTTTGTTGTGCGTTATTTTATTTGGTTTGTACGTTCTTTTCCATCGGTCGCATATCTATGTCCTCTTAGTTTCTTTTATTTTCTCTCTTGTGTTGAAACAAGCATTATTTGGTCTTTTGTGCGCTCTTTTAACTCTTTTATCTGGAACTTCTCTTTGTTATGGTCCTTATATCTCATTATGAATGTGCTTAGAATAAATTTTCTTGATTTATCAACATAACATAATAAGGAAGCACTTAACAAACCCACCTTGTGTTTGAGAAAATATAACCAATTATCCAAACCATAAGAAAATGGAAAAATGAATCCATAAAAACACATCAAAACTATATTTTTATTTATTAATATGCGTGTATCATGTCACAACTAAAAGTTATTGGTCAGGACAGTAGGGGAAGGGGACGGGCATGCTGATGGCATCGCATTTCGTGGACAATGGGCGGAGGTATTGGTAGTTCAGAGACCGATTAAAGTGATGAATATTGATGTATTCACATAACAATCTTTATGCTCTATTAATTTCGTGCAACATACTGAATCTGTTTGTCCTCCTTCGTGCAAGGCAGGATAACATGCTTTTATGTTAGATCTGGATTACAATCAAGAGCATGCACATTGTCCAAAAGAAGCATTTGTGGAACCACTATAATAATAAGAACAATCACCTTCTTCATTTTGTAAACTCTGAGATTTCAACTTTAGATCGGATACCCGAATGGATAGTATGTTGTGTGTTGTGTGATGTTTGGCTAATATATATACTAACCACCATCTTGATGCATGCAAAATAACTTTAATGAGGTAATTAATTAAAATGAATATTTGTTATGACAAAGTATTGAAGTAACTCACAAATTTAATTAATTGTGTTGTTACGCCGGTGCAAATAAATTTTATTGAATGTGTTTCTAATTCATCAATTTATATCTTGTATTCTTGGTCAAATAAAAAATAAGAAATTGATTATGTAATAAGATTTAAAGTAACCCATAACCAAAACTTATAAGCACTATATTCAAGATTCCAGGGTTTTTTTCATTTATTTAACTAGCTTGATATGTGTAAAATAGTTCATTTTATGTTATCCGCACAACATCTGAATTTATCTGAATTGTTTGATTTGTATCGGGGTCGCTCTTAGCTAGGAAAATGTAGGTGATCGTCCAGACCCACTTTCCTAGGTGACCCAAAATTTTAAAGTTTTTATATATTTTGTGTATAATTTATTTAAAAAAACTCATATAACTAAAAACCCACTAATATTTAGAACACAATATAACTTTTTGCTAGTTAACCTAATTGTTTTTGGCCCATTAAACCCATTTTTGTTTAACCTAACAAAGCCTATGTAACCCAATTGAAAAACTAAAATTCTAAGCCCAATGAAGTAACATAATCTTTTTGACGGGCCCAATTTGTATTTCAACAGTACGAAATTATATTTTAGGGGTTTATTTTTCTAGTCACATCAACATCCCTGAATTCAAGGGAATTCTCAGGGATGATGATTAGTATAAATATGTTACTACAACGTGTTATCATATATAGTTTGCTTGATTAATGCAAGTAGTAATGTTTTAGTTTTGTATTTTTTATGTTTATAATAACGTTAATGAATAAGTATGACATCAATTCTTATAGAAACTTATTCTATACATGTTTTCTTTGTGACAACCAATGTTTGTAAAAATAAATGACAAGGAAGCACTTATTACCCTTGAATAAAGAAAAAAACCGAGGCATATTCACATAAACAAATCTAAACAAATTTCATTGGCTATAAACTTGGTAGGAGTTTGCATAAAATGGGCCAACCTATAAAACTCGAGCGGAACAACCCATTATAATCTAGTTAATAGCATATAGTACGGTTTTCTGGGCCGCATAAATAGGTTAGCCCATCCAGGCCAAAATCCAATGACAACCTAGTCAACCCGTTAAACCTATAGAATTTACAACATATATGGCATAATTATTACTTAGTATAGATAAAAATAAACTAATTCAATAACTGACACAATTCCAGTGACGACCATGGATGTAAACGAGCCAAGCTTCTAATATATATATATATATTATATATATATATATATATATATATATATATATATATATATAAGGAGAAGATCATGAGAAAACTACATACAAATGAGATAACTAAAAAAATAACTAAAAAAAGCCTAAAAAACATACCAAGTTTTTTTACAACTTTTTTTTATAAAAAATCACTACTTTTATGTATAAAAAAACTTAAAAAAATCTTTTACTACACATGTGCATTATATGATTAGATTTAGCTTGGGTTTACGTTTAGGGTTTAGTTTTAGGTTTTTTTTGAGTGGTGGGGGGGGGGGGTTAGGCTTTTGGTGGGAGGAGGGATTTAGGTTTTTGGGGGTAGGGGTTTAGGTTTTTTGGGGTGTCGGTGGGGGTGAGTTAGGTGGTTTAGTCTTTTTTATATCAATGCACATGTACAGTACAACTTTTTTTTGAAAGAAAGTTTTTTTATATATTATATAGCGATTTTTATAAAAAAATTAAAAAATTTGTATATGTTTTTTAGGTTTTTTAGTTAGTTTTTTTTTGTTTTCTCATTTAAACTAGTTTTCTTATGATCCATCCCCTTATATATATAATATATATATATAAAATACACACAGCCGAGCTCGAGTTTGAAAATTACTCATGAGCCAGGCTCGAGCGTTAGTGTTGATGCACTTTTGTGTCTGTCGCTTGTTCTTAGTTATGTCTGTAATTGTACGGTCTTTGTTTACTGCGTCTGTAAAGTTTGGATCGTGTCGACCAGATCAAGATATCCTCCTATCTTGATTTAGTACGAAGTTTCGTTTGTTTATGTTGAAAAATAGTCGCATGTGTGCATACTGTTAGTGATTATGTTTTTGTTCTTGCTGTGTATTCAGTTTTCTGCAAATTATTATCTGTTTGCAGCCTACCCACGAAGAACCCACTTCTTCGTGGGAGTACCATTCACGAAGAACCTTATTCGTGATCCACTTGGTTGTTCGTAGGATAGGCCATGAAGAACACCTTCTTCGTGGGCCTATCTGTTCTTCGTAGCCCAATAACCTTCTTCGTAGGGTTACTGGGTGTTGGGCTTATATAAACAGACTTGCACTTCACAGTTTTGGTAAGAGAGCACAAGAGAGTGAGAGAACACCCTGAGTCTGTATGAACATTGTGTGTATGTGTTTGTACTAGCTCTCTTCAGTTAATCAAGATAGTGAATCTTTAGTTACATTATGTTTGTGTTACTTTGCTTTGGTTTGCATACATACGTGGATTCCACACTCGTTTGTGTGTTAGACAACAAGGAAGTAGGTTATCTTGATCCTACAATTGGACCTACATGTGGTATCAGAGCATTGGCTCTCTTCCTTGTTTAAAACCAAGCATAGTGTTGTGTTTGAGCAAGTTGTGAAGCTTCCTAAAGTGTTCTTGAACTTAAAATAAGAGACTTAAGTTTTCACAAGACAAGTGTTTTAAAAACTCAGGTAAAACTTGTTGTTTGCAGATAATTTTTATAAAAACCTTGTTAAAAATACATGGAGACATTTAGAATACGGTTTTTCTTGAAATTTCTTTCAAACTTTTAGTTCGACATATTTTCCGGTGAAGCGTCTATTCAAAAACTCACCGGAATATTCCTTGAGTGTTTATAGAACTTTAAAATTTGACTGAAAAGTGATTTTCAAATGTTTGTCGTTTAACAATCTGGATAACCAGCTACCAACTTTCTAAAATTCAGAAACAAGGTTCTGATATAAAAGGAAACTTCTCACCTAACAATTCACGAACAACCTCTGTGAAAGACCCCTCTGCGAAGGACTCCTCTTCGAAAGACCCACTCTTCGAAGAACCTGAAGTACTTCGTGAGCAGGTTGTTCGGGTTAGGTTTTTTGTGAACAACTATTTCATGGATTGATAGTTTATGACCTTTGAAGTTGTGAATTTCAATAGAAGGCTTTTATTTCAAGTTAATCAACTGAATTTTGGATATCTACGGTAATATTCATAAACAAACAAGTAATATGGGTACAAATCTTTGGGATTGGGGGTGTAGCTCAAGTACAAGCCAAGATCCACCACAATCTAGCTCCGCAACCTCATGGGTACAATCATTAATGCCTCAGCAAATGGCCATGATTACTGCTAATCAATGGGCGTGCGTGGCAAATCAAAACCAAAGCATTCAAACTCTTCTCATTAGCGAGAGTGAAACTGGAAGTAACAACCGTCCACTAAAGTTGAATCATATGAATGATTATCCTTCATGGAAAGGTCGTTTTCATACGCATGTTCTTGGTCAAAATACGGAATTATGGACATGTTTTACTACACCATACAAGGAATCTCTCGAAAGAAGCAGGATCAAATCCAACCTCTTTAGCTAACTTCGATGAAAATGATAAAAAGGCGTATAATTTGGAGAAGATGGCATTTGCTATCCTTACACAAGTACTTCATAAAGATATTTATCATCCATTTGTGTATTGTACCACAACCAAGAATTTGTGGGATACTTTGGAAGCAAGAGGGGAAGGAAATGCTGCAACGAGAAAGCTACAACATGATGTTTTGAAGAAAGAGTTTGAAGGATTTCTATTTTTGGAGAATGAGACACTAAGCGACATGACAACTCATTTCTATCATTTGCTTAGTGAAATGTACTCTTACAAGGTGAATGCATCTCCACAAGAGATTGTGAGGCGTTTTGCTGATGTCTTACCACCTAAGTGGAGTTATTTCATTGACTTGCTAAAGCATACTGGTGTTTTGGATGTGATTAGCATTTATGAATTCGTTACGAAGCTAGAGAACAAGAATGAAGAAGAAATACGAAAAGCGAAAAGAGTTCCAGTTCACAAAACCCTGAAATATATTTTGGAGGTATTAACACAGGTGTTAGTACCTCTCAGCAACCAAACTCCAAACAGCATTTGTGTCAAATGTTAATCCTTTTCTACCACCACAGTTCATACGGATCAATCTGTTGGTTCAAGTGCTCAAACCTATGGCCAAGCATTTGATCGAAAAGCCTTTTTTCCTCAACCACAAGTTGTTACACCTCAAATTCCACAACAAGCTTCTCAACAAGCTTTCTATGGTAACAACTTTCAATCTTCAAATCCTAATACCATCAACCTTGTCACTTCACATCTTTCCAAGGTCAGTGTGGAAGTTGCTCGGGAACACATGGAACTTTAACACTATGGTTAGTGCGTATTGTGGATTAGTCACATGTCAAATTGGAAACATTTATTTGACTAATGAGGACCATCAATAAATAGTCAGGGAGGAAATGGAGTTGATGGATATTAAGTGGGCATTTGCAAGTGCGGTTAGAAGAGCGAAAGACTACATGAGTAGAACTGGAAGAACAGTTTGGAAAGCAAGAAAGACACAAAGTATGGCTTTGATAAAGATGCTGTTACTTGCTTCAACTGTGGTGCGAAAGGTCATTTCAAATGTGAATGTACTCGACCTAGTAAGCAAGGAAATCACAATCCTTTCCGAAATCAATCAAACACATCCAACACAACTCAAGTTAACAATGAACGGGGTATAGCAGCTGTTAACAACCCAAACAACTACCACCATTCCGGTCCTTCAAACAACACAAGAAGACGTTTAGTAGTGCAAGAAGATGAAGGGTGTGATTGGTCAGTTCAGTTGGGAAATGAGAATCAAGGAGGAACTGCTTGTTATGCTAAGATAATCAATCATATCAAACATGTTCACAGTGTTGACTCTTCTAATGATGATGATAGTTCTGGGTATAATGGGAGTTCTGACAAGGAAAGCTCAAGTGTGGGTGGTTATGGATCAGATTCGGATGTCGGGAAAAGATTGATACCGAGGTCGATGAGTTGCTGAAAGAAGCAGAGAAGCTGAAAAGTTAAAAGTATGGGTTGATAAAGAAAACAGAAGTTGCATAGAAGGAAATAGAGAAATTCTTTGCCAACGATGGATCTTCTTCCTATCAAACTTCTTTTATGGTAAATGTTGCAGGTTCGACAAGTCAGGTACAACCCAACTCTCAAAGATATGCAATGATTGTGCTGGTTTAAAACCCAAACTTGAAACAATTAACAGTCACAATCAAAGCTTGTAGTTAAACTTTTTAAGTGTAAAGAGGCAAATATGACTTTAAC
This sequence comes from Scalesia atractyloides, assembly GCA_947069175.1. Classification (NCBI taxonomy): domain Eukaryota; kingdom Viridiplantae; phylum Streptophyta; class Magnoliopsida; order Asterales; family Asteraceae; genus Scalesia; species Scalesia atractyloides. The sequence goes on along the minus strand of CAMTDV010000013.1, from coordinate 70,021,514 downwards.
TCGAAATGAAAAAGAATTCAATTCTGTAATTGATACTCTAAAGAAAAGTGTGTCTGAGTTAACAAAAAACAGTTTTGAACAAGCACACATGAATTAATAACTACATTAATATCCTTGAGGAAATGAAAAAGGAGTTAGCCATTTCCAAATGCGAGCATGATGCAATTAAGCTTAAATTGGAGAGTTATTTTAACTCCCGATATGTGCTTGATCACATCATTGATGTTCAAAAACTTAAGGGGGTTGTAAAATGCATTGGATATAAACCGTGTCCACCACCGTTGAAACACAATTGTACCAAATTGCCTGACAAGGAGGAAATGTCACATTTTGAACCATCTGTACTCTTAATCCCGAAGAGTTTGCAGCAGGGTTAGGGTTTAAACAGGACAATTCTTCAGAGGAATCTAGAAAGACAGAGGACTTATGATCTGTTGTTGAACAAAGTCCACCTATAATTAAGGAGGATGATTCATCAGATGATGAGTCAGACGAGACTGATCAGGACCAATCTTTTGATAAAAGGAAAGGAGTAGAAATTCCAATTGAGAATCATATCTTATGTGATCCTACTACTCCTGTTGTACAATCTATTATAAAACAAGAGATTGATCCTATCAAATCTGTCAAGGCACTTGTCTCTACGTTTAAGAGCGATAATGTGTTGTATACTTTGATTGTGATGAGAAAATTTATTCGAACAACGATTTTCCGATCAAAAATGTTAATCCAACTTCAATTGATCAGGTTTTTGAAAACTCAACAACCAAATTTTTGGGAAAGAAAGTCCAAATGTGATAGTAACTCAATGTGAAAAATTACCAATCAAACCACAACCATCATTCGCTTCTAAAAGTAAACAGTAAGAAAAGCAAGCGCAAAAACCTAAGGTGTCAAAATCGAAGGTTGAAGCTAAAGGAGCTCGCAACAAGAAAAAGGGAAAGAATGTTAACTTTGTAGCCTCAAATGGCACTGATAAAATCGAGGCTTTTGAAAATATGTCAAATATATATTTTGGTAAATCAAGTCAAGATTTTAAAACGTGACAGTCAAAACAATTACACTCAATACTCGAATGGGTGTGATGTGGACCAAGTACCTCTAGACCAACAAGTTCAACATCGAGTCATCAAACACATCTCCTAAATTTGTTGAAAGGAGATCATGTTTTAAATGTGGGAGTTTGGATGCATAATCAAAAATTCTACAAACTCGTCAAAACCAAAGTTTGTTGAAAATGCTCCTCATGAAAAGAATTGCCAAAGTCGATCTGTGTCACCTAAACAAGACAAACTTTTGTTAAGGAACAAAAAGAAAAACAAAGACGTAAACAAGTCAAAGTAATTGAAAAGGCATTAAAATCAGATGTTGCACAGAAGAAACCAAGTTCATCAAGCTCGTTAAAATCAGAAGTGTCTAAATCTGTAAATAATAATCAAACTAGTAAACGTCAACAATCTTGGAAACCTTCACGGGGAGGCACACAATTTCCAAATTATCAAGAAATAGAAATCACATTTCTTGATGATAAGGGTCGACCCAAGACCACTAAGGCTTGGGTCCCCATCTCAAACTAATCGGGTAATGTAATGTGAAGGGTGTTCCAGGAGGAACTCTGAATAGTCATTGGATTGTTGACAATGGAGCATCCCGGCACATGACAGGTGACTTTAGGCTCCTTTATGATGTGAAAAGCATTAGGGGAGGCTATGTTGCTTTTGCTGGAGATATAAGAGGTTACATCACTGGAAACGAATGATTTCCAATGGTGTTTTTAATTTTTGACAAGATCAATTACGTTCGTCAAATTGATCACAATCTTCTGAGTGTTTCTAAAATCTGCGACAGAAGTTCACGGTTCATTTTTATGTTGCCGTTGTTATGTGCTAAAACCTGGTTTCAAAATTCCCAAAGAATGGATTCTATTGTCGACTCCAAGGATAAATGATTTGTATATTCTTAATATGAGCCAAGCTATTACTACGTCTGCGCAAGTTACATGTTTTGAATCAAAAGCCACTGAAAAGGAGTCAATTCTTGGCATAGACGAATGAGACACATTCACTTAAGGAAATGAACCATTTGGTGAAAAATAATCTTGTGAATGGTGTACCAGTTAAGAATTTTCGTTTACAAGACATCTGTGTATCGTGCCAAAAGGGAAAGCAAGCAAAGAAGTCTCATCCTGTGAAGAAAATCAACACCGTCAATATGCCTCTTAAACGTCTTCATATGGACCTTTTTGGACATATGAAACACAAGACTACCTTTGGCGATGCATACTGTTTAGTTTTGACTGATGACCATTCAAGATATTCATGGGTAAATGTTATGGCACACAAGAGTGAAGTTCCTGAGATCCTCAAGAATCTCCTAACTTTACTTGAAAACTTGTACAATTTAAAGATAAGGAGAATCAGACGCGGCAATGGCGCTGAATTCAAGAATCATGTTATGGATGAGTTATGTTCTTCTAAGGGCATTCTACATGAATTCAGTTCTCATTATACTCCACAACAAAAAGGTGTCGCTGAGGGGAAAAGTAGAACACTTATCGAGACTGCAAGAACTATGTTAGTAGAATCAGAATTTCCTGTTCAGTTTTGGGGAGAGGCTGTGGCTACTGCATGTTATACAATGAAAGAGTTCATACTGTTAAAAGCATGGGAAACATGTCTTGAGTTATTACATAAAGGAAACCAGGTGTGTCTTACTTAGATCCTTTTGGAGCTCCATGCACTATGATTGATCCACATGGTAAATTCGGTCCAAAGGTTATCGAAGGTTTCTTTCTTGGATATGCTACTCCAAATTTCAAAGTGTGGAACTTAACAATGAAAAATATTGAAGAATGGGGTGGGTTAAGGTTCAAAGGTACACTGAATCAGTAAGAGCTCCGGGTGCTCCCTTGATGTTGGACTATGATGGACTGTTTTACTCCTTCGATCTCCCAACTTTTGATGATGCATCTACACAGTTCAAATGTTACTTGAAAGTGATACTGCAGTTGATTCATCTTTAGTGCAACCAATTATTGTTAACCAACAAGTGTCTACTTTAGTTAATAATGTTGTTCAAATGAGGAGTTTGAAGATGCTGCTGATTATAATGTTTCGTCGGAAGATGATGAGTTCCATGATGCAAATGAAGCTACTTCTGCTCCTGTTCATGGTGTTTATGATGTAACTTCAAATGTGCAAAATAAGGGACGGCTGAGGGTCATGCATCTACATCTTCATCGGTTCCAGCCATCGATTTGGTTGTTGATTTGAATAACAACAATTTGGGTATAAATGCTCGAGTTCCCGATGTTCCTGAAACTCGAATCCATGATACTCATCCTCAGTAGAATATTATAGGAGATGTCCAAAGTAGAGTGCAGACACGTAATCAGCTAAGGAACAACAAGAATGCTGGTTTGTATTCGGCAATCAGAGAATCCGGGGAACAAATGATTGGTCTTTTGCCTGCTATGTGTTCCAAGTTGAACCGAAATCTTGGAAGGAGGCAATGAAGGAAGACTCATGGGTTGAAGCAATGCAAGAGGAACTTTTTCAGCAGTTTCAGAAATTGGGGTGTGGAAATTGGTTGACAGGCCCGACAACTACATGAAGATTGGTACTAGATGGGTTTACAAGTGCAAGAAGGATGACCGAGGAGTTGTTGTGAGAAACAAAGCAAGATTGGTTGTCCAGGGCTTTAATCAGGTAGAAGGTAATGATTATAATGAAGTTTATGCACCAGTAGCACGTCTTGAGGCAATACAATTTTCTTGGCCTATGCGTCCTTCAAGAAGTTTACTGTTTATCAAATGGATGTGAAAAATGCATTTCTTCATGGTGCGGTCGAAGAAGAAGTATATGTTCAGAAACCACCTAGTTTTGAAGATCCAATCCATCCTGACAAGGTTTGGCTTCTCAACAAGGCGTTATACAGTCTTCATCAACCTCCACGGGCTTGGTATGAAACATTGTCTTCCTATCTGCTCAAGAATGGTTTTTGACGTGGATTGATCGAGTGTACTCTTTTCATTAAAGAAAAGAATGAGGATCTGTTGCTGGTACAAATGTATGTTGATGATATTATTTTCGGGTCTACAAATGATGAAATGTGCAAAGAATTCGAGCGGGTGATGAAAGAGAAGTTCGAGATGAGCGCCATGGAGGAAATGACTTTCTTTTTAGGTTTGCAGGTTTATCAATCTAAGGAAGGGATTTTATTCATCACACCAAGTATGTCGGGGATATTCTCAAATGATTTCAAATGGAAGACTTGAAGCCTTCGGGAACTCCATTAGCTCAAAATCATGGGATTACTCCTGATGGAATGGGTGAACATGTGGAACCGTCGCTTTATCGTGCAATGATCGGATCTCTCATGTATCTTGCTGCTTCAAGACCCGATAGTATGTATCCAACGTGTCTTCTAGCTCGCTACCAGTCAAGTTCAAAAGTTTCTCATGTGATGGCCGTAAACAGAATCTTTCGTTATTTGAAGGGTCGCCCAGACACTGGTCTCTGGTACATTAAGGATGATAGGTTTGATTTGACAGCATTCAGTGATTCTGATCATGGTGATGCAAGATCGATGCAAAGTCAACATCAGCAGGACGTCAGTTCTTGGGAAATCTCCTAGTCACGTGACATTGCAAAAAGCAGACCTGTGTAGCTACTTCAATATGTGAGGCTGAGTATATTTCGGCTTCTAGTTGCTGTCCCCAGGTTTTATGGATCCAACAGCAGATGCGCGACTACGGTTTTGAATTTCAAACTACTCCTATCTATGTTGATAATGAAGCTACTTACAGATCACTCGTAATCCTGGACAGCACTCAAAGACCAAACACACTGAGATTAAGTATCATTTCATACGAGAGTGTTATGAAAAGAAACTTATCGATGTTGTTAAAATCCATACTGATCACCGACGTGCTGACCTGTTTACAAAAGCTTTTGATAAATCATGTTTTGATTATCTTCTTTTGGTTAATGGCATCAAGGTGAAACCCGAGTAAATCATCATCGGCTAATCGGTTTTGTAAATCTTTTCTTAAAAACTAAAAATATAGAAAGATTTTACATTTTCTTTGCGTTTTGCATTTTAGGGGGAGAAAATTTCAAGAAAATACAAAAAACATGAGAAAATACAAAAATATGTCTTTTATTTATTTATTTTTTTCTTTATTTAAGAGGGAGAAATTCAGAAAAATACAAAAACAAAAGAAAACCCAAAAATTAAAAATGAGTTTGTTGGAAAGATAAGAGAAGATGATAATACACCGGTGGTCTGTCAAATACGATCGAAAATATAAAATGAAAATCGATAAGTAGCTCTACTAATGATGTATCGGTAGGCTCACAATCAGATTAAAATGTGAAGGTTGATATAAACATAACGGACTGAAAGTCAGGTGGGAACCATTCATTGGCATATGGTCTTGGTACCGGAATTTACTTTGATAGTATGCCGAGGTTCTGAGATATGCGGTCTTTATGCTTGTTTATCATCTGGGTATCATGGTTGAATCTTTTACTGAAAAATAACGGGGACGCAAGTCTAGAACTTCCATGATACCATACATACATGTAAATATTGCATACGACCATCAATAAGTGATAAACATATCACATCCACCCAATAAATAAGTGATTATATATCACAAGCTTTTATGCAGGAGTTAAGTTCGTCTCTTTGTTGGTACGTTGGTACTAACCTGTTCATGCACCTGCTCCTATTCCCTGCATGCTCTGACAATCAAGTTCCTCATCAATAAGTGATTTAATCACATAGGGCTTGTTTTCAATTTAAAATAAGTGAGTATCTCAATCTATACGTCAAAACAGATGATAAGCGGTATACTCACCGGTAAGATTTTCTCGTGCATATCTTGATATGGGAATGTGTCATGAAGTGGATGAACACCGGCTAGTAAGTATAAATCATACATTAATCTTATCTCCTAATCGTGATTACATCTGATAAGTTGAGCTTATGTGGACATCTATACTGATAATTATGGTAAGATACTTATTTTAATTTTAAATATTAAACAAAAATCGTTTTTGGCAAGACCGCAAGCTGGTATGATTCTTTTACCTTGAAACTCGAAAAGGATTGCTAGTTAATGTTTAGTTTGTTCATTTTTGTTAGTGCTTGTTTTACTTTACTTTATTTTAAATTGCCTTTGATCAGCCAAAGTTGAAGCTCGAATGTTTTCTACCAAGATATACCCAAAAATTAATTTGTTTTGCTATCATAACTTCATAAAATATCTTTTTGCAACTGGGTAAACTCATAACAAAAAGCAAAATCTGTTCAATTTGAAAATTTTCATAACTGGTGATCACTGTGGAAATGTACGAAGAATCATACTGGTCAACGAAGAATCTCAAGTCAATGAAAAATTAAACTGGTCAACGAAGAACCCATTTTTTGTTGAATGCGGGTTCTTCGTGCGAAAAATGATTTTTCGTGGACTGACAATTGGGCTAACCATGGTCCGGCCCAATCATTGGTTCTTCGTGGCACTCTTAGTTCTTCGTGGGATTAGGGTTCTTCGTGGGAGGCGGTGATATAAAAGGAGAAGCGGTTTTTCAGAAAATCTTATCAACTTCAAATTCACCTTTTACATTATCCTTTTACTGTTCATCTTCTCCTTCTCTGGGAAGAAACTTCATCTGATCGACCTCTTCAAACATTTTACTTCAGTTGTTTGTGATATCTCGAAGGTATGTTCAATAATGTTCAACAATATCTTAACCGATGACTCATGGATTAGTCATCACTTTGAACAAAGGAAACCCCAGTTTGCTCGTGTTTTTGTTAATTATTTTGACAAACAATGTGTTGACTAAAAGTAGTGTTGTTCTTAAAATCATACAAATCGATTATAAATGAATGAACAAATACATGATTAAAGGTTTATTTGTTTATGTATGCATTTGTTTGAAGTTTGAGATACAACCGAATCTGATGGTTACATGAATAATGAAGATAAAACAAACTGGGTATTTTGATTCAAAGTGTCATAAATTTGTTACCATCTGGTTGTTTGTCACCGTCTGACACGAACAACAATTGGGACGAAGAACCTTTGCAAAAACGAAGTACTTGTTCTTTGTGACTATCAACTGGCGAAGAACCAGTGTTAACGAAGAACCCTTCTTCGTTGATTATCAATTGGCGAAGAACCAGCGTTAACGAATAACCCATTCTTCGTTGATAAGGGTTCTTCATGACAACAGTAAATAGTCACTCAGTTCTTTGTGATTTCAAAGCATAAATTAAGTTCTTCTTGAAGATTAGTTATCCGTGGAACAGTTGTTTGTATAACCTTGGTTCTTCGTGAAGGGGCTGCTAACATACAGAATATTCACAGTGAACATTTTTGAGCATGCTCCCAAGTGTTATTATGTTTCTTCTCATTCTGGTTTCTTTTATGTATAGGATGGCACCAAAGAACAGAAACGCAAGCCCGCAACGAAGAATTGACAAGCCGGAAGTTGATATTATGTCAGAACCGAGACACAACATGGTTGCCTACTTAGATTCGGAAGACAAGCTTGTTGAATACAACGGTATTATGAAGTTTCTGCGTAATTCAAGGATAAATTATGCAATCACGCATCAAACTACAATATACAAGACGTTGATTAAGGAATTTTGGGATTCAGCAAATGTTGTTGAAGTGAATGGAAAGGAAATTATACGCGGAAGAGTCAATGGCTTAGACGTGGATGTTTCTATTGAAGTAATAAACACAGTGTTACAAATTGGCGATGATCCAGAAGCTCCGTATTCAGTAACGTTGAAGTGTCAATGTGGGTGTCTACTATGAATGAAATGTGCCGGAGACATTCTTGGAGGATAACTAAACAAAGGGTGGTTGCCGCTTTGATACAAGTTCTTTCTACATGTTCTCATTCAGTGCTTAAGCAACAGACGAAGTGGTTATGACATGGCAAATTACGACTTAGTCGGGTTGATGGTAGCTTTGACGTTGAACGAACTGTTCAGTGTTTCAAAGTATATCTTTGCAAACATGAAGGAAAATCTGAAAAGAACCAGAGTTGGTGGAAGAAAGTTTTGGTTGTATCCTCGTTTTCTTCAGATGACCTTGAATGTAAAACATCCGAACCTCCCAAAGAAAAACAACGATGTTCTCAAAGTCGATGTTATGATGGAGCGTTCATTGAAAATCTTTAGAGGTGTGGCAGCTAAATGTTACAAGGAAAGCACACCTCCACGGAAGTTGTTTGGTTTTCTGGATAATGATACATATGTAGCACCGGATAATGATAAGTGGCGCCATGACGATAGCCAATCGGGCGATGAAGAACCAATGTTGAAAAAATGATTGAAGATAAGTTTGGTCGAAGAAACGAAAGGGTTAAGGTGATGATGATGACAGTGATGATGAAGGTGGTGACGATGATGATCAAGGTGGAGATGGTGGTGCGAGTGGTGCAAGTACCACTGAAGGTGACAAAGGTAAATAGCCGGATGAGGATGAAGAATTGGATTATGATGACAATCCGCTTGAACCAGGGTATGAATGCTATGTTGATGAGCATGGGGTTAGGCAGATTAGACGGATTCCAACAGATACAGATGAAAATTATGTTCCATCCGATATAGAGACTGAACGAGCACGCAAAAAGAAAGTTGTGGTTCATAGAACGAAAAAGAGTAAGAAGTCGATGGGAACCTCATCAGCACAACGTGTAACCACACAACCATAAACCATATCAGAACCAGTTGAAGAAGCTCAGTTTGCCTTCACAGTGGAGGAGAATGAAGCTTTAATGACCTCTCGCATAACAGCTGCTGAACCACATGCTACAACTACTACAACACCTAAAACACCTTCAGTTGTGGCAACTCCAGTACAACCACAACACACCACTTCTTCAGCTCAACAATCCCGATCCACAACTCACCAGCAAAGTACAGAATGACATAGTCGATTGTTTTCCGAAATGGAACAGGGTGAAAAAGTGGACTTTCTATTCTCATAACTGCAAGCTGCGGCAACTCAGATAAATAGGCACTCAGAGTTTATGTCTTCCAATCGGAATACCATTATCAAGCAACAGTTGGAGATCAACTCTTTGAAGGAAACTGTTGGAAAGCAAGCTGCTAAGATTACACAGTTAAGAGAAGCAAATGAACGCTTAAGGGCTGCAGATGCAGTGAGGGTAGCTCAGTTCCAAAAGATGCGAGTAGCTGATAACACTCATGGGATTGAGATGAACAAGTTGAAGGAACGAAGTGCAGTTGTACAACGATCTGCAATACACTACCGCAAAACATGATGACATGAGAGAATGGTATCACTCTCAGAACACTACACTGGTTGAAGGTTTTAATAGTATAAAAGACGATTTTAAGATGAGTAGAAAACGGGTAAACATTCTATGGAATGAAAGAGGCAAGGCTCAGGAGATACAGCGTAAGCGTGATTACGATAGTGAAGACCCTGGTAATCCTAATGCTCCAGCTTCATCTGCACACCCAGAGGGCACTGTTACAACTGGAGTGGTAGGTTCTAGTGAACAGCAGATCGTGGCCGATCCAGTTACCTTAGGTGGTACTCAAGAGTGACAGGAAAGGTTTGATGTATTAGAGAATGTTGAAGACATTGGTCTTCAGTTGACTTTGGTTGAAAGCGCTGCTATTAATGTTGATGAAGGTTCATCCTCAGGTGTTGAGATTGTGGTGTCACCAAGTGAAGATGTGGGATTACAGTCTTTTCATCTTGTAACCGGTGAGGAATTAGAGGAAGGAGAGTTTGTGTCTGAGCTCTTAAGCGCATAGATTTTGGCTCTCAAGGAAATGAAGGTAGTAGATGCTGCTACTATTGATGAAATACCGAGTGAACCGGATGTGAGAAATGTTGATGATCTCGAGGAAATCGTGTTTGAAGCTGAAACTGAGAAATCTAAGTATTTTCGAGAAGACGAAATGAAATTCAATCCGTTTGATGATGATTGGATTCAGGATAACATGGATGAGATCGGTGAAAGTTAAAGAGTCGTGATATATCTGATGTTCCTACCGACACTTTTAAAGAATGGAGAAAACAGTTTTTGGCAAAGACTCCAAAGCTAGCTCTTCCTCTAGTTCAAGTCGACTACATGAAGTATGAGAAAGATCGTCCTCAAGGAAGAATTCTCGGCTAGATGTTGGTGAAGGAAATTCATTGCATGGCGGTGAAGCGCGAACATGGGATCCAGTACTCAAGTCGCTCCTTAGCATACGAACTTTACTGTTTTATAATGTTGCAGCTTTAGCACAGTTAAATGTGATCAACCGATCAAATTTTGAAGGGTGTTATGCTATTCGATCGCAAGCTAAGGATGGAACGTCGAAAGGGTTAGAAGGAGGAGTTGTACAAGCCACAATTTCCGATGCACGAGCAGATCAAGTATACGCTAGATCCAGACACCAACACCGCTCGTTACAAGCTTGTCTACAAGACGGTTAAGGTTATGGACAAAATTCCACTCATGCCGATGAAGTAAGACTTTCTTGGAAACATGGTGTTGTGGTGTTATGACTCGGACACACATGAAGCTGTTATGGTATTCAAGAACAACAAAGAAAGTTTCGCATGATAGATCCAATGTGGATCATGAATATGTCCGCTGGTGACATCAAGAAGGTACTTCAACACGACATCTTCTACGAAGACAAGGACGCTTATCAGGCTTTGTTATTCCAACGCGTTGCTTGTTTTTGTTATTATCGAGGGATTCACGATAAATGCTCATGGTCTGAAGCAATACATTAGAGATGAAGACCGAAGACCAAGCAACAGTCAAGGGGGAGTTTGTTGATGCACTTTTGTGTCTGTCGCTTGTTCTTAGTTGCGTCTGTAATTGTACGGTCTTTGCTTACTACTTCTCTAAAGTTTTGATCGTGTCGACCAGATCAAGATATCCTCTTGTCTTGATTTAGTACGATGTTTTGTTTGTTTATGTTGTAAAACAATTTCATATGTGCATACTGTTAGTGTTTATGTTTTATGCTCTTGTTGTGTATTCAGTTTTCTGCAAGTTATTATCTGTTTGCAGCTTACCCATGAAGAACCCACTTCTTCGTGGGAGTAATCCATTCACGAAGAACCTTATTCGTGATCCACTTGGTTGTTCGTAGGATAGGCCACAAAGAACACCTCCTTCGTGGGCCTATCTGTTCTTTGTAGCCCAATAACCTTCTTCGTAGGGTTACTGGGTGTTGGGCCTATATAAACAGACCTGCACTTCACAGTTTTTGTAAGAGAGCACAAGAGAGTGAGAGAACATCCTGAGTCTGTATGAACATTGTGTGTATGTGTTTGTAACAGCTCTCTTTAGTTAATCAAGATAGTGAATCTTTTGTTATGTTGTGTTTATGTTACTTTGCTTTGGGTTGCATACATACGTGGATTCCACACTCGTTTGTGTGTTAGACAAAAAGGAAGTAGGTTATCTTAATCCTCTAAGTGGACCTACAGTTGGATATATAACTTGAAAGGAGCTAAACTTTAGCTCTAATAAGTTAAACGAGCAAATTGTTAGTTCGTTGCCTACATCTCCGAATGAGGGTCATCTAGAAGGGTCTTAGTTATAAACCTAACAACTCGCTACTATAAATAGGGGACATGCATGGCTGATCAGGGCAAGGTGGGCTACCGCCCAAGGCCTATATTTTCGGCGGTCAAGACTTCTAATTTTTTTATTTTGTATATTTTACAAACACATATAGACAAACACATACACACACAACACACACATATATATATATATTATAGGCTATTGTTTTAATATATATATATAATATATATATATATATATATATATATATATATATATATAATATATATATATATTAAAACAAAAGCCTATAAAATTGAAAACCCAATATGATTTTTAGATCCATTAACATATATAGTTTTGGCCCAGTTTAACCCATTTTTTAACAAATAATCCAATTTAACCCAATTGAAAACTTAAAATCATAAACATAATTAAACCACAAAACCAATTTTTAGCAATCATGCAAAGGTGAAAAGCCAAAGAGTGATCTGAGACTGCATTCCTGATGGCCTACTTTTTTCTAATTAAACAAGGCTCCAAGTTCTAAGGGGTGACCGTGGGCCCTGATAACATTTCGTTGTAAAAATTAGTCGGTTTCAAAAGATACTGAGTTCTAGTGTTCGATTGATGTCTCACTAAAATAGATACTCCTACTTTATATTATAGAAAATGGTTGTAAATGAATGTGAGTAGAGAAGACAGAAAATGTTAAAGTGGTTGTGAATGGAGGAGAAAGAAAAGGTAATGATAAAGGTATAAAAAAATATTTAGTTAAAAAGAGAGAGAAAATATAAATTTTTAATGTAATTATATGGTAGAAATGGAGAAAATGATGTGAATGCTCTAATAAGATGAAGAGAGATAACGGCTCAATCATTTTAGTAAAACATAATGATAAGATGATTACATGATGTAGGTATACACATAAATATAACACACTAACTCCTCTCACAACTAAATGACAAGTGTGAAACAAATTAACCAACAATAACTACCCACAGACTCAAATACACTCTAATCGGATGTACCAACCTAAATCCTATACAACGAATATATAGATACTTATGTTGCTAGAGTGAACAGTTGACATACAGCATCATCTTAAAAGATTAACAAACGTAAAATGTGAAAGCATTGTTGTCAACTTATCGTTATCTTTCAATTGACATGCTTTTTGAAGTAAAACAGTATCTTTATACAAAAAACGAGAACAATACATCATAATTCATATAATTCAATACGGAAATGATATATCTCTACAAAGTTGCTACAAATTTCTCTAATATAATATGATACAGATACATAAGTTTTAGTTGGTCTAAGTGTGGCTTCCATAATTCTCTTTTTATGGAGTGAAAGACATGATCACATAGGCAACACAATATTCATGTATCCAACACGCTGACTTGTGTTCTTGAGATTCTTTAACATACGATGTTAATCTCCACGCGCAAATACACTACCATAGAATGTCCTGCCAAGTGTCACGCTAGGAAAGTTGTCAAAAAACAATGAGCTCTCAGCGTTTGGTTGGTGATGGGTATGGTATTAGACCTGACCCGAACGATCGGACATTATTGTTACTTATCGCCTTTTATTATGACATATTTGATCATTACTGTCTACTAACCCGCGAAGTCCAGCGCGTTGTAGTTTACACTACACTAGGCTGTGGGCTTGTAGAGACAACCCCTAACTGGCCTGACCCATTGAGGTTAGGGTTGCCCATGTCTCCTATATAAGGAGTTATTCACCTCATTATTAGGGCAAAAGATAGTGGCAAACACACTTTTTGTAGCTGGAAAAGGGCAATTCTTTCCCAACCGGCTGTTTCTACATCCCCATTTTTCTCTCTTCTCCATTGCAGATCTAGGTTCAAGAGAAAGAACAAGGTGCGATTCTCCGACCTCTTTGAGAAAGCGGTTCCAAAAATCCCGGCGGTGATTCTGTGAAAGCGGTTTCTTCAGTTGGTCAAAGAATGATCCAGTCTGATCAAAAGAAGTGAATAAAACCGTCGAACACCTCCCACTTATCACTACGATTGGTGCTCCATTGTTTGAAGTTTCTCAGATCATTAGACATTGGCAACAGTAGTGGGATGTGGGTAGTTTTGATGCCATATCTCTATCATTAATCATAGATACTCACGGTTGAACCTGCATAAAATGACTGTATTAAGGGTGACATATTTTTTTACACATTTAATTATTAACGATTTGTGTGCATTTATTTATTTAATTTATAATAATATAAAAATAAAAAGGTTGGCTCTAATAAAAAAGAACGGCTTAAATGATAAATGCAATCCCATGCACCTACTAATAAGAAAAAAGAAAAATCTAAAGACAAACATAGTAGGTGAGTTATAATATAAAGGATTTAAAATAAAAAAGGTAAAAGGCTACTATATAAAGTGACAAATGTCCAAATAATAATCAGGTGAAAGAGTAATTGTTTTTTAGAAAATATGTATATAGAAGTCAAATGTTATTTTCACTCTATTTTTTAAACGTTTGTAACTTTTTATACGTCATTTGTTAAAAAAATCATACCATAAAATCGAGCGTCTTTTTATCATTAGTATGAATACCCTATTGTTATAGTTTGAAAAAAAAAGTCAAAACCCAGTTGCGTATTACACAATAACATAACGTAAAACACAATGGAAAGTAAACAAAAAACACAATCGATCACAACACATAAAAGACACAATTGACAACAGACTAAAATACAATAGACATAACATAAAACATAAAGAGTATCAAACTAAAAAAAAAATGAAAAGTAGACTAAAAACACAATTAATAACTGCAGATAAAATACACAATGGACAACAGACTAAAATACAATAAACAACAAAATAAAAACACAATAAACAAAATAAAAAAACACAATAAATAACAGATTATAACACAATGAATAACAAAACAAAAACACAATAGATAACTTATTAAAACACAATAATCACAACCAATAACACAACGTATAGAAAACTCAAATATAACACAATCTTCATTTTGTCATAAATTGTGTTATTGTTTGATAAAAAACGTAGTGGTCAGAATCCAAATTAACATCGTGTTATAAGTTTCGATAATGACACATTGTGTTAAAAGTTTCAAAACCATGTTAAAAGACACAGTGACCTAAACCTTTAACACAATGCAAAGAAAAAACCAATAAAAATGAATTGTTTTATTTTATTTTATTTTTATATAGCAATATTATACTCATATTAAGATAAAAACGCTTGTTATTATGGTGATTTTTTAAAAAAGATGTCATATGAAAAAGCTATGGACGTTTTAAATTGATGGGTGAATAGACATGTGTCTTGCATTGCATGTGAAAAGAAAATGTCAATAATGTAGGATTCTTTTTATACCTTTCCACTATCTTCTTTTCTCTAAAACCAATCTCAACCATCCAAATCTAAGATCAATGGACAAAATCCTTCTTATTTGTTTTTCCTTTGTATTTGATACTAATTCTATACATTAATATCTTTAAATAATTAATGTCTTATACAAATAGCGGAGAGTTCAAATGAGAAGAAAAATTTTGTAAGAATAAAAAGAATAACTTCTAAACCAATAGAAATTCTACATTTACTTCATTTAATGTGTGTATTTAATATTATAAAAAGGGCAAATAGGTAAATCTATAATTGTCATTAATTAGCTTATTAATTAAACTTGTAACTCATTTTTAATATACTTTTCAAGATAAAATAATTTATGGTGAATGACAATTTTCAACATGTGTAGGATAAATTTTAGTATGCGTAGGATAATTTTGAAATGTGTAGGGTATTTTTACATGTGTGTTGTGACAACCGACAATTTCCGGTCAAAATTAAGCGCGGAATGAATGATAATATTATCATAACTAGTGTAATTAGAGGTAAAATTAACTCAATCAGGCCCCTCGAGAGCCTAGGAACGTCTACTTGCTTCACGTCACGCGATTTGGCGATAATCGAAGACACTAAACGCGAAATCGAACGATAAGAGAACTGATGCCGAACAAATACTGACAACGCCTTAAAATACAAATTTTGTACTTGTATTTATCGTACATTCAAAATTTTGCGATAAATTTGGATCGTTAACGTCGCAAAGCACGACGTTGAAGTTACGCGTGAAAAACCGGAACCGACCAACAACAAAACGGAAGCAACAAACTCGAGTTACACCTCGACATTATATATTATGATATATTTAGATCCGTAATTGAATTTTATTATTCGCGGTAGAAACCGGATCGAAAAACGAATAAAAACGGTGATCGTAGCAAAATACGCAAACTTTAACGCAACGAACAAACAATCGCGTCAAACATCGACCTCCGACAAAATTTTGAATTATTTTGAATGCTAAATGAAACTGCTACGATATTTCACGAGGATCGGGAAATGATAACGGGCCTTGAATTCGTGTTTAGGCTCGAATACACACTAACGGGCTTTGGGCCCACCCATTTAAACAAACCCTATTCCTATATAAACTTTCTTAACTCTCCTTCCCTCATTTTTCTTGAAACCCTAGCACACATCTCTGCCTCTCTCCCTATAAATCATGTCACCGAATTTCGGTGACCGTGGCGGTTTCAGCTCCGGTCGGTTTTCCGGCCGACGCCCCACACGACACCCACACTCTCCTTTCCCCTCGTCTTCACCGGTTACACCCTCACACCCGTATACATACGTAGTACAGAGAGAGACAGAGCAGATGAGAGAGAGAGCGAGAGAGAGAGAGTAGAGAGAGAGAGCAGCGGCGAGATAGAAAGGGCGGCGGCAGCCGCCGTGACTCGGTAGACAACCCCCCCTCTCTCGGATCTCCGGCGGCGGCGGTGGTGGCTGTGTGCGGCTGATGTGAAGTGAACGAAGTGGTAGGGTGGTGGTTACTTTGGATCGGGTCAAAATTGGGTAGTGTTGGGTTTTGTCGGCAGCAACAAGCCGCGGTCGGTGGCACAGTGGCCGGCCGACGACGCAGTGGAGGTGGTTGTGGCTGAATAATGGCGGCAGTATTTTGGATCTCCGGCTCAGTTCCGTTCAGGTCACTCGGGTCTCTCTCCGGTTCAACCCAGATCCAAATTCGGTTCAGTTCTGGTCCGCATCAAGATTCTTTCGAGTTCAGTCAACGGCTCGGGTCTCAGATCTCAGTCAGTCCGGTTCGTCTCCGGTTCAGGTTTCGGGTTCGACGTTTGGTTCGACCCGGTTCAAGTTCGAAACAGATTTCGATATTTCAGTTCGTTTTCATTTGAGTTCATTTTCGGTTCAGTTTAAACTGTTTTTTTCAGGTTCGGTGTTCGGTTCGGTCCGGTCAACGAAAGCCAACTCGGTCATCCGCGGTCAACTGGTTTAAACCCGGTCAAAGGGTCAACCTGAGACTCGGTAAAAATTAATTACGACGCGAAATTTAATTATATTAGTTTATAATTATTAGTAATAATTAGCGCGCGAAACCGAGCTCAAACCGAACCGTAAACGACTATATATCGCCAAAGAAAATAAATAATATATAACAATCGATCCGACCGCTAACTCGTTTAGAAATACTAGTTAAAAACAGAATTGATATACTTATATAAATCGGAATTATAATCGGCGTTAAATATATAAAATGGACTTATATTCGACAAAAACCACATTTCAATCACGACAAGAAGTTATAATATTGTTGCAAAATTGCAGGTTGTGTTTTGATAAATAAATCGACAACTAGTGTTGTCGGGATCGTCCAAAAATAGAGGAAACTCTGTCCGATTTTGTAAAATCTGTAAAACGAAACGCGTTACAATTCAAAGATAAAACGTCCGAATTCATACGATTATTATAAAATAAATATAAGTATATATTTATTTTGCGACGCTAATTAAAACGTTCAAAACTCGAGCCGACAACCTTTCGACGGCCGCGATTTCAGCTAACAAAAGTTCGGCAATCGACTACAAGATAAATAATATTTACTTATGTTTAATTCAAAGTCGAAACTCGGAAATTAGATTTCAGACATCGATAAATCATTCGAACGATGTTATAAAAATAAAGTATATTGTTTATATTTATTTCGAAACGCCAATATTCGGCACGCTTTTACAAGACGAATACAAGGTGTATTATTTTCAAACGAACGAATTCGGTAATTATATATTAAAGGCTCAAAATTCAAAAATCGTATAACAAGAATATTATATATAACGAATGGCGAGAAGTCAAGTACTTTTATAAATAAATATAGTTATATTTATTTCGAACGTCGACGACTCGAATACTTTCGAATGATATTATAACAATAGTATATTGTTTTTATTTGATTCAAACGCTAAACGAAGTACGACGCGAACTCCGCAAGACTATAACAAGCGTACGATTACATCCTTATTTATTTATTATAAATAAATACGCCAGGCTCTCGCGCGAATACGAAATGTATTATCTATAAGGATATATTTTCGAGTATATATACGTTATATCTACGAAAACTACGAAGGGTCGTACTATTATCCGTCGACGTACATGACGACTAATATGATATCATGAAATATGGTTATGCTTATATGTAAACATATATATTTCAAGTCGTTCAAAAACTAAGACAATTCTAAGAAAACATAGGTTGGTTAACCGAGTTAAGTCAATAACAATTTCATAGAATCTATGAGTAACGATTCGGTAGAGATCGGTATCACGTAGTATGGCTACGTCATTCTTAGAAACTTACGAGTTATTTCCCGTTTCAGGAATGCCCTAGATTGCATGCTAGCAAGTCAAGTTGTGGAGACAACGTTATAGAAAATCACATTAAGCTAGCTTTGCACTGGATTATCCAGGTGAGTTCATTACCCCCACTTTCTACTATTTTACATTTTTATAAATGTTTTCGGGGGGGAAAGACATGCAAGTTTTGCAAAAGTACACAAAATCTCGATGAACGAAAATTCATATTTCTAAACCATGTTGCAAACGGAATTCCATTAACTTAAATGGTTTATGAAAGGTTTATGCTAAACATATCGGTTTTACAAAACACTCGCGTATTTCGAAACGTGCATGAGTTTCATGACTAGTGACGGGAAGGTCCTAGTTACTAAGGGATTGGTTTGTCCTGTAAACAAGTAAGGGGACTAGTTGGTCCTGCTTCAGACACAAGGACTGGTTTGTCCTATCTACAAATAAGGGACGGGTTGGTCCTGCTACAGACTCAAGGACTAGTGACGGGAAGGTCGTAGTTCCTACGGGACTGGTTTTCTGCATACAAATAAGGGGACGGGTTGGTCCTGCTTATAAACACAAGGACTGGATTGTCCACTACTTAACACTAAGGGCGTAGGATCGCTTAAAACTGTCAGTTAAGTCCTCACAGCTTCGGAACTATAACCGCTTGCTAGTCGACCGTCTTGAGTAAATGGTTTGGCGAGCCATTTCCTAGCTTGAGGTTGGTTATAGGCTCATGCGGGCACGTTGTCTTTGTCGTACCAGACATCGACGGTTATTCAAATATTACAAAAACAAGGTTTTCAATTGACATGCCGGGAAAAATGGTTTTATTACGTTTTCTCAACAGTATTTAAACCGATTACCAAAAAGATTTATTTAAAATATTTTCGAACAAACTATGAACTCGCCAACTTTATGTTGATTTTTCGCATGTTTCTTTCTCATGTTATATTTACAAATTATGGCACGGTTGGAGTAGGAGAACCCATGTGGATTCGAGTACTTAGCTGGCATTCATTTCTAAAAGTCTTAGCACTCATTTTGCTTCCGCTGTGCAATGAAGATACTAGTTTAGTTCACACCCAGCTCTGATGGTTTTATGGGGGTGTGACAGAGTGGTATCAGTGCTATAGGTTTTAGCGAATTAGGTATCAAAAATCTGGCTTTGATAACAGAGTAGTAACAAAGCCATAGGTTTCAACGAATCAGGTTTCTATGGAGATACCTAGGCTCTAACCTCACTTTCCTTTGGGGACATTAGATCATTAAGACTTGAATACATACAGAACGCCTAGCACTCGAATATGGGTTCCAACCGTGGCCGAAAACAGTAAGTCAACATTATGATTTAATCATACACTAGTGTTGTGTTTGGTACACGGTACACGAAGACATTGCATACTGTAGGCAAAAATTTGAGAGTTTTGGCAACATGCATTTAGGACCTTTGGAAAAATTATGTTTATATCAATTAAATGTCAGCACGTAGGAACCACGATTATTAACTCGGGCAAACACATTACACATATTGTCGCAACTATTTTTACCCGAGCATGTATCCTACGCAAAACGAAAACACTAGTGTGTAAATATATGTGAAACGTAAACGATACAGACAATGATGTTGAAGTACGTCACATACGACTCTCGAGGCGCGACCTTGAGGAAGCAAGACATTACGACAACGATGCTAATCCCGTCAGCGGGAGAACTACCGACCAGAATGCGGCAATTTGTCACGTGGTCCTTTAAGCGACACGAACCACGGTGAAGTACGTTCAAACGAGAATTCATAACAGTCGGTACTTATTACAATGGTAAATCACGACAATTGGCGCTGCAAAGAAGTCACATGTCTTCGTATTCCCCCTACTTTATGAATGGCGATTATGCCATATTCGACATTCGGTGATAATGTCACGAAAACAATAAGTCATCAAAAGAAATACCAGGTAAAGTCGTCGAACTCCTTTTGTTGAAATTTCAACTTTGCATATACTGAATAGGTTTGCATACCTATACTCCTCATAACGGTCATTGTGTCACGGAAATTCTTTCTTGATTTGCGAATCACCTACTGCATCACTTCTTGACAAATTTACATGATACACATGCTTTGTTTGTTATGCATGTGGTTAACTTGATACGCGGAGACCATCAGGGTCTTCACTTCGAATGGTCATTTCATCAGTCGTTCAAAGGTTGGTTCGCTATACTCAAAATTTTCGCTTTGTGATCTAGATGGCCTGCATTATTGTGAGTATTGACTCCTTGATATCGACTTAACGAATTCTTGAAATTCATTTTCTTTCCAAGTTGCATACATGGGTTTTTGTAGTAAACCTGTCGAAACTTGTTCGAATCACGTATTTATTGTTGGATTGTGTCAAACCAAGTTCAATTGTTTGAACTTGCTCAGTGTGTACAAAGTCAATTCAAGGATTTCATATGATGGATTGAGGCCGTCATATTCAAAGTAATATCAACAAGCAATTCATTTGTTTCGAACCATAGTAGAATGGTTCAGTCTGCACCTTATTAAATCATTGGTTGACAAGACACCTTGTGGTGGCGTTACACTAGTTGAAGCTTGCGCTGACATCGCTTTCACAACTCACGTACGGATTTAATTACTTGATTATTTATTCATTTTAAATCCCCCTTGTTGGATCATTTTCTTAAAACATCCTTAATGCAATCGTGTATTAAGGAGGCGGTACACAACTTTATGGTCTATTTCAGTGCACCTCGTAACGATTCTTTCATCATCGGTTGAAAATTTTGGGATAGTTATTGTTCTTCCACGATCGACCGGAAATCATATTTATTTGTCCTTTCATTTTCAGTTGAAAATCCTATGAGATTTATTTGGAACCAATATTCGGACTTACTTGATTGAACCTTTCATTTAATTGTAAACACGGTGAATTTGTTCGGTCAACGCTATTATTGAATTATTTCAATGGCTATGACGCCTTGTGGTGTCGGTATAAACTTGTAGCTTGGGCTAATCATTGAAAGTGGTCTTAATGCAACTATGTATTAAGACAATGATACACTAACTTCGGTTGTAATTCGGTGTATCCTTGCAATTCAATAGTGTTAACTTATGGTTCGAAAAGTTAACAGATCATCTTCATGTTTCTAATTCAGTTGAGCTTGTTGATTTAAAGTCTCACCAATCCAACAACCAACACTAGTTTCCATTGGTAGAAATTTCTATTGTTTATGAAATTCATTTGCAAATTGTAAACGTCTTGGAAATTTATTGTCGAGATTCTCATTTGTATGACCCATGTAAACTCAGTCACATTGGTGACTATGTCATTACGTTTCGTTCATTTGGCATCGATTCTGAAAACAGATTCAGTTGAACCAGTGGGTTCATGTTGTTGCAGTATATCATTGTATTCATATAATCCAGACAAGTCTCGATGAGATTACATGGTTATTTACCTGGGTATTTTTAACACTTACCTAAGTATGACAAAAATCTAAGGAGATAACATAACTTCAATTTCGAGGACGAAATTTTTATAACAAGGGGAGAATTGACAACTACAATTTCTGGTCAAAATTAAGCGCGTAATGAACAATAATAGTATCATAACTAGTGTAATTAGAGGTAAATTAACTCTATTAGGCCCTGGAGAGCCTAGGAACATCTACTTGCTTCACGTCACGCGGGCATGTTGTCTTTGTCGTACGCGGACATCGACGGTTATTCAAATATTACAATAACAAGGTTTTCAATTGACATGACGGGAAAAATGGTTTTATTACGTTTTCTCAACAGTATTTAAACCGATTACCAAAAGATATTTAAAATCTTTTCGAACAAACTATGAACTCGCCAACTTTATGTTGATTTTTCGTCTGTTTTTTCTCAAGTTATATTTATAAATTATAGCACGGTTGGAGTAGGAGAACCCATGTGAATTCGAGTACTTAGCGGGCGTTCATTTCTAAAAGTCTTAGCACTCATTTTACTTCCGCTGTGCAATGAAGATACTAGTTTAGTTCACACCCAGCTCTGATGGTTTTATGGGGGTGTCACATGTGTAGGGTAAATTCCGATATGTGTAAGACATAATGTTTTTGTTTTATTAATGAGAGATAACATAATTAAAGAGAGGAGTTATAAACTATTTAATGTTTTACCATTATTCTCTTTCTTCTTTTTATTCTCACATTAAATTTTTTCTCAAACGAACATTCCTCTATACAAATAAGTATTGAAAAAATGAAGTTCTAATTGTTAAATCAGTTAAATTTTAACTGCTTAAGCTTAAATACTGATTAAATGCTTAAATACAGGTATAATTTATATAGCTCATTCAATATTTTAAACATTAACTTACTCAAATAATTGTTTTCTTTTCCTTTTTTTTATTCAAAATCCAAATATGGTTTTGTAAAAGCAAAACCATCAATACGGTTGGTCACGGTACAAATCATATTTATCATACAAACCGTGAGAACAATTCTAGCACTTAAAAAAAGTTAAATTAGCACATATTAAAACAATACATAAATAAAAATAGCACTTTGAATTATATTAGCACATGAAAATTGATCAAGATAATTGATTTTAGCATCAGCACATTAAAAACAAAAGAAAAATCCAAATAAAGTTTAATTGCTTGTTAGCATAATTATATGAAATTCAATATAATTGATATTATTTAGGTTATTATTTTACCATTTTTCTATAATTAGTTGGTGTCATATGACACATTTTAAATAGTTCTTATCGTTTTAAAATGTCTGTATTTGATGCTACTGCAACCATCAAAATACTACTTTTCATTTTGTCTCACACCATACTGTATGCACATACACTTACATTTTAGAAAGAGAAGAGTGTGTAGCCAGCCGGATTCCAGGAGGCGGGCGGCAATCCATAGCTGTCTATAGGTGTTCCGGTGTGGCCGGGCGGTTCGCCTCGGTGGCAGAAGACGGCGGTCTTAGACTATTCGACAAAATGTTCAGAACACTCAAGCGTGCGATGAAGAGACCCGGTTGGATGAAAGCGGCGGCGCTGTCACTTCAAAAGCAAAATACAAAAAATGTATCTATCTACACCCATCAGCATACGTTTATTTTTGTTGAACCGTGACGGTGGAGAAGTTGAAGATCGGCTTGAAATTGATTGAATGGGTTTCTAAGAATGGGGGTTATATACGGTGTGAAACGATAGAGGAAACGGTGTTTGGAGGAGACGCGTCAGATTGGTTATAACGGTAAACTCTTGACAGTAGGAATGGTGTGCTGAAGACGGAAAAGGATGGTGTTCAATTGTCGTGAACTTTCATTGTGGAAGAAGCGGTAATTGAGTAATGTTGGTGATGCGATGGTTGTCCGGAATAATCAAATGGTGGTGTGAAAGAAAGAGGTGGGGCTTGGAGTTAGATGGAAACCGGTGGTGTGAGCGGTTACGGTAACGGTGGTGGTTATCGTTAAGTTGCTTTAAGAAAACAACATCCGGAGGCTTGGAGTTTCTTTTTAAACCGCACGTTGCTTCATTTCTTTTCAAACGACACGTTTTGTAAACGGACGACCCAAGTTACTTTTTGTTTTGTAGAGTAATCTCTTTCATTATAGTTATTAAGTAGGTAAATTAGAAAGTATTACATAGAACACTTGAATCATACACTTCAATACTTATAATATGTGTCTTAAATTTTTAAAGTTATATCTCTATCTAAAGGAGATGCTCTATATAATAATATAGATATTTTATTTTGGATTCAATTGTTATAAATCTAAACATTTGAAAATCAACAACATCCAAAAATAACAAAGAAACTAATAAATAAAAAACGGTCACGTTCAATTAATCTTTTTTGCACCCTAAATATAATCTTCAAAGCTTTTGTGATCTTTTTGGTTATAAAGAAGTTTTAGATACCACACATCTAGTTTTTAAGAACTTATTCCCTACATAATCTTTTTGTAGGAATTAATATTCTAATAGGTTATCATAATTGACAAGAAATAACTTAATGTAACATGAATGATCTTTATGATTTATTATGATCCGTATATATCCATTAATGTACTTATATTGAGTTTTCCTGATTTATCAAAATAACATAATTGGGAAGCAACAAACAAACCCACTTTGTGAATGAGAAAATGCATCCAATTATCTAAGCCATAAGAAAATGGAAAAATAAATCCATAAAACACATCAAAACCATACTTTTATTTGTTAATATGCGTGTATCATTACACAGCTCAGGACAATAGGGGAAGGGGACGGGCATGCCAATGGCGTTACATTCCTCAAAGAAAGAACGGGCGAAGATAATGGTAGTTTAGTGGCCAGTTGAGTGATTAATATTGGTGTATTTACATAAACAATATATATGCTCAACTAGTTTTATGTAACAGACTAAATCTGGCCTTCCTCCATTGTGTAAGGCTGGATAGCGTTTTTTGATGTCTCATTCTAGATCACAATCAAGAGAATGCACATTTTCCAAAAGAAATATGAGTGCAGCAATTGTAGCAATAAGAACAATCACCTTCTTCATTTTGTAAGCTCTGAGATTTCAACTTTAGATCGAAAACTAATAGAAGAATGGTCTCATGTCTGATGTTTGGTTAATATATATACTAGCGACCATCTTCCATATGCATGCAGAATAACTTCAATGAGGTAATTAAATGAGTACTAAAGAACAGGCACTTCTGTGCATTTGTGGTAGTCTCATTAATTTCGGTACTAAACTTTATGCACCAAAGGCGCGGCTGTAAGGAAGGGTTGTGGAGAAGTCTATTTGAGTTACGAAACTCTCGACAAGGGTTATGGGTTTTTAAAAGGCAACTTTAACGATGTACGGCGCCCGAATGAGCACCTAAATTCTGAATATATTGCGTCTAATGCGAACGTGTTCAATGATTTTATTCTATCTGCAACATTGAATGATTTGATATGGGTGGGGCACCTTTCCCATACATTTTGGATAGTGGCAAGAAGCTAAGTAAACTTGATCGGTACCTTGTATGCATTGGTTTTGTTGAACAATGGCCTGGTGCATGGCTCCTTGGGCTTGATAAAGGACACTCGGATCATAGTTCTAATCACATAAATGGTGTGTTTATTGGAGATTAGCAGTCTTTCGAACCCGGTAGTCATTAAACAACAATTCTTTGATTTTATCGCCAGCCATTTATTTACGGAGCCAATGGCGGTAAGGCATCCGATTATATGTCCTAATCTTTCGTCGTTGTCTTTGGAAGACGCCGAATTGTTAATTAGACTATTCACCTTGGTGGAGATTAAGGAAGCAGATGGGATTGTGATGGGGACCGGGCCCCTGGCCCGGATGGTTTTGATTTTAAATTCCTCAAGCACTACTAGAGTGTGTTACAAAATGATTTTCTCAAAGTCTTCGAGGAATTCTTTGCCAACCCGAATATCAATAGGAGTTACTCATCATCTTTTATTGCATTAATTCCCAAGGTGAAGGACCCGTTGAGTTCATCAGATTATTGGCCTAGTAGCCTTATTGGTTGCATCAATAAGGTAATCTCTAAAGTACGCGTGAATAGGTTAAAAGGTGAGATTGTAAAACATAAATCCGAGGAGCAAACAATGTTTTTATCCAAGAGTAGTATCATTGATGGGCCGTTGATTGTAAGTGAACACTCCAAGGAGCAAACGACGTTTGAAATCAATATTCACAAGGCGTATGACTCTTTAAATTAGGGATTCCTAAACTATATAATGGAGCAAATGGGGTTCACTTTAAAGTGGCATGGGCGGGTTATGGCAACACTCCATTCGGCTCGGGAATCCGTTCTAGTAAATGGCTCTCAAACAATGGAGTTTGAGTGCTCTAGGGGACTCGATAAGGGGACCCTTTGTCTCCTTTTCTCTTTCTTATTGCCATGGAAGCCTTGTCGGGGGTTATCATGAAAGCATCTGAGGTGGGACTATTTCATGGGATTCGGTGTAGTAATATGGGTATGTCTCTAACTCACTTTTTATATGCAGAAGATGATGTGGTATTTGTTGAGGATTGGTCTATAGCAAACGCCTTAAACCTAAAAAGACTTCTAAGGTGTTTTTATTTAACCTCCGGTCTCAAGGCAAAATCTCGCAAAGTGTTGTCTTTATGGTGTAGGTGTTGAGGAGGTGGCTTTCGATTTAAATATCTCGGTTTATTTGTTGGGGTGAATATGAATCTAGTAAAACAATGGAAACCTATTGTTGATCTTTTCAAGAGTAGGTTATCCATTTGGAAATTATTATACGGGTAGGATTACGCTTTTAAAATCAGTTTTGGGCTCATTCCGACATATTTCTTCTCGCTCTATAAGGCTCCCTCTCTAGTCTTGAACGAGCATGAAAGACTAAGGAAGGTTTTCTTTTTGGGTGGGTTGGAGGTCGAGTCAAAAATAAGTTGGAAGGCTTGGGACAAGTTGTGGCTCCGCTTGAGTATGGTGGGTTGGGTTTTGGAACACTATGGGATGCCAATCTCGCCATGCTTGCCAAGTGGTGGTGGCGGTTCAAAATAGAAAAGGATGGGCATTGGAGAAAAGTTATTTGGGACATTCATTGTAGTTCGAGGTCATGGTCATACATTCGGGCTAAAATCTCAATTGTGGGGCCTTGGAAGCAAATTTTCAATATATCCTCGCATCTAGTTAATTTTGGGGTCGATTTGGTCAAAGCAATAAAAGCAGAGGTGTGGACGGGGCTAAGGTATCCTTTTGGCTGGATGTTTGGGCTAGTGTTGAGCCTCTTGTAGCTTTATTTCCTAATCTGTTTCAAGTGGAGCAGCAAAAGCGATGTGTGACTGCTCGGGTTGGGGCCGGGGTGAACGGGTCGGGTTGGAATTGGTTGTGGAAGCGTCCGGTGTCAAGTCCTGATGAAATACTGGAGCTGCAGCAGTTATATGCACTGTTACAGACTAGTGTTATCATCGAGTGCCGACGAATGGAAATGGGAGCTCGATACAGCTGTTTCTCTGGTCGTAGTATAAAAAAAATTATCCATGTGGCAAATCGGAAAGTACCTAATTATGTGGTGGAATGGAATAACTGTTATCTTGGTTCAAAGAAAAGAATGCTTGTACCCCGGGAGTAGAATGAATCTTGTGACCATATTATTTATGTCTCGTGCGGGTTTGCTCAAGCTATATGGCAGATTTGATATCAATGGTGTAAGTACCAAGTTTCATTGCTTTTAGTCTACGTGATGTGATATTCTGGAACATCACAGGTACATTGGAGGTTCAAAGAAAGAAAAAAGGCTTTTCATGCTATTAGTCTGATGAAATGAAATGAAATGGTGTATTCGGGTCGCCTAGCGTCTATCTCAAAGGTTATAGAGGAGGTGAAGACTTTGAGCTTTAATTGGATTTATTACCAGTGGAAGTTCTCAGTTTTAACATCGGAAAACTGTGGGAGGTTTGATGTATTTTGAGTAGTTGTAGTTTGGTTTGGTGACAGAGCTGGGCTCTCTTTGGTTTCTACCTCTTTGGTTTGGTATTTTGCACAGTGGTGTATGCATGTATGTATGTTTGTTGCTAGAACCTAGCTAGATCTTATTAATAAATTTATGTTGACCTTTAAAAAAGTTCATTTAGTTTACTTAATTCGTGAAAAAGTGTTATTTGCACAATAATTGAGTTCATTTTTCTTGATTGATTAGTCCAAATATATCACATGCTACAACATGTTATTATATTTATTTTGCTTGATTAATTTTTATAATTGTTTTTGGTTGTCTTTTTTGTTCATAAAAAAAGTTATTAACCAATATCATATCTAAATTTTAGAAACTTATCCTCTACCTGTTCTCTTTGTAACAACTAATGTTTGTAGAGATACATTACAGTGGAGCTCTTAGCTACCCATAATGTAAGTCCTTTAGCTTACGTTATTAGTGCAAACGTGCTACCTTTTGCATGTTTAACATTAGTTCATTTGATTTGATTGATTAGTACTAACATATGACATGTACAATATGTTAATTCATATAGTTTGCTTGATTCTTATAACGAAAAACCAACTTACTCCTAAATACTCATATATTTGCATCTATTAGGATTTGAACCTTCCACATCATAAATAGAGGGAGGCATCCTTCCATCACACTATGTCCCTTGGGGACCATATAGTTTGCTTGATTAATATGAATATGATCATTTTAAGTAAAAGTTGTGATACTATATATGTTGTTTATGGGAACTTATTCCCTACCTAGTAATAGCTTACCATAAACAGAAAGGAAGCGCTATATGCCCATAATTGCTCTTTATTCTTAGTCATAAGTCTTGTATATCTCCATGAATGCTCTAATGATGTAGTTCTAAATCGATTCACCAAGATAACATAACAGGGAGCACTTATTTGTGTCCCCAAATAAAGAAAAGAAAACTTGTTATCAAAAACGATAGAGGCGGTTATGTAGCGAAAATTTTGAGTGAAACAGTGTCGATAAAGCAAAAACTAGGGTTGATGGGAGAAAGATAGGTATGTAGCTCTTTAGCTCTAAAACCATTAAATGTTTTTATATTGTTTGTCTCATAACAGATAACATACACAGGTATTGTAGTAATAGATATGACATCCTAAATTCCTAATAGAAAAGCGTAAGGGCTGAATTCTAATCGACATTGGATTAATATATGCCCCCCTAATTTTGTATCATACATATACATTGCACATTTCCTGCCCATCTACTCTATGAAATGTACAGAGAACGTTTAGTTGCGCCCGTGTAGTGTAATCTATGTCTAAAAGGTGTCTCAAGACGACAAAGCTAAAACTTTTAGTCATATAAAAGAATGCTTAACAAACCCACACTCATCTCATCTCGTTGTTCAGTAAAATTTGTAAGTTAATTTAAGATGTAATTTAACCCCTTGAATACTTATATCTATAAAACCTATATGCTTAACAAATTGTGAAATGAAGAAGCATCATGTTGCCAATCGCCTATGATTGGGCCTCAGCTTTTTGTACCTTCACCAAAATACAAAAATGAAGAAGGATCTTAGAACTATGTTATCACTAATCAAATAGAGCGATATATAGTTTCTTATTGTACTTAAAGCATCATGTACGTTACGACCATCAACGAGTTCAAACTTTATCCAAATTCGAGCGAGAATTGGTTGTGTAACTGTGATAATTTAGTAACTACATATGCATTACGTTAGTGTGTTTCTACCACATGTTTTGCATTAGTACAAGCTTTTGTTTCTGTTGCACAATCATGTAATTGGGAAGATGTATCCAAAACATAAACAGTTGAAAAAAGACATACATTTAAACATCATGTTGGAAATTTGGTGAATGGATATTTAATATATTTATAATTTAATGAAATTATAAATATTAAATAGAATCTTCATGTGGTGAATAAAAGAGAAACTCTTGAATAGAGCTTCTTATGATATTAATTAGTTTTATTAGAGTTTTTAAGTCTCTAATTAAGTGACTAATTAAGTGAAACCTTTCACTAATCCTTAACTTATGTAAATTAGTAGGCTATGTGCTTCTTTTTGTGTATATAAGAATATAGTATTGCTTGCTAAAAAAAGAATACCAGAAGGAGGATAAACACTTGAAGACCAACTAGAGAGAGAAGTACTCTCTACTTGTTTTCCATCACCATCACATCCTTTTTTGTTCCATAAGTTCAAACTCTACAATTACCCGGCGTAACCTCGGGCCCGTGAGCCATCTTCAGCAGTACATACTGCTTCGGCTGTTGTACCATGGGAAACAGTCGCGTCGTCTTTAGTAGAGGCGCGAAATCAGTTTTAAGGGAAGCTGTTGAACACGTGCCTCAACCAAAATCATCAACGTTTTAGTGTGCTCTTTGTTGTAGTCTAGGATGTTATAAAGTGCAGGTGAAGGACCCACCAGAGATGTGGCTTGAATCAAGATTGGTATATATAATTATATTTTATATTCTTTTTATTTAGTTATCGCAACCGATATTGTACTATGATATTTCCTATGAATAACGTGAGTTGTTATTATATATTTTTTAATTATATTTTATAAAAAGTGAACCTAGTTCCTATATATCATATCAAATTTGAAAACATACTTTTTATTCATTAACATTTGTATCACGGCACAAATAAGTTACCGGCTATGGCATTTGTGGGTTGGGATCGTTGCATTGTATAGCCAACATGGGAATATGTTGGTGGTTCAAGGGCAGATTGGGCTTATTAATATCGTTGTAGGAACAGAAACAGTTTTGATGGTCTTGTAAATCTTTGCAACAGCTGAATTAGCATTGTCAATGACATTTAGGCCATCAATGCAATTTGGAATGTCCTGAAACGCGTTACATTCTTGAGCATCTGCTCTGGCCAAAAGAAAGATTAGTACAGCAACAGTAGTAATAATTAAAATCATCTTCTTCATTTTTGAAACTCGAAGATTTTAACTTTAGATAACTTGATAGAAAACTGAATAGGTAGCAACCATTGCATGATGTTTGATTAATATATATACTAAGCAGTAAGCACGTTTTTGATGCATACAGAATAACATTAATGAGGTAGTTAAAGTGAATATTTGGTGTAATTAAGAAATTAAGGAGTAACACATGGGTTTTATTAATTGTGTTTCTCAATCCTTGACATATATTTTATTAAATGTGTTTGTTAAACCGACAAACAAAATATTTTATAGACCCGAGGGCTAATGGTATAAAGGTGTCATATTTGTTGTTTCTCTCCTAAGTGGTGAGGGTTGTTGTCTCATCAAGTGGTTTAGATTTTAGGACTATGTGTTGGTTGTGCTTAAAATAAATAGTTTTGCAATCAAATTAAACATGGCACAATCATATTACACTTTTGGGTTCATAATTTTCATTCACTATAGTCTTGATATCCATTGTTTGGCTGGAGATAACACGTTTGGTCCCGATAGTGAATGTTAGAGGAGAGGGGAGGTGGTGGGAGGCCGTAGGTATTGAGGGGAGAGAAGTGTGTGACGTTGTTTGATTTTTCTAAGTGTAGGATGATCTTTAAATGTGTTAATAAGTTTCTAGTATTTCCACATGTGTCCTAATTCACTATGTAGCTCCAACTAAGGTCAACAAGTCCATACTTTGCAATGCTTGCAAGCAACCAAGACATGGGAGCTTGGGTGGGGGCCCCTTTAAGCCGTGAGGCGAGGAGAGGTATGGGGGTTGGGTTGTTTAAAATGATCTTGAATGATTTGCTTTCTATATATTTAGGTACTTGGACTAATTAGGTGTTAGGGTAACAATCTAGCACTAGGGCACTAATTGTGTTTATCTAGTTTACTAAAGAATGATTTTATGTTGATTTGTTGCTAAAACGGACATTAGTTTTGCTAATTATTTAATTAACGATCATTTATGCGACATTAATCGATAATTATTATTTATACATCTTTGTAGGATCTAGTATCTCTTAATAGCACATAATGTAAATCAACGCTACTTATTGGTCGCGTATTAGTAGCCATTCGGCGAAAATGGTAAATTCCATGCTAGAATCGGACAAAAATAATACTTGCGTGCTTTACCAGATGATAGATATGTATACTTATTCGAAATAAGTTTTTATCCATTGTTTTCATTGAATATACAATAATGTCGTTGGTTTAACGTTCTAGGCATACTGGAACGATTTTGTCATTACCCTGTTAACCGGATAATCGACCAACGTTCATTAAAATTGTTTCCATTGTAACGCTACGTGGTGGATACGATCATGTTAAATGGATATAATCATGCATTTCTCAAACATTACTAGACTTCGTTGACTCAATTAATACAAAATTAAGTCTAAATGCACGTGATTGTATAATTAAACTATGATTAGGTTGTATGGATATACATGTTATTTTGTTGTTTGTCACATTCTCTCCCTGTTAGTAGGATTTTGTCTCAAAAATCAAGCCAAGTCATCCTGAAAAAGGAGTCTTCTCAAATTGTTTTGGCCCAGTTTAACACATCTTTTTAACAAATAATCCAGTGTAACCCTATTGAAAACTTCAAATCATAAAGCTAATTAAACAAGATAACCAATCTCTCCAGGGCCTACTTTTTTCTTGTTGCACAAGGCTCCGAATTCTACGAGGCGACCGTGGGCCCTGATAACATTTCCCTGTAAAAGTTAGTCGGTTTCAAAAGACACTAAGTTCTATTGTTGGATTATAAAAAGTGGTTGTAAGTGGTTATGAGTAGAGGAGAATAAAAATGTTATTGTTCATCTTTATATTTTGAAAGTGGTTGTGAATGGTGGAGAAAAAAAGATACTGATAAAGGTATAAACAAATTTTATTTGATTGAAACTATGTTTGTTTATGTCGTGTGTTGCAGCAAAACGAAATAAATGATAATATTAAACAAATTTCAAAATGAAGTATGTTGTTTAAAAAATTAAACCGTTAGAATCGATTCAAATTATCATCGTCCCATAAAAGAATACCGAATAAATTGTGAATACAATTTCATTTTTAACAACACTTTATATGAGAATGTAGAATGTGAGGGAAAAAAATAAACACAACTACGACTTGAGTTTTTAGGAAATAAATTAACGAAAGCAAGTTATTAAAGAAAATCAAATAATTGATAAAGGTAATATATAAAAAAAGAAAAAATAACTATTAAAAACAAAAAGTAAGTGACAAAGGTTATATGGTTTTAAAAGGAAAAAAAGAGAAATATGTTAAATGTTAAAGTAAATATAATAATAAAGTATTATAATACTAAAATAATAAAATATACAAAAAAGTATACATTACTATGAAATTAAAATCACTATTTATGGTACTTCATTAACAATATATACTAGTGATTTTTTCACGCATTTCATGGCGGGAATACGATCAATATTTGTCCAGTTCCATTACGGTATCACATTCCCTAAAGTAATTAGAAAAACCTAACATGCATAAAAAAATAAAAACAAATATCGGTACCGATGTTTTTTAGTTAATATTGGTTCGGTTTGTTTGCGTCCTATGTTAATTTTTTTCAACATTTCTATATAAACTTTATTGAAAATGGCTATTATGCCGCTATTGTACCAAACCGAACCGAAGCCAACTAAACAACATTTGTATCGGTACCGGTATTTAGTTAACTGCATTTGCTTTACTAAACAGAATAGCATCGGAACTGGTATGCATTAATTTTATGGTTTCTTGTTTGATAACAAATATCATGTCACTACGGTAGTGAACTTAACCGAAACCAAAAGAACATCAGTTTGGTTCCGCTATTAATTTTTATTGCTTTTTTTTTCACTAAACTGGCATGGTATTGCTAACGTACCGTATAAAACAACATCAATACCGATACCTATATCCGTTTTTAGGATTTTTGATTTCGAAAATCGATAAAAAATCTACAAATACTGATCATGCTAAGTTTGTATTAATATTTCTAGTGGAATTCTCCCGTGCTTCGCGGCGTATTCAGTCGGTAATCAGTATTTATTGGGTTCGTTATGGTACCGACACTCACTACAATAATCAAAAGAGAAAACCTTACATCAATTGAAAACAATAAAAACCGAATATCAGTAATGGTATCAATATTGTTCAATTGATATTCGTTCGATTGGTTTGAGTTCTATGTCTATATTTTTCAACATTACGATATCAACTTTATTGAAACGGGTATTGTGCACACAAATATATAAAACCATTGTAGCCTGCCTTAATGCATTGTGGGTTCTCGACTCATTTACACTTGAACGAATCTATAGTGAAGAATAATTGATACAAGTTTCTGTGATTCTCGACCTTGTAGTGATGGGTCCAGAAAAAGACAATTACAAAAATTCTTACTTGTCATAAAAATAGATCGCTAAGAGGAACAATGTGAATTAAGTTTAGCTGTTTGGAATGTAGATGATGAGCCCACTGTGAAGATCCCAACCCATTCCATTGGAGGTTTAGGCGCTTAATTGTGTCTTTGCTACCCCCGATTCCCAATCCCCATTAAAGCAACGGTTAAGTTGCAAATGTTTGAAAAATTAAACTAAGGTAGTTCTGTAATAATTTTAAAAAATGAAAAGGATTACTAATAAATATTTTTTTTATACCGATAGCCATCTATCTATATGGGTACAGTAAAAAAGATCAGATCCGCACAAAATTTTTCTTTTATTGATCCTCAGTAAGGTATTTAATAACCTCATGCGTTTCACGTGACATTTTTACTATCTAGAATACAAGAAACCTTCATCTTTCACAAAAAAATGTACAATCAATTAGCTAGAGTGCCAATTCAGAAACATGGGATTCAAGACCAATGCTGTACAACTCATACACTTTCAAGTACGGTTTGGGTTCAAACCCCAAATGAGTACGGCCCCATCAACGCTATCTGAAGCTAGCATATGTGGGTTCAATGGGTTCGAGCTAGTACCATTAACAAACCTGGTATGACCTCCTAACCTCTCTAGCAATTCACCCGTCTCCCTATGCCATATAAACCCTCGTGAATCTTCACTCCCACTAGCAATAAACGCCTGGCCAACCCCACCAAACAAACCCGAACCACAAACCATGAACACTCACGGCCTACACACTTGGCCACAACCAGCATTCCCCCATCAATACTCCAAAGATGCAATTCATGATTCTTCAAACTAACTAACAAGCACTTATTGCCACCCAATAAAACAAACGAAACTACATTAGCATCCTCTTGGATTAATCTTGGAGCTCCTTTTATTTCTGGATCAAAAATTGCTATGGTGTTTATTTGTTGCAAAGTGAAATATCAAAGCTCACGTCACTAGTAATCTGCAAATTTGAAAACTTTAAATTCCTACATCCTCTATGCATCCAACTATGCGAACCCCTTTTCCAAATTCCACTTCATAATCGTCTTATTGTTCAAAATAGAAGACCATTGGGAGACCAGTTGCAAGAGATCATACCACTATTAGTGTTCCTATAAACCAATGCACATGAACCACATGAACATTCCATCGCCACACAACTTCCTCTACACCACACGTGAGAACATGTTCATCGTTTGGACTCCAAGAAACACAACAAACGGGCACCACGTGCCCTACTAACCTATGTTTTAACTCGAGTAATCTAACCGTAACTTCCCATAAAATCACCAACTTGTCTTTGGAGCTCGATGATAACAATTTCCCATTGTTAGAAAATTGTACACACGAGACATCATCTTGATGCTCTTCAAGAATCTATAACGTCTTAGAGGGGATTTTAGTTGTCCCACAGTCATGATCATGATCGCTAAACAAAGAATCACAGGTTGAATTATGAAACAAACACGATTTGCGTTGCGATTCAATAGCTTGTTCAACAAGTTGCCGAAGTCTCTTGTGTGGAATTATGACATTTGGTGGAAACAAATTTTGCAACTATTGGAGTATCTCCGGGTTGGATTTAGGTTTGATCTCATCTTCACCATAATAAGATAACCTCAACAACAATGGCGCAAGATCACGAATCATGCCATGATTGATGGCAAGACGCGAAATTTCATCTCTTATTGTTGTTACAGATTCAAGTATCTTATCATGTTTAACAAGTTGCAGAAACTTTTGTTCCAATATCAAAAAAGATGCTGATTTCATTCCAATATCAAAACTTTTGTTACATCTGAGATTTATCTCAAGATTTTCTGTCTTTCATCCCAATTTCCTTCAAGAACAAACCAGAGATGATGAAAGTTGAATACTTGATTTAGACTCAAGGGATTAAAATGTATGTTTATACCCTGAAGAATATAATGCTTCCACTATTAGTATAACGAATTCAGATTTCTGAATCCCTTTAGACCCTATAGAATCATCATCCATTGATGATGGTTTACGAGCAAAAGAACACAAATTCAAGAAAGATAGTTGTGAAAACGGATATTTGGTTGAATATAGTTGAATATTGTTGACGTATGAAATTGTGAATGTGTGATGAATTGAGTTGATGTGGTGATCTATATATATATATATATCACAAAAGACGCAACACACAACCACGGGCACTGGAGATGAAATCTGAGGGCGCGACGACAGGTGTAAAGGCGGCAAAAAGACCGGAGAAATGTCCAAAGACTTGGACGCAAGTCTGGACAAAAGTTTTGAAGATGTTAAAACATCAATTGATGTATACACCACCATTATGGAAGCACTAAAAGCTGAATTTGACACCTACAAGGAGCATGCCTTTGAACAGTGGAAAAGGAACTCGCGGGTTGTCATGACGGTTTGCAAAATTATCGCATTATTGCAAAATTAGATGAAAGAAATGATCACAAAGGAGCTGGCTCAACTTAAAAGCAACGTGGAAAAAGAACTCGCGGGATGTCATGACGGCTTTAAGGACCTCCAAGCTAAAGTCAATTTACCTAAACACGCTGTAGCAAACAAACGAAGGAGATCGCGTAAACATTACTTCCTCATGTTGGTATCGAAGTCACAGGGCCGAGACCGAGATGTTAGATTCGAAGGATGGTTACACTTATCAACATGATCGTAACACAACTCGCACCAATACATGATTCAAATCGAAACTTGAACTATGAATGTAAACCAAAACCGTGAAACACTAACCGAAAAACTATAGAAACAAACTTGACAAACTTCAAATTTGAATTGCATAAATCTGAATTGTAGTGTACATATAACTGAATGTTGAAACCCTAATTTATACTTGATGAACAGGTGTGTGTTGAAAGGATATGTCGATTGCATGAAGGGATGTGTCGATCCCCTAGAAACCGTTTGTACGGTTATAATCCTTCACACACACCTTTTCAAATACAAGCCCAATACTTAACTCTAATGGACTTTAACTAATAACCTTTAATGGCCTTAGGCCCAAACCGAAAACATAAACAATAAACATAAAAAGAGTAATTGTTCGACCCAATTAAACATAAATAAACAGTGTTTTTTTCTTGGATCTTGGATTGCGATGATTATTTTGATCTTCATTTTCCCTCCTAATCTTGTAGCCGTAGTCCGTCTTCGCTAATCGTTTTTTGCGTTGGTGACCTGGAGGACGATCACCAAGTCGGACTCCCCGTTGCTTTCAATTACCTTGACACCTTCATCGTCTTTTGCTTCACTTGAGCCCACTTCGCGCTTGTCACTTTCATCTTCTTTGTGCTTGTCCTTTATGAAGAAAAAATACCATTCCATCAATTCGATTAGCGGACGTATGCAACCTTCAACTCGTAGTCATCGTCATAATCATATCCGCAACATAAAGCAACTTTGTTCCATGTATCTTCTTGAACCACTTTCTTGAATCCACCATGCTCTTTGACACCTTTGTAAAGACTAAGCAAATCAACGAGTTTACTGTTTATTAGAGTTGGTGGCATTTCGCTTGTCTTGCAATTCCCATGTAACACGGTATTAACCATGTTATGATTTCTTCCATGCTAGCCTTGTAGAAACCTTTATGCTCCATCACTTCTTCGTGTAGGATGATCAAATCGAGCACGTCTAGGCAACTTTCAATTATGGTATTTTTCTCTATCACACTCGTCTTTGCGCTTTCAAAACCGTTTTCTTTTGCATCTCTTCCCTTGATTCTTGCGGGTTCTATTCCATGCCCTCTAAGTAGGTTACCAACCCAATTTCGCCCGCTTCGAATATTCAACTTCAACAATCTTTGACCCCGAAGTGCCTTCACCTAGTTTTTCTTTATTTTTCTTTCTCTCCTCTTAAAATTACTTCTCATAAAAATCTTCAACATATTCATGCAATTTTTCCTTTTCGTTGAGATATCCTTTCTCAAAGTCTAAGTTCTCGTAGAACTTATCCGAATACACTTCTTCGAGATCAACTTCGGACTTGTTTTCAAATATGTCAACACCTTCCGCTCTATCACCAAATATTTTCTTTAACGTACACGAATCACCTTCGGTAACAACTTCTATTCCTTGATACAACAATTGTTCTAAACTGAGAACATTTCGCTTCAACTTTGGCACGTAATTCACACAAGAAATTTTCTTATTCTTCCCATCAACCAGTACAAAAACTTTGCCGATTCCGTGTATGAACGAGAATTCCCTTCGTTTCTCGTTAGTCAAAATCCCAAAGTGTCTTTTGAACACTTTGAACAAGTTTCGGTTTCCCGTCATGTGAGTCCTGAAAGTAGGATCCACTACCCATATTGATTCCCTCTGCAAGTATCTTTCACAACTAATCACTATCTTCTGGTAACGGACATAG
Source organism: Scalesia atractyloides (assembly GCA_947069175.1). Taxonomy (NCBI): domain Eukaryota; kingdom Viridiplantae; phylum Streptophyta; class Magnoliopsida; order Asterales; family Asteraceae; genus Scalesia; species Scalesia atractyloides. The sequence goes on along the minus strand of CAMTDV010000013.1, from coordinate 69,983,013 downwards.
ATTGACATACTTACTTGGGCAAATGGAAGCAACGTGACCGAATTGCCTGCACGTGAAACACCGGATCCCTACCTTTCTTGGCCTTCCCACTGGTGCTGATTGTTTCATGCTGACCTTTTTAAAATAGTTTTTCGGAATCATTTTCTTGGGGAACTTTTCAATAGGCGACTTCCATGAACGTGAGGATGGCTTCCCCTACGCGTACTTAACCGACCTTCCGCTGCCCTGGCCGCACTTTCCTACATTCTTACCCTTGTCGCAAAAACAGGCACCGACCGATTTTGACTGGTTCACCCTCAAACAATCTTCGAATCCCTCGTCCTTCTCCTCCTTGATCTTGACAGAACCTTTGGCTCTGATACCACTATTGGTATCGAAGTCACAGGGCCGAGACCGAGATGTCGGATTCGAAGGATGGTTACACTTATCAACATGATCGTAACACAACTCACACCAATACATGATTGAAATCGAAACTTGAACTATGAATGTAAACTGAACCGTGAAACACTAACCGAAAAACTGTAGAAACAAACTTGATAAACTTCAAATTTGAATTGCATAAATTTGAATTTCGTGTACATATAACTGAATGTTGAAACCCTAATTTATACTTGATGAACATGTGTGTTGAAGTGATATGTCAATTGCATGAAGGGATGTGTCGACCCCCTAGAAACCGTTTGTACGGTTATAATCCTTCACACACACCTTTTCATATACAATCCCAATACTTAACCCTAATGGACTCTAACTAATAACCCAATGTTTAATGGCCCTAGGCCCAAACCGAAAACATAAACAATAAACACAAAAAGAGTAATTGTTCGACCCAATTAAACATAAATAAACAACGTTTTTTTTTTCAGATCTTCGATTGCGATGATTATTTTCATCTTCACCTCAAAGTTTAAAGTCCCTTAACCTACGTCGTTCATTGGTAAACGAGAAATAAAGGCTGCTGGAAGTCTTTGGAAAATGCTACAACATTTGGGTCCATAAAACACACTTACAAAAGTACGGAACACACTAGAATGGGCTGGAAATTCAGCTCTGAATGCTCCAGCAAAAACTCTATAGAAAAGCCTTAAATGGTCATGAAAGGGCTAAGATAGTTCAATTGAAGGGACTAGAAAATGCTAGTAAATAGGCTGCTAGAGAACTCTCTAGATCAACCCTTAATCACCAAAAATTGATGATATTTTGTTAGAATTATCTAGAAAGATATTTTGTATTGGATGTGCTAGGACAAGAACCATCTAGATCCTAGCCAACTAGTATAAACAGGCATCATTTGTAGATGTCCAACTCGTTGTAAACTTTCACTACTTGAAACTTTGTTCAAGTAATATAAAGCATATCTTTCTTGTAGTATTGCACTACAAAATCATTCTTGTGATCTCCCAACATAAAGATTTTTGCTGCCATAATTAACCAAACCTAACCGAAAAGCTTAATTTAGAAGCATTATAAGTGTCGCACGAGAGTCTAAAGAATTACTTCGTGACAAGTGGTACCATTATATAGGGTTAAGATAAAATGAAAACTCATACAAGTTGTGGAGTTGTGAGAACTTAGAGAACTCGGCCTTACGAAAGTTTTTTTCAATAAAAAAATTTCTCCAAAAATCATAGAAAAATCTAACTTTTTAAAAAAACCTAGTTTTTTTATTTACATGAGCCATAAATGCTCTTATCAGCTTTTTACGGCAGTTATTAGGGGCCGAAAACATCACTTCGGTTTTTTATGGCCGTCTTTGTAACATTTGAATCTAGGAGCGTGAAAAAAAACGGTGGTAAAACTCGCATGGGAAGGCCGATTTCTCTAAGTTCTCAAAACACATAGGAGTTTTCCCTTATCCAAATCCTATATAAATATATATACACAAACACAACGTCAGAAGCATTCTCAACCGTCGATGATGAATATTGATATGAATGGATAGAGCAGTTCGTAATAAAGTTCCAGTTTCTAAAAAGAGTGCCTAGGGCGAAATCATCCTTGATACGCATTTGAAAAATAAGTAGATGTTTAGGAGCTTATATCGTTAGATTTATGAGCCACATAGTGAACATGGCAATGTTTGTTAATGATGATTACATGTGATAACAAATCAAACAGAATGTGGGTCTATCATTATTAGGGGTGATTATACTGTGTGTATGTTTTGATCTTGGGTTTAAAAAGCGGATGCAATTTGATGCATTTTGATCCCAAAAACCGATGCATGATGCGTGAGTTTCACACATCAAATACCGAGGTCATCGTCATTAAAAATACAAAAAAATATTTAAAGATATATTTTAACTTTTAAACAATAAAATACTAATGCTTAGACCCACACGGGCACATCGAAACATCAAACGGATAGCATGACATATTAGTAGTCTTTGTTATGTTATATATTTGGTACAAAATTTATTGCCTTTGTCAACTTCCTTTGTAGTTGGTCCCAATTTTGTTGTTGATGCCGAAATGTGGTACGTTGCTAACGCTTCTTTTCAACGCCAAACATGTCATATTGTTGTTGTAGGCCGAAATTAATCACTGCGTATATAGTTTAGAGACATTGTTCAATGTGTTGCATAAAAAGTAATTGTTGTAAAGCAGTAAAGTATTTTGAACTTCAGAAAGTTAGATGCATATAGAATTGTTTCGGCTTGCAAAAAAGCTTCCTTGCCCAACATTTTTTTAATTGTTTTGCTTGATTTCATACTGCCTCATTCTCCATGAAACCAGTCAGTTCTACTATACACCATGTCAAACTATCAGATATTAAACCAATCAAGCCATATTATGAATTCAAATAAAAAGACTAAATGAAGAATGCGGGCTGCTAAGTCTTTGTTTGTTTTGAAGTTAGAATTAAAAGTTAAAATTACAAATACAATAAAGTGTTTAAAGTGTTTATTTTATGAGTCTTGATGGAGAGGGTGAAACCCGAGCTTTAAAGTGTTTATTTTATGAGTTTTTGTGCGTTTTAAGTTATTATATGCCATGAAGTGATAACTACGGGAAATTGTGGTTTTGCAGATTAATCGCTTAATTCGCTAGGCTTAGCAACCAACAAAGTGAACATAAGACTTCAACCGTAACCTATGGTTGGAGATAGTAGTTTACGGTCCAGTGAACAACAAAGAAGCAACAAATTTACACTGTAGCTTACGGCTTGTTGAGCTTAACTTAATGTGGAGGTTTCGGAAAAGTGCATGAAGTGGGTTTTCTAGGGTATAAAAGGAATTTTTAAACCTTAATAAAAGACACACTTCCTAAGGACGAAATTGGGGATCAAAGTAGCAAACTTTTGGTGATCTTCACCTCTCATCATCATAATTCTTCATCAATTCAAAGAACCGAACATGAATTCAATCTTTAATCAAGCTTTCGAAGATCACCTGACCGAGATGAGCGGCTAAGTCCTTAGTGGTTTCCTCCGGTGGAGGATTCGTGTAAGTGAACGGATTTTATGTGTTTGAATTGGTAATTAAACTTGGTAATCTAAACGTTAGATGCTTTTTACCATTTGACTTGATCAATTGACTTGTAACCGATTAGTTTTTCTCTAAAACTTAATTCTAATTCATTCAATTCCCGAGATTTCTAGTAATGGAGATATATTTTACAAGGGTTAGGGTTAGTAATTCCAATTGATTATTCTTATGATAATCTTTCATTGTGTTGCAATTGAAGTAAGTAGTCTTAGGGTAATCACAGTCAGTTAATCGAATTATCAATCATGTCTATGTGATTGTAAACAGTCAAACACATAATTGAAGTTTACTCTGAGTATAAAATCCGGAGGAACCATTGCTTTCACCTATTGATACAACTTGTTTTTAGTAATTCTTAGTTTAATCAAACACTCAAACAAACCGTTTTTATATTTTTGCAATTAGTTTTGATACTTAATTCATAACGCTTTCCACCATACTCCTTTGGATTCGATACCCTGCTTATCCTATCTATTTAGGTTATTTAGATTTTTTGCATCACATTCACGACAATCATCAAAATGGCGCCGTTGCCGGGGAGTCGTGCGCAAAGTGTTTTGCTTTAAGTATTTTTATAAAAGTAGTTAAAAATCCAAAAATAGTGTTTATTTAAGTTTCTTTCAGAATTACGCGTGGTTTCTTGTTTGTGATTGTGCAGGTGATTCTCAAAGTGTATGCATCATACTAGGAAATCCAGAAAGTCTTCACCGCTTGTATTTGATCCATAAATCGAGATGACAGTTCGTCAGACCCGCGTTTTGCATCGAGAAAACAAAATAGTACAATGATCGACACTCAAATAGATGGAGAAGTGGTCGGGAAATCCGGACAAGCAAACTGAAATCCCGCTTCCACAAACTCAGTTTTCACCAACTCCCACTCAACCTTCACCAAACACCTCTATACCATCTCAACCACCACCACAATCCACCCAACAAACCACCACCAAGTTCCACCAATGCCTCCACCACCATTTCCTAATCTAGATAACCTACCACCATTCTCAAATCAGCCAACATCGTCCCAATACCCGTCATTCACCCAACCATCAAATATTCAACATTCTTCACCATATGTGAGGATTGTTCCTGATGAAAATGTCATCCCACCTGACAAAAATCGACCCATTAACTCATCAACCACCTTCCTCTTCCAACCCAACCTTCACATTATCAGTCGACTCAGCCACAACAATTCTCATTCAAAGCTTCAATGTTTGATCACACTGATAGCTCAGGGGAATTTAGAGATCAGTATAGGGAATACGATAGTTATGTGGGTAATCAGGGCAATAGGAAAGTGGAGATGTAGGAGGTTTTGAAAGATATAACATGGTGTATGGGTTTGGAGAAAGAGTGAATCAAGATACATCTGGGTACCAACAACATGTTCATCAACCTGATCCAATCAATCAACAACCGGTTTATGCAAGACCATAAACACCCCAATACCACCACTGGTTCATGCAAGACCCATAAACATCCCAATACCACCACCGGTGCAGCAAATGCTGGTTCAACAAAGGCCACTTCCGAGAAACCTGGTTCCACCAGTCAACCAACATGAAGGCATTCCAAGAAGATATGATTAGGGACCGGTGCGGGGAATTTAGAGTCACTTTAAACGAGCCATCGCTAATAACCCCTCACCGGTAGTAATACCTCAACTACAAGGTCGATCATTTGAGGTAGGAGCACAGTCTATTCAAAGCTTGCACAAATATCACGGGTTAGCCATAGAAGAACCGTATCGACATATCGCTACCTACGATGCTCGTTGCAGCACCATTGGGGGTCAAGGCTTTACACCGGATGATGTGAAATTGGTGCTATTCTAATTCACGTTAGAAGACAAGGCACAACAGTGGTTTCATTCTTTGCTTTCGGCTTTTATCTTCACATGGCCTGATATGCAACAATTAATCTTGGATGAGTTTTACAATCTTCAGACAACCAGCAATGCTCATAGGGATATCCGAAATTTCCAACAACAATCTGGTGAGTTATTTCATGACGTGTTCAACCATGAAGTACAAATGTGGGAATTATTTAACGTGTTTCATGAGGGGCTAACACAAGAGGATGCATGGGACCTCAGCTACCTTTGGTACAAATTACAAGCATGTGGATTGGGATTATTTGGAGAAAATGGAAAGTACTTCAAAGAGAAAGGCTCAATCATCGAGAAGAGGTCGACATTCAGTGGTAAGGGCGGTAGAGAGTACACCTGAGGTCGGGAGATAGTGGCCAATGTGTGGACATTGTGGAGACTTAGGGCATATTTCAGATCAACACCCTAGTAATGTTGGTGGGTTTGAAGATGTGAATTTTGTTCCAGGTGGTGTAGTTGGTGGTAGGAACTTCAACATGAATTCCAGTACCTACCACCCGGGGCTTAGAAATCATCCAAATTTTGGCTCTAGAATGCGAATAACCAGCTCAACACGGGATTTCAAGGTAATAATCAAACAGGTGGGCAAAGAAACTTCGGTCAATCCCATTACCAAAAACAATAATAAAGGAGGATAATATGGATTCTCTAGTGCCGCGGGGGGTAATGAAATGATGGAAATGCTGAAGGCGATGCAGAAAGAGATGCAAAGGCGAAATTAATTGGATGATGCAAGGGCCCAAAAAGATGAAATTCGTGATAAGGTCATCCAATCGTTAATGACACAGATGGGACAATTAGCTAGTGAGGTAGCTATTCTGAAGAAGTATAACGGAAAGTTACCAAGTGATACTCAAACTAACCCCAAGAATGCAAAGAATATTCCTATCAGCGGGGTAAGTGTCCTTCCAAGGGTTACGTGAGGCACATGAAGAAAGAAGTGATGTAGATTCACGGGAGCCGGTCATCCAATCAGAATGGAAGTTCAAGATCCACAGAGCGTTGCTAGACTATGGAGCGGGGATGAGTGTCCTCCAAGGTAGCCTGTATGACCAGTATGACTTTGGTCCTCTACAAACAGTTGATAGCATGGCGATGTTTGCGGATGCGAGTTGGAAGCAACCCCGGGGGTTGTGAAAGACGTGGTGATCCAACTAGGCGAATTCTACTACTCGGTGGATTTTATGGTATTGGATTACGCGCCATTGAGGACATACGAGCAACCATGGTAGAGTTGAGCTGCCCATTCTTGCATACAGCAAATTCCCATATTGACTGCAGGCAAGGACTAGTCACTATGAGCTACAAGAATCGTAACTTGTACTTTAATGTTTTTGCAAAATCCATTAGTTACAATATTGTTGATGAACTGTGCTATATAGATGCTACTAATGAGTCTGTTACATGTGTGAGCAAGGATATGTCAGATGAGAATGGCATTGAGTGTTACAGGGCTAAGTTGAAGAACAACAGTGATCAGGTGAAAAGGGCGAATGTGAGAACGTCAGTGGATAATGGAAAACCACCACCTGATGGTGGGCATGAATTGGGAAATGAAGTTAAAATTAACCTCGACTTGCGTGAAGTTGCAAATCTCCCAAGCAACTGGATGGAATTATATGTTGAGAAGTGGGGAGGCAAGCAGTCATCTGGACCCCCTTAGTCCATCAGGTATGGTCTACGGTCCGGCTGAAAACCTTTAAACTTAGCACTCTTGGGAGGCAACCCGAGTATGTAGAGTATTGTATTTTTTGTTATTTTGGGAATATGGAAGAAACTTAACAAAGCTAGCTGAAGAGGTAGTTTGGGGTATGGATCTTTTCCATGTGGATTTTACTTTTTATTATCAAACTGTTTCTAAAGAAGGTCATTTACTGGGTAAGCTGGACCTAGTTGTTGGAAGGAAACCACAAATTGAACGGGTTACCTAGATTTTGGGGCGTGAATAACCCATGCATTATTGCGTTTCTAGTTCCCTTTTCCATTGATTCTATGAGAGTTTTAGAAAACTTATATAGAATCAATTTACAACATTGCTATGCTTTAGGTGTTTGTACCTACTACATTAAGGTTTTATTGTGCATTCCTTTTTCGTGTCCTAATTTTTTATTTGGTTTGTACATTCTTTTCCTTCGGTCACATGTCTATGTCCTCTTAGTTTCTTTTATTTTCTCTCTTGTTTTCAAACAGGCATTGTTTGGTCTTTATTGCGCTCTTTTATCTCTTTTATCTGGAACTTCACTTTGTTATGGTCCTTATATCTCATTATGAATTTTGAATGTGCTTAGAATAAATTTTCTTGATTTAACAAAATAACATAATAGGGAAGCACTTGACAAACCCACCTTGTGTTTGAGAAAATATAATCAATTATCCAAACCATAAGAAAATGGAAAAATGAATCTATAAAACACATCAAAACGATATTTTTATTTATTAATATGCGTGTATCGTGGCACAACTAAAAGTTATTGGTCAGGACAATAGGGAAGGGGATGGGCATGCCGATTGCATTGCTTTTGCGGATAATGGGCGAAGGTATTGGTTGTTTAGGGGCGATTAAAGTGATGAATATTGATGTATTCACATAAACAATCTTTATGCTCTATTAATTTCGTGCAACATACTGAATCTGGTTGTCCTCCTTCGTGCAAGGCAGGATAACATGCTTTTATGTCTAGATCTGGATTACAAACAAGAGCATGCACATTGTCCAAAAGAAGCATTTGTGCAACCACCATAGTAATATGAACAATCACCTTCTTCATTTTGTTAACTCCGAGATTTCAACTTTAGACCGGAACCCGAATAGATGGTATGTTGTGTGTTGTGTGATGTTTGGCTAATATATATACTGACCACCATCTTGATGCATGCAAAATAACTTTAATGAGATAATTAATTAAAATGAATATTTGGTATGACAATGTATTGAAGTAACGCATAAATTAAATTCATTGTGTTGTTACGCCTATGCAAATAAACTTTATTGAATGTGTTTCTAAATCGTCAATTTATATCAATTATTTTTGGTCAAATAAAAATAATAAATTGTTTATATAATAAAATTTAACTTAACCCATAACCAAAACTCATAAGCACTGTTTCATATAATGTTATTCAGGATTCCCGGTTTTTGTTCATTTATTTGACTAGCTTAATTTGCCCAAAATAGTTCATTTTATATTATCTGCATAACATGTGAATTCATTTGACTTGTTTGATTTGTATGGGGGCTGCTCTTAGCTAGGTGACCCATTTTTTTTATCCAGAGCCCACTTTCCCAGGTGACATTTTTTTTATATATTTTGTGTATAATTTGTTAAAAAAAGCCGTAAAATTAAAAACCACTAATATTTAGAACCCAATATAACTTTTAGCCTAGTTAACCTAATTATTTTTGTCCCATTTAAATCCATGTTTATTTAACCTAACAAAGCCTACATAACCCAATTGAAAAACTAAAATTTTAAGCCCAATGAAATAACACAATTTTTTTGACCAATTTGTATTTCCATAATACAGGATTATATTTTAGGGGTGTTAACTTTTCTAATCGCACATCATCACAACATCCTTGAATTCAATGGAATTATGAGGGACGACCCTGAACAGTAAAAATATGTTACTACAACGTGATATAGTTTGCTTGATTAACGCAAGTATAAATGTTTTTAGTTTTGTATTTTTTATGTTTATAATAACGTTTATGAATAAGTACCATATCCATTCTTATAGAAACTTATTCCATATATGTTCTCTTTGTAACAACTGTACACATAAATGACAAGGAAGCACATATTACCCCTGAATAAAGAAAAAAAAACCATGACATATCCACATAAACAAATTTAATGCTCATCTAATTCATGGCCACAAACTTGCTAGGAGTTTGCATAAAATGGGCCAACCCATATAACCCGAGCGGAATGGCCCGTTATAATCCGGTTACATAGCATATAGTACGGTTTGTGGTGTGCATAAAATAGGTTAGCCGGTCCAGGCCAAAACCCAACGACAGCCTACTGAACCGTTAAACTGACTGAGATCCGAGACCCGAGTCGTTGACTGAACTCGAAACTGAAGCTTGACGTAGACCAGAACTGAACCGAGTTTGGATCTGGGTTGAACCGGAGAGAGACCCGAGTGACCTGAACGGAACTGAGCCAGAGATCCAAAATACTGCCGCCGTTATTCAGCCACAACCACCTCCACTGCCACCGTCGGCCGGCCACTGTGCCGCCGACCGCGGCTTGTTGCTGCCATCAAAACCCAACCCGATCCAAAGTAACCACCACCCTACCACTTCATTCACTTCACATCAACCGCAGACAGCCACCACCGCCGCCGCCGGAGATCCGAGAGGGGGGTCGTCTGCCGAGTCACGGTGGCTGTCGCCACCCTCTCTCTCTCGCCGCTGCTCTCTCCCTCTCTACGCTATCTCTCTCTCATTTGCTATGTCTCTCTCTGTACGCTATCTCTCTCTCATTTGCTACGATCACCGTTTTTATTCGTTTTTCGATCCGGTTTCTACCGCGAATAATAAAATTCAATTACAGATCTAAATATATCATAATATATTAATGTCGAGACGTAACTCGAGTTCGTTGCTTCCGTTTTGTTGTCGGTGCGTTCCGGTTTTCCGCGTAACTTCCGCGTCGTGCTTTACCACGTTTAACGATCCAAATTTATCGCATAATTTTGAATGTACGATAAATACAAGTATAAAATTTGTATTTTTAGGCGTTGTCAGTATTTGTTTGGCATCAGTTTGCTTATCGTTCGATTTCACGTTTAGTGTCTTCGATTATCGCCAAATCGCGTGACGGGAAGCAAGTAGACGTTCCTAGGCTCTCCAGGGCCTGATCGAGTTAATTTACCTCTAATTAAGCTAGTTATGATAATATTATTGTTCATTACGCGCTTAATTTTGACCGGAAATTGTCGGTTGTCACATTCTCCCCTTGTTATAAAAATTTCGTCCTCGAAATTTAAGTTATGTTATCTCCTTAGATTTTTGTCATGCTTAGGTAAGTGTTAAAAATGCCCAGGTAAATAACCATGTAATCTCATCGAGACTTGTCTGGATTATATGAATACAATGATATACTGCAACAACATGAACCCACTGGGTCAACTGAATATGTTTTCAGAATCGATGCCAAGTGAACGAAACGTAAAGACATAGTCACCAAAGTGACTGAGTTTACATGGGTCATACAAATGAGAATCTCGACAATAAATTTCCAAGACATTCACAATTTGCAAATGAATTTCATAAACAATAGAAATTTCTACCAACGGAAACTAGCGTTGGTTGTTGGATTGGTGAGACCTTGAATCAACAAGCTCAACTGAATTAGAAACATGAAGATGATCTGTTAACTTTTCGAACCATAAGTTAACACTATTGAATTGCAAGGATATACCGAATTACAACCGAAGTTGGTGTATCATTGTCTTAATACATAGTTGCATTAAGACCACTTTCAATGATTAGCCAAGCTACAAGTTTATACCAACACCACAAGGCGTCATAGCCATTGAAATAATTCAATAATAGCGGTGACCAAACAAATTTACCGTGTTTACAATTAAATGAAAGGTTCAATCAAGTAAGTCCGATTATTTGTTCCAAATAAATCTCATAGGATTTTCAACTGAAAATGAAAGAACAAATAAATATGATTTCCGGTCGATCGTGGAAGAACAATAACTATCCCAAAATTTTCTACCGATGATGAAAGAATCGTTACGAGGTACACTGAAATAGACCATAAAGTTGTGTACCACCTCCTTAATACACGATTGCAATAAGGATGTTTTAAGAAAATGATCCAACAAGGGGGATTTAAAAATGAATAAATAATCAAGTAATTAAATCCGTACGTGAGTTTTGAAAGCGATGTCAGCGCAAGCTTCAACTAGTGGAACGCCACCACAAGGTGTCGTGGTCAACCAATGATTTAATAACGTGCAGACTGAACCAGTCTACTATGGTTCGAAACAAATGAATTGCTTGTTGATATTACTTTGAATATGACGGCCTCAATCCATCATATGAAATCCTTGAATTGACTTTGTACACTGTGAGCAAGTTCAAACAACTGAACTTGGTTTGACATAATCCAACAATAAATACGTGATTCGAACAAGTTTTGACAGGTTTACTACAAAAACTCATGTATGCAACTTGGAAAGAACATGAAATTTCAAGAATTCGTTGACTCGATATCAAGGAGTCAATACTCATAATTCTTGCAGGTCATATATGTAACATCCGTCGAAAAACGGGTTTTCAAAACCCGCTTCGTTTATTTAACGAATATCAAGTTATAAAATTTTGTTGCGTATTTATGATTAATTTTAATTTTAAACAATACATAATTAATAAACAAATTAGGATTTAAAAACAAAAATTGTTAAAAAGTGAAAATAAGAAAATTAAAAATAAAACAAGGCTGCCGGGATTCGAACCCGGGTCAGCCGGGTCAGCCAAGTCTTAACTCTCGTTCACCAAACCACTCCAGTCAATGACGCGCCCATTTCGCAGAAAATCAAATTCAGTCAATGACGCGCCCATTTCGCAGTCGCCGGAAATCCCGACGACTTCGCCAATAATTGACGGTTTCTATCGATTTAATGGAAGAATTAATCCTAACAACGGTTATAACCGATGTCTAAACCCGCGACATCAGTCGTAACCGCCGGAGAACAGCTGACCATGAACCGAGACTGAAATGAGACCCAATTCGTCTCGATTCTTCCCTATAAATACACCCACAAGTCTCTGGTAGCCTTTTCGCTCAAAATCGCACCTTTTCTCGAAGAAATTTCACTCGTCGAAATATCCTGCCATCACCGGACTTTCGCCGGAAAACCGAGACTCACCTTAAAATGGTAAATACCTCGACTCTTTCTGTTTCAATCCGTTGTTAGATTGTTACTAACTTCAATCCAACAATCAGAATCAATCCCAGACGACGTAGCCGGAATATTCAGCTCTCGCCGGAAAACCTCTGAAATTTCTAATCTCACGCTGTGAATCGGTATAATCATTCAAACTTCTGTTAATCCTTGTTTAAGTACTTCACTTTCATAACTAATCAAACAGAACTGTTAATTGATTCTAACAGCCGAAGTTCACAAAACAGAGCCGACGAATCTTTGCCGGAGTTCTGTGAAAGACACTGATCGGTACATCCTTTCCCCAAACTCTCTCCGTTCATTACTTTTCAATTACTTATAATGCTTGTTAATCGAATTAGACATGAAACAGTTGAATTATCATTATCTGTGTTCTTGAGCGAAGAAGACGAAGTTCGGTTATGTTATAAGATTAATTAAAATTAGTATTATGAACGGGTTAGACACACAGTCCAGCGGTGGACTGTGTGCAAACAATTACATACACGACGCGAGTTCGATTCCTATCACAACCTTAACATCTGAAATAAAAATGTTTTTTTTAGAAACCGAACCGGGTTAACTCAGTAAGATGTTAAGTATAATAAAAACCGGAATATTAACAAGGTTAGACACACAGTCCAATGGTGGACTGTGCTCTCTCGCCGCTGCTCTCTCTCTACGCTCTCTCTCTCTCTCTCTCATCTGCTCTGTCTCTCTCTGTACTGCGTATGTATACGGGTGTGAGGGTGTAACCGGTGAAGACGAGGGGAAGGGAGAGTGTGGGGTGTCATGTGGGGTGTCGGCCGGAAAACCGACCAGAGCTGAAACCACCGCGGTCACTGAAATCCGGTGATCGGATTTATAGGGAGAGAGAGGCAGAGATGTGTGCTAGGGTTTTAAGAAAAATGAGGGAAGCAGAGTTAAGAAAGTTTATATAGGTCTTGGGTTTGGTTAAGTGGGTCGGGCCTAAAGCCCGTCAGTGCGTATTCGAGCCCAAACACGAATTCAAGGCCCGTTATCGTTTCCCGATCCTCATGAAATATCGTAGCAGGTTCATTTAGCATTCAAAATACTTAAAATTTTGTCGAAGGTCGGTGTTTGACGCGATTGTTTGTTCGTTGCATTAAAGTTTGCGTGTTTTGTTACGATCACCGTTTTTATTGGTTTTTCGATCCGGTTTCTACCGCGAATAATAAAATTCAATTACGGATCAAAATATATCATAATATATTAATTTCGAGGCGTAACTCGAGTTCGTTGCTTCCGTTTTGTTGTCGGTGCGTTCCAGTTTTCCGCGTAACTTCCGCATCGTGCTTGCGATGTTCAACGATCCAAATTTATCGCATAATTTTGAATGTACGATAAATACAAGTACAAAAGTTGTATTTTTAGGCGTTGTTAGTATTTGTTCGGCATCAGTTCGCTTATCGTTCGATTTCGTGTTTAATGTCTTCGATTATCGCCATATCACGTGACGTGAAGCAAGTAGACGTTCCTAGGCTCAATTTACGTCTAATTACGTTAGTTATGATAATATTATTGTTCATTACGCGCTAAAGTTTGACCGGAAATTGCCGGTTGTCACATAAACCCATAGAATTTACAACATATACAAGATAATCATTACTTAGTATAGATTAAAAATAAAGTAATTCAATAATTGACACAAATCCATTGACGGCCACATATGTAAACGAGCAAGCTTTTAATAATATGTATATATATATATATATATATATATAATAGACAAATCAAGCTCAAGCTTGAAAACTACTCACGAGCTAGGCTCGAGATATATAGCTCGAAAAGATATAAGCTTTAGCTCTCATAAGTTAAACGAGAAAATTATTAGTTGTTTGCCTATATCTCTGAATGAAGGTTATTTAGAAGGGTCTTAGTCATCAACCTAAAAACTCATTACTGTAAAATAGGGGACATGCATGGCTGGCCCGAGCCTATTTTTTCCAAGGGTTATTGGATTTTATCACTCATAACTATTGGGTGTTAGCCACTTTGACTCACATCACTCCCAACTTAACACTTTGTCTATTGTGCCACTCCGCAGGCGAACCTTTCTTAGGGTTTGACTTGTGTTCTTGGTGATCTTAGGCTAACATTCTATGATTACTAATGACTGCAGATGAATCTGTTCTTAAAAGAAAAAAAAGGGAGTCAAAAACCATTCAACTGAAGTGACACAATACACAAAGTGTTAAGTTTGAAGTGGTGGAAGTCAAAGTGATAGTTGGGAGTGGCTGTGGCTAATACTTAATAGTTTGGGGTGATAAAATCTGATAACCTTTTTTCGATGGTCAAAACTTCTAACCTTTTTGTAGTTTACACACACATCTATATTTTAAAACAAAAGCTTATAAAATTTAAAACCCAATATGACTTTGGATCCATTAACATATATAGTTTTTGGCCATTTAACCCATTTTTTTAACAAATAATCCAATTTAACCCAATTGAAAACTTAAAATCATAAAGCTAATTAAACAAGAAAACAAATTTCACGAGGGCCTATCTTTTTATTGTTGCACAAGACTCCGAATTCTAAGAGGTGATCGTGGGCCCTGATTACATTTCCTGTAAAAGTAAGTCGGTTTCAAAAGACACTAAGTTCTATTGTAGGATTATATAAAAGTGGTTATAAGTGGTTATTAGTAGAGGAGAATGAAAATGTTATTGTTAATATGTATAATATGAAAGTGATTGTGAATGGAGGAGAAAAAAAAAGAAAATGATAAAGGTTTAAAAAATTTGATTTAATTGAAACTAGGTTTGTTTATGTCGTGTATTGCAGCGAAATGAAACAAATAACAATATTAAACAAACATTATTTAAAAATGAAGTATGTTGTTTAAAAAACTAAACCGTTAGAATCAATTCAGATTATCATCATCCCGTAAAACAATGCCAAATAAATGGTGAACACAATTTCATTTTTAACAACACTTTATATCAGAATGTAGAATGTGAGGGAAAAAAATAAACATAACTACGACTTGAGTTTTTAGGAAATAAATTAACGAACGCAAGTTATTAAAGAAAATCAAATTAATTGATAAAGATAATATAAAAAAAATAACTATTAGAAGCAAAATGTAAGTGACAAAGGGTATATGGTTTTAAAAAAGGAAAAAAAAGAGAAATATGTTAAAAGTTAAAGTAAATATAGTAATATAGTATTATAATACTAAAATAATAAAATATACAAAAAACTATACATTACTATAAAATTAAAATCACTATTTATCTTACTTCATTAACAATATATACTAGTGATTTTTTTCCCATGTTTCACGATGGGAATACGAATATTTGTTCAGTTCATTACGGTATTAACATTCCCTATAGTAATCAGAAAAACCTAACATAGATCAAAAACAATAAAAACGAATATCGACACTAGTACGGATGTTGTTTAGTTGATATTGGTTGGGTTTGTTTGCGTCCTATGTTTATTATTTTCAACATTTCCATATGAACTTCATTGAAACTGGCTATTGTGCCGCTATTGTACCAAACCGACCAAACAACATTTGTATCGGTACCAGTATTTATTTAACTGCTTTTGCTTTTGATAAATTAAGATCCTACTGCTACAAAACCGTACTAAACAGAGTAGCATAGGTATAGCGACAACTGTCACTTTCGGGTAATTTCGTACACTTAAACAGTTAATTATATGATACATATATGTGTTCTGAACGTCTAAACTGCATGGATTGCATGGCATACACCTAGAAAGCTTACTAAATACATTACATGATGCATATTATTTATTAGTGGTTACCATTCAAAAACAGTGCATCGGAACAATTAGTAGACTAGCTGCGTCAGCACAGTTTCAGTACGCAACAAAACAACAGAGTTAGGGATTAGATGAGAGTCCAACATAAACTGTATATTAAACCCCATGTGGGAAAGCAAGGATTAATGCTAACACTTTCCAGAAACTATACATGCACCGAAACTGTTCATAATATACACTAAACAACAATTCATCAAAATTCAGCAAAATACAACATCCACAAGCTTATGTAATATGTATAAATAGTGTTAAACATCATACACTACTTAAAAGATATTGGAAGTATTATTTAGCACCAAAACATATCATATTATACAAGTCATGAAAGTCAACGTTTTAACCGGCAACGAAACAAACACCCGGACACAATCTGCCACATCATATGAACTAGTTAACAATAATTTACCATCATCCAACTAGTTAAAATCTTTAAATACATTTTTTTGCTTAAAAATCCCTAAAATCCCTACAAGTTGCTTAAACCTCCGTTTAAGGACCCGTTAACGAATCTAGCACCAACTAAGCAACCGAACACGAACTAGACATAAAATATAAACTAGTTAACATTGTTTAACAATATTAAACAAGTATATATCACTAAACATCATAAATTACATCAAAAACCCTTAATACATAAAACCCCTAACTAAAACCCCTAAATCATAAATAAACTAACATTAAAACCCAACTAGACCCCCCCCCCTTTGCATGAGGACGGTCACACATGGGGCCCATAAGCCTCCATGTTGTCTACTAATGTTGGGTGATACCTTGTTGAATAAGGAAGCTTAGTGGAAGGAGATTAAGCATGTTGTTATAAGACCAACCTTATCCCAACATTATTATCTTCATCATTTTCGAACTCAAATCTCCTCCTTCCTTTCCCCTTACCTATGACCACCATAACACCACCATCACCTCCATTTTGTGTTCAATTACAAGCCATCCAAGGTCATCCTAAGGTGTCTCAAGGCTAATCAAGAAGGTGTCAAGTCTTGGAAGCTCAAGGACCTCTTCAAGGAGCTTTTATCCACCGTCTTTGCATCATCTTCATCAACTAGTTCATCTTGCCATTTCCCTAGCCATAAGAGCTAGTAGTGAGCCTCCAAATCTTTCATTTGATGTCTTGTTACTAGTGTATTGTTAATATATAAGTTACATCATCTAAAAGTTTCACCTTTAAAAGATGAACACATGAACTAGTAACACGATCTAAAGAAATGAAGATGTAATTGTTTATTTTGTGCTATGGATGATATCCATCATATGTGTACTTGCTAGAAGTATAAATCTAACAAGTATACACAGGGATCTTACAAGATCCATGATCAAAGTATTGATGAACTTGTTATACATGATAAATGGACTATTTAAAGTGGCTAAAATGATATATAATGTTCTTAAAATGTTGTATGAACAAGTGGTTAAAATGACAATAGTGTTGATGAACATGTTTTAACATAATGGATGAACTTATAAAGGTGGTTAAAGTGATTTGTGATGTTTTTAGGAATATATGTAAACAAGTTATTAAAAATATTTTTTAACAAAGTTAGTAAATATTAGTAACTAAACTCATTTTTAAAGATGGATGGACATGTTAAACCCAAAGTTAAAAGACTACATGTTTTGGTAAACTTTCAAGTTCATCATAACCTAAAAATGCATATATTATACTTGTTGAGATTATTGGGATTAATTTGATGAGTTTTGAAAGCTTAAACACATGTTTTATAAAATTTAAACACTTAGAAAAATATATGTTTACCAAGTTCTTACAAGGAAACTTGTTTAAAGGCCATAAACATAAAAATCCCCATCTTTTTGTATAAAATATAAGTCCAAGAAGTCATGGTTTTTTTTTTAAAATAAAATGGATATAAATATATATTGTTGGAAGTATATATATATTTAGTGATCATAAGAATCATAAGTTATGTGTATATTGTTTGTATTAGCTATATATAAAGTTAGGAAGTTGAAAATAATATACACCAACAAATACAATATTAGTGGCTGACAAAGAATTAGTAAAATATATAAATGTCCATAACCATACTAAGGAGACAAATATGGACACATTGGAAAATCGGACGATATAAGGAATTACAGACAAAAAATATATAATATATCGAAGCTTGGTAAATATTACTTTGAAAACCGAACAAGTAACAAAATATATATTTTACAAGTGTATAAATTATATCATGTTTTTTCGATGCTAAAAATATATTATTTTTGAAGTGTATACAAATATATATTCATAAACCTCCTAAAATATATTGTTTTGGTGGAAACTAAACATATATGTTTTTCTAGAATTTATCTTAAAGGTATATATTACCAACCATAAAATGCATATACTCATTTTGATATATCTTAAAATTTATATATTTTAAGTATACACAAAAGTGTGGCTAATAAATACAAGAAAATACGTATTCCTATATGTACAAAGACATATCCACATATACCCCTAACACTTGGTGAAAATACCATTATATAAGTATTATACACAAACATGAATACACAAATACTCACAATACAAGTATACCTATACATGGAAGATGCATATGTATATTACTTAACAAGTACAACACTTGGTCATGTGAACAAGAAAACCTATGCACATGAATAATTATATATCCATACATGTTAAAAATAATCTATTTTTAACAAACCCATCGCAATTACAAAAGGATATATAAAGTGGTGCAAACAAATATTACAAGTTAAGATATAATATTTTAACTAACACATCGAACTTGGGATTATATATAATTAAGAAGAATTATATATGGAACATATCCGATGATGGTATAGTCGAGGCAAACGGGTGGAACCCGTCTATGAGGAGTCATGAAACATATACATTTTACTCGTGCGAGGCTCAGAGTCTAGCGGGCTAGGCCCGTACATGCAACACATGCGTTGCAAGGATACATATATACTTGATGAACTATATCTATTGGCATCATACATCGAAAGTAAATCTAAGCGAAACAAAACGCTGAACAAGTCTTAACAGATACTTAAGACAAGAAACAAGAACATGAATCATTACGAAGACCGAAGTGTCTAACTAAAACCTAACGCATTGTAAGTTGTGAAACGAATTGAAGGAAATACTCGAGTTAAACAGAGAAAGCAGAAAGCAATCCAGTGAGTTCATGTCCCCCTTTTCATCTTAAATGTATTAGTGTTTTACAACTATCAGGGGGAAATACATGTCTATGGTATGATAAGCTAGGGAATGAAATAACTAGATCATGAGCGAATAGGGTGGGCGTAAGCACCACTAATCTTGTTTAAGACCACATTACAAAGGTTAGCTATAACGGGTGTTGGCGAGCCCCACTCTTGGTCATGGACCCATATGGAAGAGTGCATTTGTCGTCCCAGTCGAGGTTAATCGACTGAAATCGTCTAGGTTTGGATTCTTCCTATGTCGTCACACATATTAAGTCCTCTCAAAACATTAATGATCATGATTTCATTGACGCTTTACGTACCAGGTTTTTGTGACACAAAATATTACTTACATTTTATGGATTCAACTCATACAGTTAAAACACATGAACTCACCAACTTTTGTTGATTTTCAACTTATCATGTTTTTCCGGATATTAGTGGACCAATGCGGTGAATTTCGGTCAAGGAAAGCAAGTGTCAGGTCGTCATGTCAACTTTTGAAGGGTTTTTCCATTATGTACTGCATCCTTGCGGTTATATAAGGGTCGAAGCCTTATCATTTTAAAACTTGCATTTTGAATGTGTAACTTTCTGATAACTTATTTTCATCTTATGGTGTAAACAAAATACTTCACTCATGTTGCGTTTGGAAACATTTATGGCAATGGCATTGGAGCTTCTTTTTATTCATTTAGTTTGTTCACTTATATTGTATGCAATGAGAATCAATCAGAACACACCGCGCGCTTCCGCCTATGAACGAGTGTGACAGGTTGGTATCAGAGCTTCAATTGTAGTGAACCAGGATTCTTTCTCGAGTCTAGTCTACAATCACAGGATCCTCTCATGAAAACAATTTTTACATGAATAAGAGATTTTCATTGCATAAACATTACGCAAAGTCCACTACACAAACTCATTTCGAAACAACAAGCAAGGACATTTTCATGAGGTGAATTCTATGAGAAATATACACATTATATTATTAGTCTACGCATTATAAACAGTTTACAAGTTCAGCATATACAAGATAGAATGGATAGATGGGTTTTACCAAGAACGAAATACCTTGACTTTGAATTCTACTATTATTCTTGACTCGCATGATGAGATTATTGACCTCCCGTCTATTGCAGTGCTTATGGGGACGCGGTTCCTAAAACGAGACCCTAAGCTCGATTCAATACAAGATGGTTGCTTTTTCCCCGCGGACGTGGTGATGCCTGACATCGGTAGTGACAACGAGGCATAGGTGGCAGCCTTGGATAACAACTCTATTAGTCTAACGAGGTCCCTGTGGCTCATACTAATCCTAATCCTGATTGATGACACTCTTGTCCAGATAAGGAAGATGAAGTACTCATCTTGAAGGTGCCCCTCTAGTTGTTATTGTTAGGATTCTCTTCATTTCTACTTCGTCTAACATCGTGCCACTTCGTGAGTAATGACAACAGACGTTAGCACGTGGACCATCATGAAGGTCCCTTCTAGGTTGAAGGTATGAAAACAGTAGTGTCCCTTCTTTGATTGATCGTCTTCTTCAAACAGGAGAATGCTAGGGTGACCATGAAAGGCAATTTACTATTACGGGGGCCCATGAAATAACAATTTGTAGTAGCATGGGAATCGTAGTAGACTCTGCGGTTCAAGCTAATGGTCACTATTCATTCAAAATTCGTAAGATGCTACTTGAGATTCTTTTTTTTCATTCTTAGACCACTAACTAGGGGGGTTACTATAACACCCTAGAGAACAGGAAGACCACACGTAGTTGTTGGTACCTAACATTCAATCTATATCACGATGGCGGTTGAGATTAGTCATCTAAACAAATCTGGTCAGCGACCAAGGGAGGAAGTTTCCTCAACATTCTAGGATTCTTGTAGATGGGTTGGTTCCTTGGTGTCTATGGCACCTTATCTTATTTAGTAGAGCTGGTTAATATAAATTTTGTCGCTTGACATTAGTCTAGTCCCAAGGGTTGGTATGGCATGATCCATGCTGCAACTCCCTCATTGCATTTTATTCATTTATGGAAATTATAACAATCGGGCTAGAACTCGTGAAGCACAAGCGTTATTAATATATTCACCACATAGGCAGGTGCGGCGAAGGATTTTCCATACTTGGACGATCAAGGTCCATGGAGTATGGAATACATGCTGTAAGGTTGGAGATGACTGTTTGGTTCACCTCCCCGACGAATTATTTCTTGTTCCACTTAGACTTATGACCAATACACGCAAGAGGTACTACGCATATAGGTTGCGATTATTCACGTCATCTTTATTTCAAACATGTATGAACTGCATTCTTAAACTCTTAGTCGCATGGTAGACTATATCTGTCCAAATACAAGTCTAGATTTCCTTGATATTATGTGTCAAAAATAACGTGGCGCCGAAAAGGTCTACTCCCAAAAGGGGAAGTTAACCAGCATTTTACATATTAAGTGGAACTAGAGTTCTTATAGAACAACATGAGGTTGCCGAAATCGCACAACATGAGCTTAATTGAGATGACACTAGGTAGTCCAGACTGCGATAAATCGGGAACAGGTGGCACCGCCACATCCAAAGATGCAATCGCACAAGATTTTAATTCTAAGGCTTTTCTAGACTGTAAGCCGTGATACCTCGTTGGTACGAGAGGTGCGGTAGGTTATGTCCACTAAATAAAGACAATGAAGTCGGTTATCCATGCTAGTAAATGTATTCCTAACTAAACGATTAGGTAAATAAATAATCTCCTGCTGAATGCAACATTAACTTTGGTGGAGTCTCCATGTACAAACTTTAGGGAGTGATATAGCGAAGAGGTTATCATGGGAAGAACTTAAAGTCTTATGCAAGAAGAGTATTGCTTGCTAACTAGAAATTCAAAGGATGGAAACATAATTCTGGAGATTGACCAGAATTAAAGCCGACTTTGTTGGTTACACTCAACACTTTCACGATCTATCAAGGGCTGTTCCATACTAGGTAACACCCGAAGTCAAACGTAATGAGTGCTACAGTTGGGGTTTGGTCCATGAGATCCGAAGCATCATTACACTATCCTACCTTACCTCGATCACTCAAGCACTAAATCTCGTAGTTAGTCTCACGGTGGATGCGGTAAGAATAAGGGAAATTGTCAAAGAAGGGTGTTGAGAGGAAGGAAACACATGTGGAATCTACTAGCGATGGGGACACACTTGAGAAAGGTTCGAGAGTGAGTAACAAATGGAAGGAAACTCCCATGATGAGGAAAACGAAGGCAACTGCTGCCATAAGCGATGCCCGCACCAAGAAGTATGATGGTAACTTACCGAAATCCTAAATGTGATGAGCAAACTTTCATCATGAGGGCACCTGCGAAAGTGACAAAGGTAGAAGTGTGGTGACACCGTGCACAAAGCAGAAACTAGTGAAGAAGTAATACTCAACAAAGAACAATGATGTTTAAAAGTGGCACAAAGGTCCTTCAAACATGAACTTCTTATGAATGAATCAAATTGGTGAACAAGTGTGTGAGTGACTAGAACTATGGATACTCCACAAGATTCCGATGTTGTCATGAGTACGTTCTACTCTACAATCACCATGGCCTAAATTATTTTTATATACCAATGTCTAGCTTAGCCAATGTCTTTAGGTGTTAAGCATTACTCGAATTAGAGTCGTGTAAGTTAGACACACCTTATTCTATCAAGTTAGCTGATGGGGAATTAGCTGAGTCATGTGGAATCATTAAGGGTCACCAATAGGTTTCCTCTTAACCAACATTTCGCATCCATACTATTTAGTATCGGTGCGGATTTTAGTTTTATCTCCATAGAACTTAATATACACACACACATGGCCTAGAGCCAAGTAAGCTAGACGTCCCTTAATCTATAAGATTGGCAAATAGTAAACTAGTAGACTCAAAAGAAGTTATATAAGGATACACTTTGGGAACTTGGATATGACAATCCAATATCGATCTTTTACCCGTACAGTTGGGTAGCTCGACGTAGTAGTCGGAATGGATTGGCTATCCGATAATCGAGCCGAAATCGTGTGCCATGAGAAGATTCTTCGTATACTGCTACCGAATGAGGAGACCATTGTTATCCATAGGGAAAAGCGAGACACACCTTTGAGGATTATTAATTGCATGAAAGCCCAAAAGTGCTTACAGAAAGGTTATATAGCCTTCCTAGCACACATGGTTGACAAGTAGGCCGAGGAGCCTAAGCTTGAAGATATTCCCGTTGAAAAGGAATTCCCTGAAGTCTTCCATGAGGACTTGTCGGGATTACCACCACAACGTCAAGTCGAGTTTCACATCGATTTGGTGTCGGGAGCTGCACCCGTAGCCAAGTCTCCATATCGTTTAGCACCTTCAGAGATGCAGGAGTTATCCACACAACTTCAAGAGCTGTTGGATAAGGGATTCATTCAACCAATCTTTTCGCCTTGGGGAGCTCCAATTTTATTTGTGAAGAAAAAGGATGAAACATTTAGAATGTGTATAGATTACGGAGAGTTGAATAAACTCACTACCAAGAATCGGTACCCACTACCAAGAATTGATGACTTGTGTCAACCAACTGCAAGGATCGAGTTTCTACTCCAAGATAGACTTAAGGTCTGGATATCACCAGTTGTGGATACAAGAAGAGAGCATACCGTAGACGGCTTTTAGAACTCGTTATGGTCACTACGAGTTTCTCGTTATGCCTTTTGGCTTAACAAACGCACAGGCAGTTTTTATGGATTTTATGAATCGTGTGTGCAAGCCGCATCTCGACAAATTTGTGATAGTATTTATTGACAATATATTAATATATTCACGGTCGAAGGACAAGCACGAGCAACATTTGAGAACCATTTTGGAACTACTAAAGAAAGAGAAACTCTACGCAAAGTTTTCTAAGTGCGAATTTTGGATTCGCGAAGTGCAATTTCTCGGACAAGTGGTGAACGAGAAAGGTATTCATGTACATCCATCAAAGATTGAAGCAATCAAGAATTGGAAAGCGCCCAAGACTCCAACCGAGGTTCGACAATTTTTGGGTTTAGCGGGCTATTATCAGAGATTTATTGAGAACTTTTACAAAGTTGCTCAACCACTAACCTCACTCACGCAAAAAGAAGGATGTTTGATTGAGGAAAAAATGGAAGAGGCGTTTCAACTTCTAAAGAATAAATTATGTGATGCACCGATTCTATCACTTCTTGATGGTACCGATGACACGTGGTATACTGTGATGCTTCGCATCAAGGATTAGGTTGTGTGCTTATGCAACGAGAAAAAGTCATTGCGTACGCGTCGCGCCAACTAAAGATTCATGAGAAGAACTACACCACACATGACCATGAGTTAGGCGCGGTAGTATTTGCTTTGAAATTTTGGCGACACTATCTATATGTTACACAATGTACTATATTCACGGATCACAAAAGTCTTCAACATATATTTAATCAAAAAGAGTTAAATATGCGTCAACGACGTTAGGTTGAATTGTTGAATGACTATGATTGTGGAATCAAATACCATCCGGGCAATGCTAACGTTGTAGCAGATGTCTTGAGCCGCAAGGAGCGAGTTAAAACCTTAAGGATTCGAGCTCTTGAGATGACAATTCAAACGAACTTTACCACACATATTCATACGGCACTAGAAGCACTCAAGGAAGAACATATCCAAGCGGAATTTCTCCAAGGCATGGAGAAACAATTAGTGCCAAAGGAAGATGGAACTTTATACCTTATGGGTCTAATTTGGTTCCACTTTTTGGCGGTCTTCGGGAAGTAGTGCTGGAAGAAGCACACAAGTCTAAGTACTCAATCCATCCGGGTTCGGATAAAATGTACCAAGATTTGAAGGAATTTTATTGGTGGCCTAACCTCAAGAGCGACATCGCAACTTATGTTGGTAAATGTTTAACTTGTGCAAAGATAAGGCCTAGTATCAGAAACCTTTGGGATTGTTACAACAATCCGAGATTCCTGTATGGAAATGGGAACAAATATCCATGGACTGCATTACAAAATTCCCAGAACCTCAAGAGGTCACAACATGATTTGTGTAATAGCGGATAGATTGACAAGTCCGCACATTTTCTACCAATTCGCAAGAAAGACAGCACAGAGAAATTAGCCGAGCTATATCTTAGAGAAATAGTGGCTCGTCATGGAGTGCCTATTTCTAACACCTCAGACCGAGACGGTCGTTTTTGTGTCAAGAATTTGGCAATCTTTTCAAAGGGCCTTTGGATCTCGACTAGATCTAAGCACGGCCTTCCATCTACAAACCGACGCCAGAATGAACGGACCATCCAAATGCTTGATGACATGCTTTGTGCATGTGTGATGGATCTAGGCGGATATTGGGATACTCACCTAGTTCCCTATAACAACAGTTCCCATACAAGCATACAAGCCGCACCGTTCGAAGCTCTTTATGGTCGAAAGTGTCGCTCTCCGCTATGTTGGGCGGAAGTTGGCGACAAACAGTTAATTGGTCCTGAATTATTCCAAGAGACTACCGATAAGATATTTCAAATCCGAGAACGTGTCAAGGCAGCTCATCATCGACAAAAGAGAGCTACGTGGACAATAGAAGAACCATTATCCTTCGAGGTCGGAGACAAGGTTTTGTTGAAAGTCTCGCCTTGGAAGGGCGTAACCAGATTTGGTAAGCGCGGGAAGCTTAACCCACGGTACATGTTGAAATTACTGTTTCCTACAAGTTGAAATTACCTGATGAACTTAGTCATATTCATGATACATTCCATGTGTCAAATCTCAAGAAGAGCCCAACGCAAGAAAAAAGTTATCATCCTTGTGGAGGAGATTCATATAGACGATAAACTCCAATTTACTGAAGAAACCCGTTGAGGTTATGGACTGGAAAGTCCAGAAAACTAGGAGAAGTCGTATCAAGTTAGTTAAAGTTGTTGGAACTCAAGACACGGACCCGGGTATACTAGGGAACGTGAGGATCAAATCAAAGCCAATACCCCTCACCTGTTTGAGAAGACTCCTACAACGGATGACTCAGCTTGAATTTCGGGACGAAATTCTTTTAATCGGGGGCAGTATGTGACAACTGTCACTTTCGGGTAATTCCGTACACTTAAATAGTTTATTATATGATACAATTATGTGTTTTGAACGTCTAAACTGCATGGATTGCATGGCATACACCTAGAAAGCGTACTGAATACATTACATGACGCATATTATTTGTTTAGTGGTTACCATTCAGAAACAGTCTAAAAACAGTGCATCAGAACAATTAGTAGACTGGTGTGTTCGCACAGTTTCAGTACGCAACAAAACAGTAAAGTTAGGGCTTAGATGAGAGTCCAACGTAAACTTTTATATTAAACCCCATGAAGGAAAGCAAGGATTAATTCTAACACTTTCCGGAAAATATACATGCACTAAAACTATCCAAAATATACAGTAAACATTCAATTCAGCAAAATACAACATCCACAAGCTTATGTAATATGCTAAAATAGTGTTAAACATCATACACTACTTAAAAGATATTGGAAGTATTATTTGGCACCAAAACATATCAATTATACAAGTCTTGAAAGTTAACATTTTAACGAACCGGCAACGAAACAAACACCCGGACACAATCCGACACATCATATGAACTAGTTAACAATATTTTAACATCATACAACTATTAAAATCATTAAACACATTGTTTTGCTTTAAAATCCCTAAAATCCCTACAAGTTGCTTAAACCTCCGTTTAAGGACCCGTTTAGCAACCGAACACGAACTAGACATAAAATATAAACTAGTTAACATTGTTTAACAATATTAAACTAGCATATAGCACTAAACATCATAAATTACATCAAAAACCCTTAAATACATAAAACCCCTAAATCCTAACTAAACTAATTAACTAAAATAAAAACCGAACTAGACCCCCCCCTTTTCATGAGGACGGTCACACATGGCCCCACAACCCTCCATGTTGTCTCTTAATGTTGGGTGATACTTTGTTGGATAAAGGGGAAGTTTATTGGAAGGAGATTAAGCATGTTATAATACCAACCTTAACCCAACATTATCATCTTCATCATTTTTAAACTCAAACCTCCTCCTTCCTTTCCCCTTACCTATGACCACCATAACACCACCATCACCTCCATTTTGTGTTCAATTACAAGCCATCCAAGGTCATCCTAAGGTGTCTCAAGGCTAATCAAGAAGGTGTCGAGTCATTGGAAGCTCAAGGACCTCTTCAAGGAGCTTTTATCCACCGTCTTTGCATCATCTTCATCAACTAGTTCATCTTGCCATTTCCCTAGCCATAAGAGCTAGTAGTGAGCCTCCAAATCTTTCATTTGATGTCTTGTTACTAGTATATTGTTAATATATAAGTTACATCATCTAAAAGTATCACCTTGAAAAGATGAACACATGAACTAGTAACTTGATCTAAAGTAATATAATGAAAATATAATGAAGATGTAATTGTTTATTTTGTGCTATGGATGATATCCATCATATGTATACTTGCTAGAAGTATAAATCTAACCAAGTATACACATGGATCTTACAAGATCCATGATAAAGTATTGATGAACTTGTTATACATGATAAATGGACTATTTAAAATGGCTAAAATGATATATAATGTTCTTAAAATGTTGTATGAACAAGTTGTTAAAATGACAATAGTGTTGATGAACATGTTTTTAACATAATGGATGAACTTATAAAGGTGGTTAAAGTGATTTGTGATGTTTTTAGGAATATATGTAAACAAGTTGTTAAAAATGTTTTTTAACAAAGTTAGTAAATATTAGTAACTAAACTCATTTTTAAAGATGGATGGACATGTTAAACCCAAAGTTAAAAGACTACATGTTTTGGTAAACTTTCAAGTTCATCATAACCTAAAAATGCATATATTATATTGTGAGAATAATTTGATGAGTTTTGAAAGCTTAAACACATGTTTTAAAACATGTGAAACCTCTTAAATCTAGGGAGACTATGACAAAATTTTTATTAAATTTAAACATTTAGAAAAATATATGTTTACCAAGTTCTTACAAGGAAACTTGTTTAAAGGCCAAAACATAAAAATCCCCAAGTTTTTGCATAAAATATAAGTCCAAGAATTCATGGTTTTTTTCTAAAAATAAAATGGATGTAAATATATATTTTTGGAAAAATATATATTTAGTGATCATAAGAATCACAAGTTATGTGTATATTGTTTGTATTAGCTATATATAAAGTTAGGAACTTGAAAATAATATACACAAAAAAAATACAATAATAAGTGGCATACAAAGAATTACAAAAATATATAAATATCCATAACCACACCATGGAGACAAATATGGACACATTGGACAATCGGACGATATAAGGAATTACAGACTAAAAATATACAATATATCGAAGCTTGGTAAATATTACATTCAAAATCGTACAAGTGAAAAAATATATATTTTACAAGTATATAAATTATATTATGTTTTGTCGATGCAAAAAATATATTATTTTTGAAGTGTATACAAATATATATTTCATAAACCTCCTAAAAATATATTGTTTTGGTGGAAACTAATAATATATTTTTTCCAGAATTAATCTTAAAGGTATATATTTTTTTGGGATACATACACTTACCAACCATAAAATACATATACTAATTTGGATATATCTTAAAATTATATATTTTTAAGTATACACAAAAGACATATCCACATATACTCCTAACACTTGGTGAAAATACCATTATACAAGTATTATACACAACCATTAAAATACAAACATGATTACACAAATACTCACAATACAAGTATACCTAAACTTAGGAAGATGCATATTTATAATACTTAACAATTACAACACTTGGTCATGTTAACCATAAAATCTATGCACATGAATAATTATATATCCATACATGTTAAAAGTAGATTATTTTTAACAACCCATAGCAATTACAAAATGATATATATAGTGGTGCAAACAAATATTACAAGTTCAAATATAATATTTTAACTAACACATCGAACTTGGGATTATATAATTAAAAAGAATTATATATGGAACATATCCGATGATGGTATCGTCGAGGCAAACGGGTGGAACCCGTCTATGAGGAGTCATGAAACACATACATTTTACTCGTGCGAGGCATGGAGTCTAGCCGGCTAGACCCGTACATGCAACACATGCTTTGCAATTATACATATATACTTGATGAAGTATATCTATTGGCATCATACATCGAAAGTAAATCTAAGCGAAACAACACACTAAACAAGTCTTAACAAATATTTAAGACAAGAAACAAGAACATGAATCATTACAACGACCGAAGTGTCTAACTAAAACCTAATGCGTTGTAGGTTGTGAAACGAATCGAGGGAAATACTCGAGTTAAAAGAGAAAGCAGAAAGCAATCTAGTGAGTTCATGACCCCCTTTTCGTCTTAAATGTGTTAGTGTTTTACAACTATCGGGGGGAAATACATGTCTATGGTATGATAAGCTAGGGAATGAAATAACTAGATCATGTGCGAATAGGGTGGGCGTAAGAACCACTAATCTTGTTTAAGACCACGGTACAAAGGTTAGATCTAGCGGGTGTTGGCGAGCTCCACTCTTGGTCATGGACCCACACGGAAGAGTGCATTTGTCATCTCAGTCGAGGTTAATCGACAGAAATCGTCTAGGTTTTGATGCTTCCTATGTCTCCACACATATTAATGTCCTTGCAAAACATTAATGATCACGATTTCATTGACGCTTTACATACCGGGTTTTTATGATACAAAATACTACTTACATTTTATGGATTCAACTCATACAGTTAAAACACAAGAACTCGCCAACATCTGTTGATTTTCAACTTAACATGTATTTTAGGAAATTAGTGGACTAATGCGGGGAATTTCGGACAAGGAAAGCAAGTTCCAAGTCTCCATGCCAACTTTTGAAGGGTTTGCCCATTATATACCGCCTCCTTGCGGTGATATAAAGGTTGAAGCCTTATCATTTTAAAACTTGACATTTTGAATGTGTAACATTCTAACAACTTATTTTCATCTTATGGTTTGTAAACAAAATAATCAACTCATTTGCGTTTGGAAACATTTATGGCAATGGCATTGGAGCTTGTTTTTGTTCATTAGTTTGTTCACTTATATTGTATGCAACAGATCACACCGTGCGCTTCCGCCTATGAGCGGGTGTGACATGTATTAATTTTATGGTTTCTTGTTTGATAACAAATATTGTGTCACTACTGTAGTGAAATAAACCAAAACCAACATAACATCAGTTTGGCACCGCTATTAATTTTTATTTCTTTTTTCTTTCAATAAACTACATAGTTTTGCTAACATACCATACAAAACAACATCAGTACTGATATCTATATTCATTTTTAGGATTTTTGATTTAAAAAATCTTTAAAAAATCTAAAAACACTGATCATGCTAAGTTTGTATTAATATGTACTAGTGAAATTCTCCCGTGCTTTGCGGTGGGTATTCAGTCGGTAATTGGTATTTATAGGATTCTTTATGGCTCGACACTCACTATAATAATCGAAATAGAAAACCTTACATCAAAGATATTAAACCAAACAAGCCATAGTATGAATTCAAATAAAAACTCTAGATGAAGAATGTGGGCTGCTAAGACTTTGTTTGTTTTGAAGTTAGACTTAAAAGTTAAAATTACAAATACAATACAAAAAAACTTTAATAGAAATTTTACCTTGGACATGGATAACGTTTTTGGTACTTGATGGAGAGGGTGAAACCCGAGCTTTAAAGTGTTTATTTTATGAGTTATTGTGCTTTTTAAGTGATTATATTCTTTCAATGGGATAACTACGAGAAATTATTGTTTTGCAGATTAATCGCTTAATTAGTGAAGTTAAAGTGGTTAGAGACGAAGTAGAACACATGGATGATAAACAAGGCACGCATGAGTATTCGGGATTTTTTTTGGGCTGGAAGATACCTTAGAGGCATGAGAAATGCGAAGGAATGAAGTCCGAGGGCAATCTGGTAATTATATGAAAGTTGGAATATTGAAGATTAAAGAAGTTGGAAATCTCATAGTACGTTACGGTGGGATGATAGTAACCTACGGCTGGGCTTGGCTACCAACAAAGTGAACATCAGACTTTAATAATTACCTACGGTTGAAGACAATAGCTTATGGTTCAGTGAACAACAAAGAAGCAGCAAATTTACACTGTAGCTTACGGCTAGTTGACCTTAGCTTACTGTGGAGGTTCCAGAAAAGTGCATGAACTGGTTTTTCTAGGGTATAAAAAGAATTTTTAAACCTTAATAAAAGACACACTTCTAAGGACGAAATTGGGGATCAAAGTAGCAAAATTTTGGCGATCTTCACCTCTCATCATCATAATTCTTCATCAATTTAAAACACCGAACATGAATTCAATCGCTAATCAAGCTTTCAAAAGATCACCTGACCGAGACGACCGGCTAAGTCCTTAGTGGTTTCCTCCGGGTGGAGGATACGTTTAAGTGAATGGATTTTATGTGTTCGAATTTGTAATTGAACTTGGTAATCTAAACATTCGATGCTTTTTACCATTCGAACTGATCAATTGACTTGTAACCGATTGGTTTTTCTTAAACTTAATTCTAATTCATTCAATTCCTGAGATTTCTAGTAATTGAGATATATTTTAAAGGGTTAGGGTTAGTAATTCCAATTGATTGTTCTTATGATAATCTTTCATTGTGTTGCAATTGAAGTAAGTAGTCTAAGGGTAATCACAGTCAGTTAATCGAATTATGCAATCATGTCTATGTGATTGTAAACAGTCAAACACATAATTGAAGTTTACTTTGAGTATAAAATCCAGAGGAACCATTACTTTATCCTATTGTTAAGCTCGTTTTTAGTAATTCTTAGTTTAATCAAACACTCAAACAAACCGTTTTTATATTTTTGCAATTAGTTTTGATACTTAATTCATAACGCTTTCCACCATACTCTTATGGATTCGTTACCCTGCTTATCCTATCTATTTAGGTTATTTAGGT
Source organism: Scalesia atractyloides (assembly GCA_947069175.1). NCBI lineage: Eukaryota > Viridiplantae > Streptophyta > Magnoliopsida > Asterales > Asteraceae > Scalesia > Scalesia atractyloides. The sequence goes on along the minus strand of CAMTDV010000013.1, from coordinate 69,950,658 downwards.
TTTTTTGCATCACATTCACGACAATCATCAAATGGTCTGCGCAAATGTTTTGCTTTAAGTATTTTTTTAAAAATAGTTAAAAATCCAAAAATAGTGTTTATTTAAGTTTCTTTAGGAATTACGCGTGGTTTCTTGTTTGTGATTCTGCAGGTGATTCTGAAAGTGTATGCATCATACTAGGAAATCCGGAAAGTCTTCACCGCTAGTATTTGATCCATAAATCGAGAGGACAGTTCGACAGACCCGCGTTTTGCATCCAGAAAACAAAATAGTGCAATCACCGACACTCAAACAGATGGAGAGTTTCGGAAATCCGAACAAGCAAGCTAAAAACCCTCTTCCACAAACTCAGTTTTCACCAACTCCCACTCAACCTTCACCGAACACCTCTATACCATCTCAACCACCACCATAATCCACCCAACCAACCACCACTCAAGTTCCACCAATGCCACCACCACCATTTCCCATTCTAGATAACCTACCACCATTCTCAAATCAGCCAACATCGTCCCAATACCCATTATTCACCCAACCATCAAATATTCAACATTCTTCACCATATGTGAGGATGAAAATGTCATCCCACCTGACCAAAATCGACCCATTAACTCATTAACCACCTTCCTCTTCTAACCCAACCTTCACATTATCATTGACTCAGCCACAACAGTTCTCATTCAAAGCTTCAATGTTTGATCACAGAGATAGCTCAAGGGAATTCGGAGATGAGTATGAGGAATACGATAGTTATATGGGTAATCAGGGCAACAGGCAAGTGGTGAATGTGGGAGGTTTTGAAAGAAATAACATGGGGTATGGGTTTGGAGAAAGAGTGAATCAAGTTACATCTGGTACCAATAGCATGTTAATATACCTGATCCAATCAATTAACAACTTGTTCATGCAAGATCCATAAACACCCCAATACCACCATCGGTTAATGCAAGACCCATAAACATCCCAATACCACCACCGGTGCAACAGATGCCGGTTCAACAAAGTCCATTTCCGAGAAACCTGGTTCCACCGATCAACCAACCCGAAGGCAATCCTAAAAGATATGATCAGGGACTAGTTCGGGGAATTGAGAGTCACTTTAAACAAGCCATCGCTAATAACCCCTCACCGGTGGTAATACCTCAACTATGAGGTCGATCATTTGAGGTACGAGCACAGACTATTCAAAGCTTACGCAAATATCACGGGTTATCCATAGAAGAATCGTATCGACATATCGTTGCCTACGATGCTCGTTGCAACACCATTGGGGGTCAAGGCTTTACACCCGATGATGTGAAATTGGTGTTATTCCAATTCACATTAGAAGACAAGGCACAACAATGGTTTCATTTTTGCTTTCGGCTTTTATCTTCACATGGCCTGATATGCAACAATTATTTCTGGATGAGTTTTACACTTCTCAGAGGACCAGCGATGCTTAGAGGGATATCTGAAATTTCCAACAAAAATCTGGTGAGTTATTTCATGACGCGTTCAACCGGTTCAAGATGTTGTTGAAGAATTGCCCACACCATGGAGTACAAATGTGGGAATTATTTAAAGTGTTTCATGAGGGGCTAACAAAATAGGATGCACGGGACCTTAGCTCGATATGAAATGGTACCTTTGGTACAAATTGCAAGCATGTGGATTGGGATTATTTGGAGAAAATGGCAAGTACTTCAAAGAGAAAGGCTCAATCATCAAGAAGAGGTCGACATTCAGTGGTAAGGGCGGTAGAGAGCACACCTGAGGTCGGAGATAGTGGCCAATGTGTGGACATTGTGGAGACTTAGAGCATATTACCGATCAATGCCCTAGTATTGTTGGTGGATTTGAATATGTGAATTTTGTTCAAGGTAGTGGAGGTGGTGGTAGGAACTTTAACATGAATTCCAATACCTATCACTCGGGGCTTAGAAATCATCCAAATTTTGGCTCTGGGAATGCGAATAACTAGCTCAACCCAGGTTTTCAAGGTAATAATCAAACATGTGGGGAAAGAAACTTCGGTCAATCCCATTACAAAAACAATAATAAAGGAGGATCATCTTGATTCTCTAGTGCCGCGGGGGGTAATGAAATGATGGAAATGCTGAAGGCGATGCAGAAAGAGATGCATAGGTGAAATTAATTGCATGATGCAAGGGCCCAAAAAGATGAAATTTGTGATAAGGTCATCAAATCGTTAACGACGCAGATGGGACAATTAGCTAGTGAGGTAGCTAATCTGAAGAAGTATAACGGGAAGTTACTAAGTGATACTCAAACTAACCCCAAGAATACAAAGAACATGCCTATGAGTGGGGTAAGTGTCCTTCCCAGGGTTACGTGAGGCACATGAAGAAAGAAGTGAAGTAGATTCAGGGGAGCCGGTCATCCCAATCCAAATTGGGAAGTTTAAGACCCATAGAGCGTTTCTAGACTATGGAGCAGGGATGAGTGTCTTCCAATGTAGCCTGTATGACTAGTATGGCTTTGGTCCTCTACAAGCAGTTGATAGCATGGCGATGTTTGCGGATGCGAGTTGGAAGCAACCCCGGGGGGTTGTGATAGACGTGGTGATCTAACTGGGCGAATTCTACTACTCGGTGGATTTTATGGTATTGGATTACGTGCCATTGAGAACATACGAGCAGGCATAGGTAGAGTTGAGCCGCCCATTCTTGCATACAACAAATGCCCATATTGACTGCAGGCAAGGACTAGTCACTATGAGCTACAAGAATCGTAACTTGAACTTTAATGTTTTTGCAAAATCCATTACTTACAATATTGATGATGAATTGTGCTATGTAGTTGCTACTAATGAGTCTGTTACGTGTGTGAGCAAGGATATGTCAGATGAGAATGGCATTGAGTGTTACAGGGCTAAGTTGAAGAACAACGGTTATCAGGTGAAAAGGGCGAATGTGAGAACGTCAGTGGATAATGGAAAACCACCGGATGGTGGGCATGAATGGGGCAATGAAGTTAAAATTGACCTCGACTGGTGTGAAGTTGCAAATCTCCTAAGCAACTGGATGGAATTAGATGTAAAGAAGTGGGGAGGCAAGCAGTCATCTAAACCCCCTTGACTCCGTCAGGTACGGTCTGGCTGAAAGCCTTTAAACTTACCGCTCTTGGGAGGCAACCCGGGCATGTAGAGTATTGTATTTTTGGTTATTTTGGGAATATGGAAGAAACTTAACAAAGCTAGCCGAAGAGGTAGTTTGGGGTATGGATCTTTTCCATGTGGATTTTACTTTTTATTACCAAAGTGTTTCTAAAGAAGGTCATTTACAGGGTAAGCTGGACTTAGTTGTTGGAAGGCAACCACAAATTGAACGGGTTACCTAGATTTTGGGGCGTGAATAACCCATGCATTATTGGGTTTCTAGTTCCCTTTTCGATTGATTCATATGAGAGTTTTAGAAAACTTATATATAATCAATTTACAACATTGCTATGCTTTAGGTGTTTGTACCTACTACATTAAGGTTTTATTGTGCATTCCTTTTCTGTGTCCTAATTTTTTATTTGGATTGTACGTTCTTTTCCTTCGGTCGCATGTCTATGTCCTCTTAGTTTCTTTTATTTTATCTCTTGTTTTCAAACAGGCATTGTTTGGTCTTTATTGGCTCTTTTATCTGGATCTTCTCTTTGTTATGGTCCTTATATCTCCTTATGAATATGCTTAGAATAACTTTTCTTGATTTAACAAAATAGCATAATAGGGAAGCACTTAACAAACCCACCTTGTGTTTGAGAAAATATAATCAATTATCCAAACCATAAGAAAATGGAAAAAAGAATCCATAAAACACATCAAAACGATATTTTTATTTATTAATATGCGTGTATCATGGCACAAGTAAAAGTTATTGGTCAGGACAATAGGGGAAGGGGACGGCATGCCGATGGCATCGCATTTCGCGGACAATGGGCGGAGGTATTGGTAGTTCAGAGACTATTGATGTATTCACATAAACAATCTTTATGCTCTATTAATTTCGTGCAACATACTGAATCTGGTTGTCCTCCTTCCTGCAAGGCAGGATAGCATGCTTTTATGTCTAGATCTAGATTACAATCAAGAGCATGCACATTGTCCAAAAGAAGCATTTGTGCAACCACTATAGTAATAAGAACAATCACCTTCTTCAATTTGTTGACTCGAGATTTCAACTTTAGATCGGAACCCGAATAGATAGTATGTGGTGTGTTGTGTGATGTTTGGCTAATATATATATATATATATATATTGACCATCATCTTGATGCATGCAAAATAACTTTAATGAGATAATTAATTAAAATGAATATTTGGTATGACAAAGTATTGAAGTAACGTATAAATTAAATTCATTGTTTGTTACGCTGGTGCAAATAAATTTTATTGAATGTGTTTCTAAATCGTCAATTTATATATATTATTTTTGGTCAAATAAAAATGATAAATTGTTTATATAATAAGATTTAACTTAACCCATAACCAAAACTCATAAACACAGTTTCATATAATGTTATTCAGGATTCCAGGTTTTTTTTTTTCATATATTTGACTAGCTTAATTTGCCCAAAATAGTTCATTTTATATTATATGCATAACATGTGAATTCATTTGACTTGTTTGATTTGTATCGGGGCCGCTCTTAGCTAGGGCAAAGTGGGTGATCGCCCAGTGTCCCACGTTCCCAAGTGACCCATTTTTTTATATATATTTTGTGTAAATTTTGTTAAAAAAAGCCCGTAAAATTAAAAACCACTAATATTTACAACCCAATATAACTTTTAGCCTAGTTAACCTAATTGTTTTTGTGCCATTTAAACCCATTTTTATTTAACCTAACAAAGCCTACGTAACCCAATTGAAAAACAAAATTTTAAGACCAATGAAATAACACAATTTTTTTGACCAATTTGTATTTCCATAATTATTTTAGGGATCGATTTTTTCTAGTTCGCACAACATCACAACATCCTTGAATTCAAGGGAATTATGAGGGACGCTGATCAGTAAAAATATGTTAGTACAACGTGTTATCATATATAGTTTGCTTGATTAACGCAAGTATAAATGTTTTTAGTTTTGTATTTTTTATGTTTATAATAACGTTTAGAATAAGTATCATATCCATTCTTATAGAAACTTATTCCATATATGTTCCCTTTATAACAACTGTACACATAAATGACAAGGAAGCACATATTACCCCTGAATAAAGAAAAAAAAAACCATGGCATATTCACATAAACAAATTTAATGCTCATCTAATTCATGGCCATAAACTTCTAGGAGTTCGCATAAAATGGGCCAACCCATATAACCCGAGCGGAATGGCCCGTTATAATCCGGTTAGTTAGCATATAATACGGTTTGTGGTCTGCATAAAACAGGTAAGCCGGTCGCGGCCAAAACCCAACGACAGCCTAGTGAACCTGTTAAACCCATAGAATTTACATCAAACTTATATATAGATTAAAAGTAAAGTAATTCAATAATTGACACAAATCCAATGACGGCCACAGATATAAACGAGCCAAGCTTTTAATAATATATATATAATATATATGTATATATATATTTTATATATATATATATATATGTTATATATATATGTTTTGTATATATATAATATATACAAGTCGAGCTCAAGCTGGAAAACTACTCATGAGCTAGGCTCGAGCATTAGATATATAGCTTGAAAAGTCACAAGCTTTAGCTCTCATAAGTTAACGAGCAAATTATTAGTTGTTTGCCTATATCTCTGAATGAAGGTCATTTAGAAGGGTCTTAGTCATCAACTTAACAACTCATTACTATAAAACAGGGACATGCATGGCTGGCCCGGCCTATATTTTTCAGAGGGTTATTGGATTTTATCACTCCTAACTATTGGTGTTAGTAGCTGCCACTCCCTACAGTCACTTTGACTCACACCACTCCCAACTTAACACTTTGCCTATTGTGTCACTCCGACAGGCGAACCTTTCTTAGGGTTTGACTTGTGTTCTTGGGATCTTAGGCTAACATTTTATGAATTACTAATGACCCACAGATGAATCTGTTCCTAAAAGAAAAAAAAGGAGTCAAAAACCGTTCAACCAAAGTGACACAATACACAAAGTGTTAAGTTGGAAGTGGTGGAAGTCAAAGTGATAGTTAGGAGTGGCAACGACCAATACCTAATAGTTTGGGGTGATAAAATCTGATAACCCTTTTTTCGATGGTCAAAACTTCTAACTTTTTTATTTTGGATATATTACACACACAACTATATTTTAAAACAAAAGCCTATAAAATTTAAAACCCAATATGATTTTGGATCCATTAACATATATAGTTTTTGGCGAGTTTAACCCATTTTTTTAACAAATGATCCAATTTAACCCAATCCAAAACTTAAAATCATAAAGCTAATTAAACAAGAAAACCTATTTCTCAAGGGCCTATGTTTTTCTGTTGCACAAGGCTCCGAATTTTTTTCTTGTTGCACAAGGCTCCGAATTTTAAGAGGCGACCATGGGCCCTGATAACATTTCCCTGTAAAAGTTAGTCGGTTTTAAAAGACACTAAGTTCTATTGTTGGATTATATAAAAGTGGTTATAAGTGGTTATGAGTAGAGGAGAATGAAAATGTTATTGTTCATCTTTATATTTTGAAAGTGGTTGTGAATGGAGGAGAAAAAAAAAGATAATGATAAAGGTATAAAAAAATTTATTTAATTGAAACTAGGTTTGTTTATGTCTGTGTTGCAGCGAAACGAAACAAATAATAATACTAAACAAACATTATTTAAAAATGAAGTATGTTGTTAAAAAAACCAAACCGTTAGAATCAATTCAGATTATCATCATCCCATAAAACAATGCTAAATAAATTGTGAATACAATTTTATTTTTAACAACACTTTATGTTAGAATGTAGAATGTGAGAGAAAAAATAAATACAACTACAACTTGAGTTTTTAGGAAATAAAATTAACGAACGCAACATATTAAAGAAAATCAAATTAATTGATAAAGGTAATATATTTAAAAAAATAACTTTAAAAGCAAAATGTAAGTGACAAAGTGTATATGATTTAAAAGGAAAAAAAGAGAAATATGTTAGAAGTTAAAGTAAATATAATAATATAGTATTATAATACTAAAATAATAAAATATACAAAAAACTATACATTACTATGAAATTAAAATCACTATTTATCTTACTTCATTAACAATATATACTAGTGATTTTTTCCCGCATTTCATGGCGGGAATACGATCAATATTTGTTGAGTTCCGTTACGGTATTAACATTCCCTATAGTAATTAGAAAAATCTAACATGGATCGAAAACAATAAAAATGAATATCGATACTGGTACGGATGTTGTTTAGTTGGTTTGGTTTGTTTGCGTCCTATGTTTATTATTTTCAACATTTCCATATAAACTTCATTGAAAACGGCTATTGTGCTGCTATTGTACCAAACCGGATTGAAACAGATGAAACAACATTTGTATTGGTACATGTATTTATTTAACTGCTTTTGCTTTGGATAAATTAAGATTGTATTGCTAAAAACCGTACTAAACTGAGTAGCATAGGTACTGATATGTATTAATTTTATGGTTTCTTGTTTGATAACAAATATTGTGTCATTACTGTAGTGAACTGAACCGAAACTAAACGAACATCAGTTTGGCACCACTATTAATTTTTATTTCTTTTTTCTTTCAATAAAATGACATAGTATCGCTAACGTACCATACGAAACAACATCAGTATCGATACCTATATCCATTTTTAGGATTTTTGATTTCAAAAATCTTTAAAAAAATCTATAAACACTGATCATGCTAAGTTTGTATTAATATGTACTAGTGAAATTCTCCCGTGCTTCGCGGCGGGTATTCAGCGGTAGTCGGTAATCGGTATTTATTGGATTCTTTATGGTGCCGACACTCACTATAAATCGAAGAGAAAACCTTACATCAATTGAAAATAATAAAAACTATCAGATATTAAACCAATCAAGCCATAGTATGAATACAAATAAAAGGACTAAATGAAGAATATGGGCTGCTAAGTCTTGTTTGTTTTGAAGTTAGACTTAAAAGTTAAAATTACAAATACAATGCAAACAAACTTTAATAGAAATTTTACCTTGGACCTGGATAATTTTTTTGGTACTTGATGGAGAGGATGAAACCCGAGCTTTAAAGTGTTTATTTTTGAGTTTTTGTGCGTTTTAAGTGATTATATGCTTTGAATGTGATAACTACGAGAAATTGTGGTTTTGTAAATTAATCGCTCAATTCAGTGAAGTTAAAGTGGTTTGAGAAACAAGCACGCGAGAGTATTTGGGATTTGTTTTGGGCTGGAAGATACCTTGGAGGCATGAGAAATGCGAAGGAATGAAGTCCGAGGGCTATCTGGTAATTATATGAAGGTTGGAATATTGAAGATCAAGGAAGTTGGAAATCTAGTAATAGGTTACGGTGGGATGACAGTAACCTACGGCTGGGCTTATCTACCAACAAAGTAACATCAGACTTCAATAGTAACCTATGGTTGGAGACAGTAGTTTACGGTCCAGTGAACAGCAAAGAAGCAGCAAATTTACAGTATAGCTTAAGGCTTGTTGACCGTAGCTTACTGTGGAGGTTTTGGAAAAGTGCAAGAATCGGGTTTTCTCTAGGGTATAAAAGGAATTTTTAAACCCTAATAAAAGACACACTTCCTAAGGAGGAAACTAGGGATCAAAGTAGCAAACTTTTGGCAATCTTCACCTCTCATCATCATAATTCTTCATCAATTCAAAGCACCGCACATGAATTCAATCGTTAATCAAGCTTTCGAAGATCACCTGACCGAGATGAGCGGCTAAGTCCTTAGTGGTCTCCTCCGAGTGGAGGATTCGTGTAAGTGAACGGATTTTATGTCTTTCGAAGATCACTTGAATTTTATGTTTTCAATAACGTATCAATGTTGTTCAGTTGATATCGGTTTGGTTTGTTTGTGTTCTATATCTATATTTTTCAACATTACGATATAAACTTTATTGAAACGGATATTGTGCCGCTATCATACATAAATGAACCAAAACAAAGGAACAACATTTGTATTGGCACCGCTATTTATTTTTATTGTTTTCTTTTTATAATCTAACACCGTATCGCTACGTACCAAATCGAACAACATTGGTAGCGGTATGTATTCATTTTTATGGTTTATTGTCTACTAACGTATATCGTGCCGCTATCGTAGTGTACCGAACCAAAACTGAACAAACAAAATCGATTCGATATCGATATTTATTTTATTGTTTTTTCTTTCGATAAACTGACATTTTATGGTTACCATACCGTACTGAGCATCATTAGTTCATTTTTGTGGTATTCGTTTCTTTTTTCATTTATAAAAGTTTCTTTTTCATTTATAAAAATTTGTTTGCAACAATAAATGAATATCGGTACAAGTACCATGGCAATACAAACGTATCGATACTGTTCGAACAACATTGGTGTCGGTACCGGTGTTTGTTTTTATTGTTATCGGTCGTTCGTTATATCGAGTGTGTGTATCGTACCGTACTATAACGAACCGAACGGATACCGATTCAATGTTTGCGGTAACATATCGTCGCAATGTGAAGGCAAATAAACATAGATACAGATGTATAAATATTCTTTTTTTGATTTACAAATGTAATTTATTACTAAAAAATAAAATTAATTAATAAATAAAATACAACTAATTAAAAAAAATACTAAATAAATAATATTTAACATACCACTAAAAACAAAAAAAAATCATTTAAAAAATAGCAAATACTATTTATCAAAACTTTCAAACCATATATATATAATGTATAATAATATAGTATAATATAATAAGAGCTTAAATATAGTCTTTTTAATGTAATTATAGGGTAAAAAATAATGTTAATGCTCTAAGAGAATGTACCAATTCAAATCCTATACAACAAATATATAGATACTTATGTTGCTAGAGTGCATTGTGCACAAATACATCGTCATCTTAAAAGATTAACAAACGTAAAATGTGATAGCATTGTTGTAAACGCAACAGATCATCATCTTTCAATTGGCATGCTTTTTGAAGTAAAGCACAATATCTCTATAAAAAGAACGAGAATATACATCATAATTCATATAATTCAATATAGAAATGATATATCTCTACAAAGTTGCTAAAAATTTCTCTAATATAATATGATATAGATACATAAGTTTTAGTTGATCTAAGTGCGGCTTCCATAATTCTCTTTTTTATGGAGTGAAAGACATGATCAGATAGGCAGCAACAATATTCATGTATCCAACACGCTGACTTGTGTTCTTGAGATTCTTTAACATACGGTGTTAAATCGCCACGTGCAAATACCCAACCATAAAATGTCCTGCCAAGTGTCCAGGAAAGTTGTCAAAAAAAGAATGAGCTCTTAGATTTGTTGGTCAAAGAATTACTCAGTCCGATCAAAAGAAGTTAAAACAAAACCGCCAAACACCTCCCACTTATCACTGCGATTGGTGCTCCTTTATATGAAGTTTCTCAAATCGTTAGAGACACTGGCAGCGGTAATGGATGTGGGTAGAAAAGACGAAACTATCGTCAATTTTGATGCCCATATCTCTATCATTAATCACAAGATACTCACGGTTGAACTTGCATAAAAATGATAATAGTTAGGGGTGATATTTTTTCACATTTAGTTATTAACGATTTGTGTGCATTTATTTATTTATTATAATATAATATAAAAATAAAAAGGCTGGTTATAATAAAAAAAACAGCTCAAATGATAAAAGCAATCCCGTTCACCTACTACTATGAAAAAAAATTCTAAAGACATCAACATAGTATAGCATTCAAGCATGATGCATCATTTTTTGTTTAAAACAAACAACCAGTTGAGTATCTTATGAGTTATAACCAATGATATTTGTATCCAGGTAAAAGAAAAAGATGTTATTATAGAACGAGAAGAAATTTGTTATCTTACCTACAAACTTCATAGAATGCATGAGAAGCCATCCATCCGAAGGAACACTTTCTTTTTCTTGTTACCCCCATGTGGATCATATCACAAGTGTTGATCATGTCACTTAGCTGTCATTGTTTATAAACGGTTAAAATTCATGAACCTAACCTTTTTTTATGTTTAAACTTATCATTACAGAATGGCAAGTCAAAACCATGCTAGCTAGTGCCATATAAAAAAGTCAATATGGTCAAACTTATACATGTCATAACGTCATCATATAACAGTTTGATCAATTTAATCAAGGAGAGTACTGCATACCCCTAAAATAGAATTTATGATCAAACGAAGTTATCTTTATTAGTTAACGTTCAGGAAATATAGCGTTTTTCATAAAAAAAAGTTATTTATGTGTGTTTTTAATTTATTAGGTATTTTTTGTTGTATTCATATTAGTTCTCACGTTTCTCACAATAAAATAGTGGTTTCTAACGGATCCTTATCCTATATATATAGGGGAGGGACAGAAAGAAAACCACTTATGTTAAGAAACTAGAAAACCTTATGTAATAATTTTTTTGTTGTAAAAAAATTAGGTAATGTAAGTTACATGTTAATGAACGTTTTGTAACAAAAAAACAAAATGTGCCAAGTGGATTTTTGAATAAAAATTTTAAAAATTCATTCTTTTAGCATATATATATATATATATATATACACACACACACTGAATTTTTTAAAATTTTTATAAAAAAAATCATTTCGATGCTTTTTGTTTTTGTTACAAAACGTTCATTCACATGTAACTTACGTTTGCTATTATTTTACAAAAAAAATGTTACGTAAGGTTTTATTGAGTTTTTTTAACTTAAGTGGATTTTCTCTCTATAATTCCCCTATATATGTATGTGTGTGTATACATATATATATATGTATGTATATGTAGGGAGAGTATAAGGAGAAAACTTCATATAGTTGAGAAAACTAAAAAAGCTTAAAAGTATACCATTTTTTACAACTTTTATTAAAAATTGCTACATTTTATGTATAAATTTAAAAAAAATACTTGTACTGCACATTTGCATTATATGTATGTGCTGCACTATGCATTATATGCTTAGATTTAGCTTTTATGGTTAGGGTTTTTGGGGGTTTAGAATTAGGATTAGGTTTTTGGGTGTGAAGGAGGGGGTTTAGGTTTTTTGTGTGGGGGGGGGGGGGGGGTAGGTTTTTTGTGGGGGGGGGGGGTAGGTTTTTGTGGGGTGCGCGTGGGGGGTTTAGGTTTTTTGGGGGGTTTACGTAGGGTTTAGTTTTAGGTTTTTTTTTGGTGGGGGGGTGGCAGGGTGTTAGGCTTTTGGTGTGAGGGTGGATTAGATTGGGGGGGGGGGGGTTTGGTTTTTGGGGGTGTCGGTGGGGGTGAGTTAGGCTTTTTCATATTAATGCACATGTGCAGTACAATTATAAAAAAATTATATATTATATATAGGGAATTTTATTAAAACAAATTCAAAAAAACATTTGATATATTTTTTAGGCTTTTTTGGTTAGTTTTTGGTCTTCTCATTTAAACTAGTTTTCTCATGATTCATCCCCTATATATATATATATATATATATATATATATATATAGAGAGAGAGAGAGAGAGAGAGAAAAGATAGAAGAGGGTTTAAATGAGAACGCTAAATGTCGCGAAAACCATGAGAACAAATGAAAAACCAATAGAACTTGGTCAAAAATCAGTGAAATTTAAAATTTCTTTTTACACTTGTCATTATTATTCCAATACAATTATAGAAATTTAATTTACACAATGAAATTTACGTGCATTAGAAATAAAGATGTGTACACATGTATAAGTTTGCCATTTACACATGTGTAATTTGTTATATTTACACATTCGTAAAAAATCTAATAAGAGTGATTTGAGAGGAGAAATGAATTTTTAATGTTAAATTTCTTTTTTTTATCTTATATTTTAATTAAAATAATGATTGTATGAAAAAAATGGTTTTGATTGGTTTTCTCATTCGTTCTCACGGTTCATGCAATATTTAGCGTTCTCAAGATAACCCTTTTATATATATATATATATATATATATATATATGGTGGGGTTCTAGAGTGAACACAAGTGTATTTACGAACCGAGTAAACAAATCCTGGCCATTGATTTACAAACGTGTATGGCTAGGATTTAATCATCAAATCGTAAAATACACTAATGTATTTTATAATCAAATACAGGCCAGTAGTTTACACAAGTTTATGGCAGGGATTAGTTCGTTCGTTCGCAAATACATTAGTGTTCACTCTTGAAACTAATCCTATATCTATACTATATTAATAAGCATATCCAAGGGACTACTTAAGGTAATTTGCCACTTCCCTTTAAATACCTTTAATGCATGATGTACAGGTGTTTAAAGCACATGAATGTCAAAATTGAATTATCTTTCCAATAATACCCTTGGGCGGCATCTTCTCTCAAAAACCCAATATCCCGCTCATCCTAGCCACACACTTTTCAAATCTCATTACACAACCCAATAACACCATCCTTTTTCTCTCTCCATACTGATCTAGGGATTATGCCATGTTCTTTAAAAATCGTTGATGTTCCAGAAATTATTGTTCAAGTGCTTGATCTGACACCAACTGGTAATAGATACTTGCATCCATTGTTACGTTTTTATTGATATTTGTTAGCATCTTACGTTTTTGTTGATTTTGAAACTCAAATCTGAGTCTTTTTCTCTCTCAAGGGAAGATTTCAGCATGTTTTCATATTGTTTTCTGGAAATGTGAATACAGTTGAAAATGAAACAGTTGAAACTGAAGACTGATGAATAGGTGAAAGAGAGAACACGACGCCAGATCTGTGGTTGGGGCCAGATTGGTACCGTTTTTTACCCTCTCTGTGGTTTTTGTTTGTTAAATTTTATATCTTGTAAGTTTTTTAAACATCTTGTCAATTTTACAATACTTTCAGATCTGTGTTGGTTTTGTGTTTTTTAATGTTTTGTGAATGGATCTGCGGAGAGAGTATATATTTTTGTTTTCTGGAAAAGTGAATATAGTTGAAAATGAGCAGGTGAAAGAGACAACAATGCGGGTTCGTTCAAGAACCAGTCAGCCTTACCATCGTCCTTTTTTAGGTTTCTACTTATACAAAATTCACCACATCTAAGTTACTTATATCAGGTTCTTATTTTTTATTTTTTTTCTAAAAATTCTAAGCCCTAATGATGTTCAAGTCCAGTTCAAGGCTCTGGTTTGTGATAGCTATGCTCATCACAATAAGGTAAAATTCTACATGGTGTTACATCACTCACACATGCCACGTTTTATTTTAGTTAATAACCATTTCTAAAAATGGTAGTATACTCTTTTCAGATTAGATTACCAACTGAGTCTAGCACGTCTGATTATGATGAAGAGAAATTTAAAGAAGGTTTAAATTGCGTGATATGTTTTCTTTGGTTTTTAGGGTGAAGATAGGTGCTTCTACTCCACAGGGCTTACAAAACACAGATTATTGGCGACAACCTGTGTTTGTAAGCCATGTGGAGAGAAAGCACCCATCTTCCCCTTACAAGGCAACGAAAGTTTCAGTGCTATCTCCTTCATAGATGACACGTGTGTTTTCTTGATCAAGGGAAGTTAGCTGAGAAAGTTTCATGCTATGGAGAGAAGCACCCATCTTCCTCCTACAAAGCAAAAAAAAATTATAAAAAACATTATCATGAGAGATCCTCAGAAGCAAATCGTTGTAATCATTGTTACAAATTTGTAATTAATGTTTATCGTTGTAATTTTGTTAGCAAATTTTTAATGTTCAGCATATTGCATTTCGTATTTGTATTAATTAATAAATTATCGTTAAAGCATTATGTATTTAGGATTGATGATGGAAAGATTGATAAACTAATAACTAAAAAATTAATAAAAGTATGCTGGAATTTAACCCTACAAAAGAACAGATTATAGAAAGCCAAAATATACTACAACCTCTAATCCAAACAATAATGTAACATCTGCCCATAATATACTACAACCTCAATAGTGGTTGTCCAGCAGTGGTTGTCTACCACCAATAGTGTTTGCCTAACATCTGATGTTATTATTCCATAAAATCTATCCGTTGCTGAAAGTGTATCCTCTACTCCTACTTCCACTGTTGGTGAAACCACTATTTTCCCAATCTACTGATAATCTATCCTCCGTTAGTGTAAATCTCCTTTGTTCAGAACCCTGCTGGTCTCTAGCAGAGGTTTCCAAACAACTGTTATCCAATATCCAACAGAGTTTATATGTGCACGGATGATAGCCATCAGACCTTTTTAAACCCTGTTTCATCCAAACAGAGTTTCCACTTGCCGTTTCAATTTCAAAAACAAAAATCTCGCATAAATTTCTCCACTACTCTCCTTCTTCTCAAAACCGTAATCACTCACTTCTTCACCGTGAATCTCATTATCAATTTGTGGCGTGTTTAGACAATTTGTGGAGTGTTAAGTTTGTTTACCTGTTCTACTTATATAATGACCTTTTTTGGCGCGAGCTAGATATAAGTTTTTGGCGCTAAAAAACAATAGTAATCATTTTGATGTGTACTTTTTGTATCTCTTGTCATGTGATGTAGGACGCAGACCATAATATGACATGTAATTACAGGGTTTTGAAAATATAAAAAATTTCAATTGCCATGGTGTGGTTTTTAATATAATAAATGTTAGTAATAAATTTTCCATGTTTCAGTTACTTTTGTAGTTATTATTTGTTCAGCTTTTCTATTAAGGCTGTAACATGTCCCATCTTTTTAAGTTTGGCGTTTTGTATTTCAACGACGTTTTATAGATAAAGATGGCAAAATAAACTTTTGTAAGGCAACCTTTTGTTCTATTATCTTGCACCTTGTTTTATACATTTCAGTAATTATTTGGAGTTAATAATAATACGTGATTAAAGAAATTTTATTATAGTTTTGATGTTTGGCGTTTATGGCATTTTGGAATTTTATAAGTAATTAGAGAAATAATAATTCTTATTAGCTGAAAATTAGATAACAAACCACAGAAAATAACATAAAAAAAATAGAAAAGAAAAAATAAAAAATGGTAATCCAATTTCTCATCCAAATCTTCACTGCTACGAGTCTCTTATTCTTGAAGTTTTTGTCCCCTGAACCTTTGAATTCCTTAGATAGGTACCGATTTCCCTACACATCTGAAACGCCCTACTCTAGACGAAGCTGATCATTCAACAAAATATGGCGTTTTAGTTTTTTGGTGCGATCTTTTGTTATTGACTGTTGAAGTGGTTTAGTGGATGTTGGAGACATAGATCGATGCCGTTTTGTGGATACTATTATTGGGTGTGATTGTGAGTGTGTTTTTCACTTGGATGATATTTGTCCATCATCTTCATGCTCCTCCCACTCTTCATCATTTAAAAAGGAGTCCAAAATAGCATTTACACTGGCATAGGTCTCTTCTTCTCATCCAAACCTTCAAGAACAAAGCACACAAAATGACATATCATTGTCATCAGTCTCTTTTTCTTGAAGATTTATCCATCTCATTCAGCAAAATCTTATTGAGTTATCCCCTTACCTAAGAATCCATTCAGCAAAACTTCATGGAGAACAATACTTGTAGGTCCCCTAGTCCTTATGGATCTTGACAGAATCGTCTATCCAACCTAGAGTGCGGAATCCTCTAGATCAGATTTAATAGAAAACACAAGAACACGAACAAGAATTCCTTTCAAATAGTCTTCTATTGATTATCCAACATGAATGTTTACAATCAATTCAAGACTCTCTAGAAATCTCTCAGCCACTCTCTGTAGATTTCTTCCAACCAACTTGTCTCTCATATGTGTCTAACCTAAAACCCTAATGCATAACATGTATTTATACTACATGTCTACATACTAGGCTTTAGACTGGGCTAGGCCATTCTCCAAGCCCATTACAACTCTAAACAAGCTAAACACAAATGCTAAGCCAATACAAAATATCCAAAGACTAAACTAGCAAACTATTAAGCTGTTGTCACTAATATGCACCAACAGACTCCCCCTTGACAATAGCTTCATAGTGTAACTTTGTCTTCAAACATCTTGTGATCTTTTGGTCTTTGGATAACTTCAGCTACATGTAGATTCTGACAACGACAGACTCCCCCTAAGCTCATGCTTCCAATCTCCAAGACTTCCATTTGCTATAGATTTAGCAAACTAGCATTCTCTGGTTAAGATTTTATCTCTAAATTCCTCTATATATCCCTTTGCAATGTAGTAGAAGGATCCTACCATGCACCTTCACATATTCTGCACTCCATTCTTAAAATGTATTTACTTGAGTTCTGCACTTCATTTTGATAACTACATCAATCTGTTTAGAAACACAAGCAAGTAACTCGAAAAACCATTAGTCCTTTTCTACATTAAACATAAACCAATCTTTTATGTTATCATGCAAAAACAAACAACTTATCAGATCAAACTGGGAGACTTTAAAAACAAATCTTTTTGTATTTTTGTATTTTCTGAAAACAAATAAATAACAAAATAATAAACACTCTATTTTGTGAGATTCACCGGTAAGAAGATCATATGAGCAACATTAAACTGTTTTCACACTATCCGTTTATTCTATATGCAATATTCATGGAAAGCAGATTCAAAACGATTACCAGTATTGTTTATCCACTTAAACAAAATACATGAACATTTCAAGTTCCATTACCTCGGATTTGTTTTGATAATTTATACTGATATACTAGTGTGTTCCACTTCAGGACATACCCCCACGATCAAGGTATGCACAAAAATTCATCGTAATAGGTGAGCATACCGAAATCTATCCTTTTGAATTTACAACGTTAGATAATTGGTGATCAGTCAGTACTTCCGTACAGCAAAGAGACCAATATCCAATGAGGGTTAGGACAAATACCAAATTTTGGTATGAATAATGCAATTTGCACTTTTGAATGACTCTCTAGGAGAGCTTCTTCAATATTTGGGATTTGGCATTGTAGCTCTTTTAAGATATCCCGGTTGTGCCTAGGTCAGCATATATCTGGATGCAGCAGAAGGACAACCTTGATACCCCGCATGAAATGTAACATCCGTCGAAAAACGGGTTTCCAAAACCCGCTTCGTTTATTAATCAAATATCCAGTTATAATTTTTCGTTGCGTATTTATTGCTCAAATTAATTTTAAACGATACATGATTAATAAATATATTAGAATTTAAAAACCATAATTTATAAATAATATTAAATAGTGAGAAAAAAAATAAAATGGGGACGCCAGGTTTCGAACCCGGGTCACCCACAAACTCAAACACACAACACACCGCTCCGCCACATACTACTTTGGTGATAAACGCTAACCCGAATAACCTATATAATAAAACTGAAAAATCAAAACCGGACATCAGCGCGCCAGAACTCACAATCACCGGAAAATCCGGCAATCCGCGATTTTGGCCAAATCCGTTTTGACTAAACCGCACAAATTGATGTCGACGTCGGTTATAACCGTTGCCGGCAGTCAATTTCCGACATAACCGACGGAAATTTCCAATCGTGAACTTTGACTCCGCTTCAAACTCAATTCATCCAGTTCCTCCCTATAAATAACCACTCAATCTACCGGAAATCCTTTCGCTCAGAACCGCACACTTGTTCGAAGTTGCAATTCTTCAAAAGCTCGTCGCCGGAGATTTCCAATTTCGCCGGAACTTCGCCGGAATCAATCGTCAGGAAACCGTATTCATTCCTCGACTGGTATATCTGTCTAAACTTCTCTGTTATCTCTTAATTCATAATTTAATTGTTCAAACCAAGGTTCTAAACTGTTAAACAATATACTCAGCCGAGAGTCACAAATCGGAGCCGACGAATTTTGCCAGAAAATCTGAAGAAGACACTCTGTGATTGGTACATCTTATTCCGTAATTCTTTTTTTTACTTCAATTCAATCAATCATAAGCGTAGTTGGTCAATTAAACAAACAGTCGGTTCACTTTTCTGTAATTCGATAAGTGAAGAAGATGAAGTTAAAACATGTGTATAAGTATAATTAAAAACGTATATTCGAACGGGTTAGACACACAGTCCAGCGGTGGACTGTGTGCACAAACAATGCACACGTCTCGGGTTCGAATCGCACTCGTTACCGACTTTCAGAAATAAAACCAACATTTTTAAAACTTAATCAGATCAGGTCACCGAATGTTAATAAGAGTAATAAAATCCATAAGTTAAACAGATTAGACACACAGCCCAACTGGTTGGGCTTGTGCGCACTCGAACCGAAGGACCCGAGTTCGACTCCGGGTCCCTGCAACCGGTTCGGCCATATAAATCATTTTTAATAAAAACCCAAATAATTAAAAATTAATTAGTATATAAATATAATTAAAACAGAGAATATTTCGGGTTAGACACGTAGCTCAGTTGGTAGAGCTGCGTGCACGTATACGAGAGGTCCCGAGTTCGAACCTCACTCAGCGCATACAAACACACAGTCCGACCGGTCAACGGTCAACGGTCAACAGGGTCAAAAAGTTAATATTTTTATTTCTTTTTATTAATTTATTTAATCAGAAAATCATTTAAAAATACTTAAAAATAAGATTTTTAAAGTTAGAAAACCTCCTTAAACTCACAAAAATAAATCTAAAAATCCCATGAAGAGTATGAATTAAAAGTAATAATCTCAAATAAATTCATTTATTTACCGAATCATTTCGTTATTATTTTAGATTAGTTTTTCCTCGTCGATCAAATCCTAAAATTCGTGCGCATCCAACGTCATCAACGAACGCACCCAATGTGAGTGAATCTCTATCAATTCCCCGTTTTAATCATATTTTGGGGTGTATCATGTGTCGTTTAATTCCTTATTATATTTAAACACTTGTGCATCCATCATATCCATGATCAAATGTGTATCAAATATGTATCAATTGTTGTGTGGATTATATGTAGTTTGGATTTATCATTTTCAGTGCACGCATTTCATTAGGCCCATCAGTTCCCCATGGGAGACGGGTTGAGCATCAGGTGCTTCATAAGATCGGCTTCGTTTGATTGAGCCTTGATCTCACATTCATTATCATTCATATCATATACTCATTCAAGTGGTTTGTGTTGTTTATTTATATATGTTTGCTCACATGTGATTATTGCACAAATTTTCAATATTAAACAAAACAGAGATTAATAACAATGTTTTATTTAAGGTTCACTCGCCAACTTTTGTTGACCCAAAATATCCGCCGTTTTACACGTGATACAGGTGATCCAGTTGAGGCAAGAAACATATAGGAAGGCCTAGAAGAATAAATCAGTTTAAGCTTTGGATAATTTACATAGTTTCATTTTCCTTGTAATTGTATGGATTTTGATTTGGATATTTAAGTTGTAATTTGAATTTAATAAATATGAAAAATTTTAGTAAACATCATGAGCTTTGGTGATAACCCAATTATGCCCCGACTCTTATTCCGATGCGGGTCGGGGTGTGACAGATTGGTATCAGAGCCATGACTATAGGGATATAGGATAGGTTATTAGACCCTTAGAGCCTATACTATAGGTGATTAAAATTTTAAATTGCTTATGCGTTACATACAAAATTCATGATGTTTATATGATTTATGTTTATTGTTACACTCAATGTTATGCAAGCATGCTCACAAATACATGTTATTATATAATGCTCATCATAATTCATATCCTCATAACATATCATATCCATGAGAGCACACACCTCACAATTCCCATGATTTTTGCAATGATTTTTGTATTTTCAAATCACATCAAAGTGAGTTCTCATGACGGGCATGTAGTAACTGGAAGGGTACGAGTACCGGTAGTCGAAACGTCCTGTCTAGGCTTGGCATTCGTATAAATCCAAAATAAAGGACCAGTTTGCCTACCTGGGGACTAACAATGAGAGTACAAAGGATCTATTAGGCCAAAGCATGCTATACCAAACGTCGTGTGAGCTAACCCCACTTTGAGTTGTCATTGTGTCTACACCTGGACACCCTCCTACCATACATCTCGCAATCATATTTCACGGTTTTCATTCGGGTGATGCGAGTGTTAATCCGCCAACACCAATGTGAATCCTACTAAGCCCAATAGTCATGGGGGCCCACATGACTATACAGGCGATGGTATGGGGGACATTGGAGGCCCAAACATGAGCAAACCCAAGACATCCTATGGATGTAGTTTCATTATTGATAGTTATGTTATTTTTATTCTTTTAACGACACATGACACCTAAAACTTCTTAAACTCACAATCTTCCTATGTATGTTCATGTAGATGTCGGCTAGGCAACTACGTGGAGGTAGAAAGTCAGGAAGGTCAAATGAACGCTTGGCCACACAAATTGCTAAACAAATGGCCGCGATGCTTCCTGACATCGTAATTCAATTTCAACAAGCCCTCACCGCAAATCCCATAAACCCTCCCAATCAAGAAGACCAGAGCATCGCCAACCCTCCCTCCAAAAAGTGCTCCTACAAACACTTCAAATCTTGCGATCCCCCAAAGTATGAAGGGACCGAAGGTGTTAATGCTCTCCTGCACTTGTTTGAAGAAATGGAAAACATTTTATTCAATTGCGATTGTCCTAGGATCGCAAGGTACGTTACGCAACTGGGAGACTGTTTGGGGTAGCCCTTACCTGGTGGAACACAGAAAAGGGTAAGAGAGGAGTCGAAGATGCCATGGCCTTAACATGGGAAGAGTTAAGGGAACTCATGACAAGGCGCTTCTGTCCAAGAAGCGAAATCAAAAAGTTGGAAGATGAATTCCACTCGTTGAAACAAAAGGAGGAGATCACACTTCCTACAACGAGAGATTTCTCGAACTGAACCAAATGATCCCCAACTTGTTCACTCCACTGTACCGCTTAGTCGAACACTACATTGAGGCCTCCCTCGAAAATCCAAGATTCGGTTTTAAGCACTTCGCCTGCAACACTTGAAGCCGCAATGGAATTAGCCACAGAACTCACCGAGAATCGCATCCAAAACGGAAATTCAAGGATGAGAAAAAGAAAGCCCCCATTGAGGCCCAAACTCCAAACCATTCCGTCTCCTCTTCGAAGTTTGCTGGTAAGAGGAAACGAAACAGCAAAATTTTGCCGTCACACAAACAAACCCTCCTATCACTGCCGCACCAATTACCCAAATTGCTCCCTAAGCTGCACCATTTAAAAAGCCATACACCGGCCCATACCCAAAATGCAACCGTTGTAATACCATCACCTTCCGAAAATCCCTGCCAACATTGCACCAGCTGTGGCCGTGCAGGTCACACCATCCAAACCTGCCGTATCCTTCAACGAATGAACCGCAGTCAATCACAAACCCAAACTCAAAATCAGAAAGTGGGTCAAGCCAACAACCCTTACTTCTACCACCCACGCAACATATAGCTCAACCTTACTACCAACCCAACTACCCCATGATGCAACCTATGCGAGCTTGTTACAACTGTTGAGACCCAAACCACTTTAGGAACACATGTCCACGCTTGGTGAACATCATCCATGCCCAAGCTCAAGCGAATCTGGTAAACCAAGCTAACCAAGCTCCTCCACCTGCTAGAGGAAGAGCTTTCAACATCAATGCCAACCAAGCTAGGGCTGACAACAAAGTAGTTAACGGTACGTTTCTCATCAATGGTAGTTATGCATCCATGTTATTCGATACTGGCGCGGATAAGAGTTTTGTGTCCTTAGAATTCGAACCTATCCTCAACCAAACTCGTGATAATCTCATGGAATCTCTAACGGTGGAAGTTGCTGACGGAAAGCCCGTTTCATTAAATTCTATTATACGAAATTGTACCCTCACTCTAAACGATCACGATTTTCCAGTTGACCTCATTCCTATGAAGTTGGGAAGTTTCGATATTATAATCGGTATGGACTGGCTCAGCCAGCATCACGCTGAAGTAGTATGCCGCGAAAAGTTCATTCACATTCCTCTTGCAGACGGTCAGACCCTACGTATCTTTGGAGAAACCCCTTCGAAAGGACTCAAATTAATGTCCTGCCTTCAAGCCCGAAAATATCTCCGCAAGAACTATGTCGCATTCCTAACTCACGAGGTAAAAAGGGAAACAAGGAGAAGAAACTCGAAGATATACCAGTGGTGAAGGAATTCCCACAAGTCTTTCTCGACGACATCTCAGGACTCCCTCCTGTGAGAGAAGTCGAATTCCGCATCGATCTTGTACCTGGCGCTACACCAGTTGCAAAATCTCCTTATAGGCTAGCCCCATCCGAAATGCAAGAGCTGGCCAGTCAACTGCAAGAACTGACTGATTGTGGATTCAAACGTCCTAGCTCCTCGCCATGGGTTGCACCTGTTCTTTTTGTGAAGAAGAAAGATGGAACGTTTCGCATGTGTATCGACTACAGAGAACTCAACAAGTTAACGGTTA
Source organism: Scalesia atractyloides (assembly GCA_947069175.1). Lineage (NCBI taxonomy): Eukaryota > Viridiplantae > Streptophyta > Magnoliopsida > Asterales > Asteraceae > Scalesia > Scalesia atractyloides. The sequence continues at coordinate 69,927,188 of CAMTDV010000013.1, read as the reverse complement.
AGAATCGCTACCCATTACCTCGCATCGATGACCTCCTAGACCAACTTCAAGGTGCCACATGCTTTTCAAAAATCGACCTTTGTTCTGGTTATCATCAGCTCAGAGTACATGAAGAAGACGTCCCAAAGACCGCCTTCTGGACTCGTTATGGTCATTACGAATTCATGGTCATGCCATTCGGCTTAACCAACGCCCCGCTGTCTTCATGGATCTAATGAATAGGGTATGCAAACCCTACCTCGACCGCTTTGTCATAGTCTTCATCGACGACATCCTCATCTACTCCAAGTCTAAATCCGATCATGAACGACACCTTTGACTCATCCTTACACTCTTAAGGACTGAAAAGCTCTACTCTAAGTTCTCAAAATGCGAATTCTGGTTAAGAGAAGTACAATTCCTTGGACATGTCGTCAATGACAAGGGAATACATGTCGATCCTTCAAAAATCAAGGCAGTACAGGAATGGCAAGCGCCACGTACCCCTACCGAAGTTAGGTCATTTCTTGGTTTGGCTGGTTACTATCGCCGCTTCATTGCCAATTTTTCCCGTGTTGCTGTTACCACTCACGGCTTTGACTCATAAAGGAAAACCCTTCATATGGGGACCTAAACAAGAAGAAGCCTTCCAAACTCTAAAGCAAAAACTTTGATGACGCACCTATCCTCACACTCCCTGAAGGTTGTGAGACTTCGTAGTTTATTGCGACGCGTCAGGGCAAGGACTAGGCTGTGTACTGATGCAAAGAGAAAGTGATAGCCTATGCTTCTAGACAACTCAAGGTTCATGAAAAGAATTACACCACCCACGACATGGAACTTGGAGCCGTTGTGTTCGCTCTCAAGATATGGAGACGTTACCTCTACGGTACCAAGTGTGAAATATACATGACCACAAAAATCTCCAACATATCTTCAACCAAAAGGAGTTGAATATGAGGCAACGAAGATGGGTCGAAATTCTTAACGACTACGACTGTGAAATTTGGTATCATCCTGGCAAGGCAAAATGTGGTGGCTGATGCACTCAGTCGAAAAGGTTATGCGAACTCCATTCGTCTTCTATGTTCGCAAATCATAACCGACATCAAAGATCGAATCCGAGCAGCTCAACATGTTTTTGTAACCGAAAATGACGTACGCGATGAGCTGTCATGTGGAGCTGAACTCAAAATCAAAACCAAATCCGACGGTATTCTATACTATCTAAATCGCATATGGATTCCCGATCGCTATAACCTTCGTGATTTCCTTATGAATGAGGCGCACAAAACACGGTACTCTGTACACCCAGGAGCCGACAAGATGTATCAAGACCTACGATACACCTACTGGTGGCCTGGCATGAAAAAGGACATCGCTGTTTTTGTTTCCAAGTGCCTTACCTGTTCCAAAGTAAAAGCTGAACATCAAAGACCTTCAAGACTTCTAGTCCAACCCGAAATACCTATATGGAAGTGGGAAAACATAACCATGGATTTTATTACCGGGTTACCTCGCACCTCCAGTGGGTATGACACCATATGGGTAATCATTGATCGTCTTACAAACTCAGCTCACTTCATACCGATTCGCGAGGAATTCAAGAACGAGAAGTTAGCTCGTATCTACATCAGCGAGATCGTAAGCCGTCATGGTGTACCTTTAAGCATCATTTCAGACCGTGATGGTCGTTTCACTTCACGAACATGGCGAGCCGTACAAACCGCCTTGGGTACACGATTAGATCTCAGTACGCTTCTCATCCTCAAACTGATGGACAATCTGAACGCACCATCCAAACTCTTGAAGACATGCTTCGAGCATGTGTCATAGACTTCAAAGGGAATTGGGACGCTCATCTACCATTATTTGAATTTTCGTACAACAATAGCTATCATTCAAGTATCGGCATGGCTCCTTTAGAAGCTTTATATGGTCGTAAGTGCCGATCTCCATATGTTGGCACGAAATTAGGGAATCACAAATCACCGGTCCAGAGTTAATTCAAGAAACAACCGACAAGGTCATTCAAATTCGAAACAATCTTCTAGCGGCTCAAAGTCGTTAAAAGAGTTCATGCAGACAAACGACGAAAGCCCTTGGAGTTTGACTTGGGGATCAAGTACTTTTAAAAGTATCAACGTGGAAGGGAGTGGTTCGTTTCGGCCAGAAGGGCAAGCTAGCACCACACTACGTAGGACCTTTCAAGATACTCGAAAGAGTAGGTCCTGTAGCATACAAGCTTGACCTACCAGAAGAGCTCAACAGAATTCATCCCACATTCCACGTATCAAACTTGAAGAAGTGCCTCGCCGATGGAAACCTCCATATTCCTCTAGAAGACATTCAAATCGATGAATCTATGCACTTCATTGAAAGACCAGTAGAAATCATGGAGAGAAGCGTTTAAGACGAAGTCGTATTCCAATTGTCAGGGTACGTTGGGAGTTCGAAATGAGGACCTGAGTTTACTTGGGAATGTGAAGATCAATGCGCGAGAAATACCCGCATCTTTTTCCTGTTACCACTACTACTTAAATTTCGGGACGAAATTTCTAAAAGTAGGGGATACTGTAACATCCGTCGAAAAAGGGTTTCCAAAACCCGCTTCGTTTATTAATCAAATATCCAGTTATAATTTTTCGTTGCGTATTTATTGCTCAAATTAATTTTAAACTATACATGATTAATAAATATATTAGAATTTAAAAACCATAATTTATAAATAATATTAAATAGTGAGAAACAAATAAAATGGGGACGCCGGGTTTCGAACCCGGGTCACCCACAAACTCAAACACACAACACACCGCTCCGCCACATACTGCTTTGGTGATAAACGCTAACCCGAATAACCTATATAATAAAACTGAAAAATCAAAACCGGACATCAGCGCGCCAGAACTCGCAATCACCGGAAAATCCGGCGATCCGCGATTTTGGCCAAATCCGTTTTGACTAAACCGCACAAATTGATGTCGACGTCGGTTATAACCGTTGCCAGCAGTCAATTTCCGACATAACCGACGAAAATTTCCAATCGCGAACTTTGACTCCGATTCAAACTCAATTCATCCAGTTCCTCCCTATAAATACCCACTCAATCTACCGGAAATCCTTTCGTTCAGAACCGCACACTTGTTCGAAGTTGTAATTCTTCAAAAGCTCGTCGCCGGAGATTTCCAATTTCGCCGGAACTTCGCCGGAATCGATCGTCAGAAAACCGTATTCATTCCTCGACCGGTATATCTGTCTAAACTTCTCTGCTATCTCTTAATTCATAATTTAATTGTTCAAACCAAGGTTGTAAACTGTTAAACAATATACTCAGCCGAGAGTCACAAATCGGAGCCGACGAATTTTGCCGGAAAATCTGAAGAAGACACTCTGTGATTGGTACATCTTATTCCGTAATTCTTTTTTTACTTCAATTCATTCAATCATAAGCGTAGTTGGTCAATTAAACAAACAGTCGGTTCACTGTTCGGTAATTCGATAAGTGAAGAAGATGAAGTTAAAACATGTGTATAAGTATAATTAAAAACGGATATTCGAACGGGTTAGACACACAGTCCAGCGGTGGACTGTGTGCACAAACAATGCACACGTCCCGGGTTCGAATCGCACACGTTACCGACTTTCAGAAATAAAACCAACATTTTTAAAACTTAATCAGATCAGGTCACCGAATGTTAATAAGAGTAATAAAATCGATAAGTTAAACAGATTAGACACACAGCCCAACTGGTTGGGCTGTGCGCACTCGAACCGAAGGACCCGAGTTCGACTCCTGGTCCCTGCAACCGGTTTGGCCATATAAATCGTTTTAATAAAAACCCAAATAAGTTAAAAATTAATTAGTATATAAATATAATTAAAACAGAGAATATTTCGGGTTAGACACGTAGCTTAGTTGGTAGAGCTACGTGCACGTATACGAGAGGTCCCGAGTTCGAACCTCACTCAGCGCATACAAACACACAGTCCGACCGGTCAACGGTCAACAGGGTCAAAAAGTCAATATTTATTTCTTTTTATTAATTTATTTAATCAGAAAATCATTTAAAAATACTTAAAATAAGATTTTTAAAGTTAGAAAACCTCCTTAAACTCACAAAAATAAATCTAAAAATCCCATTAAGAGTATGAATTAAAAGTATTAATCTCAAATAAAATTCATTTTTTTACCGAATCATTTCGTTATTATTTTAGGTTAGTTTTTCCTCGTCGATCAAATCCTAAAATTCGTGGCGCATCCAACGTCATCAAAGAACGCACCCAATGTGAGTGAATCTCTATCAATTCCCCGTTTTAATCATGTTTTGGGGTGTATCATGTGTCTTTAATTCCTTATTATATTTAAACACTTGTGCATCCATCATATCCGTGATTAAATGTGTATCAAATATGTATCAATTGTTGTGTGGATTATATGTAGTTTGGATTTATCATTTTCAGTGCACGCATTTCATTAGGTCCATCAGTTCCCCGTCGGAGACGGGTTGAGCATCAGGTGCCTCATAAGATTGGCTCCGTTTGATTGAGCCTTGATCTCACATTCATTATCATTCATATCATATACTCATTCAAGTGGTTTGTGTTGTTTATTTATATATGTTTGCTCACATGTGATTATTGCACAAATTTTCAATATTAAATAAAACAAGAGATTAATAACAATGTTTTATTTAAGGTTCACTCGCCAACTTTTGTTGACCCAAAATATCCGCCGTTTTACAGATGATACAGGTGATCCAGTTGAGGCAAGAAACATATAGGAAGGCCTAGAAGAATAAATCAGTTTAAGCTTTGGATTATTTACTTAGTTTCATTTTCCTTGTAATTGTATGGATTTTGATTTGGATATTTAAGTTGTAATTTGAATATAATAAAGATGAAACATTTTAGTAAACATCATGTGCTTTGGTGATAACCCAATTATGCCCCGACTCTTATTCCACTGCGGGTCGGGGTGTGACATGAAATAATTATATAAAGACCTAAAACCTCAGATTTTGGCAATCTATCAACGCAAGATTTAAGGTTATAAAACCATACCCCACTGATATATTACCCACTCATACACAGTTTATTTTATGTTTGTATCACAAAGGTTGGTTGATTATTTGATGCCTTTTGCCTACTGGTATATCATATGATGAAGCTGCTACCACACTTAGGAAATTTACTTTTAATTTCAGTGTGACAGTCTAACTTGCTGATGTACTATCATTTCTTCTTTTTCACACAGTGAAAAACTCATTTTTCATTTTTAACAAAAACTTTAAACTTTTCAATTAACTCCCCCTAAACTCACGTACTAACTAAACTCTTTTTGGCTTAGGGAAATTTCTCCCCCTAAATTTTTGTTTTTATGGAGTAAAGTTTTAAAAACAGAAATTTAAACACAAACGGACTCCCACTTTAACCTGACAAGGTTTTTCACTTTTAGTAAACATAATCTATCAAAGAAGTAAATAATTCGTTACCATGGGTAACCTACTATTCACCTCAGATGATTTACAGGAATAACCACTATTGAACACATCAACAGTCCTTCTTGGTCATCCTGCACACACTCAACAACTTAGTTAGAATGGGGGACCCAAGCCTTAAAGGTATTGGGTTGTTCAGATTCAGCAACTACTGGAACATCAATCCAATATCCATCACACCCTACCGGTGTCTTGGAAGTCTTCCTAGCTGTTGAACAAGATTTATAATTTACACGAGACCTTTGATCACAAGAATTCCAATAAACTCTTGGATTTTTCGACCTTTGAAAATTATTATCTCGAAACCGTCCTCTCCCATTATTATAATCTGATCTTTGAAAAGTTTTTGGATTATGTTGAACATTCGAGTTACAAAAACCCCTTATATTCATTTCTTATTTGAAAGTTTCGATTACCAGAAGTTTGGTATCGATTTCTATATGCAAAATTTTTACTTTGAAAAGAATTTGATTGACCCTTATTCTGACATGATTTAGAAGAAGAGTTTCTTGAACCAGCAAATCTTCTTGATGTTGAAGGTTTAGGTTGAAACCCCGGTTGATTTGTTTGAAAACTTGTTTTAACCTTTTTATTTGAACCAACCTGATTTCCATCCTTAACCTCAACTTCAGCCCCTGATTCCTTAACCTTTTTAAAAGGACAACAACTAGCCACATACCCTTTGTTGTGACATTTAAAACAGAATCTCTTTTTAAAAGTTTTCTTTCTGTTAGATCCCTTTTTAAATGATTTGTCTGTTTGTCGGTAGTATCCCCATCCACTTTATGAGGTGTACTATTAGACCGAACAGATTCTTTCAAAGAGCCTGGACTATCAGGTATGTCAACTGTTATCGGATCTACTATAGCTGGTATAGTAGGAAAAAAATCTATTAGCTCATATTCATTTGGTAAAAAGGAGTAATCCTGATCCTCAGAAGATGGAGCTTTACTAAACCCTACTCCTGTTTTATCATTACTCCTTTTCAAACTTTTTTGAATTTGAGTCCTGACTAACGAGGATTCTCCAAATTTGTCTAACTTTCTATGAAGTTCAACAATTTTGGCCTGTGCACCAGCCAATTCTGTGCACTTTTCAGAAAGCTCATTAGTCTTATCCTTCATAATTTCACGAGCTAAATCAATGATCTGTACCAATTCATTAACTTTGTTGGTCAAACTGATGATTTCTTGTTCATTTGAATTGAGTGTATTTGACTCTTTCGGTTTTTCTAATTCAACTAACAGAATTTTGTTTTGCTCCGATAATTTGTCAAGTTTACCCTGTAGTTCAGTGCAATTATGACAAGTATGAGTTACAGATTGAAATTGTACTTGTACCTCTGCTTTAAGCTCATCTGTATCATCCATACACACGGTAGCTTTTGCATCCTTAAGTTCCATTCTCTCCTTCTCAGCTTCCTTCTTCTCTTCTTTCTTCGCAACTTCTTCACCAATCTTTAACATGCAGCTAACAGTTTAAATGGATTTGTTCAGCATTTAACAGCTTTGGCCAGTTTCTAGTTCCCATGGATCATACAATTCCATATCTTAGTATCTTCACTTTGAACAAATGCCTCAAACTGCTTCTTCCATTCTACATATTGTTCAGCATTTAACAGCTTTGGCCAGTTTTTAACACCCTTACTTAGATTGTTCAATTTGCCCATCTTTAACATGCAGCTAACAGTTTAAATGGATTTTGGTATACCTGTGTCAAAATCCAAATCTAACCTCTCTTCTGGTCCTTTTTCGTGTTTTACCGTAACCGTACAGTTAACAACGTTCAAAAATTTGTCTGAAAAGTGATTACCAAATTGTACCGTTAAACTCGTCTCGACGATATGAATCCAATTATATATATTGTCCGATAGTGATTTTAGGATTTTTCGTGCCTCTTTTTTTTGCCCTAAAAATCACACGAGTCTAACCGTGCAGTCGGTTTGTTAAGATATTTTACGAATCAACTTCTATGTTCGAAAACGGTTAACTCCGGTTACGTCAGCCGGTTAACTTTCCACCTTTTTGTGTATAACTCGGAACATTACCAAATCCGAAACAGTAACTCGGATTTACAATCCGAGATGACAATCCCGAACAGTAATCTGAAATGCTAATCCGAAATGGTGATCCGGAATAGTGATCCGAGATGAAATCCGGAATGCACTGTTCTGATCCGAAATGGAAATCCGGAATAGACTACTCTGATCCGGGATGGAATCCGGAATAGTTCTAATCCGAGATGGAATCCGGAATAGTTCCCAATCCGAGATGGAATCCGGAATACAATTCTGAGACGAAATTCAATCCGAAATAGCTTCTGATCTGAATTTCAGTCCGAAATGTCCTTTTCTGATCCGAATTGCAAGTCTGATGATCCGAAATGCAGGTTTCTGATCCGAAATTCAAGCCTTCAATCCGAAATACTATGTTTTTCAATCCGTAATGCTAGTCTTCAATCCGAAATGCTTGCTGCCAATCCGAAATCCCTGCAGAAAATCGAAATACCTACAATAAAATCTGAAATACCCGTTGAAAACCCTAATTCAGCCGTCAAACACTCTAAAACAGCCTCCAAAACTCCAAAAATGCATTTTTTTCAGCTGTTACGATTCTGAACCGAGCAAAATTAAGAGCCGAATTCTCTGATACCAATTTTAGGTCCCCTAGTCCTTATGGATCTTGACAGAATCGTCTATCCAACCTAGAGTGCGGAATCATCTGGATCAGATTTAATAGAAAACACAAGAACACGAACAAGAATTCCTTTCAAACAGTCTTCTATTGATTATCCAACATGAATGTTTACAATCAATTCATGACTCTCTAGAAATCTCTCAGCCACTCTCTGCAGATTTCTTCCAACCAACTTGCCTCTTCTCTGCGTCTAACCAAAAACCCTAATGCATAACATGTATTTATACTATATGTCTACATACTAGGCTTTAGACTGGGCTACCCATTCTCCAAGCCCATTACAACTCTAAACAAGCTAAACACAAATGCTAAAGCCTTACAAAATATCCAAAGACTAAACTAGCAAGTTATTAAGCTGTTGTCACTAATATGCACCAACAATACTGAATCTCCAAGAAACGACGTTTGCCATCTGGGGTTGTTTTAACTTTTTTCTCGTTTTAGTCACGTTTGTCATCTGCTTTTTTTTTTGAAATTTTTGGCGTTTTAATTTGAGCAAGGTAAGGTTTATCTCAATAAAATTTTGCTGAATGAGATGGACAACATTGTTATACTCACTTAATACTTCGGTTTAAATTGACCAGAGGGTGTACAACAGACTAACGACATCGGAGTTATATAAAATGTTATAAAAACACCGTGAAATATAAAAAATTGATCACAAACTACCCCTTATCAAAAACCACTGATGCAAACCACCGCTAACACACCAGCAGTAGTTGTATAGCAAAACCATTGATTCAACCACAAACTCACTAACCACTGATGTTATACTCAGTAGTGGTTGTCCAGCGGTGGTTGGCTACCACCAACAGTGTTTGCCTAACATCTGATGTTATTACTCCATTAGAGGTTAGCAACATCATCAGTGTTTGTCTAACATCTGATGTTATTACTCTATCAGAGGTTTGGCAAGGATTCTTTTAGGTGTTGGCACATCTGTAGTTTGACTTTATTTCATCATCTATTATCACTATATTTTTATTTAATTTGCAAGGTATTTGACACTTTATCAATTTACAATGAATAATGGACAACCAAAGCATCTTAATCATGCTTCTAGTTCGAGTGCATCTACTAGAGTCGATAAAGAAAAGAGTAATAACAAAAGATATTATACTGCACGCAACGAAAATAACAAAGTCTCGAAATTTGGGAGTGGTGACGTCTCCCGAAGTTCTTCATCAATATCTTTAATGAGTAATAGATCAACAGAAATGACACCCTTAAGAAGTTTAGAAACTAATATTACTCAATTTACCCAAATGACAAATGAGAACGCGTCAAGCACATTCCCCTCTGTAATTGATGAAGTCGTGCCTAGAACATCGCGAGGTTTCTATTTATTTAATAATGATTTCTTTGTCGAACTTGACATTTTTAACAACCTTCATTACTTAAGACAATGATTTTTAGGTGTTTAAATTCAATCGCGTACACTTTTACCTCAATTTTGTGAAGTAGTTGATCAACCCTCCATCCAAGATGAGAACGTAGAAGATGATCCATATAACTTTGTTTACAATTGTGTACCTAGAAAGCATCGTGTTTTAAAAGAACATGGTGCATGTCCTGATTGTGGAGCAAAATGTTTTCAAGTTGAATTTGATACCTTTTGTTGTATGGGTGGGAAAATTGTGTTAGCAAATTTAGAAATTCTAGAGGAATTGCACCGGCTTTTCACATCGCAAGATGAAATTGGAAATATTTTTAGGCAAAACATTCGTGCTTATAACACCAATTTTTCTTTTGCCTCAATGGGAGTGACGTTGGATGATACGTTAAGCAAGAGACGATGTATAATACTTTTCGTGCACATAGAGGAATATATCACAAAATCAACCAATTAGTTCCGAGGGATGGAACCCCTAGGTACCTTCAGTTGTATTTTTATGATCCTGATGTTGAGTTAGATCTCAAACTCCAATGGCCAAATCTTGATCGACGTATTACTCAGATTATGACACGCGTTCTTTCTATAAACCCATATGTCGATAGATTTCGAAGACTTGTGGAATTAGGACCTCTGGACAACTATAGTGTCATTTTGAAAACTTCGGTTGAACTTAACCAAAGGGTGTACAACCGACCAATGACATCGGAGGTATATTTTATCAAATTCAAAGTTGATTCGACCGCGGAAATGCTCGAATGTTATAAAAACACCATGAAATATAAACAGTTGATCACAAACTACCACTGATCAGAAACAACTTATGCAAACCACTGATGACAAACCACTGCTAACACACCAATAGTAGTTGTATAGCAAAACCACTGATTCAATCACAGACTCACTAACCATTGATGTTATACTCAGCAGTGGCAGTCAAGCAGTGGTTGTCTACCACCAATAGTGTTTGCCTAACATCTGATATTATTACTCCATTAGAGGTTAGAAACATCATCAGTGTTTACCTAACATCTGATGTTATTACTACATCATAGGTTAGAAACATCATCATGGTTTGTCTAACATCTGATGTTATTAATAGTGTTTGTCTAACATCAGAGATTATACTAATTAAAATTATTTAATAATATTGCTTATTTTACTTACTTATAGTTGACGATTATATAGGTTGCTGGTATTTGGGTTGAAGGTAATGACAATATCACTTCGTATAAATGAAGTATTGTTATTTACGGTAGGTCTGAGTATAGCCAAACTATTCAGCTGTACTTCATTTGTTACGATCCATTGCCGTATCCTCTATTTTTTCCTAATGGTGAGTCGGTTGGCATGCTAACATACCACGTCATGGAGTATCGATCGATGAGGTTCGCAACAATGACAACACCGATGGAGAAATGGAAGGTACCAATATGTTTATTATTCTTTTAAGTGATGATCATAAAAATACCCTAATGCGTTTTATTTTATTAACTGTTTGCTTTTAAAACATCTACTTTCTTGTTTTGTACTCCTCTTGTATATCGATCGCTACAACTAAAAAAATTAGGAAAAGTATATCACCAAAAAATTGATAAACTAACAGAAAAACAAGTGCCAACACATCACGAATAAGAAAACTAACTTAAGTAGTATACAATATATCACGAGACGACTGATAAACTAACGGTAAATGAGTATCCTATTTAAATCACCACTCCCATTGTATCGCACGGGTAAATGACTGGCACATATATATATATACATATATATACACATATACATATATACGCATATACGTATATGCGTATATATATGTATATATATATGCGTGTATATATATATATATATATATGGTAGGGCTATTGTAAAAAAATGTGTGTTTTGTGAGAAGTGTAGGAAGGAATCTACACCCTTTGATCTATAATCTAATGGTTGAGATTATAATGGCAAAATTGTAAATAGTGTTACCATTAAAATAATTAATTTTCTATATTAAGGATATAAACATAATTGTAACATTTTTAAATTCAAAAATCCACATGCAATGCACATGCAAGTTTCACCTATCTTTTTTAAACGTCAATAATTTTTTATACGTAAATTTTTTGAAAATAAAAATTACATCATAATGACAGTGTTTCTTTAATATGAGTACCATATTGCTATACTTATATAGAGAAAAAATTTATGTTTCGATCGAATGTTTTAGTCCATGGTGATGGTGTTTTGTCTATGTTGTTTTAATTGTATAGTGATTCAATCCATTGTGTTTTATAGTAAAACATCATAACGTATATAAGACACCATAACATTACAAATATTATTTGAATTCAGCAAATTACTTACAGTAAAACACGATGAATGTATATAAGATACCATAACATTGCAAATATCATTGAATTCAACAAACTACCATTTTCTTATACAAAAACACCATGTAACTAAAATAAACACCATAGAAAACAAGACACCATATAAGTATACAAAGACACCATTACATTAGCAATAAAAAAATATAATTAAATTCAACAAGCTAACTTTTTCCTTTTACAGGACACCATAATCTGTTTTGAATTTCTATAATAAAACACCATTGAAAACAATCTTGAAAGATTGAATGTAAATGGTATTTTCAATGTTATGGTGTCTTATATTCTTTTATAGTGTTTTACTGTAAAACACAACACCTTGAATCAATATACAATTAAAACATCATAGACAAAACACCATGGACTAAAACATCCAACACATAATTTTTTTCTCTATATAAGTATATCAATATGGTACTCAAATTAAAGATAAAAAAACACTCGTTATTATGATGTAATTTTTTAAAAAAAAATTACGTATAAAAAGTTATTAACGTTTAAAAAAGATGGCGTGAACTTGCATGTGCATTGCATGTGGTTTTTTGAATTTTATCTTTAATTAGATTTTTTTATTAAATTACTTAATTGCCCTTATCCTAATAAATTAAATAATGACATGTGTCTTTATCATGTTCTTTCTTATCCTTCTCACAAATTTCATCTTTTTTACCGAATCCTAAACCTATATATATATATATAGGTTCATTTGTGAACAAAGATTAGTTCAATCAAGGACTAAGATTAGTTCACTAGTATTTGCAATCAATAGGATTGTTTACAAATGAATCTAGCCCTATATGTATATATATTCATTAGCATAAGAATAGTTATGCAATAAATACCCTAGGTGACATTTTTTAAATAAATATCTTAGCACAATAAGCGAATTTATTTACCCTCATCTATTAAGGTACTTTTGGCAGATTTAGTTCCATTATGGAAATATATGCAGTCAGAGCATTAACTACTTGGTTTGTTCCAAGAGGGTGATGGTGTTGCAACCCATGTTCTAGAGAATTTGGGAGTTGACAGTGGTAAAATTGCACTCAGGCAAGCCTGATTTTTTTTCCTTTGTTTTTTTTAAGTTTTGCTTATTTTTATTTTAACTTACAAGTTGGTGGTTCGAATGGGTGGTGAGAGTGCAAAAGTTGTGGGTGCAGGTGTTGGAGGTAGGACCTCAAAAGGTAAGATGCCAACATTGGGGAATATGGTCGCAAGTTTGTAAAGTGTGTGGAGTGTCAACAGAAACAACGGATCACCTTCTTATGCATTGTACTTATGCTAATATGTCTGGACGCACGTTGGGTTGTGGCTAAATCTCCCAGCAATATGTAGTCTAGATTCAGAGGAGTCAAGACTGCTGGTATTAATGGGATGGGCTGGCCAAAGAAAAAAGGTCAAGTGATGTACGCTATCTTCTTGCTAGTCTTGTGGAGTCTCTGGAAGAATCGAAACAACAAAGTTTTCAATGACAAAATGACGACGGCAACCAATCTAGTTGAAGAAATAAAAGAAGAAGCTTTCCAATGGATCACTCATAGGTCGAAGATACAGGGGATGACATGGAATGACTGGATAAATTTTGAGTTTAATTTTAGTTGTTTTGCTTTGTTTTACTCAGCATGTGTGCTGCTTTTTTGCCCTGGATGTTTCTCTTGTTGTATAATTTGTTTTCATAGGGCCTTGCTATGAGACTTTTTGGGGTTGGTTATTTGTTCTGTTTTGTCGTTCAAAAAAAAATATGAGAGTTTCAGAAAACTTATATGTTATCAGTTTACAACATTGCTATGCTTTAGGTGTTTGTACCTACTACATTAAGGTTTTATTGTGCATTGCTTTGTTGTGCGTTATTTTATTTGGTTTGCACGTTCTTTTCCTTCGGCCGCGTGTTTATGTACGTGTCCTCTTAGTTTCTTTTATTTTCTCTTTTGTTTTCAAACATGTTTGGTCTTTTGCGTGCTCTTTTATCTGGAACTTCTCTTCGTCATGGGCTGTATATCTCATTATGAATGTGCTTAGAATGAATTTTCTTGATTTACCAAATAACATATGGAAACACTTAACAAACCCACCGTGTGTTTGAAAAAATATAATCAATTATCCAAACCATAAGAAAATGGAAAAATGAATCCATAAAACACATCCAAACGATATTTTTATTTATTAATATCCGTGTGTCATGGCACAACTATAAGTTATTGGTCAGGACAGTAGGGGAAGGGGACGGGCATGCCGATGGCATCACATTTTGCGGACAATGGACGAAGGTACTGGTAGTTTAGGGGCCAGTTAAAATGTTGAATATTGATGTATTCACATAAACAAACTTTATGCTCAATTAAGTTCGTGCAACATACTGAATATGGTTGTCTTCCTTGGTGCAAGGCAGGATAACATGCTTTTATGTCTAGATCTGGATTATAATCAAGAGCATTCACATTGTCCAAAAGAAGCATTAGTGCAACATAAGAACAATCACCGTCTTCATTTAATAAACTCCGAGATTTCAACTTTAGATCGGAAACCCGAATAGATAGTATGTTGTGTGTTGTGTGATGTTTGGCTAATATATATACTAACCATCATTTTGATGCATGCAAAATAACTTTAATGAGGTAATTAATTAAAATGCATATTTGTTATGACAAAGTATTGAAGTAACTCACAAATTTAATCAATTGTGTTGTTACGCCGGGTGCAAATAAATTTTATTGAATGTGTTTCTAATTCATCAATTTATATCTTGTATTCTTGGTCAAATAAAAAATAAGAAATTGATTATTTAATAAGATTTAAAGTAACCCATAACCAAAACTTATAAGCACTATATTCAAGATTCCTGGGTTTTTTTTTCATTTATTTAACTAGCTTGATATGTGTAAAATAGTTCATTTTATGTTATCCGCACAACATCTGAATTTATATGACTTGTTTGATTTGTACCGGGGCCGCTCTTAGCTAGGACAACGTGGGTGATCGTCCAGACCCCACTTTCCTAGGTGACCCAAAATTTTAAAATTTTTTATATATTTTGTGTATAATTTATTTAAAAAAACCCATATAACTAAAAACCCACTAATATTTAGAACACAATATAACTTTTTGCCTAGTTAACCTAATTGTTTTTGGCCCATTAAACCCATTTTTGTTTAACCTAATAAAGCCTATGTAACCTAATTGAAAAACTAAAATTTTAAGCCCAACGAAGTAACATAATCTTTTTGACGGGGCCCAATTTGTATTTCAACAGTACAAAATTATATTTTAGGGGTTTATTTTTTCTAGTCACACAACATCCCTGAATTCAAGGGAATTCTCAGGGATGATGATTAGTACAAATATGTTACTACAAGATGTTATCATATATGGTTTGCTTGATTAATACAAGTAATAATGTTTTTAGTTTTGTATTTTTTTATGTTTATAATAACGTTAATGAATAATTATCACATCAATTCTTATAGAAACTTATTCTATACATGTTTTCTTTGTAACAACTAATGTTTGTACAAATAAATGACAAGGAAGCACTTATTACCCATAAATAAAGAAAAAAAAGCATGCATATTCACATAAACAAATTTAATGCTCATCTAATTCATGGCCATAAACTTGGTAGGAGTTTGCATAAAATGGGCCAACCTATAAAACTCGACGAGTGGAACGGCCCTTATAATGCAGTTACATAGCATATAGTACGGTTTTTGGGCTGCATAAAATAGGTTAGCCGGTCCAGGCCAAAACCCAACGACAACTTAGTCAACCCGTTAAACCTATAGAATTTACAACATATATGTCATAATCATTACTTAGTATAGATTAAAATAAACTAATTCAATAACTGATACAACTCCAGTGACGGCCACGGATGTAAACCAGCCAAGCTTCTAATATGTATATATATATATATAGGGTGAGGTTATTGTGAGAAACTAACATTAATACACATGCAAAGTTTCTCCATTCTTTTTTAAACATCAATAACTTTTTATACGTAACTCTTTTTAAAAAACTAGTGTTTTTTATCTTTAATATGAGTACCATATTGATATACTTATGTAGAGTTATTTCTGTTTTTATATATTTAGGGTGTTATTTCTGTTATATTCAATGTTAGGGTGTTCTTTATAAGATGTGTGCCTTCAATATGACTGTTCTGATGTTTTTATGAGTTATGGTGTTATTTGTGTTATATTTCTGTTCTTTATAAGATGTATGGCTTCAATACACATGTTGTGGTGTTTTTATGAGTTAGGATGTTTTTATGAGTTATATTTTTGTTCTTTATAAGATGTATGTCTTCAATATAATGGTGTTTTTATAAGTTAGGGTGTTATTTTAAATTCAAAAATCCCTACAATAACTGACAAAAATCAGTTGCATATATTCATTCCATAATTAGATTTTATTAATTAAATTACACTTATACCCTTAAACTACCAAATAAAAAAGGGACACATGTCACCTCCATAATGTTTCTTATTCTTCTCACACTTTTAAATTTTCTCACATGAACCTCTACCTCTAATATATTATATGCAGAAGATGATGAGAAAACTACATATAAATGAGAAAACTAAAAAAGCCTAAAAACATAACAATTTTTTTTTATAAAAAATCACTACTTTTATGTATAAAAAAACTTAATAAAAAACTTTTACTACACGTGCATTATATGATTAGATTTAGCTTGGGTTTAAGTTTATAATTTAGTTTTAGGTTTTTCTTGGGTAGTGAGGGGGGGGGGGGGGGGTTAGGTTTTTGGGGGTGTCGGTGGGGGTGGGTTTGGTTGTTTAGGCTTTTTCATATTAATGCACATGTGCAGTACAACTTTTTTTTTTGAAAAAAGTTTTCTATATTATAGCGATTTTTATTAAAAAATTTAAAATTTTTTATATGTTTTTTAGACTTTTTAGTTAGTTTTTTTGTTTTCTCATTTAATATATACACACACACACACATATATATATATATATATATATATATATATATATATATATATATATATATATATATATATATATATATATGTATAATACACAAGCCGAGCTTGAGTTTGAAACACTACTCATGAGCAGCGTAAGATATATAACTCAAAAGTAACTAAGCTTTAGCTATGATAAATTAAACGAGCAAATTGTTAGTTCATTGCCAACATCTCCGAATCAGGGTCATCTAGAATGGTCTTAGTTATACACCTAACAGCTCACTACTATAAATAGGGGACATGCATGGCTGACCAGGGCAAGGTGGATGACCACCCAAGTCCTATATTTTCGGAAGTCAAAACTTCTAATTTTTTTTACAAATACATACACTCAGACACACTCACACACACACACATATATATATATTTATATATATATATATATATGTAACAAAAGCCTATAAAATTTAAAACCCAATATGATTTTTAGATCCAATAACATATATAGTTTTGGCCCATTTTAACCCATTTTTTTAACAAATAATCCAATTTAACCTAACTGAAAACTTAAAATCATAAACATAATTAAACCACAAATCCAATTTTTAGCAATCGCGCAAAGGTGAAAAGCCAAAGAGTGATATCAGCCTGCATTCCTGAGGGCCTCCTTTCTTCTAATTAAACAAGGGTCCGAGTTCTAAGGGGCTTCCGTGGGCCCTATAATATTTCCTTGTAAAAATTAGTCGGTTTCAAAAGATACCGAGTTCTAGTGTTCGATTGAATGTCTCACTAAAATAGATATTGGTACTTTATATTATAGAAAATGGTTGTAAATGAATTTGAGTAGAAAAGAGAGAAAATCTAAAGTGGTGGTGAATGAAGGAGAAAGAAAAGGTAATGATAAAGTTATTTAAAAATTATTTAATTAAAATGAGAGACAAAATATAATTTTTTTAATGTAATTATAGGGTATAAATGGTGAAAAATGATGTGCATGCTATAATAAAATGAAGAGAGATAATGGCTCAATCATTTTAGTAAAACAAAATGATAAGATGATTACATGATGATAGGTATACACATAAATATAACACACTAACTCCTCTCACAACTAAATGACAACTGTGAAACCAACAATAACTACCCACAGACTCAAATACACTCTAATAGGATGTACCAACTCAAATCCTATGCAACGAATATATAGATACTTATGTTGCTACAGTGAACGGTTGACATACATGGTCATCTTAAAAGATTAACAAACGTAAAATGTGATAGCATTGTTCTAAACTTATCGTTATCTTTCAATTGAGATGCTTTTTGAAGTAAAGCACAGTATCTTTATAAAAAGAACAAGAACAATACGTCATAATTCATATAATTCAATACGGAAATGATATATCTCTACAAAGTTGCTACAAATTTTTCTAATATAATATGATACAGATACATAAGTTTTAGTTGATCTAAGTGTGACTTCCATAATTCTCTTTTTTATGGAGTGAAAGACATGATCATATAGGCAGCACAATATTCATGTATCCAACACGCTGACTTGTGTTCTTGAGATTCTTTAACAACGGTGTTAAATCGCCACGTACAAATACCCAACCATAAAATGTCCTGCAAGTGTCACGCCAGGAAAGTTGTCAAAAAACAGTGAGGTTTAGCATTTGGTTAGTGATGGGGTATGGTATTGGACCTGACCCGAATGATCGGACGTTATTGTTACTTATCGCCTTTTATTATGACATATTATTATTATTGTGTACTAACCTGCGAAGTCCACCCGTTGTAGTTTACACTACACTAGGTTGTGGGCTTGTAGAGACAACCTCTAACTCGGCCTGACCCATTAAGGTTAGGGTTGCCCATATCTCCTATATAAGGAGGTATTCACCTCATTATTATGGCAAAAGATATGGTGCAAACACATTTTTTGTAGCTGGAAAAAAGAATTCTTTCCCAACCGGCCGTCTCTACACCCCCACTTTTCTATCTTCTCCATTGCAGATCTAGGTTCAAGAGAAAGAACAAGGTATGATTCTCCAACTTCTTAGAGAAAGCGGTTCCAATCATCCCGACAGTGATTCCGTGAAAGCGGTTTCTTCAGTTGGTCAAAGAATGATCCAGTTTGATCAAAAGAAGTGAATAAAACCATGGAACACCTCCCACTTATCACTATGATTGGTGCTCCATTGTTTGAAGTTTCTCAGATCGTTAGACATTGTCAGCAGTAGTGGGATGTGGGTAGAAAGGACGAAAGATATCGCCTGTTTTGATGCCCATATCTCTATCATTAATTACAAGATACTTACGGTTGAACCTGCATAATAATTATTGTAGTTAGGGGTGACGTATTTTTTACACATTTAATTATTAAGGATTTGTGTGCGTTTATTTATTTAATTTATAATAATATAAAAAATGAAAAGGTTGGCTCTAATAAAAAACAGCTTAAATGATAAATGCAATCCCATGCACTTACTAATAAGAAAAAAGATAACTCTAAAGAGATCATCATAGTAGGTGAGTTATAATATAAAGGATTTAAAAATAAAAAAGGTAAAAGGCCACTATATAAAGTGACAAATGTTTAAATAGTAATCAGGTGAAAATAGTAATTTTTTTAAGAAATTATGTACATGCAAGTCAAATGTTATTTCCACCATATTTTTTAAACGTTTGTAACTTTTATATGTCATTTGTTAAAAAAACAATCATACCATAAAATCAAGTGTCTTTTTATCTTTAGTATGAATACCCTACTGTTATAGTTTGAAAAAAAGTCAAAAACCCAGTTGCTTATTACACAATGAACCTAACGTAAAACACAATCGATCACAATAGATAAAAGACACAATTGACAACAAACTAAAATACAATAAACATAACATAAAACATCATGAGTACCAAACTAAAGAAACAATGAAAACTGGACTAAAAACACAATTGATAACTGCAAAGAAAATACACAATGGACAACAGACTAAAACACAATAAACAACAGAATAAAAACACAATGAACAACATAAAAAACACAATAAATACCAGATTATAACACAATGAATAACAAAACAAAAACACAATAGACAACTTATTAAAACACAATAATCACAACCAATAACACAACGTATAGAAACCTCAAGTATAACACAATCTTCATTTTGTCATAAATTGTGTAATTAGTTTTGATAAAAACACAGTGGTTAGAATCAATAACATTGTGTTATAAGTTTCCATAATAATACAATGTATAAAAACACCTAATAAAAACGTAAAAGTCAAAACCAAGTTAAAAGACACAGTGACCTGAACCTTTAACACAATGCAAAGAAAAAACTAATAAAAATGAATTGTTTTATTTTATTTCATTATATTTTTATATAACAATATTATATTCATATTAAAGATAAACAACGCTTTTAATTATGGTGATTTTTTTTAAAAGATGTCGTATGAAAAAGTTATGGAAGTTTTAAATTGATAGATGAATAGATATGTGTGTTGCATTGCATGTGAAAAGAAAAAGTCACTAAATGTAGGATTTTTATACCTTTACACTATCTTCTTCTCTCTAAAACCAATCTCAATCATCTAAATCTAAGATCAATAAAGAAAATCCTTCTTATTTATTTTTTCTTTGTATTTGATACTAGTTCTTACATTAATATCTTTACAAATAATTAATGTCTAATACAAATAAGTATTGAAAAAAATGAAGTTTTAATTATTAAATCAGTTAAATTTTAACTGCTTAAATGCTTAAGTTTAAATACTGATTAAATGCTTAAATACTGGTATAATTTATATAGCTCATTCAATATTTTAAACATTAACTTACTAAAATAATTGTTTTCTTTTCCTTTTTTATTCAAAATCCAAATATGGTTTTGTAAAAGCAAAACCATCAATACGGTTGGTCACGGTACAAACCATATTTATCATACAAACCGTGAGAACCGGTGGTGGTTATCGTTAAATTGCTTTACGAAAACAACATCCGGAGGCTTGGAGTTTCTTTTTAAACTGCACGTTGCTTCATTTCTTTTCAAATGACGCGTTTTGTTAACGGACGACCCAAGTTACTTTTTTTTATGTAGAGTAATTTCTTTCATATTTACTACCAACTAAGGTATTTATTATAGTTTATTAAATAAACACAAATTAGAAAATATTACATAGAGCACTTGAATTATACGCTTCAATACTTATAATAAGTGTCTTAATTTTTTAAAGTTATATCTCTATCTAAAGGAGATGCTCTATATTATTATATAGATATTTTATGTTGGATTAATTGTTATAAATCTTAACATTTGAAAATCTACAACATCCAAAAATAACAAGGAAACTAATAAATTAAAAACGATCACGCTCAATTAATCTTTTTTGCACCCTAAATATAATCTTCAAAGCTTTTGTAATCTTTTTGGTTAAAAGAAGTTTTAGAAACCACACATCTAGTTTTTAAGAACTTTTCCCTACCTAATCTTTTTGTAGGAATTAATGTTCTAATAGCTAATCATAAATGACAAGAAATAACTTAATGTAACATGAATGATCTTTATGATTTATTATGATCCGTATACATCCATGAATGTACTTATCGAGTTTTCTTGATTTATCAAAATAACATAACAGGGAAGCAACTAACAAACCCACTTTGTGATTGAGAAAATGCATCCAATTATCTAAACCATAAGAAAATGGAAAAATGAATCCATAAAACACATCAAAACCATACTTTTGTTTGTTAATATGCGTGTATCATTGCACGACTCAGGACAATAGCGGAAGGGGACGGGCATGCCAATGGCATTACCTTCCTCAAAGAATGGGCGAAGATATTGGTAGTTTAGAGGCCGGTTGAAGTGATTAATATTGATGTATTTACATAAACAATCTATATGCTCATTTAGTTTTATGTAACAGACTGAATCTGGCCTTCCTCCATTGTGTAAGGCTGGATAGCATTCTTTGATGTCTCGTTCTTGATCACAATCAAGAGAATGCACATTATCCAAAAGAAACATGAGTGCAGCAATTGTAGCAATAAGAACAATCACCTTCTTCATTTTATAAGCTCTGAAATTTCAACTTTAGATCGAAAACAGAATAGAAGAATGGCCTGATGTCTGATGTTTGGCTAATATATATACTAGCAACCATCTTCCATATGCATGCATAATAACTTTAATGAGGTAATTAAATGAGTATTAAAGAACAAGCACTTTTTGTGCGTTTGTAGTAGTCTCATTCCTTCCGGTACTAGACTTTATGCACCAAACGACGTGGCTGTAAGGAAGGGGTTGTGGAGAAGTCTATTGAAGTTACGAAACTCTCGACAAGGGTTATGGTTTTTACAGGCAACTTTAACGATGTATGGCGCCCGAATGAGCGCCTAAATTTTGAATATATTGCTTCTAATGCGAACGCGTTCAATGATTTTATTCTATCTGTAGCATTGAATGAATTTGATATGGGTGGGGCACCTTTCACATACATTTTGGATAGTGGCGAGAAGGAAGTAAACTTGATCGGTACCTTGTATGCATTGGTTTTATTGAACAATGGCCTGGTGCATGGCTCCTTGGGCTTCATAAAGGACACTCGGATCGTAGTTCTAATCGCATAAATGGTGTGGTCATTGGAGATGAGCGGTGGTCGAACCCGGTAGTCATTAAACAAGAATTCTTTGATTTTTATCGTCATTTATTTACCGAGCCAATGGCGGTAAGGCCTCCAATTATATGTCCTCATCTTTCGTCGTTGTCATTGGAAGACGCCGAATTGTTAATTAGATCATTCACCTTGGTGGAGATTATGGAAGCAGATGGGATTGTGATGGCCTGGATGGTTTTAATTTTAAATTCCTCAAGCACTACTAGAGTGTGTTACAACATGATTTTCTCAAAGTCTTCTAGGAATTCTTTGCCAACCCGAATATTAATAGGAGTTACTCATCATCTTTTATTGCATTAAATCCCAAGGTGAAGGACCCGTTGAGTCCATCGGATTATTGGCCTAGTAGCCTTATTGGTTGCATCAATAAGGTAATCTCTAAAGTACACGTGAATAGGTTAAAAGGTGAGATTGTAAAACTTAAATCCTAGGAGCAAACGACGTTTTTATCCAAGAGTAGTATCATTGATGGGCCGTTGATTCTAAGTGAACACTCCGAAGAGCAAACGACGTTTAAAATCAATATTCACAAGGCGTATGACTCTTTAAATTAGGGATTCCTAAACTCTATAATGGAGCAAATGGGGTTCAGTTTAAAGTGGCGTGGGTGGGTTATGGCAACACTCCATTTGGCTTGGGAATCCGTTCTAGTAAATGGCTCTCCAACAATGGAGTTTGAGTGCTCTAGGGGACTACGACAAGGGGACCCTTTGTCTCCTTTTCTCTTTCTTATTGCCATGGAAGCCATGTCCGGGGTTATCATGAAAGCATATGAGGTGGGACTATTTCATGGGATCCAGTATAGTAATATGGGTATGTCTCTAACTCACTTTTTATATGCAGAAGATGATGTGGTATTTGTTGAGGATTGGTCTATAGCAAACGCATTTAATCTAAAAAGACTTCTAAGGTGTTTTATTTAAACTTGGGTCTCAAGGTAAATCTCGCAAAGCGTAGTGTTTATGTTGTAGGTGTTGAGGAGGTGGCTTTCCATTTAAGTATCTCAGTTTGTTTGTTGGGGCGAATATGAATCTAGTAAAACAATTGAAACCTATTGTTTATCTTTTCAAGAGTAGGTTATCCATTTGGAAAGTGAGGAAATTATCATACGGGTTACGCTTTTAAATGCAGTTTTGAGCTCATTGCCGACATATTTCTTCTCGCTCTATAAGGCTCCCTCTCTAGTTTTGAACGAGCTTGAAAGAATAAGGAGGGTTTTCTTTTGGGGTGGGTCGGAGGTTGAGTCAAAAATGAGTTGGATGGCTAGGGACAAGGTTGTGGCTCCGGTTGAATATGGTGGGTTGGGTTTAAGAACACTACAGGACGCCAATCTCGCCATGCTTGCCAAGTGGTGGTGGCGGTTCAATATAGAAAAGGATGGGCTTTGGAGAAAAGTTATTTGGGACATCCATTGTAGTTCGAGGTCATGGTCATACATACCGGCTAAAATCTCAATTGTGGTGGCAGTTCAAAATAGATATGACATCCTAAATTCCTAATAGAGAAGCGTAATGGCTGAATTCTAATAGACATTTTAGTAATCATATGCCTCCTAATTTTGTATCATACATATACATTGCACATTTCCTGCCCATCTACTCTATGAAACGTACAGAGAACGTTTTGTTGCACCTGTGTAATGTAATCTATGTCTAAAAGGTGTCTCAAGATGATAAAGCTAAAACTTTCTTTGGTATAAAAGAATGCTTAACGAACCCACACTCATCTCATCTGGTTGTTCTAGTAAAATCTGTAAGTTAATTTATGATGTAATTTAACCCGCTGGATACTTATATCTATAAAACCTATATACTTAACAAATTGTGAAATGAAGAAGCATCATGTTGCCAATCGCCTATGATTGGGTCTCAGCTTTTTGTACCTCCCCAAAATACAAAAATGAAGAAGGATCTTAGAACCATGTTATCATTGATCAAATGGAGCAACATATAGTTTCTTATTGTACTTAAAGCATCATGTACGTTACGACCTCAACGAGTTCCAAATTTATCCAAATTCCGAGCAAGAATTGGTTGTGTAACTGTGATAATTTAGTAACTACATATGCATTATGTAAGAATGTTTTTTACCACATGTTTTGCATTATACAAGCTTTTGTTTTTGTTGCACAATCATGTGATTGGGAAGATGTATCCAAAACATGAACATATGAAAAAAAGACATACATTAAGCATATCATATTAAATTTGAAAACATACTTTTTATTCATTAACATTTGTATCAAGGCACAAATAAGTTACAGGACAGGGCATTTTGGGATGTTGCATTGTATGGCCAACAGGGGCATATGTTGGTGGTTCAAGGGCAGATTGGGCTTATTAATATCGTTGTAGGCACATAAACAGTTTTGATGGTCTTCTAAATCTTTGCAACAAGCTGAATTAGCGTTTTCTATGACCTTTAGGCCATCAATGCATTTAGGAATGTCCTGAAACGCATTACATTAGTTTGATTAGTAATCCGCTCTGGCCAAAAGAAAGATGAGTGTAGCAGCGGTAGCAAAAAGTAAACTCATCTTCTTCATTTTAGAAACCCGAAGATTTTAACTTTAGATAACTTGATAGAAAACTGAATAGGTAGCAACCATAGCATAATGTTTGATTAGTATATATACTAAGCAGTAAGCATGGTTTTGATGCATGCGGATAACATTAATGAGGTAATTAAAGTGAATATCTGGTGTAATTAAGAAATTAAGGAGTAACACATGAGTTTTATTAATTGTGTTTTTCAATCCATAACATATATTTTATTAATTGTGTTTGTTAAACCGACAATCAAAATATTTTATGGACCCGATGGCTTATAGCCTAAGGTATAAAGGTGTCATATTTGGTGTTTCAATCTCTTGTACAAACTTACTCCAAGGCTTTAGTCCCATTCCCATTGACGACTAATGTACTACCTTTTTGCTTAAGCCTATTGTAAGCGGATCCGCAATGTTACCCTTTGACTTCACATTGTCAATCGTGATAACTCCAGTCGAGAGTAGTTGTTGTATCGTGTTATGTCGACATCGTATGTGCCTTGATATGCCATTATACATTGCATTTTGAGCTCTACTAATAGCTGAATGGCAATCACAATGTATACAAATAGCCGTCACAGGCTTAGGCCATCTTGGAACATATTCCAAGAATTAACGTAACCATCCTGCATTTTCTCCAGCTTTATCTAATGCGATGAACTCAGATTCCATCGTGGATCTAGCTATAAGTGTTTGTTTGGATGACTTCTAAGATATAGCTGCTCCTCCAAGGGTAAACACATAACCAGTCGTAGCTCTGGAATCTTTCGTATCTGATATCCAGTTGGCATCATGTATCTGTAACATTTGTCAACAACGGGTTTCCAAAACCCGCTCGTTTTGTAATCGAATATCAAGTTATAAATGTCACGTTGTGTATTTATGGTTATTTTGATTTTTAATGATACATAATTAATAAACAAACTAAACTATAAAAATTATTTTTGATAAAAAGTGAAAACAAAATAAATAAAAATAAAATGTTGCTGCCGGGACTCGAACCCGGGTCAGCCAGAATCTAAATCCAAAGACTTAACACACACCCACATCACCACTCCGCCACTTGTTGTTTTCTGTCATCTCTGGAAACAAATAACTCTTATACACAAACCTAGTTAAACCGGTTGCGCCAACTGAGAAACTGAAATCGGCAATTCAACCGTCTAATCGTTTGATTAATCGCACATTCAGGTTTATAACCGATGAACCGACAAATTCTAATCAATTCAGACTTGAATTGACTTGAATTCGGATGATAATGGGTTTTATAACCGAATCTATCCAACAATCTGAATTACTTCAATCAAGACCCCTCTCGCGACTCAGAAACATCATACACACCTCCCATTTCACTTTCGTCACACATTCGGTCCATCAGAAAGCTTAAATCAACTCGCCGGAAAATTCTGCAAGTTGCCGGAAAACCGTATTTGTCCTCAAATCGGTAAGTTCTTCAATACCATCGTAGTCTAACAGTTATTAAGCTATTTCTAACTCAAACCTTCCACTTGAGATCGAATTCAGGCACCGTTATCAGATAATTCCAGTTCGCCGAAAAATTTCTGGAAATCGTTATCTTCGTCTGTGAAACGGTAAGGAACCTTCAAACACACTTTTAACGTTTGTTTATCACTTCAATTCCACGATTGGCTAATCAAAACGGTTAATTGTTTTGTTCAGTTGAGGTGCACAAAAACAGAGCCGACGCATTGCCGGAAATTATGTGATAAATCATTCCTACGGTATGTTACTTCAACACCGTCTCTGCCATTTCATTTTAGCCTTAAGAATGATTGTTAATCGTAAAAACAAGAAAACGGATTAGTAACACCGTCGACTGTAATTTGAGTGAAGAAGACGAAGATAGTTAAGTTATAAGTATAATTAAAATTGGTATTTTAAACGTGTTGACACCGTCACGTAGACTGTGTGCAAATAATACGCGCATGTCACGAGTTCGATCCCTGATACACGCAACCCCTATGTAATAAAATGCCTTTTTGATTAAAGCTGAACCGGGTTAACCCCGTTAGTTGTTAAGTATAATAAAAACCGAGATATTAACCAGGTTAGACACACAGTCCAACGGTGGACTGTGTGCAACACTAAGTCGCACGTCACGCGTTCGAGTCTGGTTAACGGACACCGGTTCGATGATTTAAAATCTTTTTCTAAAAACAAATGAATTTTGAATAAATCGAATTAGTATATAAATATAATTAAAAACAAGATTATTTCGGGTTAGACACGTAGCTCAGTTGGTAGAGCTGCGTGCACGCGTACGGGAGGTCTCGGGTTCGAGTCTCACCCAACACATTCATGCACACTGACCGAACCGGTCAACAGGTCAACAAGTCAAGGGCAACGGTCAACGGTCAACGCAAAATAAACAATTTTTTTATATTTTTATTTATTTAATTTAATTTAAAAATCAATTAAAAATACTTAAAAATAACATTTTCAAAGATAGAAAATAGTCTTAAACTCACAAAAATATATCTAAAAATTCCATTAAAATCCTTAATAAAATCCACTCATTTACTATATTTTTTCCGTTATTATTTAGGTTAGTAATTCTCGTTGTTCAATTCTCCCGACTCGTGCGCATCTCTTTATCTCCAATCAAACGCACCCAATG
The DNA here is from genome assembly GCA_947069175.1 of Scalesia atractyloides. NCBI lineage: Eukaryota > Viridiplantae > Streptophyta > Magnoliopsida > Asterales > Asteraceae > Scalesia > Scalesia atractyloides. Next base: position 69,899,449 of record CAMTDV010000013.1, on the reverse strand, counting down.
TGAGTGAATCTTTACAAATTCCCCGCTTTAATCATGTTTTGGGGTGTATCATGTATCTTGCTATATATTATATTTAAAGCATTGTGCATACATCATATCATGAACATGTGTATTCAGTTTGTTTCAACTGCTGTGTGGTTATTGTTAGATGCAATTTATCATTTTCAGTACATGCAATTTCATAGGCCGCCGCTCCCCATTACATTATGAGCGTTGAGCATGTTCCCCATTACATTATGAGCATGAACCTGGCGTGCCCACATACGATCGGCTCCGTTTGATTGAGCCTTGATCGCACAGACATTTTACATTTTCAGTACATGCAATACGATCGGCTCCGTTTGATTGAGCCTTGATCGCACAGACATTTTACATTTTCAGTACATGCAATACGATCGGCTCCGTTTGATTGAGCCTTGATCGCACAGTTTCATTTATGTTATTTATTGTATGATGTTGGTATGTTAATATATGCTATCATATGTTATTGTATGTTATAGTTGTGATTGCAAATTGCTACTGCCTGATTATTTACATTTGCTCATTTATGATTATGCACTACTTTTCATTGATAAACTAACAAGTAAATCAATAATAAATGTTTATCTAACAAGGTTCACTCGCCAACTTATGTTGACCCAAAAACCCCCCATTTTTACACATGATACAGGTGAACCAGCTGCAGCCAGAAACACATAGGATTGGACTAGAAGAATAAAATGATTTAGAGCTTGGAACTATTTTGTTTGGTTATTTCTTTGTATTGTAAGGACATGTTTGGATTATTTGGAATGTAACTTTGACTTTAATAAATATGAAACATATTAGTAAATGTCATGAGCTTTGGTGATAACCCAATTATGCCCCGACTTTTATTCCGCTGCGGGTCGGGGTGTGTGACAGAATGGTATCAGAGCCATGACTATAGGGATATATGATAGGTTATTAGACCCTTAGAGCCTATACTATAGTTGATTGGAAATTTTTAAGATTTTTGTGTGTTACATGCCAAATTTCATGATGTTTATATGTTTTATGTTAAATGTTACATTCAATGTTATGCAAGCATGTTCATAAGTATATATTATCATATAATGCATGTCATGAATCATATTCTCATAACATATCACATCCATGAAAGCACACACCACATCATGATTGCTTTTACAATGATTTTTGTGTTTTCAAATCTCATCAAAGTGAGTTTTCATGACGGGCATGTAGTAACTGGAAGGGTACCAGTACCGGTAGTCGGAACGTCCTTTCTAGGCTGGCATTCGTATAAATCCAAAATAAAGGACCAGTTTGCCTACCTGGGGACTAACGATGAGAGTATGAAGTACCTATTAGGCCAAAGCATGCTATACCAAACGTCGTGTGAGCTAACCACACTTTGAGTTGTCATTGTGTCTACACCTGGACACATTCCGACCATACATCTCGTAAGCATATTTTGTGGTTTGCATTCGGGTGATGCGAGTGTTAAATTGCCAATACTAATGTGAATCCTACCAAGCCAATAGCCATGGGGGCCCACATGACTATACAGGTGAAGGTATGGGGGACATTTGAGGCCCAACATAAGCAAACCCAAGACATCCTATGGATGTAGTTGCATTATTGATATTTATGTTATTTTCATTTTTCTAAAGACACATGACAGCTAAAAAGACTCCATAAACTCACAATCTTCTTATGTACGTTCCTGTAGATGTCGGCTAGACAACAACGAGGGGTAAAAGATCAGGAAGATCTCACGAACACTTGGCCGCACAAATCGCGAAACAAATGGCCACGGTGCTTCCTGACATTGTGGTTCAAGGACAACAAGCCCTCGCTACAAATCCTACTAACCCTCCCCAACAAGACGATCAGAACGTCGGCAACCCTCCTACCAGCAAATGCTCATATAAACATTTCAAGTCTTGTGATCCTCCTAAATTTGAAGGGACTGAAGGTGTCACTGCTCTCCTCCACTGGTTTGACGAGACGGAAAACACTTTTCTCAACTGCGATTGTCCTGAGGATCGCAAGGTTTGATACGCCACCGGGAGACTATTCGGGGTAGCTCTCACCTGGTGGAATACTGAAAAGGGGAAGAGGGGAATTGATGATGCAATGGCCTTAACGTGGGAGGAGTTAAGGGAAATCATGACTAGGCGTTTCTGTCCTAGGAGTGAGATTAAAAAGTTGGAGGACGAATTTCATTCTTTAAAGCAAAAGGAGGGAGATCATACCAACTACAACAAAAGTGTAACATTTGTCAAAAACGGGTTTTCAAAACCCACTCCGTTTTGTAATCGAATATCAAGTTATAAAAGACACGTTGAATATTTATGATTATTTTGATATAAAATGATACATAATTAATAAATAAACTAAACTATAAAAATTATATTTGATAAAAAGTTAAAACAAAATAAATAAAAAAAATATGTCGCTGCCGGGACTCGAACCCGGGTCAGCCAGAACAACTCCAACGACTTAACACACACTCACATCACCACTCCGCCACTTTGTGTTTTCTGTTATCTCTAGAAAACAAATGAGATTTATACACAAACCCGGTTAAACCGGTTGCGCCAACTGAAAAACGGAAATCTACAAATCAATCGTCAATTCGCTTGTTTACTCGCACATTAAGTTTATAACCGATGCACCGACGATTTTTAATCAAGTCAGAATTGATTAAACATAAAGTCTCATCATTATCGGTTTTTATAACCGAAAAATCATCAAATCCAGATTACTTCAACTTCAGACCACTCTCGCGACTCAGAAATATCATACAAACATCCCATTTCACTTTCGTCACATTTTCAGACCATAAGAACGCTTAAATCAGCTCGCCGGAAATTTCTGCAAATTTCGCCGGAAAACCGTATTCATCCTCAAACGGTAAATCTTTCAATAAACATTGTAGTTTAACAATTGTTAGGCTATTTCTAACTTAAACCTTTCAATTGAAATCAAATTCAGGCGCTGTATTCAGCTAATTCCAGTTCGCCGGAAATTTCCTGAAAGTCTTTATTTCCGTCTGTGAAACGGTAAGGACCTTCAATCCCGCTGTTAACGTTTGTTTATCACTTCAATTCCACGATTGACTAATCAAAATGGTTAATTGTTTTGGTTCAGTTGAGGTGCACAAAAACAGAGCCGACGCATTTGCCGGAAATTCTGTAATATATCATTCCTACGGTATGTTACTTCCAACACCGTTTCTGTCATTTCATTTTAACCTTAAGAACATTTGATAATCGTAAAAACAAGAAACGGATCATTGATTCAGTCAACGGAAATTTGAATGAAGAAGACGAAGTTAATTAAGTTATAAGTATATTTAAAACCAGTAAAATGAATGGGTTAGACACACAGTCCAGCGGTGGACTGTGTGCAAAACATATACGCATGTCCCGAGTTCGATCCCTGATACACGCACTTCTTATATAATAAAATGACTTTTTGTTTAAAAACTAAACCGGGTTAACTCAGTTAGTTATTAAGTATAATAAAAATTGAGATAATAACCAGGTTAGACACACAGTCCAGCGGTGGACTGTGTTCAACATTAAGTCACACGTCGCGAGTTTGAAACCCGTCACTGGCACCGGTTCGTTAAATTAAAATGTTTTTTAAATTAAAAGAATTTTGGTTAAACCGAATTAGTATATAAATATAATTAAAAACAAGATTATTTCGGGTTAGACACGTAGCTCAGTTGGTAGAGCTGCGTGCACGTGTACGGGAGGTCTCGGGTTCGAGCCTCACCCGGCGCAAACACTTCCACTGACCGAACCGGTCAACAAGTCAACAAGTCAACGGTCAACGCAAAATAAACAATTTTTTTTATTTATTTAATTTAATTTAAAAATCAATTAAAAATACTTAAAAATATCATTTTTAAAGATAGAAAATAGCCTTAAACTCACAAAAATATATATAAAAATTTCATTAAAATCCTCAATAAAATCCACTCATTTAATATATTTTCCGGTATTATTTAGGTTAGTATTTCTCGTTGTTCCGCTCATCTAATTCGTGCGCATCTCACCATCTCCAATTCAACGCACCCAATGTGAGTGAATCTTTTCAAATTCCCCGTTTTAATCACGTTTTGGGGTGTATCATGTGTCTTGATATATATTATACTTAAACCATTGTGCATACATCATATCATGAACTTGTGTATTCAGTTTGTTTATGTTGTTTAGTTATTGTTGGATGCAATTTATCATTTTCAGTACATGCAATACGATCGGCTCCGTTTGATTGAGCCTTGATCGCACAGTTTCATTTATGTTATTTATCGTATCATATTGGTATGTTCATGTATGCTGTCATCTGTTATTGTATGTTATAGTTGTGATTGCTATTTGCTACTGCTTGATTATTTACATTTGCTCATTTATGATTATGCACAATATTTCATTGATAAACTAACAAGTAATTCATTAGTAAATGTTTATCTAATAAGGTTCACTCGCCAACTTATGTTGACCCAAAAACCCCCATTTTTACACATGATACAGGTGAACCAGCAGCAGCTAGGAACACATAGGAATGGACTAGTAGAATAAAATGTTTTAGAGTTGGGATTGTTATGTTTAGTTTATTTCCTTTGTATTATATGAACATGTTTGGATATTTGGAAATGTAACTTTGACTTTATTAAATATGAAACATATTAGTAAATGTCATGAGCTTTGGTGATAACCCAATTATGCCCCGACTCTTATTCCGCTGCGGGTCGGGGTGTGACAGATTGGTATCAGAGCCATGACTATAGGGATATAGGATAGGTTATTAGACCCTTAGAGCCTATACTATAGTTGATTAGAAACTTATAAGATTTTTGTGTGTTACATGCCAAATTTCATGATATTTATATGTTTTATGTTAAATGTTACATTCAATATTATGCAAGCATGTTCATAAGTATGTATTATCATATAATGCTTATCATGAATCATATACTCATAAAGTATCACATCCATGAAAGCACACACCACATCATGATTGCTTTTACAATGATTTTTGTGTTTTCAAATCTTATCAAAGTGAGTTCTCATGACGGGCATGTAGTAACTGGAAGGGTACCAGTACCGGTAGTCGGAACGTCCTGTCTAGGCTGGCATTCGTATAAATCCAAAATAAAGGACCAGTTTGCCTACCTGGGGACTAACGATGAGAGTACGAAGTACCTATTAGGCCAAAGCATGATATACCAAACGTCGTGTGAGCTAACCCCACTTTGAGTTGTCATTGTGTCTACACCTGGACACGTTCCGACCAAACATCTCATGAACATATTTTGTGGTTTGCATTCGGGCTAGGCGAGTGTTAAATTGCAAATACTAATGTGAATCCTACCAAACCAATAGCCATGGGGGCCCACATGACTATATAGGTGAAGGTATGGGAGACATTTGAGGCCCAACATGAGCAAACCCAAGACATCCTATGGATGTAGTTGCATTATTGATATTTATGTTATTTTCATTTTCTTAAAGACACATGACACCTAAAAAGACACCATAAACTCACAATCTTCTCATTGTATGATCCTGTAGATGTCGTCTAGACAGCAACGAAGGGGTAAAAGATCAGGAAGGTCTCAGGAACGTTTGGCCACTCAGATCGCGAAACAAATGGCCACGATACTGCCTGACATTGTGGTCCAAGTACAACAAGCCCTCGCTACAAATCCTATTAACCCTCCCCAACAACATGATCAGAACATCGACAACCCTCCTACCAGCAAGTGTTCATACAAACATTTCAAGTCTTGTGATCCTCCTAAATTCGAAGGGACCGAGGGTGTCACTGCTCTCCTACATTGGTTCGAGGAGATGGAAAACACCTCTGCGATTGTCCTGAGGATCACCGGGAGACTATTTGGGGTAGCTCTCACTTGGTGGAATACTGAGAAAGGGAAGAGGGGAACTGAAGATGCAATGGCCTTAACTTGGGAGGAGTTAAGGGAAATCATGACTAGGCGTTTCTGTCCTAGGAGCGAAATTAAAAAGCTGGAGGACGAATTTCATTCTCTAAAGCAAAAGGAGGGTGATCACACCACCTATAACAAGAGGTTCTTAGAGTTGAACCAAATGGTTCCAAATTTATTCACCCCAACTTATCGTCTGATTGAACATTATATTCGAGGACTTCCCTCGAAAATTCAAGATTCAGTCCTCAGCACTTCACCGGTAACACTTGAAGCTGCTATGGAGCTAGCAACTGAACTGACCGAGAACCGAATTCGCAACGGGAAGTTCAAGGAAGAGAAAAAGAAAGCCCCTGTTGAGGGTCAAACTTCAAACCATCCCATCTCTTCCTCTAAGTTTGCTAACAAGAGGAAGCGCAACACCAGAAATTTTGCAGTTACTCAAACCAACTCCCCTATTCCTGCTGCACCCATTACTCAAGTCACTCCTTCACCCGCACCATACAGAAGACCATACACTGGCCCGCTACCAAAATGCAACCGTTGCCAATATCACCATTCCCCTGATCATCCCTGCCAATATTGCACCGGCTGCGGTCGCGCAGGTCATACTGTTCAAACCTGCCGCATGCCTCAACGAACGAACCGCCACCAACCTTTAACCCAAACCCACCAACAAATAATGGGCCAAGCCCAACAACCCCTGCTAGTACCACCCACCCAACATTTAGCCCAAACATATTACCAGCCCAATTATCCTATGGGTCAACCAATGCGGGCTTGCTACAATTGCGGTGACCCGAGCCACTTCAGAAACACTTGTCAAAGGTTGGTAAACATTATTCATGCTCAGGCCCAAGCCAACCCGGTGAATCAAGCAAACCAAGCTCCTCCACCTGCAAGAGGGAGAGCTTTCAATATCAACGCTAACCAGGCCAGAGCTGACGGCAATGTGGTTAACGGTACGTTCCTTATAAATGGTAGATATGCATCTATGTTATTTGATACTGGTGCGGATAGAAGTTTTGTGTCTTTAGAATTTGAACCTATCCTAAGCAAAAATCGTGATAAGCTCACGGAATCCATAACGGTAGAAGTTGCGGACGGGAAACCATTTTCATTAAACTTTATTATACGCAACTGTACACTCACCTTAAACGACCACGATTTCTCAGTCGACCTGATTCCTATGAAGCTTGGAAGTTTTGATATCATAATCGGTATGGATTGGCTCAGTCAACATCAGGCAGAAGTAGTATGTCGTGAAAAATTTATTCGTATTCCTCTTTCAAACGGTCAGACTCTTCGAATCATTGGAGAAACCTTGTCGTAAGGGCTCAGCTTAATGTCTTGTCTTCAAGCTCAAAAATATCTTCGCAAGAATTATGTCGCGTTTTTAGCTCATATCATCAAAAAGGGAACCATGGAGAAGAAACTTGAAGACATTCCTGTAGTAAAAGACTTCCCGCAAGTTTTTCCTGACGACATTTCAGGACTTCCTCCAGTTAGAGACGTCGAATTCCGTATTGATCTTATACCTGGTGCTACACCAGTTGGAAAGTCTCCTTATAGGTTAGCCCCCTCTGAAATGCAAGAGCTAGCCAGCCAATTACAAGAGTTGACTGACAAGGGATTCATACGTCCAAGCTCGTCGCCTTGGGGTGCACCTGTTCTTTTTGTAAAGAAGAAAGATGGATCGTTTCATATGTGCATCGACTACAGAGAGCTCAACAAGTTAACAATCAAGAATCGCTATCCCTTACCTCGCATTGATGATCTTCTTGACCAACTACAAGGTGCCAGCTGCTTTTCAAGAATCGACCTTCGATCTGGCTATCATCAACTTAGAGTGCATGAAGAAGACGTCCCTAAGACTGCTTTTCGAACTCGTTATGGCCACTATGAATTCATGGTTATGCCATTTGGTTTAACCAACGCACCAGCTGTCTTCATGGACCTAATGAACAGAGTCTGCAAACCTTATCTTGATCGATTTGTTATAGTCTTCATCGACGATATTCTTATTTATTCAAAATCTAAATCTGATCATGAGCGTCATCTTCGACTCATCCTTGCACTTTTAGAAAAGGAAAAGCTTTATGCCAAATTTTCCAAATGAGAATTCTGGTTAAAGGAGGTGCAATTCCTCGGGCATGTAGTCAATGACAAGGGAATACATGTCGACCCTTCAAAGATCAAAGCGGTTCAAGAATGGCAAGCTCCACGTACACCAACTGAAGTAAGATCTTTCCTTGGTCTAGCTGGCTATTATCGTCGGTTCATTTCAAACTTCTCTCGCATTGCTGTACCACTCACGGCTTAACTCATAAGGGAAAACCTTTCATATGGGGACCCAAGCAAGAAGAAGCCTTTCAAACTCTTAAACAAAAACTTTGTGATGCACCAATCCTCACTCTTCCTGAAGGTTGTGATGATTTTGTAGTCTATTGCGACGCGTCAGGGCAAGGATTAGGCTGCGTTCTAATGCAAAGAGGAAAAGTCATAGCTTATGCTTCGAGACAACTCAAGACACATGAAAAGAACTACACCACTCATGACCTAGAACTTGGAGCCGTTGTGTTCGCTCTTAAGATATGGAGACATTATCTCTATGGTACCAAGTGTGAAATATACACTGACCACAAGAGTCTTCAACATATCTTCAATCAAAAGGAGTTAAACATGAGGCAACGAAGAAGGGTCGAACTTCTAAATGACTACGACTGTGAAACTAGATACCACCCTGGTAAAGCAAATGTGGTGGCTGATGCACTTAGTCGAAAGGGTTATGCGAACTCCATTCGTCTTCTATGTTCGCAAATTATAACTGACATTAAAGATCAAATTCGAGAAGCCCAACACGTTTCAATAACGGAAGAAGATGTACGAAAGGAGATGTCCTGTGGAGCTGAGCTAAAAATTGAAACTAAATCTGACGGTATTCTGTATTACCTAGATCGTATCTGGATTCCTAACCACAACAATCTTCGTGAAATTCTTATGAATGAAGCTCACAAAACGCGATATTCTATACACCCAGGAGCCGATAATATGTATCAAGACCTACGATATACCTATTGGTGGCCTGGAATGAAGAAAGATATTGCCGTTTTTGTTTCCAAGTGCCTTACATGTTCCAAGGTGAAGGCTGAACACCAAAGACTCTCAGGACTTCTGGTCCAACCGGAAATACCTGTATGGAAGTGGGAAAATATAACCATGGATTTCATTACCGGGTTACCTCGCACTTCTGGTGGGTATGACACTATATGGGTAATTATAGACCGACTTACAAAATCAGCACACTTTATTCCTATCCGTGAAGATTATAAGAACGAAAAGCTTGCCCGTATTTATATCAACGAAATCGTAAGCCGACATGGGGTACCGTTAAGCATTATTTCTGATCGTGATGGTCGTTTCACTTCACGAACATGGCAAGCAGTACAATCCGCTATGGGCACGCGATTAGATCTCAGTACCGCCTATCATCCTCAAACTGATGGACAGTCTGAGCGCACCTTTCAACTCTTGAAGATATGCTTCGAGCATGTGTCATAGACTTCAAGGGAAATTGGGACGCCCACCTACCATTAGTTGAATTTTCGTACAACAACAGCTATCATTCGAGCATCGGCATGGCACCTTTTGAAGCATTATATGGTCGTAAGTGCCGATCTCCTGTATGTTGGCACGAAATTGGGGAAGCTCAAATTACTGGTCCAGAATTGATCCAAGAAACCACAGACAAGATCCATCAAATTCGAAACAATCTTCTAGCGGCTCAAAGTCGTCAAAAGAGTTATGCAGATAAACGACGGAAGCCCTTAGAGTTTAACATTGGTGATCATGTACTTTTAAAAGTATCACTGTGGAAGGGAGTAGTTCGTTTTGGTCAAAAGGGCAAGCTAGCACCACGTTACGTAGGACCTTTCAAGATACTCGAAAGAGTAGGTCCTGTAGCATACAAGCTTGATCTACCAGAAGAACTCAACAGGATTCATCCCACATTCCACGTGTCGAACTTGAAGAAGTGCCTCACTGATGAAAACCTCCATATTCCGCTGGAAGATATTCAGATTGATGAATCTATGCATTTTATTGAAAGACCTGTAGAGATCATGGACTTCGGGGAAAAACGTCTGCGACGAAGTCGCATTCCAATTGTTAGGGTACGCTGGGAGTCGAAACGGGGACCTGAGTTTACTTGGGAACGTGAAGACTCAATGCGTGAAAAATACCCGCATCTTTTTCCTACTACTTCAACTACTTAAATTTCGGGACGAAATTCCTAAAAGTAGGGGATACTGTAACATTTGTCAAAAACGGGTTTTCAAAACCCGCTCCGTTTTGTAATCGAATATCAAGTTATAAAAGACACGTTGAATATTTATGATTATTTTGATATAAAATGATACATAATTAATAAATAAACTAAACTATAAAAATTATATTTGATAAAAAGTTAAAACAAAATAAATAAAAAAAATATGTTGCTGCCGGGACTCGAACCCGGGTCAGCCAGAACAACTCCAACGACTTAACACACACTCACATCACCACTCCGCCACTTTGTGTTTTCTGTTATCTCTAGGAAACAAATGAGATTTATACATAAACCCGGTTAAACCGGTTGCGCCAACTGAAAAACGAAAATCGGCAAATCAATCGTCAATTCGCTTGTTTACTCGCACATTCAGTTTATAACCGATGCACCGACGATTTTAATCAAGTCGGAATTGATTAAACATAAAGTCTCATCATTATCGGTTTTTATAACCGAAAAATCATCAAATCCAGATTACTTCAACTTCAGACCACTCTCGCGACTCAGAAATATCATACAAACATCCCATTTCACTTTCGTCACATTTTCAGACCATCAGAATGCTTAAATCAGCTCGCCGGAAATTTCTGCAAATTTCGCCGGAAAACCGTATTCATCCTCAAACGGTAAATCTTTCAATAAACATTGTAGTTTAACAATTGTTAGGCTATTTCTAACTTAAACCTTTCAATTGAAATCAAATTCAGGCGCTGTATTCAGCTAATTCCAGTTCGCTGGAAATTTCCTGAAAGTCTTTATTTCCGTCTGTGAAACGGTAAGGACCTTCAATCCCGCTGTTAACGTTTGTTTATCACTTCAATTCCACAATTGACTAATCAAAATGGTTAATTGTTTTGGTTCAGTTGAGGTGCACAAAAACAGAGCCGACGCATTTGCCGGAAAGTCTGTAATATATCATTCCTACGGTATGTTACTTCCAACACCGTTTCTGTCATTTCATTTTAACCTTAAGAACGTTTGATAATCGTAAAAACAAGAAACGGATCATTGATTCAGTCAACGGAAATTTGAATGAAGAAGACGAAGTTAATTAAGTTATAAGTATATTTAAAACCAGTAAAATGAATGGGTTAGACACACAGTCCAGCAGTGGACTGTGTGCAAAACATATACGCATGTCCCGAGTTCGATCCCTGATACACGCACTTCTTATATAATAAAATGCCTTTTTGTTTAAAAACTAAACCGGGTTAACTCAGTTAGTTATTAAGTATAATAAAAATTGAGATAATAACCAGGTTAGACACACAGTCCAGCGGTGGACTGTGTGCAACATTAAGTCACACGTCGCGAGTTTGAAACCCGTCACTGGCACCGGTTCGTTAAATTAAAATGTTTTTGAAATTAAAAGAATTTTGGTTAAACCGAATTAGTATATAAATATAATTAAAAACAAGATTATTTCGGGTTAGACACGTAGCTCAGTTGGTAGAGCTGCGTGCACGCGTACGAGAGGTCTCGGGTTCGAGCCTCACCCGGCGCAAACACTTCCACTGACCGAACCGGTCAACAAGTCAACAAGTCAACGGTCAACGCAAAATAAACAATTTTTTTTATTTATTTAATTTTATTTAAAAATCAATTAAAAATACTTAAAAATAACATTTTTAAAGATAGAAAATAGCCTTAAACTCACAAAAATATATCTAAAAATTTCATTAAAATCCTCAATAAAATCCACTCATTTAATATATTTTTCCGGTATTATTTAGGTTAGTATTTCTCGTTGTTCCGCTCATCTAATTCGTGCGCATCTCACCATCTCCAATCCAACGCACCCAATGTGAGTGAATCTTTTCAAATTCCCCGTTTTAATCACGTTTTGGGGTGTATCATGTGTCTTGATATATATTATACTTAAACCATTGTGCATACATCATATCATGAACTTGTGTATTCAGTTTGTTTTTGTTGTGTAGTTATTGTTGGATGCAATCGGCTCCGTTTGATTGAGCCTTGATCGCAAAGTTTCATTTATGTTATTTATCGTATGATATTGGTATGTTCATGTATGCTGTCATCTGTTATTGTATGTTATAGTTGTGATTGCTATTTGCCACTGCTTGATTATTTACATTTGCTCATTTATGATTATGCACAATATTTCATTGATAAACTAACAAGTAATTCATTAATAAATGTTTATCTAATAAGGTTCACTCGCCAACTTGTGTTGACTCAAAAACCCCCATTTTTACACATGATACATGTGAACCAGCAGCAGCTAGGAACACATAGGAATGGACTAGAAGAATAAAATGTTTTAGAGTTGGGATTGTTATGTTTGGTTTATTTCCTTTGTATTGTATGAACATGTTTGGATATTTGGAAATGTAACTTTGACTTTATTAAATATGAAACATATTAGTAAATGTCATGAGCTTTGGTGATAACCCAATTATGCCCCGACTCTTATTCCGCTGCGGGTCGGGGTGTGACAAAAAGGTTCTTAGAGTTGAACCAAATGGTCCCTAACTTGTTCACCCCAACTTATCGCTTGATCGAGCATTATATTCGAGGTCTTCCCTCGAAAATTCAAGATTCAGTTCTTAGCACTTCACCAGCAACACTTGAAGCTGCTATGGAACTAGCCACTGAACTGACCGAAAATCGCATTCGAAACGGTAAATTCAAAGAGGAGAAAAAGAAAGCCCCCATTGAGGCTCAAACTTCAAACCATTCTGGTTCCTCTTCGAAGTTTACTGGTAAAAGGAATCGAAGCACAAGAAACTTCGCCGTCACACAAACCAATTACCCTATTCCTGCTGCACCCATTACCCAAGTCGCCCCTTCACCTGCACCACACAAAAGACCATACTCTGGCCCGTTACCAAAATGAAACCGTTGCCAATACCACCATTCTCCTGATCATCCTTGCCAATATTGCACCGGCTGTGGTCGCGCAGGTCATACTGTTCAAACCTGTCGCATACCTCAGCGAATGAACCGCCACCAGCCTTCAACCCAAACCCACCAACAAATAATGGGTCAAGCCCAACAACCCCTACTACTACCACCTACCCAACATTTAGCCCAAACATACTACCAACCCAACTATCCCATGGTACAATCTATGTGGGCTTGCTACAATTGTGGAGACCCAAGCCATTTTAGAAACACTTGTCCACGTTTGGTGAACATCATTCATGCCCAGCTCAAGCGAATCTGGTGAATCAAGCTAACGAAGCTCCACCACCTGCAAGAGGAAGAGCTTATAACATCAACGCCAATACTGTTGAAAATAATAACGGCCCAAACGAATCACCCAACTAATTTTCCCTCGCCAAGAATCAAGATTCAACTCTAATCGTCTAGTTTTAATGTTTTCTTTATGTTATCTCAATCTTTCCGTATTCAGTTGTAAAATTTGGAAATTTATGTATCCAAGAATTTTAATGCGATTTGATATTACAGTTTTGTTCTATACTCATTGATGTAACATTTATATCATCATACATCTCGACGTATCTCAATCTCATCATTTAAAGAAGTTGGGTTGTGTCACACTTTTACATAGACTGACCCCTTCATCATAACCAACGAGAGAGGTACTATCATCATTTAGTCATGTATCATCTCAGAATTAGACTCAAGTTTTGTTCGTTGTGTTGTTTATGTTTTAGAGTCACATAGAACTGATCATGATTTACTGATAAAGCCAACGAAAATTTGACAAGAATATGGTGGATACGCCGCTGGTACTTCCTATATATAAGTATTCTTGGCAAAGGATCAAAAGCATTACCAGGAGGTTATGAAAAGTTCCGTGTAGGTTTAAATATCGTCATGGTTGAAGTTTTTGTTTTATGATACATACCTTGTAATTACAAATGTATCGGTTCCCTCAAAACTGTTATAAATAAAATCGTAAGCGACATCAAAGATCAAAATCCGAGAAGCCCAGCATGTTTCAGTAACAGAAAGGAGACGATACGCAAGGAGCTGTCTTGTGGAGCCTGAACTTAAAATTTAAAACTAAATCCGACGGTATTCTATACTGTCTAGATCGCATATGGATTTCTGACCACAATAACCTTCGTGATATTTTTTTATGAATGAGGCGCACAAAACACGATATTCTATACACTCAGGAGCCGACAAGATGTATCAAGACCTTTGATACACCTACTGGTGGCCTGGAATGAAAAAGGATATTGCTGAGTTTGTTTCCAAGTGCCTTTCATGTTCCATAATGAAAGCTGAACACCAAAGACCCTCAGGACTTCTGGTCCAACCTGAAATACCTATATGGAAGTGGGAAAATATAACCATGGACTTCATTACCAGGTTACCTCGCACTTCTGGTGGGTATGACACTATATGGGTAATAATTGATTGACTTACAAAATCAGCTCACTCTATTCCTATCCGCAAGATTTTAAGAACGAAAAGCTAGCTCGTATTTATATCAGCGAAATCGTAAGCCGACATGGAGTACCGTTAAGCATTATTTCTGATCGTGATGGTCGTTTCACTTCACGAACATGGCAAGCAGTACAAGCCGCTATGGGTACGCGATTAGATCTCAGTACCGCCTATCATCCTCAAACTGATGGTCAATCTGAACGCACCATTCAAACTCTTGAAGATATGCTTCGCGCATGTGTCATAGAGTTCAAGGGAAATTGGGAACGCTCATCTACCATTAGTCGAATTTTCGTACAACAACAACTATCATTCAAGCATTGGCATGGCACCTTTTGAAGCCTTATATGGTCGTAAGTGCCGATCTCTAGTATGTTGGCACGAAATTGGGGAAGCTCAAATCACTGGTCCAGAATTGATTCAATAACCACAGACAAGATCCATCAAATTCGAAACAATCTTCTAGCGGCCCAAAGTCGTCAAAAGAGTTATGCAGACAAACGACGGAAGCCTTTAGAGTTTAACATTGGTGATCATGTACTTCCAAAAGTATCACCGTGGAAGGAGTAGTTCGTTTTGGTCAAAAAGGCAAGCTAGCACCACACTACGTAGGACCTTTCAAGATACTCGGGAGTAGGTCCTGTAGCATACAAGCTTGATCTACCAGAAGAACTCAGCAGGATTCAACCCACATTCCATGTGTCGAACTTGAAAAAGTGCCTCGCTGATGAAAACCTCCACATTCCTCTGGAAAGATATTCAGATTGATGAATCTATGCATTTTATTGAAAGACCAGTAGAGATCATGGACTTCGGGGAGAAACGTCTACGACGGAGTAGCATTCCAATTGTTAGGGTACGCTGGGAGTTCGTAACGGGGACCTGAGTTTACTTGGGAACGAGAAGACTCAATGCGCGAAAAATACCCACATCTTTTTCCTACAACTACTTAAATTTCGGGACGAAATTCCTAAAAGTAGGGAATACTGTAACATTTGTCAACAACGGGTTTCCAAAACCCGCTCCCTTTTGTAATCGAATATCAAGTTATAAATGTCACGTTGTGTATTTATGGTTATTTTGATTTTTAATGATACATAATTAATAAACAAACTAAACTATAAAAATTATTTTTGATAAAAAGTGAAAACAAAATAAATAAAAATAAAATGTTGCTGCCGGGACTCGAACCCGGGTCAGCCGGAATCTAAATCCAAAGACTTAACACACACCCACATCACCACTCCGCCACTTGTTGTTTTCTGTCATCTCTAGGAAACAAATAACTCTTATACACAAACTAGTTAAACCGGTTGCGCCAACTGAGAAACTGAAATAGGCAATTCAACCGTCTAATCGTTTGATTAATCACACATTCAGGTTTATAACCGATGAACCAACAAATTCTAATCAATTCAGACTTGAATTGACTTGAATTCGGATGATAATGGGTTTTATAACCGAAATTATCCAACAATCTGAATTACTTCAATCAAGACCCCTCTCGCGACTCAGAAACATCATACAAACCTCCCATTTCACTTTCGTCACACATTCGATCCATCAGAAAGCTTAAATCAACTCGCTGGAAAATTCTGCAAGTTCGCCGGAAAACCGTATTTGTCCTCAAATCGGTAAGTTCTTCAATACCATCGTAGTCTAACAGTTATTAAGCTATTTCTAACTCAAACCTTCCACTTGAGATCGAATTCAGGCACCGTTATCAGATAATTCCAGTTCGCCGGAAAATTTCTGGAAATCGTTATCTTCGTCTGTGAAACGGTAAGGACCTTCAAACACACTTTTAACGTTTGTTTATCACTTCAATTCCACGATTGGCTAATCAAAACGGTTAATTGTTTTGTTCAGTTGAGGTGCACAAAAACAGAGCCGACGCATTGCCGGAAATTATGTGATAAATCATTCCTACGGTATGTTACTTCCAACACCGTCTCTGCCATTTCATTTTAGCCTTAAGAATGATTGTTAATCGTAAAAACAAGAAAACGGATTAGTAACACCGTCGACTGTAATTTGAGTGAAGAAGACGAAGATAGTTAAGTTATATGTATAATTAAAATTGGTATTTTAAACGTGTTAGACACACAGTCCAGCGGTGGACTGTGTGCAAATAATACGCGCATGTCACGAGTTCGATCCCTGATACACGCAACCCCTATGTAATAAAATGCCTTTTTGATTAAAGCTGAACCGGGTTAACCCCGTTAGTTGTTAAGTATAATAAAAACCGAGATATTAACCAGGTTAGACACACAGTCCAGCGGTGGACTGTGTGCAACACTAAGTCGCACGTCACGCGTTCGAGTCTGGTTAACGGCACCGGTTCGATGATTTAAAATCTTTTTCTAAAAACAAATGAATTTTGAATAAATCGAATTAGTATATAAATATAATTAAAAACAAGATTATTTCGGGTTAGACACGTAGCTCAGTTGGTAGAGCTGCGTGCACGCGTACGGGAGGTCTCGGGTTCGAGTCTCACCCAGCGCATTCATGCACACTGACCGAACCGGTCAACAGGTCAACAAGTCAACGGTCAACGCAAAATAAACAATTTTTTTATATTTTTATTTATTTAATTTAATTTAAAAATCAATTAAAAATACTTAAAAATAACATTTTCAAAGATAGAAAATAGTCTTAAACTCACAAAAATATATCTAAAAATTCCATTAAAATCCTTAATAAAATCCACTCATTTACTATACTTTTTCCGTTATTATTTAGGTTAGTAATTCTCGTTGTTCAATTCTCCCGACTCGTGCGCATCTCTTTATCTCCAATCAAACGCACCCAATGTGAGTGAATCTTTACAAATTCCCCGCTTTTAATCATGTTTTGGGGTGTATCATGTATCTTGCTATATATTATATTTAAAGCATTGTGCATACATCATATCATGAACATGTGTATTCAGTTTGTTTCAACTGCTGTGTGGTTATTGTTAGATGCAATTTATCATTTTCAGTACATGCAATTTCATAGGCCGCCGCTCCCCATTACATTATGAGCGTTGAGCATGTTCCCCATTACATTATGAGCATGAACCTGGCGTGCCCACATACGATCGGCTCCGTTTGATTGAGCCTTGATCGCACAGACATTTTACATTTTCAGTACATGCAATACGATCGGCTCCGTTTGATTGAGCCTTGATCGCACAGTTTCATTTATGTTTATTTATTGTATGATGTTGGTATTGTTAATATATGCTATCATATGTTATTGTATGTTATAGTTGTGATTGCAAATTGCTACTGCCTGATTATTTACATTTGCTCATTTATGATTATGCACTACTTTTCATTGATAAACTAACAAGTAAATCAATAATAAATGTTTATCTAACAAGGTTCACTCGCCAACTTATGTTGACCCAAAAACCCCCATTTTTACACATGATACAGGTGAACCAGCTGCAGCCAGAAACACATAGGATTGGACTAGAAGAATAAAATGAATTTAGAGCTTGGAACTATTTTGTTTGGTTATTTCTTTGTATTGTAAGGACATGTTTGGATTATTTGGAATGTAACTTTGACTTTAATAAATATGAAACATATTAGTAAATGTCATGAGCTTTGGTGATAACCCAATTATGCCCCGACTTCCGCTGCGGGTCGTTGTGTGACAGTATCCCTCCACAACAGCTGGATTTTGGCCATAATGCAATCCATTGTTTCTCGTGTATCTCAAATACCTTAATAATCTTGTCATACTCTTCCAGTTCTCTGAACTAGGATTACTAGTATATCTACTTAGCCTACTCACAGCACATGTTAAGTCTGACCGAGTACATGACATGAGATACATAAGACTGCCAATGATTCTTCAGTATTCTAGTTGAGCAACACTCTCGCCTCTATTTTTTGACAAATGCTGAGAGGTATCCATTGGAGTTTCAGCTACACTGGTGTTCTCTGACATAATGAGATTGACTTAGCAACAAACTAGTTTAGGTTCTAATGATCTTTACTCCAAGAATCATCAGCTAGACCCATATCTTTCACGCCAAGTCTCGTTTTCAACGTGTCTTTAGTAGATCTGATCATCTTATCATCACTCCCAATGATAAGCATATCATCTACATAAAGGCATAAGATCACGAAACCTTTAGAAGTGTCATTGACACAGACACATTTATCGCATTTATTTATTTTGAAACCATTATTAAGCATAACTTGGTCAAACTTTTGATGCCATTGTTTTGGAGCTTGCTTCAAGACATATAATGACTTGACGAGTTTACACACTTTGCCCTCTTGGCCAAGAGCAGAGAAACCCTCTGGTTGCTCCATGTAAATCTCTTCCTCTAATTCCCCATTGAGAAATGCGGTTTTTACATCCATTTGATGTATTTCCAAATTTCTCAAAGCTGCAATTGCAAGAACCAATCTAATAGAGGTTATTCTAGTTATAGGCGAGTATGTGTCAAAATTGTCAAGACCTTCCTTTGTCTAAACCCTTTGATCAGAAGCCTTGCCTTTACTTGTCGACGAAGCCATTAGCTTTCATCTTTTTCTTAAATATCCATCGATATCCAAGTGGCTTGCACCCTGGTGGAAGATCTACTAGCTCCCAAGTATGATTCTGTAAGATAGAATCAATTTCACTCTTGATGGCTTCTTTCCATTGAGGTCCATCTGAAGAGGTGACTGCTTCTCGATAGGTTTGAGGCTCACTCTTAACCATGTAGGTAAGAAAGTCAGGCCCAAAGGATTTCTCAGTCCTTTGCCTTTTACTTCTTCTTGGCTCACCTTCTTCAGCCTCTGATTGTTCTTGAGTTTCCTCTTGAACAATCTCATCAACCATTGTGATGAACTTGCATGATTTGAAGAACTCACAAGAGTTTGTTCTAACATTGGAAACTCTTCTTCAAAGTAAGTCACATTTCCTGGCATTGTCTCTATGATAGAGTCCTTGTGCACATTAGGATTCTTGGATTCATATACAAGAAAACGATGTGAACTACCATTTTGGCATATCCAATGAAAATGCAATCAACAGTTTTGGGCCCTATTCTAAGAGCCTTAAGGGTGTAACTATCACCTTGGCCAGGCACCCCATACTTTCAAGTATTTATAGGATGATTTATGTCCCCACCACAACTCATGAGGTGTTACATCCTTATTCTTGAAAGGTATTTCGTTTAACAAAAACTGGCTGACAAAATGGCACCCCCAACATGTCCTAGCTCATCTCAGAACTTATCAACGTGGCATTCATCATTTCTTTTAGTGTACGATTCTTTCACTCCGTGATGCCATTTATTGGGGTGTATAAGGTGGGGTACACTCGTGTATTATGCCACTTTTTGCACACACTTCCCCAAATGGTGATACATATTCACTTCCTCTATCACTTCTAACACGTTTTATTTTCTTGTTTAGTTGATTCTCAACTTCAGCTTTATACAAGATAAACTTGTCAATTGCTTCATCCTTACTCTTAAGTAAGTATACATAACATTACCTTGTATTGTCATCGATAAAGGTAATAAAATATTTATTACCACCTTGGTTGGAATTGATTTTAAATCATACACATCAGTGTGTATCAGATCAAGGGTTCAGTTAATCTTTCAACTGATTTGAAGGATGATCTTGTTTGTTTGGCTTCAACACATGTTTTACATTTTGTTTTAGAGTCAATGGCAAAAGTTGGTATGTAATCTAATTTAATTAAACGACGCATCGAATTAAAATTTACATGACTAAAACATCTATGCCAAACATTAGGAGACTCAACCAAGTAAGCAGAAGTACTAGCATTTTTATTCATGTTTTTCTTAATTGACATTACATTGAGTTTGAACATGCCATTTTGGGCATAACCCTTTCCAACAAACATACCACGCTTACCTAAAACAAAAGTATCACTTTCAAAAACCAAACAAAAGCCAAACTTGTTAAGCATCCAACCCGACACAAGACTCTTGCGCAAATCAGGAACATAAAGCACATTCTTCAAAGTGAGCTCTTCCCAGAAGTCCACTTTAAGATCACATCACCTTCTCCCTTGATATCAGCTGTAGCAGCATTTCCCCAAAGTACAGCTTCTCTTCTCCCACTACCTCTTTAAACGTATTAAAGATGGTCTTGTTTGGGCACACATGGCGGGTTGCCCCAGTTCAACCCACCAACCTTTTGGCTCGTTAGCCACCAAATTTACCTCCTCCATCATAGCAGTGAGGTCTGAAATCATGGCCACTAAAGGCATACCATCATCATCAACCATAAGAGTTGTGTTACGTTTAGGCTCTTTGCATTGATCAGCACGATGACCAAGTTGTCCGCAGTTGTAACATTTCCCTTTAAAGGGACCAACCTTCTTCTTCACACCACCTTTCTTTGGCACAAGGCAACACCTTTGTTTTTTCCCTTGCCATTAAACTTGTGGCCTTTGTTACCCTTGTGACCCTTTGAGGATTGACCATGTTCCATAATGTTTGCTTTTACAGAAGCTTCAACTTGACTTCCTTTGTGTGACAGCCTGTTGTCTTTTTCAATACGAAGACGAACCACAAGGTCTTCAATGGTCATTTCCTTTCGCTTATGCTTAAGGTAATTCTTGAAGTCCACCTAACTAGGAGGCAACTTTTCAACAATTGCTGCCACTTGGAATGTTTCACTAAGATTCATTCCAATGTTTCACTAAGATTCATTCCTTTAGACAAAATGTCACTAAGAATAATTTGCAATTCTTGAACTTGACTGATACTATCTTTGAATCAATCATTTTATAGTCCAAAAATCTAGCCACGGGATACTTTTTAGTACCCGCATCCTCGGTCTTGTATTTGCGTTCCAATGACTCTCATAATTCTTTGGCAGTTGGAACCTTGAGATACACGTTATACAATGCATCTGACAAGCCGTTCAACACACAGTTGCGACATAGGTACTCAGAATGTTTCCATGCATCAACAACACTCACAGATTAAACATCAGATGTCCCTTCTGCGAGAATAGGAGGGGACTTAGTCAGAAACGTCGCAAGATTTAGAGTCGTCAGATAGAACAACATCTTCTGTTGCCATCTCTTAAAATTTAAACCAGCAAATTTCTCTGGTTTTTCAGCATGGTTAGCAACCGCTTAATGCGAGCATGCAAAGTGCACCATCAAAGTGCCACATTGCGCCCATCGCCCTTGTCCCGGTCCCAAGCCCGAGCGCGTGTCGGGTGCTTCGCACCCTCCTGGCTACCACTGGGTGTGACTTGTTACATAGGAATACATTCCTGTAGAAAATTATAGATATAAATCAACAAAAGATTTATTTA
Organism: Scalesia atractyloides; assembly: GCA_947069175.1. Taxonomy (NCBI): domain Eukaryota; kingdom Viridiplantae; phylum Streptophyta; class Magnoliopsida; order Asterales; family Asteraceae; genus Scalesia; species Scalesia atractyloides. The sequence continues at coordinate 69,877,491 of CAMTDV010000013.1, read as the reverse complement.
TCCACCAATGTGTGACAAAAACAATTTCCTCACATTAAAGTTCCAACACACAATTAAAGCTTATGATCTCTTATTCATTTTGTTTTAATCACTAAATTATTTATCATAATTTCCAACACATACACATGTATATACAGTAATAGATATGACATCCTAAATTCCTAACAGAAAAGCGTAAGGGCTGAATTCTAATCGACATTGTATTAATATATGCCCCCTTATCTTGTATCATACATATACATTGCACATTTCCTGCCCAACTACTCTATGAAACGTACAGAGAACGTTTTGTTGCGCCTGTGTAATGTAATCTATGTCTAAAAGGTGTCTCAAGATGACAAAGCTAAAACTTTCACTGGTATAAAAGAATGCTTAACGAACCCACACTCATCTCATCTCGTTGTTCTAGTAAAATCTGTAAGTTAATTTATGATGTAATTTAACCCGCTGAATACTTATATCTATAAAACCTATATACTTAACAAATTGTGAAATGAAGAAGCATCATGTTGCCAATCGCCTGTGATTGGGCCTCAGCTTTTTGTACCTCACCAAAATACAAAAATGAAGAAGGATCTTAGAACCATATTATCATTGATCAAATGGAGCAATATATAGTTTCTTATTGTACTTAAAGCATCATGTACGTTACGACAACAATGAGTTCAAAATTTATCCAAATTCCGAGCGAGAATTGGTTGTGTAACTGTGATAATTTAGTAACTACATATGCATTACGTAAGAATGTTTTTACCATTTGTTTTGCATTAGTACAAGCTTTTGTTTTTGTTGCACAATCATGTGATTGGGAAGATGTATCCAAAACATAAACAATTGAAAAAAAGACATACATTAAACATATCATATCAAATTTGAAAACATAGTTTTTAGTCATTAACATTTGTATCATGGCACAAATAAGTTACAGGCTAGGGCATTTGTGGGTTGGGACGTTGCATTGTATGGCCAACATGGGAATATGTTGGTGGTTCAAGGGCAGATTGGGCTTATTAATATCGTTGTAGGCATAGAAACAGTTTTGATGGTCTTGTAAATCTTTGCAACAAGCTGAATTAGCATTGTCAATGACATTTAGGCCATCAATGCAATTTGGAATGTCCTGAAATGCGTTACATTCTTGAGCATCCGCTCTGCCCAAAAGAAAGATGAGTGCAGCAACGGTAGCAATAAGAAAAATCATCTTCTTCATTTTTGAAACTCGAAGATTTTAACTTTAGATAATTTAATAGAAAACTGAATAGGTAGCAACCATAGCATGATGTTTGATTAATATATATACTAAGCAGTAAGCACGGTTTTGATGCATGCGGAATAACATTAATGAGGTAGTTAAAGTGAATATTTGGTGTAATTAAGAAATTAAGGAGTAACGCATGGGTTTTATTAATTGTGTTTCTCAATCCTTAACATATATTTTATTAAATGTGTTTGTTAAACTGACAAACAAAATATTTTATAGACCCAAGGGCTTATAGGCTAATGGTATAAAGGTGTCATTATGGTGTTTCTCTCCTAAGTGGTGAGGGTTGTTCTCATCAAGTGGTGAGGGTTGTCTCATCAATTTGGAATGTCCTGAAATGCGTTACATTCTTGAGCATCCGCTCTGCCCAAAAGAAAGATGAGTGCAGCAACGGTAGCAATAAGAAAAATCATCTTCTTCATTTTTGAAACTCGAAGATTTTAACTTTAGATAATTTAATAGAAAACTGAATAGGTAGCAACCATAGCATGATGTTTGATTAATATATATACTAAGCAGTAAGCACGGTTTTGATGCATGCGGAATAACATTAATGAGGTAGTTAAAGTGAATATTTGGTGTAATTAAGAAATTAAGGAGTAACGCATGGGTTTTATTAATTGTGTTTCTCAATCCTTAACATATATTTTATTAAATGTGTTTGTTAAACTGACAAACAAAATATTTTATAGACCCAAGGCTTATAGGCTAATGGTATAAAGGTGTCATTATGGTGTTTCTCTCCTAAGTGGTGAGGGTTGTCTCATCAAGTGGTTTAGATTTTAGGACTATGTGTTGGTTGTCGTTAAAATAAATAGTTTTGCAATCAAATTAAATTGTTATCAACTTATCACTAAGAACATAATTTTTATTTTTTTTGTATTGTTATACGTCTATCGCCTTTCTTGTACCTAAACAATAACTTAATAACCCTGATGGTTCACATGGCACAATCATATTACACTTTTGGGTTCTTAATTTTCATTTACTATAGTCTTGATATCCATTGTTTGGCTGCAGGCAACACGTTTGTTCCCTATTGTGAATGTTCGTAAAATATTTTGTCAATTTTTAATTAGAAAAAAAGAACCATATTTTCAGACCCAATTGAAAAAATGAAATACAAAACCCAAACCAAGCCCCCATCTCTTCACCTCGTCTCTTAGCCACTGGCCATCTCCGAGTCGATCATACTTTCCAACACACAAAGAAAAAATACCCAGGACCATGATGGAATAATTACATCAAAATAATTTACGATTACTCATACAAGACCACCAGAAGTTATATGTATTTTAATATTGAAGAAGAGGCTAGGGAAGATCCAAGTGTTTTTGGGATGTTTAGGTATGTAAATCTCAACTTCAAAGAGAAAGATAAAGTTTTCATTATAGTGACCAAGCTTCTTGTATCACCTTGAAACACCCTAGAAAGCCCTTGGATTTGTGGTTTTTAAATTTGAAAATTCGAGGAGAGGGGAGGTGGTGGGAGGCCGTAGGTATTGAGGGGAGAGAAGAGTGTGACGATGTTTGATTTTTCTAAGTGTAGGGTGATTTTTAAACGTGTTAATAAGTTGCTAGTATTTCCACATGTGTCCTAGCTCCACTAAGGTCAACAAGTCCATACTTTGCAATGCTTGTAAGCAACCAAGACATGGGAGCTTGGGTGGGGGCCCCTTAAGCCGTGAGGCAAGGAGAGGTATGGGGTTGGGTTGTTTTGATTTGTTAAAGAATAAAATGATCTTGAATGATTTGCTTTCTATATATTTAGGTACTTAGACCTAATTAAGTGATTAGGGTAACAATCTAGCACTAGGGCACTAATCGTGTTTATGTAGTTTACTAAACAATGCTTGTATGTTGATTTGATGCTAAAACGGACATGAGTTTTGCTAATTATTTAATTAACGATCATTTATGCGACATTAATCGATAATTATTATTTATACATGTTTGTAGCATCTAGTAACTCTTAATAGCACATAATGTAAATCAACGCTACTTATTGGTCACGTATTAGTAGTCATTAGGCAAAAAGGGTAAATTCTGTTGCTAGAATCGGACAAAAATAATACTTGCGTGTTTTACCGGATGATATGTATACTCATTTGAAATAAGTTTTTATCCATTGTTTTCATTGAATATAAAAAAATGCCATTGGTTTAACATTCTAGGCATACTGGAACGATTTTGTCATTACCTTGTTAACCGGATAATCTACTAACGTTCATTAAAATTGTTTCGATTGTAACGCTACGTGGCGGATACAATCATCTTAAATGCATATATTCATGCATTTCTCAAACATTACTAGACTTCATCCACTAAATTAATACAAAATTAAGTCTAAATGCACGTGATTATAAAATTAAACTGTGATTAGGTTGTATTTACGAGATTTTGGCAGCCTCCTCAACTTCCACCACTGCCGATTTTCTTTATAGTGATTTGAAGGAAAAAGTGTGTACAGGATGGAGAGAGAAAGGGGAGAGAGAGAGAGAGAGGAGCGGCAGGTGATGGAGGAACCGGCCAGCCACCCTCTTGGCATTCGGGTGAGACCGATGCTGATGGTGTGGTGGTTTTGATAATAGCTATATCGGTCCTCATGGTTGGTCAGGATCAATACGATTCATAAGGTACCATCATGGTAATAGAAAAGGTTAACTAACGTAAGTTCTTGAAGAAAGATCAAGAATAAAACTAGGACAAAATGGATATACATGTTATTTTGTTGTTTGTCACATTCTCCCCATGTTAGTAGGATTTCTTCCAAAAATCTAGCCAAGTCATCTTGAAAACGAGTCTTCTCAAATAGTTTTGTTCTAGTTTAACCCATTTTTTTAACAAATAATCAAATTTAACCCAATTGAAAACTAAAAATCATAAAGCTAATTAAACAAAAAAACCCATCTCTGGAGGGCCTATTTTTTTCTTGTTGCACAAGGCCATGAATTCTACGAGGCGAGGCCCTGATAACATTTCCCTGTAAAAGTTAGTCGGTTTCAAAAGACACTGAGTTCTATTGTTGGATTATAAAAAGTGGTTGTAAGTTGTTATGAGTACTGGAGAATGTAAATGTCATTGTTCATCTTTATATTTTGAAAGTGGTTGTGAATGGTGGAGAAAAAAAAGATAACGATAAAGGTATAATTTTGTTATTTAATTAGAACTAGGTTTGTTTATGTCGTGTGTTGCAGCGAAACCAAACAAATGATAATATTAAACAAACGTTATTTGAAAATGAAGTATGTTGTTTAAAAACCAAACCGGTTTGAATTGATTCAGATTATATCGTCCCGTAAAACAATACCAAATAAATTGTGAATAAAATTTCATTTTTGAAAAACACTTTATATCAGAATGTAGAACGTGAGGGAAAAAATAAACACAACTACGACTTGTGTTTTTAGGAAATAAATTAATGAACGCAAGTTATTAAAGAAAATCAAATTAATTGATAAAGATAATATATCAAAAAAGAAAAAATAACTATTAAAAACAAAAGTAAGTGACAAAGGGTATATGGTTTTAAAAGGAAAAAAAAGAGTAATATGTTAAAGTAAATATAATAATAAAGTATTATAATACGATCAAGTTCCTGTACTTCCGTTACGGTATCAACATTCCTATAGTAATCAGAAAAACCTAACATGGATAAAAACAACAAAAATGAATATCAATACCGGTACCGATGTTGTTTAGTTGATATCGGTTTGGTTTGTTTGCGTCCTACGTTTATTTTTTTCAACATTTCCATATAAACTTTATTGATAGCGGCTATTTGTCGCTATTGTACCAAACGGAACCGAAACCGACTAAACAACATTTGTATGGGTACCCGTATTTATTTAACTGCTTTTGCTTTATTAAACAGAACAATATCGGTACTGGTATGCATTAATTTTATGGTTTCTTGTTTAATAACAAATATCATGTCACTACTGTAGTGAACTGAACCGAAACCAAAAAAACATCAGTTTGGTTCCGCTATTAATTTTTATTGCTTTTTTTCTTTCAATAAACCGACATCGTATTGCTAACGTATCGTATAAAACAACATCAGTACCGATATCAATCTTTAAAAAAAATCTAAAAACACTGATCATGCTAAGTTTGTATTAATATGTTCTAGTGAAATTCTCTCGTGCTTCGCGGCGGGTATTCAGTCGGTAATCAGTATTTATTGGGTTCGTTACCGTAACGACACTCACTGTAATAATCAAAAGAGAAAACCTTACATCAATTGAAAACAATAAAAACTGAATATCAATAATGGTATCAATATTGTTCAATTGATATTGGTTCGGTTGGTTTCTGTTCTATGTCTATATTTTTCAATATTAGGATATAAACTTTATTGAAACGGGTATTGTGCCGCTATGGTACAAAAATGAACCGAAGCAAATATAGAAAATCATTGTACCTGCCTTAATGCATTGTGGGTTCTCGACTCATTTACACTTAAACGAATCTATAGTGAAGAATAATTGATTCTGGACCTTGTAGTAACGGGTTCAGAAAAAGACAAATACAAAAATTCTTACTTGTCATAAAAATAGATCGCTAAGAGGAACAATGTGAATTAAGTATAGCTGTTTGGAATGTAGATGATGAGCCCACTGTGAAGATCCCAACCCATTCCATTGGAGGTTTAGGCGCTTAATTGTGTCTTTGCTACCCCCGATTCCCAATCCCCGTTAAAGCAACGGTTAAGTTGCAAATGTTTGAAAAATTAAACTAAGGTAGTTCTATAATAATTTTAAAAAATGAAAAGGATTACTAATAAATGTGTTTTTTTATACCGATAGCCATCTATCTATATGGGTACAGTAAAAAAGATTAGATCCGCACAAAATTTATTTTTATTGATCCTCAGTAAGGTATTTAATAACCTCATGCGTTTCATGTGACATTTTACTATCTAGAATACAAGAAAACCTTCATCTTTCACAAAAAAATGTACAATCAATTAGCTAGATTGCCAAATCAGAAACATTGGATTCAAGACCAATGCTGTACAACTCATGCACTTTCAAGTACGGTTGTTCAAACCCCAAATGCGTACGGCCCCATGAACGCTATCCGAAGCCAGCATATGTGGGTTCAATGGGTTCGAGCTAGTACAATTAACAAACCTGGTATGACCTCCTAACATCTCTAGCAATTAACCCGTCTCCCTATGCCATATAAACCCTCGTGAATCTTCACTCCCACTAGCAATAAAAGCCTGGCCAACCCCACCAAAACAAACCCGAACCACAACATGAACACTCACGCCTACATTGGCACAACCCTGTAACTCATCACACATAAACGCTGGCAACCACAACAACCCAACCCAACATGACACTAGGCATACTTGGCCACAACCCGCATTCCCTCATCAATATTCCAAAGATGCAATTCATGATTCTTCAAACTAACTAACAAGAACTTATTGTCACCCAATAAAACAAACGAAACTACATTAGCATCCTCTTGGATTAATCTTGGAGCTCCTTTTATTTCTGGATCAACAATTGCTATGGTGTTTATTTGTTACAAAATGAAATAACAAACCTCGCGTCACTAGTAATCTGCAAATTTGAAATCTTTAAATTCCTACGTCCTCTATGCATCCACTATGCGAACCGCTTTTCCAAATTCCACTTCATAATCGTCTTATTATTCAAAATAGAAGACCATTGGGAGACCAGTTGCAAGAGATCATACCACTATTAATGTTCCTATAAACCAATGCACATGAACCACATGAACATTCCATCGCCACAGAACTTCCTCTACGCCACACGTGAGAACATGTTCATCGTTTGGACTCCAAGAAACACAACATGCGGGCACCATGTGGCCTACTAACCTATGTTTTAACTCGAGTAATCTAACCGGACTAACTTCCCATAAAATCACCAATTTGTCTTTGGAGCTCGATGATAACAATTTCCCATTGTTAGAAAATTGTACACACGAGACATCATCTTGATGCTCTTCAAGAATCTATAACGTCTTAGAGGGGATTTTAGTTGTCCCACAGTCATGATCATGATCGCTAAACAAAGAATCACCGGTTGAATTATGAAACAAACACGATTTGCGTTGCGATTCAATAGCTTGTTCAACAAGTTGCAAGTCTCTCTTGTGGAATTATGACATTTGGTGGAAACAAATTCTGCAACTCTTGGAGTATCTCGGGGTTGGATTTAGTTTGATCTCATCTTCACCATAATAAGACAACCTCAACAACAATGGCGCAAGATCACGAATCATGCCATGATTGATGGCAAACGCGAAATTTCATCTCTTATTGTTGTTACAGCTTCAAGTATCTTATCATGTTTAATAAGTTGCAGAAACTTTTGTTCAATATCAAAAGAGATGCTGATTTCATTCCAATATCAAAACTTTTGTTACATCTGAGATTTATCTCAAGATTTTCAGTCTTTCATCCCAATTTCCTTCAAGAACAAACCGGAGATGATGAAAGTTGAATACTTGATTTAGACTCAAGGGATTAAAATGTATGTTTCCCTGAAGAATATAATGCTTCCGCTATTAGTATAACGAATTCAGATTTCTGAATCCCTTTAGACCATATAGAATCATCATCCATTAATGATGGTTTACGAGCAAAAGAACACGAATTCAAGAAAGACAGTTGTGAAAACGGATCGGTTGAATATAGTTGAATATTGTTGACGTGTGAAATTGTGAATGTGTGATGAATTGAGTTGATGTGGTGATCTATATATAATATATATATATCACAAAAGACGCAACACACAACCACGTGTACCGGAGATGAAACCTGAGGGCGTGACGACACGTGTAAAGGCTTGGATGCAAGTCTGGACAAAAGTTTTAAGATGTTGAAACATCAATTGCTGTATACACCACCATTGTCGAAGCACTAAAAGCTGAATTTGACACCTACAAGGAGCGTGCCTTTGAGCAGTGATTTCGAGGATATGAAAGACACTTTCAGAAACACTATCGCCTTGTTGCAAAATTAGATGAAAGAAATGATCATAAAGGAGCTGGCTCAACTTAAAAGCAACATGGAAAAGAACTCGCGGGATGTCATGACCGTTTTAAGGACCTCCAAGCTAAAGTCAATTTACCTAAACGCGTTTAGCAAACGAAGGAGATCACGTAAACATTACTTCCTCAAAGTTTAAAGCCCCTTAACCTACGTCGTTCATTGGTAAACGAGAAACAAAGGCTGCTGGAAGTCCTTGGAAAATGCTACAACTTCTGGGTCCATAAAACACACTTACAAAAGTACGGAATCACTAGAATGGGCTGGAAATTCAGCTCTGAATGCTCCAGCAAAGAACTCTATAGAAAAGCCTTGAATGGTCATGAAAGGGCTAAGATAGTTCAATGGAAGGGACTAGAAAATGCTAGTAAAAAGGCTGCTAGAGAACTCTCTAGATCAACCCTTAATCACCCATGATGATATTTTGTTAGAATTATCTAGAAAGATATTTTGTATTGGATGTGCTAGGACAAGAACCATCTAGATCCTAGCCAACTAGTATAAACAGGCATCATTTGTAGATGTCCAACTCTTTGTAAACTTTCACTACTTGAAACTTTGTTCAAGTAATATAAAGCATATCTTTCATGTAGTATTGCACTACAAAATCATTCTTGTTATCTCACAAAGCAAAGATTTCTGCTTCCATAATTAACCAAACCCAACCGAAAAGCTTAATTTAGAAGCATTCTATGTGTCACACGAGAGTCTAAAGAATTACTTCGTGACAAGTGGTACCATTATATAGGGTTAAGATAAAATGAAAACTCATACGAGTTGTGGAGTTGTGAGAACTTAGAGAACTCGGCCTTATGAAAGGTTTTTTCAATAAAAAAATTTCTCCAAAAATTATAGAAAAATCAACTTTTAAAAAAAACCTAGTTTTTTATTTACAGCAGCCGTAAATGCTCTTACAGCAGTTGTTAGGGGCCGAAAACATCACTTCGGTTTTTTATGGCCGTCTTTGTAACATTTTAATCTAGGGGCGTGAAAAAAAAATGGTGTCAAAACTCGCATGGGAAGGCCGATTTCTCTAAGTTCTCAAAACACGTAGAGAGTTTTCCCTTATCCAAATCCTATATAAATATATATACACAAACACAACGTCAGAAGCATTCTCAGCCGTCGGATGATGAATATTGAATGGTCATGATAGAGCAGTTAGTAATAAAGTGTCAGTTTCTAAAAAGAGCGCCTAGGGTGAAATCATCCTTTGATACGCATTTAAAAATAAGTAGATGTTTAGGAGCTTATATCGTTAGATTTATGAGCCACATAGTGAACATGGCAGTGTTTGTTAATGATGATTACTTGTGATAACAAATCAAACAGAATGTGGGTCTATCATTATTAGGGGTGATTATACTGTGTGTACGTTTTGATCTTGGGTTTAAAAAGCGGATGCAATTTGATGCATTTTGATCCCAAAAATCGATGCATGATGCGTGAGTTTCACACATCAAATACCGAGTACTTACACCCACACGGGCACATCGCAAACATCAAACCGATAACTGACATATTAGTAGTTTTCTTAATGTTATATATTTGGTACAAAATTTATTGCCTTTGTCAACTTCCTTTGTAGTTGGTCCCAATTTTGTTGTTGATGCTGAAATGTGGTACATTGCTAACGCTTCTTTTCAACGCCAAACATGTCATATTCTTGTTGTAGGGCGAAATTAATCACTGCGTATATAGTTTAGAGACATTGGTCAATGTGTTGCATAAAAAGTAATTGTTGTAAAGCAGTAAAGTATTATGAACTTCAGAAAGTTAGATGCATATTGAATTGTTTCGGCTTGAAAAAAAGCTTCCTTGCCCAACATTTTTTTTAAATTGTTTTACTTGATTTCATACTGCCTCATTCTCCATGAAACCAGTCAGTTCTATTATACCCAAGTCAAACTATCACATATTAAACCAATCAAGCCATAGTATGAATTCAAATAAAAAGACTAAATGAAGAATATGGGCTGCTAAGTCTTTGTTTGTTTTGAAGTTAGATTTAAAAGTTAAAAATTACAAATACAATAAAGTGTTTAAAGTGTTTATTTTATGAGTCTTGATGGAGAGGGTGAAACCCGAGCTTTAAAGTGTTTATTTTATGAGTTTTTGTGCATTTTAAGTGATTATATGTTTTGAATGTTATAACTATGAGAAATTATGGTTTTGCAGATTAATCGCTTAATTCGATGAAGTTAAAGTGGTTAGAGACGAAGTGGAACAACCATGGATGATAAAAAGGCGCGTGAGAGTTTCGGGGTTTTTTTTTTTCGCTGGAAGATACCTTAGAGGCATGAGAAATGCGAAGGAATGAAGTCCAAGGGCTATCTGGTAATTATTTGAAAGTTGGAATACTGAAGATCAAGGAAGTTGGAAATCTCATAGTAGGTTACGGTGGGATGACAGTAACCTACAGCTGGCATAGCAACCAACAAAGTGAACATCAGACTTCAACAGTAACCTTTGGTTGGAGACACTAGTTTACGGTCTAGTGAACAACAAAGAAGCAACAAATTTACACTGTAGCTTACGGCTTGTTGACCTTAGCTTACTGTGGAGGTTTCGGAAAAGTGCATGAAGTGGGTTTTCTAGGGTATAAAAAGAATTTTTAAACCTTATAAAAGACACACTTCCTAAGGACGAAATTGGGGATCAAAGTAGCAAACTTTTGGCGATCTTCACCTCTCATCATCATAATTTTTCATCAATTCAAAGAACCGAACATGAATTCAATCGTTAATCAAGCTTTCGAAGATCACCTGACCGAGATGAGCGGCGAAGTCCTTTGTGGTTTCCTCCGGGTGGAGGATTCGTGTAAGTGAACGGATTTTATGTGTTTGAATTGGTAATTAACCTTGGTAATCTAATCTTAATTCTAATTCATTCAATTCCCGAGATTTCTAGTAATTGAGATATATTTTACAAGGGTTAGGTTAGTAATTCCAATTTATTATTCTTATGATAATTTTTATTGTGTTGCAATTGAAGTAAGTAGTCTTAGGGTAATCACAGTCAGTTAATCGAATTATGCAATCATGTCTATGTGATTGCAAACAGTCAAACACATAATTGAAGTTTACTTTGAGCATAAAATCCGGAGGAACCAATGCTCACCTATTGATACAACTTGTTTTTAGTAATTCTTAGTTTAATCAAACACTCAAACAAACCGTTTTTATATTTTTGCAGTTAGTTTTGATACTTAATTCATAACGCTTTCCACCACATCCTTTGGATTCGATACCCTGCTTATCCTATCTATTTAGGTTATTTAGGTTTTTTGCATCACATTCACGACAATCATCAAAATGGCGCCGTTGCCTGGGAGTCGTGCACAAAGTGTTTTGCTTTGAGTATTTTTATAAAAATAGTTAAAAATCCTAAAATAGTGTTTATTTAAGTTTCTTTCAGAATTACGCGTGGTTTCTTTTTTGTGATTGTGCAGGTGATTCTGAAAGTGTATGCATCATACTAGGAAATCCGGAAAGTCTTCACCGCTATATTTGATCCATAAATCGAGAGGACAGTTCGAAGACCCGCGTTTTGCATCGAGAAAACAAAATAGTACAATCACCGACACTCAAATAGATGGAGAAGAGGTCGGGAAATCCAGACAAGCAAACTGAAAACCTGCTTCCACAAACACAGTTTTCACAACTCCCACTCAACCTTCACCAAACACCTCTATACCATCTCAACCACCACCACAATCCACCAACCAACCACCACTCAAGTTCCACCAATGCCTCCACTACCATTTCCTAATCTAGATAACCTACCACCATTCTCAAATCAGCCAACATCGTCACAATACCCGTTATTCATCCAACCATCAAATATTCAACATTCTTCACCATATGTGAGGATTGTTCCGATGAAAATGTCATCCCACCTGACCAAAATCGACCCATTAACTCATCAACCACCTTCCTCTTCCAACCCAACCTTCACATTATCAGTCGACTCAGCCACAACAGTTCTCATTCAGAGCTTCAATGTTTGATCACAGAGATAGTTAAGGGGAATTTGGAGATGAGTATGAGGAATACCATAGTCATGTAGGTAATCAGGGCAATAGGCAAGTGGTGAATGTAGGAGGTTTTGAAAGATATAACATGGTGTATGGCTTTGGAGAAAGAGTGAATCAAGATACATCTGGGTACTAACAGCATGTTCATCAACCTGATCCAATCAATCAACAACCGGTTTATGCAAGACCATAAACACCCCAATACCACCACTGGTTCATGCAAGACCCATAAACATCCCAATACCACCACCGATGCAGCAAATGCCGGTTCAACAAAGGCCCTTCCGAGAAACCTGGTTCCACCGGTCAACCAACCCGAAGGCATTCCTAGAAGATATGATCAGGGACCGGTGCGGGGAATTTAGAGTCACTTTAAAGAGCCATCGCTAATAACCCCTCAACGGTAGTAATACCTTAACTAAGAGGTCGATCATTTGAGGTACGAGCACAATCTATTCAAAGCTTGCCCAAATATCACGGGTTAGCCATAGAAGAACGATATCGACATATCGCTGCCTACGGTGCTTGTTGCAACACCATTGGGGGTCAAGGCTTTACACCTGATGATGTGAAATTGGTTCTATTCTAATTCACATTAGAAGACAAGGCACAACAGTGGTTTCATTCTTTTCTTTCGGCTTTTATCTTCACATGGCCTGATATGCAACAATTATTTCTGGAAGGACTCTTCAGAGGACTAGCAATGCTCAGAGGGATATCCGAAATTTCCAACAACAAGCTGGTGAGTTATTTCATGACACGTTCAACCGGTTCAAGATGTTGTTGAAGAATTGCCCACAACCTACAAATGTGGGAATTATTTAACGTGTTTCATGAGGGGCTAACACAAGAGGATGCACGGGACCTCAGCTCGATATCAAATGGTACCTTTGATACAAATCACAAGCATGTGGATTGGGATTATTTGGAGAAAATGGCAAGTACTTCAAAGAGAAAGGCTCAATCATCAGAAGAGGTCGACATTCAGTGGTAAGGGCGGTAGAGAGTACACCTAAGGTCGGGAGATACTGGCCAATGTGTGGACATTGTGGAGACTTATGGCATATTTCAGATCAATGCCCTAGTATTGTTGGTGGGTTTGAAGATGTGAATTTTGTTCAAGGTAGTGGAGGTGGTGGTAGGAACTTCAACATGAATTCCAATACCTACCACATGGGGCTTAGAAATCATCCAAATTTTGGCTCTGGAATGCGAATAACCAGCTCAACCGGGATTTCAAGGTAATAATCAAACAGGTGGGCAAAGAAACATCGGTCAATCCTATTACCAAAACAATAATAAAGGAGGATCATCTGGATTCTATAGTGCCACGGGGGTAATGAAATGATGGAAATGCTGGAGGCGATGCAGAAAGAGATGCATAGGCGAAAATAATTGGATGATGCAAGGGCCAAAAAAGATGAAATTCATGATAAGGTCATCCAATACGACGCAGATGGGACAATTAGCTAGTGAGGTAGCTAATCTGAAGAAGTATAATGGGAAGTTACCAAGTGATACTCAAACTAACCCCAAGAATGCAAAGAATATACTTATCAGCGGGGTAAGTGTCCTTCCTAGGGTTACATGAGGCACATGAAGAAAGAAGTCAAGTAGATTCAGGGGAGACGGTCATCCCAATCTGAATCGGGAAGTTCAAGATCCACAGAGCATTGCTGGACTATGAGCAGGGATGAGTGTCCTCCAAGGTAGCCTGTATGACCACTATGACTTTGGTCCTCTACAAACAGTTGATAGCATGGTGATGTTTGCGGATGCTAGTTGGAAGCAACCCCGGGGGGTTGTGAAAGACGTGGTGATCCAACTAGGCGAATTCTACTACTCGGTGGATTTTATCGTATCAGATTACGCGCCATTGAGGACATACGAGCACCCATGGTAGAGTTGAGCCGCCTATTCTTGCATACAGCAAATGCCCATATTGACTACAGGCAAGGACTAGTCACATGAGCTACAAGAATCGTAACTTGTACTTTAATGTTTCCAAAATCCATTACTTACAATATTGTTGATGAACTGTGCTATATAGTTGCTACTAATGAGTCTGTTACATGTGTGAGCAATGATATGTCGGATGAGAATGGCATTGAGTGTTACAGGGCTAAGTTGAAGAACAACAGTGATAAGGTGAAAAGGGCGAATGTGAGAACGTCAGTGGATAGTGGAAAACCACCACCTAATGGTGGGCATGAATTGGGCAATGAAGTTAAAATTGATCTCGATTGGCGTGAAGTTGCAAATCTCCCAAGCAACTGGATGGAATTACATGTAGAGAAGTGGGGAGGCAAGCAGTCATCTGAACCTCCTTGAGTCCATCAGGTACGGTCTGGCTGAAAACCTTTAAACTTAGCGCTCTTGGGAGGCAATCCGAGTATGTAGAGTATTGTATTTTTGGTTATTTTGGGAATATTGAACAAACTTAACAAAGCTAGCTGAAGAGGTAGTTTGGGGTATGGATCTTTTCCATGTGGATTTTACTTTTTATTACCAAAGTGTTTCTAAAGAAGGTCATTTACAGGGTAAGCTGGACTTAGTTGTTGGAAGACAACCACAAATTGAACGGGTTACCTAGATTTTGGGGCGTGAATAACCCATGCATTATTGGGTTTCTAGTTCCCTTTTCGATTGATTCATATGAGAGTTTTAGAAAACTTATATATAATCAATTTACAACATTGCTATTCTTTAGGTGTTTGAACCTACTACATTAAGGTTTTATTGTGCATTCCTTTTTTGTGTCCTAATTTTTTATTTGGTTTGTATATTCTTTTCCTTAGGTCGCATGTCTATGTCCTCTTAGTTTCTTTTATTTTCTCTCTTGTTTTCAAACAGGCATTGTTTGGTCTTTATTGCGCTCTTTTATCTCTTTTATCTGGAACTTCTCTTTGTTATTGTCCTTATATCTCATTATGACTGTGCTTAGAATAAATTTTCTTGATTTAACAAAATAACATAATAGGGAAGCACTTAACAAACCCACCTTGTGTTTGAGAAAATATAATCAATTATCCAAACCATAAGAAAATGGAAAAAATGAATCCATAAAACACATCAAAACGATATTTTTATTTATTAATATGGGTGTATCATGGCACAACTAAAAGTTATTGGTCAGGACAATAGGGGAAGGGGATGGGCATGCCGATGGCATCGCATTTTGCGGACAATGGGCGGAGGTATTGGTAGTTCAGAGGCCGATTAAAGTGATGAATATTGATGTATTCACATAAACAATCTTTATGCTCTATTAATTTGGTGCAACATACTGAATCTGGTTGTCCTCCTTCTTGCAAGGCAGGATAACATGCTTTTATGTCTAGATCTGGATTACAATCAAGAGCATGCACATTGTCCAAAATAAGCATTTGTGCAACCACTATAGTAATAAGAACAATCACCTTCTTCATTTTGTTAACTCCGAAATTTCAACTTTAGATCGGAAACCCGAATAGATAGTATGTTGTGTGATGTTTGGCTAATATATATACTGACCACCATCTTGATGCATGCAAAATAACTTTAATGAGATAATTAATTAAAATGAATATTTGGTATGACAAAGTATTGAAGTAAGGCATAAATTAAATTCATTGTGTTGTTACACGAGTGCAAATAAATTTTATTGAATGTGTTTCTAAATCGTTAATTTATATCTATTGTTTTGGGTCAAATAAAAATAATAAATTGTTTATATAATAAGATATAACTTAACCCATAACCAAAACTCATAAGCACTGTTTCATATAATGTTATTCTGTATTTCAGGTTTTTGTTCATTTATTTGACTAGCTTAATTTGCCCAAAATAGTTCATTTTATATTATCTGCATAACATGTGAATTCATTTGACTTGTTTGATTTGTATCGTGGCTGCTCTTAGCTAGGTGACTCATTTTTTTATCCAGAGCTCACTTTCCCCGGTGACCCATTTTTTATATATTTTGTGTATATTTTGTTAAAAAAAAGCCCGTAAAATTAAAAACCACTAATATTTAGAACCCAATATAACTTTTAGCCTAGTTAACCTAATTATTTTTGTCCCATTTAAACCCATTTTTATTTAACCTAACAAAGCCTACATAACCCAATTGAAAAACTAAAATTTTAAGCCCAATGAAATAACACAATTTTTTGACCAATTTGTATTTCCATAATACAAGATTATATTTTAGGGGTCTATTTTTTCTAGTCGCACATCATCACAACATCCTTGAATTCAATGGAATTATGAGGGACGACGCTGATCAGTAAAAATATGTTACTACAACGTGCTATCATATATATTTCGCTTGATTAACACAGGTATAAATGCTTTTAGTTTTGTATTTTTTATGTTTATAATAACGTTTATGAATAAGTATCATATCCATTTTTATAGAAACTTACTCCATATATGTTCTCTTTGTAACAAATGTACAAATAAATGACAAGGAAGCTCACATTACCCCTGAATAAAGAAAAAAACCATGGCATATTCATATAAACAAATTTAATGCTCATCTAATTCATGGCCACAAAGTTGCTAGGAGTTTGCATAAAATGGGCCAACCCATATAACCCGAGCGGAATGGCCCGTTATAATCCGGTTACATAGCACATAGTACGGTTTGTGGTGTGCATAAAATAGGTTAGCTGGTCCGGGCCAAAACCCAACGACAGCCGTTAGATATATAGCTCGAAAAGAGATAAGCTTTAGCTCTCATAAGTTAAACGAGCAAATTATTAGTTGTTTGCCTATATCTCTAAATGAAGGTCATTTAGAAGGGTCTTAGTCATCAACCTAACAACTCATTACTATAAAACAGGGGACATGCATGGCTGGCCCGGGCCTATTTTTTCCGAGGGTTATTGGATTTTATCACTCCTAACTATTGGGGGTTAGCCGCTGCAACTCCCTACTGTCACTTTGACTCACACCACTTCCAACTTAACACTTTGTATATTGTGCCACTCCGCAGGCGAACCTTTCTTAGGGTTTGACTTATGTTCTTGGTGATCTTAGGCTAACATTCTATGATTACTAATGATTGCAGATGAATCGGTTCCTAAAAGAAAAAACGGGAGTCAAAAACCATTCAACCGAAGTGACACAATACACAAAGTGTTAAGTTAGAAGTGATGGAAGTCAAAGTAATAGTTGGGAGTGGCAGTGGCCAATACTTAATAGTTTGGGGTGATAAAATCTGATAACCTTTTTTGGATGGTCAAAACTTCTAACTTTTTTATTTTGTATAGTTTACACACACATCTTTATTTTAAAACAAAAGCTTATAAAATTTAAAACCCAATATGACTTTGGATCCATTAGCATATATATTTTTTGTTCAGTTTAACCCATTTTTTTTAACAAATAATCCAATTTAACCCAATTGAAAACTTAAAATCATAAAGCTAATTCAACAAGAAAACCACTTTCTCGAGGGCCTATTTTGTTATTGTTGCACAAGACTCCGAATTCTAAGAGGTGATCGTGGGCCCTGATTACATTTCCTTGTAAAAGTTAGTCGGTTTCAAAAGACACTAAGTTCTATTGTTGGATTATATAAAAGTGGTTATTAGTGGTTATAAGTAGAGGAGAATGAAAATGTTATTGTTAAAATGTATAGTTTGAAAGTGATTGTGAATGGAGAAGAAAAAAAGGAAATGATAAAGGTACAAAAAATTTTATTTAATTGAAACTAGGTTTGTTTATGTCGTGTATTGCAGCGAAACGAAACAAATGACAATATTAAACAAACATTATTTAAAAATGAAGTATGTTGTTTAAAAAAACCAAACCGATAGAGTCAATTCAGATTATCATCATCCCGTAAAACAATGCCAAATAAATTGTGAACACAATTTCATTTTTAACAACACTTTATATCAGAATGTAGAATGTGAGGGAAAAAAAAATAAACACAACTACGACTTGAGTTTTTAGGAAATAAATTAACGAACGCAAGTTATTAAAGAAAATCAAATTAATTGATAAAGGTAATATATAAAAAAAATAACTATTAAAAGCAAAATGTAATGTGACAAAGGGTATATGGTTTTAAAAGGAAAAAAAGAGAAATATGTTAAAAGTTAAAGTAAATATAGTAATATAGTATTATAATACTAAAATAATAAAATACACAAAAAAACTATACACTACTATGAAATTAAAATCACTATTTATCTTACTTCATTAACAATATATACCATTGATTTTTTTCCGCGTTTCACCGTGGGAATAAGATCAATATTTGTTCAATTCCGTTACGGTATTAACATTCCCTATAGTAATCAGAAAAACCTAACATGGATCAAGAACAATAAAATTGAATATCGATACTGGTACGGATGTTGTGGATCAAAAACAATAAAAACAAATATCGATACTGGTACGAATGTTGTTTAGTTGATATCGGTTCGGTTTGTTTGCGTCCTATGTTTATTATTTTCAACATTTCCATATAAACTTCATTGAAACTAGCTATTGTGCCGCTATTGTATCAAACCGAACCGAAACTGACCAAACAATATTTGTATCGGTACCGGTATTTATTTAACTGCTTTTGCTTTTGCTAATTAAGATCGTATTGCTACAAAACCGTACTAAACAGAGTAGCATAGGTATTGGTATGTATTGCAACAACTGTCACTTTCGGGTAATTCCGTACACTTAAACAGTTAATTATATGATACATATATGTGTTTTGAACGTCTAAACTGCATAGATTGCATGGCATACACCTAGAAAGCTCACTAAATACATTACATGATGCATATTATTTGTTTAGTGATTACCATTAAAAAACAGTCTAAAAACAGTGTATCAGAACAATTAGTAGACTAGTTGTGTCAGCACAATTTCAGTACGCAGCAAAACAGCAGAGTTAGGGCTTAGATGAGAGTCCAACATAAACTGTATATGAAACCCCATGTGGGAAAGCAAGGATTAATGCTAACACTTTTCGGAAACTATACATGCAATGAAACTGTCCGAAATATACACTAAACAACAATTCATCAGAATTCAACAAAATGCAGCATCCACAAGCTTATGTAATATGTAGAAATAGTGTTAAACATCATACACTACTTAAAAGATACTGGAAGTATTATTTGGCACCAAAACATATCATATTATACAAGTTTTGAAAGTTAACGTTTTAACGAACCGACAACGAAACGAACACCTGGACACAATCTGACACATCATATGAACTAGTTAACAATAAATTAACATCATACAACTAGTTAAAACCATTAAACACATTGTTTTGCTTAAAAATCCCAATCCCTACAAGTTTCTTAAACCTCCGTTTAAGGACCCGCTAACGAATCTAGCACCCGTTAAGCAACCGGACATGAACTAGACATACAATATAAAGTAATTAACATTGTTTAATAATATTAAACTAGTATATGGCACTAAACATCATAAATTACATCAAAAACCCTTAATACATAAAACCCCTAACTAAAATCCCTAAATCGTAACTAAACTAATTAACTAAAATTAAAACCCAACTAGACCCCCCTTGCATGAGGACGGTCACACATGGGGCCCACAAGCCTCCATGTTGTTTCCTAGTGTTGGTTGATACCTTGTTGAATAAAGGGGAAGTTTGTGGAAGAAGATTAAGCATGTTGTTATAAGACCAACCTTATCCCAACATTATCATCTTCATCATTTTCGAACTCAAACCTCCTCCTTCCTTTCCCCTTACCTACGGCCACCATAGCACCACCATCACCTCTATTTTATGTTCAATTACAAGCCATCCAAGGTCATCCTAAGGTGTCTCAAGGCTAATCAAGAAGGTGTCAAGTCTTGGAAGCTCAAGGACCTCTTCAAGGAGCTTTTATCAACCATCTTTGCATCATCTTCACCAACTGTTTCATCTTGCCATTTCTTGCCAGAAGAGCTAGTAGTGAGCCTCCTAAGTTACATCATCTAAAAGTATCACCTTTAAAAGATGAACACATGAACTAGTAACTTGATCTATAGAATATGAACATATAATGAAGATGTAATTGTTTATTTTGTGCTATGCATGATATCCATCATATGTGTACTTGCTAGAAGTATAAATCTAACAAGTATACACATGGATCTTACAAGATCAATGATCAAAGTATTGATGAACTTGTTATACATGGGCTAAAATGATTTATAATTTTCTTAAGTGGTTAAAATGACAAAAGTGTTGATGAACATGTTTTAACATAATGGATGAACTTGTAAAAGTGGTTAAAGTGATTTGTGATGTTTTTAGGAATATATGTATACAAGTTGTTAAAAATGATTTTTAACAAAGTTAGTAAATATTAGTAACTAAACTCATTTTAAAAAATGGATGGACATGTTAAACCCAAAGTTAAAAGACTACATGTTTTGGTAAACTTTCAAGTTCATCATAACCTAAAAATGCATATATTATACTTGTTGATATTATAAGGAATAAATTGATGAGTTTTGAAAGCTTAAACACATGTTTTAAAACATGGGAACCTCCTAAATCTAGGGGAGACTATGGCAAAAAATTTAAATTTAAACACTTAGAAAAATAAATGTTTACCAAGTTCTTACAAGGAAACTTGTTTAAAGTCCATAAACATAAAAATCCCCATGTTTTTGTATAAAATATAAGTCCAAGAAGTCATGGTTTTTTTTTCTAAAAATAAAATGGATATAAATATATATTATTGGAAAAATATATATTTAGTAATCATAAGAATCACAAGTTATGTAGATATTGTTTGTATTAGCTATATATAAAGTTAGGAACTTGAAAATAATATACACCAACAAATACAATATTAAGTGGCTGACAAAGAATTACAAAAATATATAAATGTCCATAACCATACCATGGAGACAATATGGACACATTGGAAAATCGAACCATATAAGGAATTACATACTAAAAATATAAAATATATGGAAGCTTGGTAAATATTACTTTCAAAACCGAACAAGTGACAAAATATATATTTTACAAGTGCATAAATTATATCATGTTTTGTTGATTCTAAAAATATATTATTTTTGAAGTGTATACAAATATATATTCATAAACCTCCTAAAATATATTGTTTTGGTGGAAACTTATAATATAATTTTTTCTAGAATTAAACTTAAAGGTATATATTATTTTGGGATACATACACTTACCAGCCATAAAATACGTATACTAATTTGGATATATCTTAAAATTTATATATTTTATGTATATACAAAAGTGTGGGTAATAAAACAAGAAAATACGTATTCCTATACGTACAAATACATATCCACATATACCCCTAACACTTGGTGAAAATACCATTATACAAGTATTATACACAACTATGAAAATACAAACATGAATACACAAATACTCACAATACAAGTATACCTATACTTGGAAGATGCATATGTATAATACTTAACAATTACAACACTTGGTCATGTGAACCGTAAAATCTATGCAAATGAATAATTATATATCCATACATGTTAAAAAATAATTATTTTTAACAAACCTATCGCAATTACAAAATGATATATAAAGTGGTGCAAAAAATATTACAAGTTAAAATATAATAATTTAACTAAGACATCGAACTTGGGATTATATAAATTAAGAAGAATTATATATGGAACATATCCGACGATGGTATAGTCGAGGCAAATGAGTGGAACCCGTCTATGAGGAGTCATGAAACACATACATTTTACTCGTGCGAGGCTCGGAGTCTAGCGGGCTAGGCTCGTACATGCAACACATGTATTGCAAGGATACATATATACTTAATGAAGTATATCTATTGGCATCATACATCGAAAGTAAATCTAAGCGAAACAGAACACTGAACAAGTCTTAACAAATACTTAAGACAAGAAACAAGAACATGAATCATTACAAAGACCAAAGTGAATAACTAAAACTATCGGTGGAAATACATGTCTATGGTATGATAAGCTAGGGAATGAAATATCTAGATCATGTGCGAATAGGGTGGGCGTAAGCACTACTAATCTTGTTTAAGACCACGGTACAAAGGTTAGATATAGCGGGTGTTGGCGAGCCCCACTCTTGGTCATGGACCCACACGGAAGAGTGCATTTGTCGTCCCAGTCGAGGTTAATCGACATAAATCGTCTAGGTTTGGATGCTTCCTATGTCATCACACATATTAATGTCCTTGCAAAACATTAATGATCACGATTTGATTGGCGCTTTACATACCGGGTTTTTGTGACACAAAATACTACTTACATTTTATGTATTCAACTCTATAGTTAAAACACATGAACTCACCAACTTTTGTTGATTTTCAACTTATCATGTATTTCAGGATATTAGTGGACCAATGCGGGGAATTTCGGATCAAGGAAAGAAAGTGTCAAGTCTCCATGCCAACTTTTGAAGGGTTTGCCCATTATGTACTGCCTCCTTGCGATTATATAAAGGTTCGAAGCCTTATCATTTTAAAACTTGCATTTTGAATGTGTAATATTCTGACAACTTATTTTCATCTTATGGTTTGTAAACAAAATACTCAACTCATGTTGCATTTGGAAACATTTATGACAATGGCATTGGAGCTTCTTTTTATTCATTTAATTTGTTCACTTATATTGTATGCAATGAGAATCAATCAGATCACACCGCACGCTTCCTCCTATGAGCGGGTGTGACAGATTGGTATCAGAGCTTCGATTGTAGTGAACTAGGATTCTTTCTCGAGTCTAGTCTATAATCACTAGGATCCTCTCATGAAAACAATTTTTACATGAATAAGAGATTTTCATTGCATAAACATTACGCAAAGTCAATACACAAACTCATTTCGAAACAACAACAAGGACATTTTCATGAGGTGAATTCTATGAGAAATATACACATTACATTATCAGCCTACGCATTATAAATAGTTTACAAGTTCAGCTTATACAAGGTAGAATGGATAAATGGTATTTTGTGTGATTATATATATATATAGTTCATTTATATATGTGTTACGGAGCATTTTACCAAGAACGAAATACCTTCGACTTTGAATTCTACTATTATTCTTGACTCGCATGATGAGATTATTGACCTTCCGTCTATTGCGGAGTTATGGCGGACGCGGTTCCGAAAGCGAGACCCTAAGCTCGATTCCATACAAGATGGTTGCTTTTCCCTGCGGACGCGGTGATGCATGACTTCGGTAGTGACAACGAGGCAGAGGTGGCAGCCTTGGATAACAACTCTATTAGTCAGATGAGGTCCCTGTGGCTCATACTAATCCTAATCCTGATTGATGACACTCTTGTCCAGAAAAGGAAGATGAAGTACTCATCTTGAAGGTGCCCCTCTAGTTGTTATTGTTATGTATTCTCTTCATTTCTACTTCGTCTAACGTTGTGCCACTTCGTGAGTAATGACAACAGACGTTATCACGTGGACCATCAAGAAGGTCCCTTCTAGGTTGAAGGTTTGAAAATAGTAGTGTCCCTTCTTTGATTGATCGTTTTCTTCAAACAGGAGAATGCTAGGGTGACCATGTAAGGCAATTTATTATTACAGGGGCCCACGTAATAATAACTTATAGTGCATGGGAATCCTGGTGGACTCTGCGGTTCAAGCTAACGGTCACTATTCGTTCAAAATTCTTAAGATGCTACTTGAGATTCTTTTTTTTCATTCTTAGACCACTAACTAGGGGGTTACTATAACACCCAACATAAGAGGAAGACCACACTAGTTGTTGGTACCTAACATTCAATCTATATCACGATGGCGGTTGAGATTAGTCATCCAAACAAACAAATCTTGTCAGCCACCAATGGAGGAAGTTTCCTCAACATTCTAGGATTCTTGTAGATGGGTTGGTTCCTTGGTGTCTATGGCACCTTATCTTATTTAGTAGAGCTGGTTAAAATAAACTTTGTCGCTTGACATTAGTCTTGTCCCAAGGGTTGGTATGGCATGAGCCATGCTGCAACTCCCTCTTTGCATTTTATTCGACATTTATGGAAATTATAACAATCGGGCTGGAACTCGTGAAGCACAAGCGATATTAATATATTCACCACATGGGCAAATGCGGCGAAGGATTTTCCATACTTGGACGATCAAGGTCCATGGAGTATGGAATACATGCTGTAAGGTTGGAGCGACTGTTTGGTTCACCTCCCCGCCGAATTATTTCTTGTTCCACTTAGACTTATGACCAATACACGCAAGAGGTACTATGCGTATAGGTTGCGATTATTCACGTCATCTTTATTTCAAACATGTATGAACTGCATTCTTAAACTCTTAGTCGCATGGTAGACTATATCTGTCCAAATACAAGTCTAGATTTCCTTGATATTATGTGTCAAAAATAACGTGGCGCCGAAAAGGACTACTCCCAAAAGGGGAAGTTAACCAGCATTTTACTTATTAAGCGGAACTAGAGTTCTTATGGAACAACATGAGGTTGCCGAAATCTCACGACATGAGCTTAATTGAGATGACACTAGTAGCGGTACTAATGGTACCGGCGGTTCAAGTAGTCCAGACTCCGATAAATCGGGAACAGGTGGCACCGCCACATCCAAAGATGCAATTGCACAAGATTTTAATTCTAAGGCTTTTCTAGACTGTAAGCCGTGATACCTCATTGGTACGAGAGGTGCGGTAGGTTATGTCCACTAAATAAAGACAATGAAGTCGGTTAGCCATGCTAGTAAATGTACTCCTAACTAAACCATTAGGTAAACAAATAATCTCCTGCTGAATGCAGCATTAACTTGGTGGAGTCTCCAAGTACAAACTTTAGGGAGTGATACAGCAAAGAGGTTTTCATGGGAAGAACTTAAAGATCTTATGCAAGAATAGTATTGCTTGCTAACTAGAAATTAAAAGGATGGAAATAGAATTCTGGAGCTGGACCAGGATTAAAGCCGACCTTGTTGGTTACACTCAACACTTTCACGATCTATCAAGGGTTGTTCCATACTAGGTAACACCCGAAGTCAAACGTATTGAGCGCTACAGTTGGGTTTTGATCCATGAGATCTGAAGCATGATTACACCATCCCACCTTACCTCAATCACTCAAGCAGTAAATCTCGTAGTTAGTCTCACGGTGGATCCGGTAAGAATAAGGGAAATTGTCAAAGAAGGGTGTTGAGAGGAAGGAAACACATGTGGAATCTACTACCAATGGGAAGCGAAGGTTCTCACACCTTGAGAAAGGTTCGAGAGTGAGTAACAAACAGAAGGAAATTCCCATGATGATCAAAACGAAGGCAACTGCTGCCATAAGCGATGCCCGCACCAAGAAGTATGTTGGTAACTTACCGAAATCCTAAATGTGATGAACGAAACTTTCATCATGAGGGCACCTGCGAAAGTGCCAAAGGTAGAAGTTTGGTGACACCGAGCACAAAGCAAAAACTAGTGAAGAAGTAATACTCAATAAAGAACAATGATGTTTAAATGTGGCACAGAGGTCACTTCAAACATGAACGTCTTAAGAATGAATCAAATTGGTGAACAAGTGTTTGAGTGACTAGAACTATGGATACTCCACAAGATTCCGATGTCGTCATGAGTACGTTCTACACTACAATCATCATGTCCTAATTTTTTTTATATACCAATGTCGAGCTTAGCCAAAGTCTTTAGGTGTTAAGCATATACTCGAATTAGAGTCGTGTAAGTTAGACACACCTTATTCTATCAACTTAGCTAATGGGGAATTAGCTGAGTCATGTGGAATCATTAAGGGTCACCGATAGGTTTCCTATTAACCAACATTTCGCATCCATACTATTTATTATCGGTGCTAATTTTAGTTTTATCTCCTTAGAACTTAATATATACACACACACATAGACACTTGGCCTAGAGCCAAGTAACCTAGACGTCCCTTAATCTATAAGATTGGCAAATAGTAAACTAGTCGAGTCAAAAGAAGTTATATAAGGATACACTTTAGGAACTTGGATACAACAATCCAATATCGATCTTTTACCCGTACAGTTGGGTAGCTTCGACATAGTAGTCGGAATGGATTGGCTATCCAATAATCGAGCCGAAGTCGTGTGCCATGAGAAGATTATTCGTATAACGCTACCGAATGAGGAGACCATAGTTATCCATGGGGAGAAGCGAGACACACCTTTGAGGATTATTAATTGCATGAAAGCCCAAAAGTGCTTACGTAAAGGTTGTATAGCCTTCCTAGCACACGTGGTTGACAAGAAGGCCGAGAAGCCTAAGCTTGAAGATATTCTCGATGAAAAGGAATTCCCTGAAGTCTTCCATGAGGACTTGCCGGGATTACCACCACAACCGGCAAGTCGAGTTTCACATCGACTTAGTGTTGGGTGTTGCACCCGTAACCAAGTCTCCATATCGTTTAGCACCTTCAGAGATGCAGGAGTTATCCACTTAACTTCAAGATTTGTTGGATAAGGGACTCATTCGACCAAGCTTTTCGCCTTGGAGAGCTCCAGTTTTATTTGTGAAGAAAAAGGATGGAACATTTAGAATGTGTATAGATTACGGAGAGTTGAATAAACTCACTACCAAGAATCGGTACCCACTACCAAGAATTGATGACTTGTTCGACCAACTGCAAGGATCGAGTTTCTACTCCAAGATAGACTTAAGGTCTGGATATCACCAGTTGCGGATACAAGAAGAGAGCATATCAAAGACGGCTTTTAGAACTCGTTATGGTCACTACGGGTTTCTCGTTATGCCTTTTGGCTTAGCAAACGCACTGTCAGTTTTTATGGATTTAATGAATCGCGTGTGCAAGCCGCATCTTGACAAATTTGTGATAGTATTTATTGACGATATATTAATATATTCACGGTCGAAGGACAAGCATGAGCAACATTTGAGAACCATATTGGAACTACTAAAGAAAGAGAAACTCTACGCGAAGTTTTCTAAGTGCGAATTTTGGATTAGCGAAGAGCAATTTCTCGGACAGGTGGTGAACGAGAAAGGTATTCATGTAGATCCATCAAAGATTGAAGCAATCAAGAATTGGGAAGCGCCCAAGACTCCAACCGAGGTTCGACAATTTTTGGGTTTAGCGGGCTACTATCGGAGATTTATTGAGAACTTTTCCAAAGTTGCTCAACCGCTAACCTCACTCACGCAAAAAGACAGGATGTTCGATTGAGGAGAAAAGCAGAAGAGGAGTTTCAACTTCTAAAGGATAAATTATGTGATGCACCAAATCTATCACTTCCGGACGGTACCGATGACTTCGTGGTATACTGTGATGCTTCGCATCAAGGATTAGGTTGTGTGCTTATGCAACGAGAAAAAGTCACTGCGTACGCGTCACACCAACTAAAGATTCATGAGAAGAACTACACCACGAACGACCTTGAGTTAGGCGCAGTAGTATTTGCTTTGAAATTTTTGCGACACGATCTATATGGTACACAATGTACTATATTCACGGATCACAAAAGTCTTCAACATATATTTAATCAGAAAGAGTTAAATATGCGTCAACGACGTTAGGTTTGTTGAATGACTATGATTGTGGAATCAAATACCATCCGGGCAAGGCTAACGTTGTAGCCGATGCTTTGAGCCACAAGGAGGGAGTTAAAACATTAAGTATTCGAGCTCTTGAGATGACAATTCAAATGAACTTTACCACACAGATTCATCACGCGCAACTAGAAGCACTCAAGGAAGAACATATCCAAGCGGGATTTTTCCGAGGCATGGAGAAACAATTAGTGCCAAAGGAAGATGGAACTTTATACCTTATGGGTCAAATTTGAGTTCCACTTTTTGGCGGTCTTCGGGAAGTAGTGCTGGAAGAAGCACACAAGTCTAAGTACTCAATCTATCCAGGTTCGGATAAAATGTAGCAAGATTTGAAAGGATTTTATTGGTGGCCTAACCTCAACAGCGACATCGCAACTTGTGTCGGTAAATGTTGAACTTGCGCAAAGATAAGTCCGAGTATCAGAAACCTTCGGGATTGTTACAACAACCGGAGATTCCCGTATGGAAATGAGAACAAATATCCATGGACTGCATTACAAAATTACCCAGAACCTAAATAGGTCACGACATGATTTGGGTAATAGTGGATAGATTGACAAGTCCGCACATTTTATACCAATTCACACGAAAGGCAGCACAGATAAATTAGCCGAGCTATATCTTAAAGAAATAGTGGCTCGTCATGGAGTGCATATTTCTATCACCTCAGACCGAGACGGTCGTTTTGTGTCAAGAATTTGGCCATCTTTTCAAAGGGCCTTTGGATCTCGACTAGATCTAAGCACTTCCTTCCATATACAAACCGACGGCCAGAGTGAACGGACCATCCAAATGCTTGAAGACATGCTTTGTGCATGTGTGATGGATCTAGGAGGCAATTGAGATACTCACCTAGTTCCCTATAACAACAGTTAGCATACAAGCATACAAGCCGTTCGAAGCTCTTTATGGTCGAAAGTGTCATTCTCCACTATGTTGGGCGAAAGTTGGAGACAAACAGTTAATTGGTCCTGAATTAGTCCAAGAGACTACGGATAAGATATTTCAAATCCGAGACTGTATCAAGGCGGCTCATCATCGACAAAAGAGAGCTACACGGACAAGAGAAGAACCATTATCCTTCAAGGTCGGAGACAAGGTTTTGTTGAAAGTCTCACCTTGGAAGGGCGTAGCCATATTTGGTAAGCTCGGGAAGCTTAACCCACGGTACATCGGACCATTCGAAATTTTGGCAAAGGTTGATACCATTTCCTACAAGTTGAAATTATTTGATGAACTTAGTAGTATTCATGACACTTTCCATGTGTCAAATCTCAGGAAGAGTCCAATGCAAGAAAAAGTTGTCATCCCTGTGGAAGAGATTCATATAGACAATAAACTCCAATTTACTGAAGAACCCATTGAGGTTATGGACTGGCCAGAAAACTAGGAGAAGTCGTATCAAGTTAGTCAAAGTTCGTTGGAACTCAAGACACGGACCTGAGTATACTTGGGAACGTGAGGATCAAATCAAAGCCAAATACCCTCACCTATTTGAGAAGACTCCTGCAACGGATGACTCGGCTTGAATTTCGCGACGAAATTCTTTTTAACGGGGGGAGTATGTGACAGCTGTCACTTTCGGGTAATTCCGTACACTTAAATAGTTAATTATATGATACAATTACGTGTTTTGAACGTCTAAACTGCATGGATTGCATGGCATACACCTAGAAAGGTCACTGAATACATTACATGATGCATATTATTTTTTTAGTGGTTACCATTCAAAAACAGTCTAAAAACAGTGCACCGGAACAATTAGTAGACTAGCTGTGTCAGCACAGTTACAGTACGCAGCAAAACAATAGAGTTAGGGCTTACATGAGAGTCCAACGTAAACTGTGTATTTAATCCCATGAGGGAAAGCAAGGATTAATGCTAACACTTTCCGGAAACTATACATGCACTGAAAATGTCCAAAATATACACTAAACATCAATTCAGCAAAAAAATACAACATCCACAAGCTTATGTAATATGCAGAAATAGTTTTAAACATCATACACTACTTAAAAGATATTTGAAGTATTATTTGGCACCAAAACATATCATATTATACAAGTCTTGAAAGTTAACGTTTTAACGAACCGACAACGAAACAAACACCTCGACACAATCTAACATATCATATGAACTAGTTAACAATAATTTAACATCATACAACTAGTTAAAACCATTAAACACATTGTTTTGCTTAAAAATCCCTAAAATCCCTACAAGTTGCTTAAACCTCCGTTTAAGGACCGTTAACGAATCTAGCACCCGTTAAGCAACCGGACACGAACTAGACATACAATATAGAGTAATTAACATTGTTTAACATATTAAACTAGTATATGGCACTAAACATCATAAATTACATCAAAAACCCTTAATACATAAAACCCCTAACTAAAACCCTTAATCGTAACTAAAATAATTAACTAAAATTAAAACCCAACTAGACCCCCCTTGCATGAGGACGGTCACACATGGGGCCCACAAGCCTCCATGTTGTTTCCTAGTGTTGGTTGATACCTTGTTGAATAAAGGGGAAGTTTAGTGGAAGAAGATTAAGCATGTTGTTATAAGACCAACCTTATCCCAACATTATCATCTTCATCATTTTCGAACTCAAACCTCCTCCTTCATTTCCCCTTACCTACGGCCACCATAGCACCACCATCACCTACATTTTGTGTTCAATTACAAGCCATCCAAGGTCATCCGAAGGTGTCTCAAGGCTAATCAAGAAGGTGTCAAGTCTTGGAAGCTCAAGGACCTCTTCAAGGAGCTTTTATCCACCATCTTAGCATCATCTTCACCAACTGTTTCATCTTGCCATTTCCCTAGCCACAAGAGCTAGTAGTGAGCCTCCTAATCTTTCATTTGATGTCTTGTTACTAGTATATTGTTAATATATAAGTTACATCATCTAAAAGTATCACATTTAAAAGATGAACACATGAACTAGTACTTGATCTAAAGAATTGAACATATAATGAAGATGTAATAAAGATGTAATTGCTTATTTTGTGCTATGGATGATATCCATCATATGTATACTTGCTAGAAGTATAAATCTAACAAGTATATACATGGATCTTACAAGATCCATGATCAAAGTATTGATGAACTTGTTATACATGATAAATGGACTATTTAAAGTGGCTAAAATGATATATAATGTTCTTAAAATGTTGTATGAACAAATGGTTAAATTGACAAAAGTGTTGATGAACATGTTTTTGTATAAAATATAAGTCCAAGAAGTCATGGTTTTTTTTCTAAAAATAAAATGGATGTAAATATATATTTTTGGAAAAATATATATTTAGTGATCATAAGAATCACAAGTTATGTGTATATCGTTTATATTAGCTATATATAAAGTTAGGAACTTGAAAATAATATACACCAAAAAATACAATAATAAGTGGCAGACAAAGAATTACAAAAATATATAAATATCCATAACCATACATGGAGACAAATATGGACATATTGGACAATCGAACAATATAAGGAATTACAGAATAAAAATATATAATATATCGAAGATTGGTAAATATTACTTTCAAAACCGAACAAGTGAAAAAATATATATTTTACAAGTATATAAATTATATCATGTTCTGTCGATGCTAAAAATATATTATTTTTGAAGTGTATACAAATATATATTTCATAAACCTCCTAAAAATATATTGTTTTGGTGGAAACTAAAAATATATATTTTTCTAGAGTTAATGTTAAAGGTATATATAAAATTTTGGGATACATACACTTACCAACCATAATATACATATACTAATTTGGATATATCTTATAATTTATGTATTTTAAGTATACACAAAAGTATGGGTAATAAATACAAGAAAATACGTATTCCTATACATACAAAGACATATCCACATATACCCCTAACACTTGGTGAAAATACCATTATACAAGTATTATACACAACCATGAAAATACAAACATGAATACACAAATACTCACAATACAAGTATACCTATACTTAGGAAGATGCATATGTATAATACTTAACAATTACAACACTTGGTCATGTTAACCATAAATCCTATGCACATGAATAACTATATATCCATGCATGTTAAAAACAAGATTATTTTTAACAAACCCATCGCTATTACAAAATGATATATATAGTGGTGTAAACAAATACTACAAGTTAAAATATAATATTTAACTAACACATTGAACTTAGGATTATATATAATTTAGAAGAATTATATATTGAACATATCCGACAGTGGTATCGTCGAGGCAAATGGTTGGAACCCATCTTTGAGGAGTCATAAAACACATACATTTTACTCGTGTGAGGAATGGAGTCTAGAGGGCTAGGCCTGTACATGCAACACATGTGTTGCAAGGATACATATATACTTGATGAAGTATATCTTTTGGCATCATACATCGAAAGTACATCTAAGCGAAACAAAACACTAAACAAGTCTTAAAAAATACTTAAGACAAGATACAAGAACATGAATCATTACAAAGACCGAAGTGTCTAACTAAAACCTAACACGTTGTAGGTTGTGAAACGAATCAAGGGAAATGCTCGAGTTAAACAGAGAAAGCAGAAAGCAATCCAGTGAGTTCATGTCCCCCTTTTCATCTTAAATATGTTAGTGTTTTACAACTATCGGGGGGAAATACATGTCTATGGTATGATAAGCTAGGGAATGAAATAACTAGATCATGTGCGAATAGGGTGGGCGTAAGAACCACTAATCTAATAGGGTGGGCGTAAGAACCAATAATCTTGTTTAAGACCATGGTACAAAGGTTAGGTCTAGCGGGTATTGGCGAGCCCCACTCTTGGTCATGGACCCACACGGAAGAGTGCATTTGTTGTCTCAGTCGAGGTTAATCGACAGAAATCGTCTAGGTTTGGATGCTTCCTATGTCGTCACACATATTAATGTCCTTGCAAAACATTAATGATCACAATTTCATTGACGCTTTACATACCGGGTTTTTGTGATACAAAATACTACTTACATTTTATGGATTCAACTCATACAGTTAAAACACATGAACTCGCCAATTCTGTTGATTTTCAACTTAACATGTATTTCAGGAAATTAGTTGACCAATGCGGGGAATTTCAGACAAGGAAAGCAAGTGCCAAGTCTCCATGCCAACTTTTGAAAGGTTTGCCCATTATATACCGCCTCCTTGCGGTGATATAAGGGTCGAAGCCTTATCATTTTAAAACTTGATTTGGAATGTGTAACATTATGACAACTTATTCTCATCTTATGGTTTGTAAACAAAGTACTCAACTCATGTTGCGTTTGGAAACATTTATGGCAATGGCATTGGAGCTTGTTTTTATTCATTTAGTTTGTTCACTTATATCGTATGCAATGAGAATCAATCAGATCACACCTTGTGTTTCCACCTATGACCAGGTGTGACATGTATTAACTTTATGGTTTCTTGTTTGATAACAAATATTGTGTCACTACTGTAGTGAACTAAACCGAAACCAACAGAACATCAATTTGGCACCGCTATTAATTTTTATTTCTTTTTTCTTTCAATAAACTGACATAGAATTGCTAACGTAGCATACAAAACAACATGAGTACCGATACCTATATCTATTTTTAGGATTTTTGATTTCAAAAATCTTTTAAAAAAATCTATAAACACTGATCATGCTAAGTTTGTATTAATATGTACTAGTGAAATTCTCCCGTGCTTTGCGGCGGGTATTCTGTCCGTAATAGATATTTATTGAATTCTTTATGGTGCCGACACTCACTATAATAATCGAAAGAGAAAACCTTACATCAATTAAAAATAATAAAAACTATCAGATATTAAACCAATCAAGCCATAGTTGAATTCAAATAAAAAGACTAAATGAAGAATGTGGGCTGCTAAGTCTTTGTTTGTTTTGAAGTTAGACTTCAAAGTTAAAATTAGAAATACAATACAAACAAATTTAATAGAAATTTTACTTGGACCTGGATAATTTTTTTGGTACTTGATGGAGAGGATGAAACCCGAGCTTTAAAGTGTTTATTTTATGAGTTTTTGTGCGTTTTAAGTGATTATATGCTTTGAATGTGATAACTATGAGAAATTGTGGTTTTGCAGATTAATCGCTTAATTCGGTGAAGTTAAAGTGGTTAGATACGAAGTGGAACAACCATGGATGATAAACAAGGCACGCGAGAGTATTTGGGATTTGTTTTGGGCTGGAAGATACCTTGGAGGCATTAGAAATGCGAAGGAATGAAGTCCGAGGGCTATCTGGTAATTATATGAAAGTTGGAATATTGAAGATCATGGAAGTTGGAAATCTCGTAGTAGGTTACGGTGGGATGACAGTAACCTACGGCTGGGCTTATCTACCAACAAAGTGAACATCAGACTTCAATAGTAACCTATGGTTGGAGACAGTAGTTTACGGTCCTAGTGAACAACAAAAAGCAGCAAATTTACACTATAGCTTAAGGCTTGTTGACCGTAGCTTACTGTGGGGTTTCGGAAAAGTGCATAAATCGGGTTTTCTCTAGGTATAAAAGGAAGTTTTAAACCCTAATAAAAGACACACTTCCTAAGGACGAAACTAGGGATCAAAGTAGCAAACTTTTGGCAATCTTCACCTCTCATCATCATAATTCTTCATCAATTCAAAGCACCGCACATGAATTCAATCGTTAATCAAGCTTTTGAAGATCACCTGACCGAGATGAGCGGCTAAGTCCTTCGTGGTTTCCTCCGAGTGAAGGATTCGTGTAAGTGAACGGATTTTATGTCTTTCGAAGATCACGTGAATTGTATGTGTTTCAATAACGGTACCAATGTTGTTCAGTTGATATCGGTTCGGTTGGTTTGCGTTCTATGTCTATATTTTTCAACATTACCATATAAACTTTATTGAAACGGATATTGTGCCGCTATCATACATAAATGAACTGAAACAAACTGAACAACATTTGTATTGGCATCGCTATTTATTTTTATTTTTTTATTTTTTATAATCTAACACCATATCGCTATGTAAAAAATCGAACATTGGTAGTGGTACATATTATTTTATGGTTTATTGTCTACTAACGTATATCGTGCCGCTATGGTAGTGTACCGAACCAAAACCGAACAAACAAAATCGATTTGATATCGACATTTATTTTTATTATTTTTTCTTTCGATAAACTGACATTTTATGGTTACCATACCATACTGGGCATCATTAGTTCATTTTTGTGGTATTCGTTTCTTTTTTCATTTATAAAAATTTGTCTACAACAATAAATGAATATCGGTACAAGTACCACGGCAATACAAACGTATCGATACTGTTCGAACAACATTGGTGTCGTACCAGTGTTCGTTTTTAATGTTATCAGTCGTTATATCGAGTGTGTGTATCGTAACGGTACTATAACGAACGGAACGGATACCGATTCAATGTTTACGGTAACATATCGTCACAATGTGAAGGACAATAAACATAGATACAGATGTATAAATATTCTTTTTTTTATTTAGAAACGTAATTTATTACTAAAAAAATAAAATTAATTAATTAATAAAATACAACTAATTAAAAAACAAATACTCAATAAATAATATTTAACATGCCACTAAAAACAAAAAAAAACAATCATTTAAAAATAGCAAATACTATATGTATAATGTATAATAGTATAATATACTATAATAAGAGCTTAAATATAGTCTTTTTAATGTAATTATAGGGTAGGAAAATAATGTGAATGCTCTAAGAGAATGTACCAACTCAAATCCTATACAACGAATATATAGATACTTATGTTGCTAGAGTGCACAGTTGACATACATCGTCATCTTAAAAGATTAACAAAAGTAAAATGTGATAGCATTGTTGTAAACGTCAACACATCGTTATCTTTCAATTGGCATGCTTTTGGAAGTAAAGCACAATATCTTTATAAAAAGAACGAGAATATACATCATAATTCATATAATTCAATATAGAAATGATATATCTCTACAAAGTTGCTACAAATTTCTCTAATATAATATGATATAGATACATAAGTTTTAGTTGATTAAGTGCAGCTTCCATAATTCTCTTTTTATGGAGTGAAAGACATGATCATATAGGCAGCAACAATATTCATGTATCCAACACGCTGACTTGTGTTCTTGAGATTCTTTAACATACGGTGTTAAATCGCCACGTGCAAATACCAAACCATAAAATGTCCTGCCAAGTGTCCAGGAAAGTTGTCAAAAAACAATGAGCTCTTAACATTTGGTTGGTCAAAGAATTACCCAGTCCGATGAAAAGAAGTTTAAAACAAAAACCGCCGAACACCTCCCACTTAATCACGGCGATTGGTGCTCCTTTGTATGAAGTTTCTCAAATCGTTAGAGACACTGGCAGCGGTAATGGGATGTGGGTAGAAAAGGCGAAACGTATCGCCAATTTTGATGCCCATATCTCTATCATTAATCACAAGATACTCACGGTTGAACCTGCATAAAATGATAATAGTTAGGGGTGACATTTTTTCACATTTAGTTATTAACGATTTGTGTGAATTTATTTATTTATTATAATATAATATAAAAATAAAAAGGCTGGCTATAATAAAAAAAACCCAGCTCAAATGATAAAAGCAATCCCGTGCACCTACTACTATGAAAAAAAATCTGAAGCATCAACATGGTACAGCATTCAAGCATGATGCATCATTTCTTGTTTAAAACAAACAACCAGTTGAGTATCTTATAAGTTATAACCAATGATATTTGTATCCAGGTAAAAGAAAAAGATGTTATTATAGAACGAGAAGAAATTTGTTATCTTACCTACAAACTTCATAGAATGCATGAGAAGCCAACCATCCGAAGGAACACTTTCTTTTTCTTGTTACCCCAATGTGGATCATATCACAGGTGTTGATCATGTCACTTAGCTGTCATTGTTTATAAACGGTTAAAATTCATGAACCTAACCTTTTTTTATGTTCAAACTTATCATTACAGAATGGCAAGTCAAAACCATGCTAGCTAGTGCCATATAAAAAAGTCAATATGGTGAAACTTATCACATGTAATAACGTCATCATAAACAGTTTGATCAATTTCATCAAGGAGAGTACTGCATACCCCTAAAATAGAATTTATGATCAAACGAAGTTATCTTTATTAGTTAATGTTCAGGAAATATAGCGTTTTTCATAAAAAAAAGTTATTTATGTGTGTTTTAAATTTTTTAGGTATGTTTGGTTGTATTCATATTGGTTCTCACGTTTCTCACAATAAATAGTGGTTTCTAACGGATCCTTATCCTATATATAGGGGAGACATAAAAAGAAAACCCACTTAAGTTAAGAAAACCTTATGTAATAATTTTTTTTTGTTGTAAAAAATTAGGGAATGTAAGTACATGTTAATGAACGTTTTGTAACAAAAAAGCAAAATCAGCCGAGTGGATTTTTTATAAAAATATTTATAAAAATTAATTTTTTAGCTATATATATATATATATATATATAAAACACTGAATTTTTTAAAATTTTTATAAAAAATCACTTCGATGCTTTTTGTTTTTGTTACAAAACGTTCATTCACATGTAACTTACGTTTGCTATTTTTTGTTTACAAAAAAAATGTTACGTAAGTTTTCTTGAGTTTTTTTAGCTTAAGTGGATT
Source organism: Scalesia atractyloides (assembly GCA_947069175.1). Classification (NCBI taxonomy): domain Eukaryota; kingdom Viridiplantae; phylum Streptophyta; class Magnoliopsida; order Asterales; family Asteraceae; genus Scalesia; species Scalesia atractyloides. Next base: position 69,839,943 of record CAMTDV010000013.1, on the reverse strand, counting down.
TTCTCTCTATAATTCCCCATATATATATATATATATATACGTATATCTATATATAACGTATACGTATACATAAGTATACTTATACGTATACATATACGTATACATACACATATACATATATATATACATATACATATTATATATAATGTATATATATGTATATTGTATGTATATATATACTATATATGTATATATAAGGGGAGTATAAGGAGAAAACTACATATAGTTGAGAAAACTAAAAAAGCTTAAAAAATATACCATTTTTTACAACTTTTATAAAAAATCGCTACATTTTATGTATAAATTAAAAAAAACTTGTACTGCACATGTGCAGTATATATACACTATACATGTGTATTACATTATGTGCTGCACATGTGTATTATATGCTTAGATTTAGCTTTTATGGTTAGCTTTTTTGGGGTTTAGGATTTGGATTAGGTTTTTGGGTGTGAAGGAGGGGGATTTAGGTTTTTGTGGGTGGGGGGGTTAGGTGTTTTGAGAGGTGCGGGTGCGGGAGGTTTTTTGGGGGGTTTTAGGTTTAGGTTGTTTAGTTTTTTTTTTTTTTTTGGTGGTGAGTTGAGGGTTTTAGTTTTTTTTTTTTTTTTTTTTTGGGGGGGTGTGTTAGGCTTTTGGAGTGAGGGTGGATTTAGATTTTTGGGGTAGGGGCATTGGTTTTTGAGGGTGTCGGTGTGGGGTGGTTAGGCTTTTTCATATTAATGCACATGTGCAGACAATTTTTTTTTAAAATATTTTTTATATATTATATATAGGGAATTTTATTAAAACAAATTCAAAAAAACATTTGATATATTTTTTAGGCTTTTTTGGTTAGTTTTTGGGTCTTCTCATTTAAATTAGTTTTCTCATGATCCATCCCCAATATATATATATATATATATATATATATATATATATATATATATACATACATATATATATATAATAGAGGAGGGTTTAAATGAGAATGCTAAATGTTGCGAAACCGTGAGAACGAATGAAAACCACTAAAACTTGGTCAATAACAAGTGAAATTTAAGATTTTCTTTTACACTTGTCATTATTATTCTAATACAATTCTAGAAATTTAATTTACACATTTAAATTTACATGCTTTCAGAAATAAAGAAAATATACACATGTGTAAGTTTGCCATCTACACATGTGTAAAAAATCTAATAAGAGTGATTTTAAGAGGAGAAATAAATTTTTTGATGTTATAATTTCTTTTTTTGATCTTATATTTTAATTAAAATAATGATTGTATGAAAAAAAAAGGTTTTGATTGGTTTTCTCATTGTTCTCACGGTTCTCGCAATATTTAGCGTTCTCAAGGATAACCCTCCTATATATATATAGGTTATAAGTGAAACTAAATGTTATTTCAACTGATAACAAATCATGGGGCATTGATAACAAATGTATTTGGGTAGATTAACATAATCGCTAAAATTACACTATGGTTGATTTATCATAATCAAATCACAGCCCTACATTAATTTACACAAGTGTATGGCAAGGATTAGTTCGTTCAGTTCGAAAATACATTAATGTTCACTCTTGAAACTAATCCTATAATATATATATTAATAAGCATATTCAAGGGACTACTTAAGGTAATTTGCCACTTCCCTTAAAATACCTTTAATGCATGATGTACAAGTGTTTAAAGAACATGAATATCAAAATTGAATTAACTTTCCAATAATACCCTTGGGAGGCATATTCTCTCAAAAACCCAATATCCCGCTCATCCCAGCCGCACACTTTTCAAATCTCATTACACAACCCAATAGCCCATCCTTTTCTCTCTCCATTTCTCTCTCCATCTGATCAAGGGTTTATGGCATGTTCTCTCAAAATCGTTGATGCTCCAGAAATTATTGTTCAAGTGCTTGATCTGACACCAACCGGTAATAGATACTTGCATCCATTGTTACGTTTTTGTTGATTTTTGTTAGCATCTTATGTTTTTGTTGATTTTGAAACTCAAGTATGAGTCTTTTTCTCTCTCAAGGGAAGATTTCAGCATGTTTTCATATTTGTTTTCTGGAAATGTGAATACAGTTGAAAATGAAGACCGATGAACAGGTGAAAGAGAGAACACGACGCCAGATCTGTGGTTGGGGCCAGATTGGTACCGTTTTTTACCCTATCTATGGTTTTTGTTTGTTAAATTTTATATCTTGTAATTTTTTTAAACATCTTTGTCAGATTTGTTATAATACTTTCAGATCTGTGTTGGTTTTATGTTTTTTTAATGTTTTACGAATGGATCTACGGAGAGAGTATATATTTTTATTTTCTGGAAATGTGAGTACAGTTGAAAATGAGCAGGTGAAATAGACAACACTGCGGGTTCGTTCAAGAACCGTTAAATTCAGCCTTACCATCGTCCTTTTTTAGGTTTCTACTTATACAAAATTCACCACATCTAATAAGTTATTTACACTAGGTTCTTATTTTTTAATTTTTTTCTAAAAAGTCTAAGCCCTAATGATGTTCAAGTCCAGTTCAAGGCTCTACTTTGCGATAGCTATTGTCATCACAATAAGGTAAAATTCTACATGGTGTTACGTCACTCACACATGCCACCTTTTATTTTAGTTAATAACCATTTCTAAAAATGGTAGTAACACTTTTCAAATTAGATCAACAACTGAGTCTAGCACGTCTGATTATGATGAAGAGAAATTAAAGAAGGTTTAAATTGCGTGATATGTTTCTTTGGTTTTTAGGGTGAAGAGGTGCTTCTTTCCACAGGGCTTACAAAACACAGATTATTGGCGACAAACCGCCTTATTTAACATATAAAAAAACATTATATGTTAAATATGGCAGGCTACTGCACATAACCTGTGTTTTGTAAGCCATGTGGAGAGAAGCACCCATCTTCCCCTTACAAGACAAAGAAAGTTTCAGTGTTACCTCCTTCATGGATGACATGTGTGTTTTCTAGATCAAGGGAAGTTAGCTAAGAAAGTTTCATGGATGACAAGGCAAAAAAAGTTTCATGCTATGGAGAGAAGCACCCATCTTCCTCCTACAAAGCAAAAAAAATTATAAAAAACTTATCATGAAAGATCCTTAGAAATAAATCGTTGTAATTATTGTTACAAATCTTTAATTAATGTTTATCGTTGTAATTTTGTTAGCAAATTCAGCATATTGCATTTCATATTTGTATTTATTAATAAATTATCGTTAAAGCATTATGTATATAGGATTGATGATGGAAAGATTGATAAAATAATATCTAAATAAATTAATAAAAGTATGTTGGAATTGAACCCTACAAAAGAACAGATTATAGAAAGCCAAAATATACTACAACCTCTAATCCAAACAATAATGTAACATCTGCCCATAATATACTACAACCTCAACATTGCTTGTCCAGCAGTGGTTGTCTACCTCCAATAGTGTTTGCCCAACATCTGATGTTATTATTCCATGAAAATTTATCCGTTGCTGAAAGTTTATCCTCTATTCCTACTTCCACTGTTGCTGAAACCACTGTTTCCCAATCCACTGATAATCTATGTTATTACTTCATCAGAGGTTAGCAACATCATCAGTGTTTGTCTAACATCTGATGTTATTACTCTATCAGAGGTTAGCAAACTCATAAGAGGTTTGGCAAGGATTCTTTCAGATGTTGGCTCATCATAGTTTGACTTTTATATTTTTATTTAATTTGCAAGGTATTTGACACTTTATCAATTTACAATGAATAATGGACAACCAAAGCATCTTAATCATGCTTCTAGCTCGAGTGCATCTATTAGAGCCGAAAAACGAAAAGAGTATAACAAAAGATACTATACTGCACGCAAAGAAAATAACAAAGTCTCGAAATTTGGGAGTGGGGAGGTCTCCCGAAGTTCCTCATCAATATCTTTAATGAGTAATAGATCAACAGAAATGACACCCTTAAGAAGTTTAGAAACTAATATTACTCAATATACCTAAATGACAAATGACAACACATCAAGCACATTCCCCTATGTGATTGATAAAGTCGTGCCTAGAACATCGCTGTAACATATGTCGTAAAATGGGTTCCAAAACCCGCTTAGTTTAAATATTCAAGAATTTTATTTAGTTTTCATTACATGTTACTTAATCATTCAAATTCGTATTGGTAATAATTGTGGTTAATAAATAAATTAAATAGTTAAAATATTTAATAGATAAAAAGTAATAATAATAATATTAATAAATAAGGATTTATATTAATAATATATATATATATAAAATACAAAGGGGCAGTCGGGTTTCGAACCCAGTTCCCCATTGAAACCAATACACATCATACACCACTGCAACACACACATCAGTCATAAGCCTAAACTCTATACCATTAAACGAAAACAACGCTCGTATCTGAAATTCAAAAACACCCACCATGTATAACAGCTGTAACTCTTAAATCTTCATCAGTCATCGTCTTAATCTCGAAATTAACTTGCTGAAACTGATTCTAAACACTCATTAAGGCTCAATCATGATGGAATTCGATTATAATCTCAAATCCACAATCAATGGTTTGACCGAAAATTGCTTAAAACTTAACTCACATCTTAATCTATAAATATTGATATTAGAGGTCATACAGAACTCTCACACACCCTCAAAATCTCTCTTAAACCTTTGGAAAAATCCTCTGTCTACGAATCAGCATCGTTGGAAATTTTGGTTCATCACCGGAAACCAACTGCAGATCTATAACTCATTTTTAACTCGGTACAATCATCTTAATTCTTTTGTTATTTCTTGTTTAGTGTTTGTTATCTCAAATCAGTTAATAAAAAGCTATGCAAATGATTAACAGACGAGTTCGGTTTCTGGGTTTTAGTTTAATGAAGAAGATGAAGTTTCTCAATGTATAAGTATAATAAAATCTGGTGTATTAAACGGGTTAGACACACAGTCCAGTGGTGGACTGTGTGCACTTTTATCCAACACGTCCTGAGTTCGAGTCTTGTGAGCGGCGGATTTCTAAAATAAAACCATCCTTTTTAAACCTGATTCAGAACACCTTGCAACAAGTGTATAAATATAATATAATATAATATAATCTAGGATTATACTGGGTTAGACTTCCAGTCCAGTTGGTAGGGTTGGGTGCAACACAGTCGAAGGTCGCTGGTTCGATCCAGGCACTATACACCGGTACAATGATTTTTTAACAAAAAAAAACCTTTTTAAATAAATAAATTTAGAAATAACCTAAATAGTATATATATGTAACTATTATGGAGATTATTTCGGGTTAGACACGTAGCTCAGTTGGTAGAGCTGCGTGCACGTATACCGGAGCTCACGAGTTCGAACCTCACACGCTGCCAAAATTAAATGAGATCCGACCGGTCAGAGTCGGTCAGACCTGACAAGTTCAACATTTTTTTTTGTAAATTTTTATTTTATTTATTTCCTTATTATTATTAGTATTATTAAAACCATTTAAAAATGCTTAAAAATAAGATTTTTAAAAGTTTAAAAATTGTATTATCACCACAAAAAAATTAATCTAAAAGTCTAATAAAAAGCGCTAATTGAAAATATTAATTCCAAATAAAATTTGTTTATTTATCAATTTATTACGTTATTAGTTAGGTTAGTTTCTCTTGTGGTTAAAAACACACCCACTGTGAGTGAATTCTTATAAATTCCCCTTTTTATTCATGTGTTGGGGTGTATCATGTGTGGTTTACATATTTTGTTATCCAAACACTAATGCTGTTACCATTATATGATCTAACGTGTTATGTAATGTTAGTTGTTGTAATGTGTGTTTACATTTTTGTCAAGTTGCGTGCAATCATTCACATTAGGCCCATAAATTCCTCGTTGGATACGAGTTGAGCATCGCGTGCCTCATTAGATCGGCTCCGTTTGATTAAGCCTTGATCTCATTGTTCATCATTTGTCATGCTTGAGTGTACATTGATTGATATTATGTGGTATGTGACTAGATTTACATATGCGTATACTCATATTTGGTTTATGCACATTTTATTTAAATAATCCATATAACCATTTCTTCCAAATGTTTAAACGAGATTCACTCGCCAACTTTTGTTGACCCAAAACCCTATTTTTACACATGATACAGGTGGACAGGTTGAAGCAAGGAACACATAGGAATTTGCCTTAGAAGAAATATAAAGAGTTCATGAATGTTGTTATGCTTGTATGATTGTTGTAATTTTTCTTTTAAATTGGAAATAATAAATATGAAATTTCATGAGCTTTGATGAAAACCCAATCATGCCCCGACTACCATTTCCGATGCGGGTCATGGTGTGACAGATTGGTATCAGAGCTTTTGACGATCAGGATATAGGATAGGTTATTTGACCCTTAGAGCCTATACTATAGTCGATTAGATTTTAATTGCTAATATGTTATTTGGTTACATGCAAACTCATTATGTTTATTTGTTTCATATCTATTACACACATAAATGCATGCAAGCACTTCCATTATCATTTTGTGTGAGACTTAATGAGTTATACATATTGTCAAACAAAACATGCTTTCATATATATTCATCATACACGTTTCAATTTCACATATTTAAAATCATTCTCATATTTCTTTATTCAAGATTTTGTGATGTTTTCATTTTTTTCTCAATCTTATCAAAGTGAGTTCTACAACAGGCATGTAGTAACTGGAAGGGTACGAGTACCGGTAGTCGGAATGTCCTGTCTAGGATTGGCATTCGTATAAATCCAATATAAAGGACCAGTTTTCCTACCGGGGGACTAACAATCGAGAGTACAAGGACCTATTAGGCCAAAGCATGCCACACCAAACGTCGTGTGAACTAACCTCACGTTGAGTTGTCATTGCGTCTACACCCGGACACCCTCTCCGACCTTACATCTCGAATCATGTTTTACGATTTTCATTCGGGTAGCGTAGTGTTTACAGGCCAACACCAATGTGAACTCTACAAATCCCAGTAGTCATGGGGGCCCACATGACTACCCTATGCCAAAGTTGGGAGACATATGGGGGTCCAAACATAAGCAGAGCCCAAGATATCCTATGGATCTAGCAAATTTATTTTCTTCATTTGTTTTGTGGATGTTCATTTCTAAATACGACACATGACACCTATATGTCAAACTCATACTCTCGTTATGTATTCCTTGTAGATGTCTTCTAGTAATTGTCGTAGAGGTAGGAGATCAGGAAAATTGCGCAAGCGCATGGCTACTCAAATCGCTCAACAAATTGCCACTGTACTTCCCAACATCGTAGTTCAAGTCCAACAAGCCCTTGCCGCTAATCCCATCCACCCAACCAATAAAGAAGTTCAAAATGTTGCTAATCCTCCCCCAAACACCACCAAGTGCACCTACAATCACTTCAACTCATGTGACCCCCCAAAGTAGAAGGTAGTGAGGGAGTCACTGCTCTACTTCGATGATCGAAGAGATGGAGAGTACTTTCCTCAACTGTGATTGTCCCAATGACCGCAAAGTGCACTAGCTACTGGACGCTTGTATAGAGGAGCCCTCACGTGGTGGAATGCTGAGAAGGGCAGATGAGGCGCCGAAGCCGCTGTAGCTCTAGCTTGGGAAGAATTAAGAGAGCTTATGACTAGACGCTTCTGTCCAAGAAGTAAATTAAGAAACTAGAGGATGAGTTCTATTCCTTGAAGCAAAAGAGGGAGATCACATAACCTATAACAAGAGGTTCCTCGAGTTGAATCAAATGGTTCCAAATTGTTTCACCCCTCTTTACCGTTTGATCGAGCATTACATTCGGGGTCTTCCTTCAAAGATTCAGGACCCTGTGATGAGTACTACACTTGCAACCTTGGAAGCAGCAATGGAGCTAGCTACATGTCACACCCCGGATTTCCAACCCGAAATCTATGCACCGGTGGTCCCGGGTGGGGAGTATCGTGACGTCAGTTGATAATCATCATAGTCAATTAAATTAAGCACAACGGAAGTCTTGGAGTAAAATTACTATTACAAACCGAATGTTCGAAAATACAAAATAATATACAGGCTCGTAATAGAAGATCCACAGGCGGATCGTAAATTGTACATGGAAAGAATACAAAACAGACTTTGGACAGATTTAGGATTTGCAAGATCCTCTATCACTACCGAGCACTTCCGGCCTATTTTTGTATTGTACCTGCAGATTAATCTTTTGAAAATACGCCAGCTTTCGCTGGCAAATACACCCAACTGACTCATTTTGAAAACATTTCGAAAATGTTTTAAGTGCGTATCAGCATAAAAATTCTTTTTATAACTTTGGTTAATTGGCCTTCCAACCTTGTTAACAGATTCACATGTTTGTCATACATACGGGGCTCGGCATGAAAACCGAGACACAATTAACGTACACACCACTTTGGACTCACGAAGGAGTCAATTCCTCCCAACCTTGTAGGAATGCATAATTGAGCGTCTATCGGGTGTATGCCTACACCCGCGCTAAGGTCGTGGCCATTTCGATTGTAATGAGCCGAGGATATCCAGGACACGGTAGTTAACCCTGATGTATAAATTATCAAACAAAACTGATTAAAACAGAATATGCTGATTGATATCTCCGAACCGACATTCGATTGAATCCTATTTCTGACCAAGCGATAATAATTTACCGTAACCTAAGCCCGTATAGGGGAAATAAGTTGAGAGTATTTACCTGAGCTAGTCTTCTTTTAATTTTTATTAACATTCCGTACACGAAAGGACTAAGTGCAGATAGCATTTATCGGCAAGTCTCTAGTACGGATTATGCATAAACTAACCAATAAAATACTAACGGTCTTTATTTAAGTCATAGACTTAGATCGACTAGCGTACTTGATCAAACGTATGACACTAGATTAAACGATGATTAGATATAATGTAGTTTAATCCCAAAAGTACCTTGACTTGTTTAATATGGGTAAACTATTAACATTCTAGATTTTGAGACTTAAATGACAAGGTTAAAACCGTTTCGGTTAATTTCCGTAAAATAGTTACATATATGGAACCTTACGCATATTAGCGATATCGGGTAACCAGATATGTCATGGACATGTTCTATAAGCCATTATATTTTAAATAAGTTAAGATATCAGTAGGATATCAACTTATATGCCCGTTAAGGTTTTAAAATGAAATTATGCCTTATAAGGGCATTTCGGTAATTATATGTCGTATAAAAGGAACTTGAATATATTTTAATGTTATAGTTATAAGTATTCTAGAAAAATACTTTATTTATGATATAATATCAGTAGGATGTGAATTATATGTGTAAATTATCTTTTATGACCAAACTATGCACCAAAGGGGCATTTTGTTCATTTTACACATAGTTTATAAATTATTTGGGATTCTGAGTTTATAACATGTACCTACTATAAATATTTTAAATTAAATTTTAAATCAGTAGGTAACAAGTCTTGGTCCATTAAGGTCAGATTAAAATGTCCTAAATATGTTATTTAATATAACATATCAGTAGGTAATTGATTTACCTAGAAAAGATCTGATTAAAATCATTTTATAAGCCACAGAGGCTAAAACTGTCATTTATCGACATAGTTTAAGAACTTGTTTGAAAACTCAATTTATAACTTGGTTTACATCCCAAATAATCTTAGTTATAATATTACATCAGTAGGAAACTCATTTTCAAGTTCATTACCATTTAAAACCTTGTTTTATGTAAAAAGGGCATTTTGGTCAAAGATGGCATAATTATGGAACTTGCGCGTAAACTTGGATTCTGATTATGATCATGTAATATAACCTAAGAGGGTTATGCTACATAATATTATAATCATAATGCAACTTTAGACCAGTAAGTAACTAATCTAAATCGGTTCAGAATCGAAAGTCAAAGTAGAAGTCAAACTTCGCGACTTTCGGTTGCGAACCGACCCTAGAACTGAAATTGACGAGCCGAATATGTTCTTACATGTTCGAATAATTATTACCAACTTGTTTAAGTGTCAAAACAGGTTTCATAACATATATAACATCAATTTATGATTTTTCTGAAAAATGGCCTGTTTGACTTTTTATTTTCATAACTTTGACCCGTCAATTGGTCTAGCAAACGTGATCTTCAGGAGTGCCCTTTATAGGGACTAACACCTACCTTATTATGATCACTTAGCCATGTTCATTTCAAATAATGGCTGGACCATAATGGTCTTAACCGAAAGTCAAAGCGTTTTACGAAAACGCTTGACTTTTGGCTATAAAAGCCTATAAACGAAAATGCAAAGCAAGGAACACTTACAAGAGGTTCCTACAATGGAAGAGAACTAAGTTGGATGCTCCTTTCAGCTAGGAACTTCCAGAGGAGGGAGAAGAGTTATGATTTAGAAAGGTGCAAGTTCAAATGGTGAACTTGATCACCTATTTATAGTTGGAGAACTCAAAGGAGGTGAAGCCAGGTGTTTAGGGGTGTAAGAAGAAGCTTACAAGTGTCCCAAAACGTGGCATAGCAGTTTAGAGAAGCCATGGTTTCGAATTAATGGTTTTGGAGTTTTGCTTGGAGACCAAACAAATTTTCTGCAGCAAAGGGCTTCTCGCGCCCCGCGAGAGACCCAGGCCTGGTCTCTCGCGGCCCGTGACCGCCCCTGGCCACTTTCAAAGTTTTGACACTTTAGCCCCTTAACTTATTAAAGTTTTTAAAAACCTTTTTAAACACCTTTTTGGCACTTTTAGCCCTCCGTAGCCAATACTTGGCATACCCGGGATTATGCCCGGACATTATAGAGCTCTTGGTTCGTTAAAAGGTCACTCAGAGGTATATGTTGACACTTTTAATCCCTCCATTATCCAACTTTCACATATTACAAAATTGAACTCTCTCGTGTAACAAATGGCATGTATGAGAGTTTAAGACTTCTACAAAGGATCACTTAGAGGCTTATGATAACATGTTGATCCCGATGTCACTTAGAGGCTGGGCATGTTGACATATCAGTCACTCAAGGTCAAATTTCAAGCATGTTGACATATCAGTCACTCAGAGGCCAAATTTTAAGCATGTTGACGTATCAGTCACTCAGAGGCTGTTATTTATGCATGTTGACATCGGATTATCACTCAGAGGCTCAGATTGAGCATGTTGACGCCTTTAGTCCTTATGGTCTTTAACAGACTATATTTAAAAATACAACACGTGTCACTATACTATTGGACACGATTTTACCGGGTGTTACATCCTCACCCCCTTAAAAGAAATCTCGACCTCGAGATTTTATTCAAAAAATGGGGGTACTTTTGTCGTATAGTGGACTCAACCTCCCATGTATACTCGGGACGTCTAAAAGCGTCCACTTAACTTTTACTATAGGTATCATTTTTCTTCGGAGCTTCTTAACTTGTCGATCCTCGATCAAAATTGGTTTCTCAATGAACCTCAGGTTTTCATCTATCTGCACATCTTTGTGCGACATTGCTAGCGACTCATCGGCTAGACATTTCTTAAGATTAGATATGTGGAATACATCATGGATTCCACTAAGCTCCTCTAGCAACCTAAACTTATAAGCTACAGTGCCGACACGATCGATTATCTCGAAGGGTCCTATTATCTAGGGCTTAACTTGCCCTTCTTACCAAAACGCATCACACCTTTCCAGGGTGATACTTTTAGCATGACTTTTCCCCTACTTGGAACTGAAGAGGTTTACCCCTCTTGTCAGCATAGCTCTTCTGCCTATCTCTGGCAGCTTTGAGACGATCACGGATTTGCACAATCTTTTCCATGGTCTCCAGGACAATCTCAGGTCCTGATAGTTGGGCCTTCCCAACTTTTGCCCAACATATGGGCGTTCTACGTTTTCTCCCATACAAGGCCTCAAAAGGAGCAGCTTGATGCTCGTACGATAACTGTTATTGTAGGAGAATTCTATTAAGGGTAAGTGGTCATCCCAATTTCCACCTAAATCAATTACACATGCCCTAAGCATGTCTTCTAGAGTTTGAATAGTACGCTCACTTTGACCATCAGTCTGCAGATGGTAAGCCATACTAAAATTTAATCGTGTGCCTAAAGTTTGTTGGAAACTTTTCCAAAAGTGAGATGTGTATCTAGTATCTCTGTCAGATACAATAGATACTGGCACACCATGTAGGGACACTATCTTGTCCACATACAATTTAGCTAATTTATCTGAACTATAAGTCTCCTTAATTGGCAAGAAATGTGCTGACTTAGTCAGCCTATCCACTATGACCCAAATAGTGTCATTACCACATTTGGTCTTAGGTAACTTGGTAATCAAATCTATAGTTACCATTTCTCATTTCCAAGTAGGAATCTCTAATTGTTGTAGTAGTCCTGATGGTTTCTGATGTTCAACCTTAACTTGCGAACACGTCAGACACTTAGCTACATAAGTGGCTATGGGTTTCTTCAAATCCATCCACCAATAATTCTTCTTCAAATCTTAATACATCTTGTCACCACCCGGGTGAACAGAGTATCTTGAACTATGTGCTTCTTGGAGGATTAGATCTATAAGTCCTCCAAAGATTGGAACCCAAATTCTATCATTAAATCTTAGGATTCCATCCTTTCCAGGCGTTAACTAATCAAAAGTTCCGCCTAATCCCTCATTAGGAATATTAGCCTCTAACAAGGCTTGTTTTTGCGCATCTAGTAGCTTCTCACTCAAGCTATTTCTGAGCTCAATGCTCTTAGCGTTAATCCTTATAGGTTTAATCCTTTCCTTGCGACTTAAGGCATCGGCAACTACATTTGCCTTGCCTGGATGGTAGCGAATCTCGCAATCATAATCATTAAGTGTTTCCATCCATCGGCGTTGTCGCATGTTCAATTCTTTCTGATTGAACAGATGTTGGAGACTTTTATGGTCTGTGTATATAACACACTTTGTGCCATACAAGTAAAGTCTCCACAGTTTTATTGCAAATACAACGGCACCCAATTCCAAATCGTGGGTGGTGAAATTCTTTTCATGCACCTTTAATTATCGTGATGCATAGGCAATCACCTTGCCTTTTTGCATTAGCACACAGCCAATGCCAGTGTGCGATGCATCACAGTAGACTACAAATTCCTCAATACCCTCAGGTAGAGATAATACAGGAGCGTTGCTCAACTTGTGTTTAAGAACCTCAAAAGATTCTTGTTGCTTTGGACATAAATTATACTTAATATTCTTACGGGTCAAAGAAGTTAAAGGAGTGGCTATTCTTGAAAAGTTCTCAATGAACCTTCTATAGTAACCAGCCAATCCTAAGAAAGTACGAACCTCCGTTGGGGTCTTGGGCACTTCTCAATTCATTATGGCCTCAATTTTGGCGGATCCACTTGAATACCACGCTCACTTACCACATGTACAAGAAATTGGACTTCTCTAAGCCAAAATTCGCATTTAGAGAACTTGGCATAAAGTTGCCCCTGCCTTAATAATTCTAGGATGCACCGAAGATGTTTCTCGTGATCATCTTGATTACGAGAATAGATAAGTATGTCGTCTATGAAGACAATAACAAACTTATCTAAATATAGTTTGCAGACTCTATTCATGAGATCCATGAATGCTGCTGGTGCATTTCTGAGCCCAAAAGGCATCACTAAGAATTCAAAATGACCATAGCGGTCCTGAAGGCTGTCTTAGGAACATCTTCACTTCTAACCTTCAGTTGATGATACCCTGATCTCAAATCTATCTTAGAAAAGTAACTAGCCCCTTGAAGTTGGTCGAATAAATCGTCAATCCTGGGCAGAGGATATCTATTCTTAATTGTTAACTTATTCAGATCACGACAGTCGATGCACATTCGCATCAAACCGTCTTTCTTCTTTACAAACAAGATAGGAGCTCCCCAAGGTGAGGAACTAGGCTGAATAAAGCCTTTCTCCAAGAGTTCGTCCAATTGAACTTTTAACTCATTCATTTCGGTTGGAGCTAGCCTATATGGAGCTCTAGCTACGGGTGCTGCTCATGGTATGATATCTATTCTGAACTCTATTTGCCTATCTGGAGGTAGGCCTGGTAATTATTCAGGGAAAACATCGGAATACTCCGAGATAACTGGTTGATCTTCAAGGTTCGGCTTTGGTTCATTTATAGTAACTTGCCATGTAAATGACACAGCCTCTTCTCAAACACTTGGATGCCTTAAATAACGACACCTTGTTTGGCAGTCCATAGTGTGAGTCTCCAGGGATGGTGATCATTTCACCAGATGGGTTTTTGATTTCGATGAGCTTTTTATTACAGGCAATGCGGGCTTGGTTATGAGATAACCAATCCATGCCTAAGACAACATCGAACCCCGCCAATTTCATTGGCAAAAGAGAGATATGGATGGAATGATTCTTAATGAATATAGAGCATCCATCAAGAATGGAATAAGCAATTTCTAAGGTTCCATCGGCGAGTTCTATCTCATAAATTTTGTCTAGAGTTCTTTTGGGTAAGTTTAATAGTTTACTAAACTTATGGTCAACAAATGATTTATCTGCACCCGAATAAAAAAGAACTCTTGCATAAATATCATTAATGGGGAAAGTACCTGTTATGACGTTGTTGTCATTAACGGCCTCCTTGGCATTCATTTGAAAGGCACGTGCATTCCCCTTCTTGGCCTCTCCAGGCTTTACCTCATTACTTCTGGGTTTTCTTGAGGCAATTGTACGTTATATGCCCTTTTTCGTTGCAATTATAGCAAACTGTATCCTTAAGATCTTTGTAATCTAAGGTCTTATGCCCTTTTCTCTTGCAGATACCACAGGGTTTGGTTTGTGGACTTATACTACACTATCCCCAATGCCAATATTTACAATTCTTGCACAGAAGTTTGTCATTAGACACGTGCTGGTTCTTCTAGAACTTGAAATTTCCTTTCTTCTTAAATCCTTGGGAGTTATTATCCTCCCGTTTCCTGGTTCCGTCAGTTTCAGTCCTAATTGGCTTTTGTCTTACCAGATCTAGGGTGAGGGAAAGAGATAGTCTATAGCAGACCTATAGGTAGTAGGCTAAGCAACCTTTACCATGCCCTTTATTTCGGGCGCCAACCCATTTATGAAACGCGCAATGCCTTTGGATTCGGGGGTGATCAAATAGGATACTAACCTAGATAGGGAGTTGAAATCGGTGATGTACTTCCGACAGTCAGGTTTTTCATTGATAGAGACAAGAAGTCTGTCTCTAGCTTCTCCACCTCGGGTTGGGCAGTAAGTTTCCTTTACCAAATCAAAAAACTTGGACCATCCCAAGTTGTACAGGTGTACCTTACCTGTTGATTGAATAATGGCCTTCCACCATGTTAGGGCATCGCCCTTGAAGGATTGTGATCGTACTTGACCACATCCTTATCAGCACAATTGCTGATATCTACAATCATTTCCATCTCATCTAGCCACTTTAGGGCTTTTACCGCTCCTTTCTCCCCGTTAAAGTCTCAGGCTTGCATGAGACAAAATACTTATAAGTACATCCGTCCTTACAGCGGGACTTTTCAAAAGATCTATTTTCTTTGGTTCACTCTTTGCATTTAAAGAGTGAACAGAGCTCTCCCTACGAGCTGAAGATGGTGAAATAGATAGAGGTCTAGAGCGAGTGGCACTCGGCTCTCTTAGCTTTTCTATGGCCTTATCATGGCCCTTTCACAGCCGCATCAATGTGAGCTTGAAAATTTTCATCATCGATATTTTTATTTTCATCTTTATTAGATTCAGCATTCCTGTGGCTACTTTGTGCTTCGTTTGAGTTAGCCATCTTTAAGTCTTGGTTTCTATATACCAATAAAACTTCATTTAGCCATGGCGCATTAACCATATCGGCTTTCAATATTGGATATAACAATCCATTGCCTATACTAGTGTGAATAACTCACAACATATCTATATTTAGGCCTAGGTCTTAATAGGACCATCATAGGCAAATTATAATTTGGACATAGTCCATATATCATTGGACAATGGATCGCAATATGACAACTGTCATTGTCATTTTTTGACAATTATATAGCTCATAGGCTTGTCCCTAATGGACATAATAATTGGGCCATTGGCCGGTCATATTGTTCATAATATATATGGCATATAGCCTGTCCCTTGGACAATTAATTGGGCACATTGGCCTACATCATATCAGATGTACATGGCGTATCAACCTGTCCCGTTGGACAATTAATTGGGACATTGGCCTACATCATATCAGATGTAATGGCATATCAGCCTGTCCCATTGGACAATTAATTGGGCACATTGGCCTACATCATATCAGATGTACATGGCA
Source organism: Scalesia atractyloides (assembly GCA_947069175.1). Taxonomy (NCBI): domain Eukaryota; kingdom Viridiplantae; phylum Streptophyta; class Magnoliopsida; order Asterales; family Asteraceae; genus Scalesia; species Scalesia atractyloides. Next base: position 69,823,673 of record CAMTDV010000013.1, on the reverse strand, counting down.
TATCAGCCTGTCTCATTGGACAATCAATTGGCACATTGGCCTACATCATATCAGATGTCTATGGCATATCAGCCTGTCCCGTTGGACAATTAATTGGGCAGATTGGCCTACATCATATCAGATGTACATGGCATATCAGCCTGTCCTGCTGGACAATTAATTGGGCACATTGGCCTGACGGCTAGTGTGGTTCCTTAAGCCACATTACCAAGAGTATGAACATTTCTTAATGTTACATAAGAGTACCTTGATAATTGATTAATGGTCCCGGTCACCTTCGACCTTAACGACCTTGGAGGTTTGGAACTAGTCCCTTACTCCTGGATAGAAGGATAACTTCCCTTAACTATCCTGATTAAGACCCCTTCGTACTTAACTATCACTTCTTGGCCAATGTGTGGTTGTGCCACTTGGCATAATCAATCTATTAAGGTCTTTTGGAATTATATAGCAGAGCATAAATTCGAGTAAATCGAGGCGCTCGTTTCCAAGAGGACGAATTACATATATATATAATTCCAAAAGTACTTCATTAAATTTCCATAAGAAATTACAATAATAGAAGGATGAAATAAACTTGTCCATGCAATGACTTAAAAGAAATAAACATGTCCACACAGGGACTAAAGGAAATAACAATTTCCTCACAGGGACTACATATAATTTAGAAGAAACTTCACTCGTTCTTCTTTCCCTTGACCAACTTGGAGAGTTTCTTGAAGAACTTATTTGTCTTCTTCTCCGTTTTCTCCTCCTACTGTTGCATTTCCTTCATTCTTTCTAAGGCCTCATTAATGGCCTCAACTGGTGGCGGAGGTTGTGTTGAGATTGTGGCATAACCGGATACTGGTACCCATAAGTTGGATACCCAGTCGGTGGATAAGTAGATAGGAAAGGAGATGGGTAAAGTGCGTTGTGCATAACCGCTTGCATATATGGGTCTTGCGACCACACTTGATAGTCTACTCGCGTAGACGGTTAAAAGGATCATATCCAGACGTGTCTGGATATGTGGGGATTGGGTTAGTATAACCCGATGGTAGTGGTTGAATAGCAGGTGTTGGTGTTGGTTCCACTATAGGTGGAACATTAGAGGGTCCACCCATTTGTGGGTCCTCTTGAATTGTAGGGTAAGAATTGGGCAAAGATGGCAGCGATCCCGACCTTTGTTCGGCACGTACTGACATACGTGCTCCCGCTTCCTTTTGGTGGTTCAGGTGGTGGTTGAGGTTGGTCCACCGGTTCCATGTGGACATCTTCTTGAATAAGTGGTGAGAAGAGAGTGTGGGCAAAAGTAAATTGGTTCCAGTATTGGTCCCACTCATTAGGACCTTGGTAGGACGATCCAGCATATGAGTTTGAATCGCTCGAAATTTCAATGGGATTCATATTAGATCCCGACGGTGGCATCTCCGGGTCGGAGTCCTCGTCCATAGGATGTGGCTGGTCCACTGATTCTGATCAGCTGGAGGCGTGTTTAAGTAATGGTTTGGGTTAAATTCTTCATGATAGGAGTAATGAGAATGGGAATGGTGAGAATTGGTAGGAGTGGATGTGAGTGGTAAGAATTTGGGAATGTGAGGGCGAGTGTCTATTAGAGACGGAACGTCTCGCTGGTTGCCATAGAGACGAATCTCCTGATTCTTGGTATGCATCTGAGTTATGAGGTTGAGGGGGGATGCGTCCCGATGGTCCTCCTCTCCTTGGACCTTTTCCTCGTCCACTTTGTCCGCGTACACGTGGTGGCATTTTCCTGTTAATAATGAAATGAGTAATCCTAGGTCAATGCCTAGACTCGGAAGTCTAAGGAATGTGCTCGTGTAAGTTTGAGACTTAACACAAAAGGCTAGTGTTTAATTCTCTCAAACGTTGGCGCTGATACCAACCATGTCACACCCTGGATTTCCAACCCCGAAATCCCTGAACCGGTGGGCCCGGGTGGGGTGTATCGTGAAGTCAGTTGATAATCATCATAGTCAATTAAATACGTCACAGCGGAAGTCTTGGAATAAAATTACTATTACAAACATGTTCGAAAATACAAAATAATATACAGGCTCGTAATAGAAGATCCACAGGCGGATCGTAAATTGTACATGGAAAGAATACAAAACAGACTTTGGGCAGATTTAGGATTTGCAAGATCCTTTATCACCGAGCACTTCCGGCCTATTTTCGTATTGTACCTACAATTAGTCTTTTGAAAATATGTCAGCTTTCGCTGGTAAATACACCCAACTGACTTATTTTGAAAACATTTCGAAAATATTTTAAGTGCGTATCAGCATAAAAATTCTTTTTATAACTTGGGTTAATTGACTTCCAACCTTGTTAACATATTCACATGTTTGTCATACATACAGGGCTCGCACGAAAACGAGACACAATTAACGTACACACCACTTTAGATTCACGAAGGAGTTAATTCCTCCCAACCTTGTGGGAATGCATAATTGAGCGTCTATCGGGTGTATGCCTACACCCGCGCTAAGGTCGTGGCCATTTCGATTGTAATGAGCAGAGGATATCTAGGACACGGTAGTTAACCCCCGATGTTTAAATTATCAATCATAACTAATTAAAACAGAATATGCGGATTGGTTATCTCTGAACCGGCGTTCGATTGAATCCCATTTCCGACCAAGCAGTAATAATTTACCGTAACCCAAGCCCGTATAGGGGAAATAAGTCGAGAGTATTTACCTGAGCTAGTCTTCTTTTAATTTTTAATACCTCAGCCGTACATGAAAGGACTAAGTGTAGATAGCGTTTACCGGCAAGTCTCTAGTATGGATTATGGTATAAACTAACCAATTAAATACTAATGGTCTTTATTTAAGTCATAGACTTAGACCGACTATCGTACTTGATCAAAACGTATGACGCTAGATTAAACGATGATTGGATAGAATGTAGTTTAATCCCAACAAGTACCTTGACTTGTTTAATATGGGTAAACTATTAACATTCTGGATTTTGAGACTTAAATGTCAAGGTTAAACCCGTTTTGGTTAATTTCCGTAAAATAGTTACATATACGTAACCGTGCGCATATTATCGTTATCGGGTAACCGGATAAGTCATGGACAAGTTCTATATGCCATTATACTTTAAATAAGTTAAAATATCAGTAGAATGTTAACTCATAAGCCCGATAAGGTTTTAAAACAAAACTATGCCTCATAAGGGCATTTTGGTAATTTCATACCATATAAAAGGAACTTGAATATAATTTAAGTTTATAATCATGAGTATTCTGGAAAAATATTTTATTTATGATATAATATCAGTAGAATATCAATTATATGTGTAAATAATCTTTTATGATCAAACTATGCACCGAAGGAGCATTTTGGTCATTTTACACATAGTTTATATATTATTTGGGATTTGAGTTTATAACATACTGAAACAAGTTTTAAAATCAGTAGGTAACAAGTCTTGGTCCATTAATATGGTTTAAAACCCTACTATGCCCTAAACGACGCTTATGTCGTAAAATGATATTTTATGCGAGTTTAATGAAACTGACATTAGGGTCAGATTAAAATGTCTTAAATATTTTATTTAATATAACATATCAGTAGGTAATTGATTTACCTTGAAAAGATTTGATTAAAACCATTTTATAAGCCACAAGGGCTAAAATCGTCATTTATCGTCATAGTTTAAGGACCTTTTTGAAAACTCAGTTTATAACTTGGTTTAACATCCCAAATGATCCTACTTATAATATTACATCAGTAAAAAACTCATTTTCAAGCTCATTACTATTTAAAACCTTGTTTTATACAAAAAGGGCATTTTGGTCAAAGATGACATAATTATGGAACTTGCGTATAAACTTGCATTTGATTATGATCATGTAATATAACCTCAGAGGGTTATGCTACATTATATTATGATCATAACGTAACTTTAGATAAGTAGGTAACTAATCTAAATCTGGTCAGAATCGAAAGTCAAAGTAGAAGTCAAACTTCGCGACTTTCGGTAGCGAACTGACCCTAGAACTGAAATTAACGAGCCGAACATGTTCTTACATGTTCTAATAATTATTACCAACTTGTTTAAGTGTCAAAATAGTTTCATAACATATATAAGATCAATTTATGATTTTTCCGAAAAATGGTCTGTTTGACTTTTTAATATCATAACTTTGACCCGTCAATTGGTCTAGCAAACGTGATCTTCAGGAGCTGCCCTTTATAGGGATTAACACCTACCTTATTACGATCACTTAGCCATGTTCATTTCGAACAATGGCTGGACCATAATGGTCTTAACCGAAAGTCAAAGCGTTTCTGAAAAACGCTTGACTTTTGGCAATAAAAGCCTATAAAAAAATGCACAAAGAAGGAACACTTACCTGTGATTCCTAAGGTGCAAAAGAACTATGTTTGATGCTCCTTTTAGCTAGGAACTTCCAAGGAAGGGGAAGAGTGAATAAATGAGAAAGGTGCAACTTAGATTGTGAACTTAAGCACCTATTTATAGTTGGAGAACTCAAAGGAGGTGAAGCCAGGTGTTTAGGGTGTAAGAGGAAGCTTACAAGTGTCTCAAAACGTGGCATAGCAGTTTGGGAAGCCATGGTTTCGATTTTAATGGTTTTGGAGCTTTGTGTGGCAGCCAAGAAAAACTTTTTGGCTGCAGACCTCTTCTCACGCCCCGCGAGAGACCCAGGCCAGGTCTCTCACGGCCCGCGACCGCCCCATGGCTAGTTTCAAAGTTTGACACTTTAGCCCCTTAACTTTAAAAAGCTTCTAAAAACTTGACACTTTGGCACTTTTAGCCCTCCGTAGCCAATATTTGGCATACCCGCGATTATGACGGACATTGTCGAGCTCTCGGTTTGTTAAAAGGTCATCCAGAGGTATAAATTAACATGTTGACACTTTTAATCTCTCCATTATCCAACTTTCACATATTTACAAAATTGAACTCTCCCATCCAATATTTGGCACGTATGAGAGTTAGACTTCACAAAAGATCACTTAGAGGCTTACTATAAGCAAGTTGATTCCGATGTCACTCAGAGGCTGGGTATATGACATATCAGTCACTCAGAGGCCAAGTTTTAAGCATGTTGACATATCAGTCATTTAGAGGCTAATGATTTAAGCATGTTGACGTATTAGTCACTCAGAGGCTGTTATTTATGCATGTTGACATCAGACCGTCACTCAGAGGCTCAGTTTGAGCATGTTGACGCCTTTAGTCCTTATTGGTTTTTAACAACTATATTTAAAATACAACACATGTCACTTACTATTGGACACGATTTTACAAGGTGTTACAAAAATGGTAATTAACCATGCTGAGCTGTAAAACACTCAGCTGGTTGATTACCATTTTGCCCCTGAATTAGGCCTAGACGAGCGGCAGTTCAGGGTAAAATGGTAATTTACATTTTAAATTTAAATTCAAAATTATCAGGGATAAAAGATCCCGCTCACACCGTACGTTGCGTCTAGGTCTAAACGACCCATCTAGCCTTGACAGTATGAACATTTTGCCCTGATTTTGGCCTAGACGGCCAACAAACAGGGGTGAAATGGTAATTTACATTTTAAATTTTAACTTAAAAATTTACCAGGGATAGCTCAAACTATACGTTGCGTCTAGGTCTAGACGACCCGTCTAGACCTTGATTGTATTACCATTTTACCCGTGAGTTTGGCTTAGACGACCAACAAACCAGGGGTAGAATGGTCTTCTTGCTAGACCAAGACGGGGCGTCTAGGTCTAGACGACCCTATTTTCACATTAATTTTTTTTGGTATAACGATTAGTATTTTATTTACATAGTTTAAACTTTTATATAAGCCGACATTCCACCAGTACACCCAAGGCACAACTCCGGGTATTGACAAAACAGACGACAATCATACTCTCCGAGCTCTCATGTCCCATCGTCGCCACCGGCAGTATTGACATTTCGTCATCTGTCGATGCCGACGGTTGGATGTGAGAGCTTGGAGAGTATAATTGCTGATGTTTGTCAATACCCGGAGTTAATTGTTGTGACATGGGTGTACTAAAGGAATGTCGGCTTATATGAAAGTTCAAATAGTAAATAAAATCCTATTAGTTATACCAACAGTTTTTTTATTGTATTAAAAAAATCTTTATATTAATTATACAAATAAATCGTATTAAACATAAAAAAATCAGACGAAGTTCTTGCTTTGTTGATCGTGGTTAACCAAAACTGATCGTCAGACGATGACTGAGAATCCTTAGGTGCTGTAGAAACACCTGAAATAAAACAACATTCACTATGTTAAACCACAAGACACTCTATTACGCAAAAAAAAACATATATATTTAAAAAGGGACATTATTTCTCGTTTACCTGCATTAACTCCTCGAGTTCCCTTCAGTTACAGTCTTCGATTGAGCACAAGACACTCTTTGATGTGCAGTCGATTGAGATACATATTTGCACGCTGGAAACCGTCCCTCTAATAGTTTTTTCCAAAATATATTAAGGCTGGTCTCCATCGGGTAATAAGTTTTTATCTCACTATGTAACGGGTAGCTTTTCAAACCATCTCTGCGAGGTACGGATTGCGCGCATGGTCTTGCCTCGTCACCATATCCTCTACCATAACGAATAATGTCTTGTACACTAGACACAACCACAAGACATTCTATTACGAAAAAAAAACATATATATTTTATAAAGGACACTATTTCTCATTTACTTGCGTTAACTCCTCTAGTTCCCTTCGGTTACAGTCTTCGATTGAGCACAAGACACTCTTTGACGTGTAGTCGATTGAGATACAAATTTGCATGCTGTGAGGTACCGATTGCGCACATGTGTTGCCTCACCACCATATCCTCCACCATCACGAATAATGTCTTGTACACTAGACACAACCTCCTCTTACTCGTTAGAATTGGGAACACCGCTCTCCCCCTAACAACGATATCACCATTAGTAAATCATTAAACCAACAACTAGTTTAACCTAATAACTGTTACGGTATTGGCTTCAGGCACCCATGAGTCGCTAGAATACGCCCCAAAGAAATAGTTGCCGTCCCAGTTTGATGACATTTCACCACCTTTGAATGATATCAGATGTAGTAATATAACCCAAATTTCATGACAAAGAGAAATCTGATGACGAATTTCAAGTTTTATACGAGACATCAAATGCTCTGCATGGGTCTATTTAACAAATAAATATACGCCCCGTCTACGCCTAGGCGGTGCTATCACTTTACTACTGTACTGACATGATTGAACGATATCAGATGAAGTAATATAACCCAAAGTTCATGACCGAGAGAATTCCGACTACGAATTGAAAGTTTTCTGAGACATCAAATGCTCGGCATGAGTTCTATTTAACAACGACATATACGCCCCGTCTAGGCCTAGACGGGGCATATCACTTTACTACTTTACTGACATGCATGCAGAGCACAACCTTCAAGACAGCTTGTCTAGGCCTAGATGCCTCGTCTTGGGCTGGTCGTCTTCAACAACCGTCTACGGCAAGACGCTCCGTCTAATGTGACTGATTTGACGTTGTACGGTCCAGGAATGTGGTCGGAAAAAAGGAAACCTAGACGCCCCGCCTAAGTCTAGACGACCCATCTAAAGGGTGTCTAAATTGACAGATAGGTGTGTGAATATGTAGACCCTTATAAAAAGAACAAGAAAAATACGTCATAATCATATAATTCAATACCAAAATGATATATCACTACAAAGTTGCTACAAATTTCTCTATTATAATATGATAAAGATACATAAGTTTTAGTTGATCTAAGTGTAACTTCCATAATTCTCTTTTTATGGATTGAAAGAATGATCACATAGGCAGCACAATATTCATGTATCCAACACACTGACTAGTGTTCTTGAGATTCTTTAATATCCGATGTTAAATCTCCAGCGCAAATAAACTACCATAGAATGTCCTGCCAAGTGTCACGCTAGGAAAGTTGTCAAAAAACAGTGAGCTCTCAGCGTTTGGTTGGTGATGGGGTATGGTATTGGACCTGACCCGAAGATCGGACATTACTGTTACTTATCGCCTATTATTATGACATTTACTATTATTATTGTGTACTAACCGTGAAGTCCAGCCCGTTGTAGTTTACACTACACTAGGTTGTGGGCTTGTAGAGACAACCTCTAACTCGGCCAGACTCATTGAGGTTAGGGTTGCCCATGTCTCCTATATAAGGAGGTATTCACCTTATTATTAGGGCAAAAGATATGGTGCAAACACATTTTTTGTAGCTGGAAAAGGGGAATTCTTTCCCAACCGGCCGTCTCTACATCCCAAGTTTTCTCTCTTCTCCATTGCAGATCTAGGTTCAAGAAAAGAACAAGGTGTGATTCTCCAACCTCTTAGAGAAAGCGGTTCCAATCATCCCAGCGGTGATTCCGTAAAAGCGGTTTCTTCAGTTGGTCAAAGAATGATCAAGTTTGATCAAAAGAAGTGAATAAAACCACGGAACACCTCCCACTTATTGCTACGATTGGTGCTCCATTGTTTCAAGTTTCTCAAATCGTTAGACATTGTCTGTAGTAATTGGGATGTGGGTAGAAAAGACGAAAGATATGGGCAGTTTTTTGCCCATATCTCTATGATTAATTACAAGATATTCACGGTTGAACCTGCATAATAATGATTGTAGTTAGGGGTGACATATTTTTTTACACATTTAATTATTAAGGATTTGTGTGCGTTTATTTATTTAATTTATAATAATATAAAAAATGAAAAGGTTGGCTCTAAAAAAAAACGTCTTAAATGATAAATGCAATCCCATGCACCTACTAACAAGAAAAAATATAAATCTAAAGACATCATCATAGTAGGTTGAGTTATACTATAAAGGATTAAAAAAAAAGGTAAAAGCCCACTAATATAGTGACAAATGTCCAAATAGTAATCAGGTGAAAAGGGTAATTTAAAAAAAAAAATATGTACATGCAAGTCAAATGCTATTTCCACCCTATTTTTAAACGTTTGTAACTTTTTATACGTCATTTGTTAAAAAAAATCATACCATAAAATCGAGCGTCTTTTTATCTTTAATATGAATACCCTATTGTTATAGTTTGAAAAAAAATCAAAAACCCAGTTGCGTATTACACAATGAACATAACGTAAAACACAATGGAAAGTAAACAAAAAACACAATCGATGACAATAGATAAAAGACACAATTGACAACAGACTAAAACATAATAAACCACAAAATAAAAACACAATGAATAACATAAAAAACACAATAAATAACAGATTATAACACAATGAATAACAAAACAAAAACACAATAGACAAGTTATTAAAACATAATAATCACAACCAATAACACAACGTATAGAAAACTCAAGTATAACACAATCTTCATTTTGTCATAAATTGTGTAATTGGTTTTGATAAAAACGCAGTGTTTAGAACCCAAATTAACATTGTGTTATAAGTTTCGATAATAACACAATGTATAAAAACGCCTAATAAAAACGTAAAAACCAAAACCCAGTTAAAAGACACAATGACTTAACCTTTAACACAATGCAAAGAAAAAACCAATAAAAATGAATTGTTTTATTTTATTTCATTTTATTTTTATATAGCAATATCATATTAGTATTAAAGATAAAAAAACGCTTGTAACTATGGTGATTTTTTTTAAAAAAGATGTCGTATGAAAAAGTTATGGAAGTTTTAAATTGATGGGTGAATAGACATGTGTCTTGCATTTCATGTGAAAAGAAAAAAGTCAATAAATGTAGGATTCTTTTTATACCGTAACACTATCTTCTTTTCTTTAAACCAATCTCAATCATCCAAATCTAAGATCCATGAAGAAAAATCCTTCTTATTTATTTTCTTTTGTATTTCATACTAGTTCTATACATTAATATCTTATACAAATAATTAATGTCTTTTACATAAGTAGTGAAAAAAATGAAGTTTTAATTATTAAATCAGTTAAATTTTAACGCTTAAATGCTTAAGTTTAAATACTAATTAAATGCTTAAATACTGGTATAATTTATATAGCTCATTCAATATTTTAAACATTAACTTACTCAAATAATTGTTTCTTTTCCTTTTTTATTCAAAATCCAAATATGGTTTTGTAAAAGCAAAACCATTAATAAGGTTGATTACAGTAAAATCATATTTATTATACAAACCGTGAGAATAATCCTACCACTTAAAAAAAGTTAAATTAACACATACTAAAACAATACATATATAAAAATAGCACTTTTGAATTGTATTAGCACATAAAAATTGATAAAGATAATTGATTTTAGCATCAGCACATTAAATCAAAAGAAAAATGCAAGTAAACAATTTATTGCTTGTTAGCATAATTATATGGAATTCAATATAATTGATATTATTTAGGTTATTATTTTATCATTTCTTTATAATTAGTTGGATGTCATATCACACTTTTTAAATGGTTCTTACCGTTTGTATACGAAATGGGTTTTGTATTTTATCCTACTCCAACCATCAAAATACTACTTTTCATTTTGTCTCACGCCATATTGTATGCACATACACTTACATTTTAGAGAGAGAAACTAAGATTCGAGAGAAATATTGTGTAGCCAGCCGGATCCGAAGAGGCGGGCGGTGGTGTGATGTGAGCAGTTACGGTAACGGTGGTGGTTATCGTTAAGTTGCTTTACGAAAACGACATCCGGAGGCTTGGAGTTTCTTTTTAAACTGCACGTTGCTTCATTTCTTTTCCAATGACGCGTTTTGTAAACGGACGACCCAAGTTACTTTTTGTTATGTAGAGTAATTTCTTTCGTATTTAATACCAACCAAGGTATTTATTATAGTTTATTAAATAATCACAAATTAGAAAATATTACATAGAGCACTTCAATACTTATAATGCGTGTCTTAATTTTTTAAAGTTATATCTTTATCTAAAGGAGATGCTCTATATTATTATATAGATATTTTATTTTGGATTAATTGTTATAAATCTAAACATTTGAAAATCTACAATATCCAAAAATAACAAGGAAACTAATAAATAAAAAACGATCACGCTCAATTAATCTTTTTTGCACCCTAAATATAATCTTCAAGCTTTTGTAATCTTTTTGGTTATAAAAGAAGTGTTAAAAACCACACATCTAGTTTTTAAGAACTTTTTCCCTACCTAATCTTTTTATAGGAATTAATGTTCTAATGGCCTGATGTCTGATGTTTGGCTAATATATATACTAGCAACCATCTCCCATATGCATGCAGAATAACTTTAATGAGGTAATTAAATGAGGATTAAAGAACAGGCACTTTTTGTGCGTTTGGGTAGTCTCATTACTTCCGGTACTAGACTTTATGCACCAAACGACGTGGCTGTAAGGAAGGGGTTGTGGAGAAGTCTATTGAAGTTACGAAACTCTCGACAAGGGTTATGGGTTTTTACGGGCAACTTGAACCATGTACGGCGCCAGAATGAGCGCCTAAATTCTGAATATATTGCTTCTAATGCGAAACGCGTTAAATGATTTTATTCTATCTGTAGCATTGAATGATTTTGATATGGGTGGGGCACCTTTCACATAAATTTTGGATGGTGGCGAGAAGGAAGTAAACTTGATCGGTACCTCGTATACATTGGTTTTATTGAACAATGGCCTGGTGCATGGCTCCTTGGGCTTGATAAAGGACACTTGGATCGTAGTTCTAATCGTGTAAATGGTGTGTTCATTGGAGATGAGCGATGGTCGAACCCGGTAGTCATTAAACAACAATTCTTTGATTTTTATCGTCATTTATTTACCAAGCCAATGGCGGTAAGGCCTCCAATTATATTTCCTCATCTTTCGTCGTTGTCATTGGAAGACGCGAATTGTTAATTAGATCATTCACCTTGGTGGAGATGAAGGAAGCAAATTGGATTGTGATGGGGACCGGCCCCTGGCCCGGAAGGTTTTAATTTTAAATTCCTCAAGCACTACTAGAGTGTGTTACAACATGATTTTCTCAAAGTCTTCTAGGAATTCTTTGCCAACTCGAATATTAATAGGAGTTACTCATCATCTTTTATTGCATTAATTCCCAAGGTGAAGGAACCGTTAAGTCCATCGGATTATTGTCCTAGTAGCCTTATTGGTTGCATCAATAAGGTAATCTCTAAAGTACGCGTGAATAGGTTAAAAGATGATATTGTAAAACTTAAATACTAGGAGCAAACGACGTTTTTATCCAAGAATAGTATCATTGATGGGCCGTTGATTCTAAGTTAACACTCCGAAGAGCAAACGACGTTTAAAATCAATATTCACAAGGCGTATGACTCTTTAAATTAGGGATTCCTAAACTCTATAATGAGCAAATGGGGTTCACTTTAAAGTGGCGTGGGTGGGTTATGGCAACACTCCATTCGGCTTGGGAATCCGTTTTAGTAAATGGCTCTCCAACAATGGAGTTTGAGTGCTCTAGGGGACTATGACAAGGGGACCCTTTGTCTCCTTTTCTCTTTCTTATTGCCATGGAAGCCATGTCCGGGTTATCATGAAAGCATATGAGGTGGGACTATTTCATGGGATCCGGTATAGTAATATGGGTATGTCTCTAACTCACTTTTTATATGCAGAAGATGATGTGGTATTTGTTGAGGATTGGTCTATAGCAAACACCTTGAATCTAAAAAGACTTCTAAGGTGTTATATTTAACCTTGGGTCTCAAGGCAAATCTCGCAAAGTGTAGTGTTTATGGTGTAGGTGTTGAGGAGGTGGCTTTCCATTTAAGTATCTCGGTTTATTTGTTGGGGCGAATATGAATCTAGTAAAACAATTGAAACCTATTGTTGATCTTTTCAAGAGTAGGTTATCCATTTCGAAAGCGAGGAAATTATCATACAGGTAGGATTACGCTTTTAAATGCAGTTTTGAGCTCATTGCCGACATATTTATTTTCGCTCTATAAGGCTCCCTCTCTAGTCTTGAACGAGCTTGAAGACTTAGGAGGGTTTTCTTTTGGGGTGGGTCGGTGGTTGAGTAAAAAATGAGTTGGATGGCTTGGGACAAGGTTGTGGCTCCGGTTGAGTATGGTGGGTTGGGTTTCAGAACACTACAGGACGCCAATCTCGCCATGCTTACCAAGTGGTGGTGGCGGTTCAATATAGAAAAGGATGGGCTGTGGAGAAAAGTTATTTGGGACATCCATTGTAGTTCAAGGTCATGGTCATACATTCCGGCTAAAATCTCAATTGTGGTGGCGGTACAAAATAGATATGACATCCTAAATTCCTAATAGATTAGCGTAATGGCTGAATTCTAATAGACATTGTATTAATCATATGCCCCCTAATTTTGTATCATACATATACATTGCACATTTCCTGCCCATCTACTCTATGAAACGTACAGAGAACGTTTTGTTGCGCCTGTGTAATGTAATCTATGTCTAAAAGGTGTCTCAAGATGACAAAGCTAAAACTTTCACTGGTATAAAAGAATGCTTAACTAACCCACACTCATCTCATCTCGTTGTTCTAGTAAAATCTGTAAGTTAATTTATGATGTAATTTACCCGCTGAATACTTATATCTATAAAACCTATATACTTAACAAATTGTGAAATGAAGAAGCATCATGTTGCCAATCGCCTATGATTGGGCCTTAGCTTTTTGTACCTCACCAAAATACAAAAATGGAGAAGGATCTTAGAACCATGTTATCATTGATAAAATTAGCAATATATAGTTTCTTATTGTACTTAAAGCATCATGGAGCAATTATATATTACTTAAAGCAATATATAATTTCGAGCGAGAATTGGTTGTGTAACTGTCATAATTTAGTAACTACATATGCATTACGTAAGAATGTTTTTTTACCACATGTTTTGCATTAGTACAAGCTTTTGTTTTTGTTGCACAATCATGTGATTGGGAAGATGTATCCAAAACATAAACAGATGAAGAAAAGACATACATTAAACATATCATATCAAATTTGAAAACATACTTTTTATTCATTAACATTTGTATCAAGGCACAAATAAGTTACAGGACAGGGCATTTATAGGTTGGGATGTTGCATTGTATGGCCAACAGGGGAATATGTTGGTGGTTCAAGGGCAGATTGGGCTTATTAATATCGTTGTAGGCACAAAAACAGTTTTGATGGTCTTGTAAATCTTTGCAACAAGCTGAATTAGCATTTTCTATGACCTTTAGGCCATCAATGCAATTAGGAATGTCCTGAAACGCGTTACATTCTTGAGCATCCGCTCTGGCCAAAAGAAAGATGAGTGCAGCAACGGTAGCAATAAGTAAACTCATATTCTTCATTTTAGAAACCTGAAGATTTTAACTTTAGATAACTTGATAGAAAACTGAATAGGTGACAACCATAGCATGATGTTTGATTAGTATATATACTAAGCAGTAAGCATGGTTTTGATGCATGCGGAATAACATTAATAAGGTAATTAAAGTGAATATCTGATGTAATTAAGAAATTAAGGAGCAACGCATGAGTTGTATTAATTGTGTTTCTCAATCCATAACATATATTTTATTAGTTGTGTTTGTTAAACCGACAATCAAAATATTTTTAGACCCGATGGCTTATAACCTAATGGTATAAAGGTGTCATATTTGGTGTTTCTCTCCTAAGTGGTGAGGTTGTTGTCTCATTAGAAGTAAGTGGTGTAGATTTTAGTACTAAGCCTGGGTTGTCGTTTAAAACAGACAAAATTTAATAGTTTTGGTCAAGTAAAAACACACGTAGACTTGTCACATATATAGTTTTTCAAGTATTAGGTATCAAAATGTAAATTTTGCAATCAAATTAATTTTTTATCAACTTATCATTAAGATCAATTTTTTTTTGTATTGTTATACAATTATCGCCTTTCTTGCACCTAAACAATAACTTAACTACCTGATGGTTCACTTTAAAAAATGAAATACAAAACTCAAACCAACCCCATCTCTTCACCTCCCTGAGTCACTGGCCATCTCCGAGTCGATCACACTTTCCAACACACAAAGAAAAAACACCCACGACCACGATGGAATAATTACATCAAAATAATTTACGATTACTCATACAACACCACCAGAAGTTATATGTATTTTGATATTGAAGAAGAGGCTAGGGAAGATCCAAGTGTTTTTGGGATGTTTAGGTATGTAAATCTCAACTTCAAAGACAAAGATAAAGTTTTCATTAATAGGAGCTGCTCATCATCTTTTATTGCATTAATTCCCAAGGTGAAGAACACGTTGAGCCCATCGGATTATTGGCCTATTAGCCATACTGGTTGCATCAATAAGGTAATCTCTAAAGTACTCATGGATAGGTTAAAAGGTGAGTTTGGTAAACTTATATCCAAGGAGCAATAGACACTTTTTTTCCGGAGTAGTATCATTGATGGGCCGTTGATTCTAAGTGAACTTCTAGCTAGGATGAAGATGAAAAAGGTGGGAATGATCTTTAAAGTCGATATTCACAAGGCGTATGACTCTTTAAATTGGGGATTCCTAAACTCTATAATGGAGCAAATGGTGTCGTTTTAAAGTGGCGTGGGCGGGTTATGGCAGAACTCCATTCGGCTTGGGCATCTGTTCTTGTAAATCGCTCTCCAACAATGGAGTTTGAGTGCTCTAGGGGCTATGGCAAGGGGCCCCATTGTCTTCTTTTCTCTTTCTTATTGTCATGGAAGCCTTGTCCTGGGTTATCATGAAAGCATCTGAGGTGGGACTATTTCATGGGATCCGGTGTAGTAATATGGGTATATCTCTAACTCATTTTTTATATGTAGAAGATGATGTGGTATTTGTTGAGGATTGGTCTATAGCAAACGCCTTAAATCTAAAAAGACTTCTAAGGTGTTTTTATTTAACCTCATGTCTCAAGGCAAATCTCGCAAAGTGTAGTCTTTATGGAGTAAGTGTTGAAGGAGGTGGCTTTCCATTCAAGTATCTTGGTTTATTAGTTGGGGCCAATATGAATCTAGTAAAACAATGGAAACCTATTGTTGATCGTTTCAAGAGTAGGTTATCCATTTGGAAATTATTATATGAAGTAGGATTATGCTTTTAAAATCAGTTTTGGAACACTACAGGATGCCAATCTCGCCATGCTTGCCAAGTGGTGGTGGTGGTTCAAAATCGAAAAGGATGGGCTTTGAAGAAAAGTTATTTGGGATATCCATTGTAGTTCGAGGTCATGGTCATACATTCCAGCTAAAATCTCAATGGCGGGGCCTTGAAGGGAAACATTTTCAATATCTCCTCGCATCCAGTGAATTTTGGGGTTGATTGGTCAAAGCAATAAAAACGGAGGCGTGGACGGGGCTAGGGTATCCTTTTGGCCGGGGTGACGGGTCGGGTTGGAATTGGGTGTGGAAGCGTCCTGTTGGTATCACAACGTACGGGTTCCCAGGACCAATCGGAACGAGAAGAACGATGATCGCATAAATACATAACGTCAACGCAAATATCACACCACTTCATGATCAATGTAAATGTTGAAAATAAACAATCAAACTAACCTAAAACACTGATGATAACTTGCACTTGAATTCGAACATAACATCAAATACATATATTGACTGATTATTGAATCTGATTGAATGGACGAGTATTTATAATCAACGAATGGTTGTGTGTAGGGGTTGGGTCACTTCATGAAAGGGTACGTCTCCTTTAATGATAATCGTTCATTCGTTATGTATACACACACCTGTTCGCACATTACAGCCCAAACAAACAAACCCAATGTTAACCCTGATGACTTCTAGTGTTCATGACCCGTTACATAATATGGCCTCAGGCCCCAAATATAATAATAAACAGTAATTGTTTTGACCCACTTAAAACTAATAAAAAACATAATAAACGACTACCGACGCGAAGCCAATTTCGTTGGATGTTTCTTGATTACTTCATTATCTTCATTCACCTCCCTAATCGAGGAACATCCGAAGCGTCCAATCTTCACTTGTTTGTTGTTGTTGGTGACCTCCACAATGATCACCAATTCATCATCACTTGAGTCACCTTCAATCCAGCCATTGCCTTTTTCTTCAATCTCTTCCGTTTGTGCATCCTTCTTGTTTGCTTCCTCCGCAACCAACAAATTCTTGTCACCCTTCTTTTTCATCAAGTCGAAATACCATTCAATCAACTCTATGTAGTACATGTATGCAACTTTTATCACATGTGCGTCGTCCGGATGGTAACTGTACTCGAATGCAACCTCATCCCAAAGATCATTCTCGACCACTTTCTTGAAGCCACCCTTGACAGTCATCAATTCGATGTAGCAAAATCAAACTTACTTCCTTCCATCGTTTAGCGTGGGTGGCATGGCGTTCTCCTTGAAAATTCCAAGGAAACATGGTATAAACATAACAAGATTCCTTCGAAAGTGGCATCATAAAAGTTGTTGTGACCGGCTAACTCTTCGTGTAGCAATATTAAGTCAATCTTTTCCAAACAACTTTCGATAATCAGTCATTTTCAGTGACATCTTCTTCATCTTGGGAAAGCACCACCGCCCTTTGTCGTAACTCTTGCTTGGATTGTGATGGATTGTCTTTCAAGCCCTCGTAGTAAATCATAAAACCAACCTTTTGCTTTTTCGAATAGACAATCTCATCTTTCTTCACTCCCGATATGCCTTCACCAGTCTAACTTCTTGTTTTTCTCTCTCTCGATCTCAAACTCCTTCTCATAAAACTCCTCAACATACTCCTTCAATTTTCCTTATCTTTTCGATGTCCATTATCAATATCTAGACCATCATAGAATTTGTCTAGATACTCATCCTCCAATTCGACCTCCGACTTGTTTTCGAACACATCAAAGCCTTTTGCTTGACTACCAAACATCTTCTTAAGAACACACTTATCACTGGTAATAACCGTTTCAATTCCTTGAAACAACAATTACTCTTGGCTTAACACATTTTTTCTTAAGTTTCGGGACCTAACTAACACACGGTATAGTTTTGTCCTTCCCGTCTACCGGTATCTTTACTTCTCTAACCCCATGCACGAACCTTCCTTTTTCTTGTCATCGGTCATCACACCGAAATGCCTTTTAAACCGCTTAAATATACTCTTGTTCCCGGTCATGTGTATTTTGAATTTGGGTCCACCACCCAAATCGAATCAAACTTTCCTCCGCAAGTACCCTCAACTAAATAATCGCTTTCAACGGGTAATGGAACCAAGTTGATGTACTTACCCGACAAATAGAAGCGATGTGACCGAGTTGCTTGCACGTGAAACAACGAATCCCGGCTTTCCTCGGTCGCCCGACCGGTACACTTCTTCTCTTGCCAAATTTCTTCGCAAAACCTTTAGGAACCATCTTCTTAGGGAAATTCTTTATGGGTGATTTCAAAGATCGTGTGGATGGCTTCCCCTGCGCGTATCTTCTCGAACCTTCCGCTGCCCGGCCGCACTTCCACCACGAACTTCCCTATCTCCCGAGTCGATCACCACCGACTTGCCCTTATCTCCCTTCAAACGACCCGAACCGCCATCACCTTCTCGATCACCGAAGAACCTTTGGCTCTGATTCCAATGTTGGTATCACAACTTATGGGTTCCCAAGACCAATCGGATGAGAAGAACGATGATCGCATAAATACATAACGTCACCGCAAATATCACACCACTTCATGATCAATGTAAATGCAGAAAATAAACAATCAACCAAAACACTGATGATAACTTGCACTTGAATTCCAACAAAACTTCAAATACATATATTGACTAATTATTGAATCTGATTGAATGGACGAGTATTTATAATCAGTGAATGGTTGTGTGTAGGGGTTGTGTCGCTTCATGAAAGAGTATGTCTCCTTTCATGATAACCGTTCATTCGGTTATGTATACACACACCTGTTCGCACATTACAGCCCAAACAAACAAACCCAAGTGTTAACCCGATGGACTTCTGTGTTCATGACCCGTTACATAATATGGCCTCAGGCCCAAATCCAAATATGTAATAATAAATAGTAATTGTTTTGACCACTTAAAACTAATAAAAAACATAATAAACAACTACCGGCCCGAAGCCAATTTCATTGAATGTTTCTTGATTACTTCATTATCTTCACACCCGGTGTCAAGTCCTGATGAAATACTGGAGCTGCAGCAGTTATATGCACTGTTACAGACCGTAGTGTTATCATTGAGTGCCGACCAATGGAAATGGGAGCTCGTTAGTTCCGGCTGTTTCTCTGGGCGTAGTATAAAAAAAATATCCAGGTGGCAAATCGGGAAGTACCTAATTATGTGGTGGAATAGAATAACTGGTATCTTGGTTGAAAGAAAAGAATGGTTGTTCTCCAAGGAGTAGAATGAATCTTGTGACCATACTATTTATGTCACGTGCAGGTTTGCTCAAGCTATATGGCATATTGGATATCAATGGTGTAAGTACCCAGTTTCTTTGCTTTTAGTCTACGTGATGTGATATTCTGGAACATCACAGGTACATTGAAGGTTCAAAGAAAGAACAAAAGGCTTTTCATGATATTAGTCTGACCACCATGAGTATTTAGAGGACAAGAAACGAAATGGTGTATTTGGGTACGCCCGGCGTCTATCTCATGGTTATAGAGGAGGTGAAGACTTTGAGCTTTAATTGGATTTAATACCCGGTCGAAGTTGTCAGCTTTAACATGGGAACACTGTTGGAGGTTTGATGTATTTTGAGTAGTTGTAGTTTGGTTTGGTGACAGAGCTGGGCTTCTTTGGTTTGGTATTTTGCACAGTGGTGTATGCATGTATGTATGTTTGTTGCTAGCACCTAGCTAGATCTTATTAATAAATTTATGTTGACCATTAAAAAATAGTTCATTTAGTTTACTTAATTAGTGAAAAAGTGTTATTTGCTCAATAAATGAGTTCATTTTTCTTGATTGATTAGTCCAAATATATCACATGCTACAACATGTTATTATATTTATTTTGCTTGATTAATTTTTATAATTGTTTTTGGTTGTCTTTTTTGTTTATAACAAAAGTTATTAACCAATATCATATCTAAATTTTAGAAACTTATTCTCTACCTGTTCTCTTTGTAACAACTAATGTTTGTAGAGATACATTACACTGGAGCTCTTGGCTACCCATAATGTAAGTCCTTTAGCTTACGTTATTAGTGCAAACATGCTACTTTTGCATGTTTAACATTAGTTCATTTGATTTGATTGATTAGTACTAACATATGACATGTACAATATGTTAATTCATATAGTTTGCTTGATTCTTATAACGAAAAACCAACTTACTCCTAAATACTTATATATTTGCATCTATTAGGATTTGAACCTTCCACACCATAAATAGAGGGAGGCATCCTCCCATTACACTATGTCCTTGGGGACCATATAGTTTACTTGATTAATATGAATTTGATCATTTTGAGTAAAAGTTGTGAATACTATATATTTTTTATGGGAACTTATTCCCTACCTAGCAATAGCTAACCATAAACGGAAAAGGGAGCACTATATGCCCATAAATGCTCTTTATTCTTAGTCATAACTCTTGTATATCTCCATGAATGCTCTAATGATGTAGTTCTAAATCGATTCACCTACATAACAGGGAGCACTTATTTGTGTCTCCAAATAAAGAAAAGAAAACTTGTTATTAAAACCGATAGAGGCGGTTATGTAGCGAAAATTTTGTGTGAAACGGTGTGGAGAAAGCAAAAACTAGGTTAGTGGGAGAAAGATAGGTAGGAGCTCTTTAGCTCTAAAACCATTAAATGTTTTTATATTGTTTGTCTCATAACAGATAACATACTGTATGATACCGTTCACAAAATAAAAAGAACAATTTTATTAATCAAATTCAGGTTACATTACATAAACAAGAACTGAAATATACAGAATCAAAATACAATACAAACTTGAACTAATAAACAAATATAAAGAAATGAAGAAAAAAAATAAAACAAAGGTGACTGAGGCACGTGACGGTCTTCCCTTAAAACAGATTTTGGGCCACCCAGGTGAACGCGTCGTTTCCCAGAGTACAACAGTCTAAGCAGATTGTACTGCCGGGATTAGCCTAGCATCTGAAAAATAGCTGAAGCAAGAGTTCTCAGGGATTCAAAGTTAGGAAAAACGTTTCATGTGTGTCTTGTATGAACCATACGATTTTCTATGTTCTGAGTTTCCTGAACAAAGCACCAGGCTTTGTATATATTGTTTAGAACACCACAAGTGACAATTGAATACAGAATTCAATAAAAAAATTAAGTCTCAATTGAATTCTAAGAACTTAATTCACTTGACCAGTAGGAATGTAAACACTCACCAGACCACTGGCTCAAGTCACTTCTAAAAAATAGTAAAGGCGGCTCCAAGCGGTGATGCGAGCGTACGAAGTGCAAAGTGGGCCATCAAAGCGCCACATTGCGCCCATCGCCCTCGTCCCGTGCCGGGGCACGAGCGTGTGCGCGTGTCGGGTGTTTCGCACCCTCGTGGCTGCCACTGGGTGTGACTTGTCACATAGGAATACATTCATGTAGAGAATTATAGATATAAATCAACAAAAGATTTATCTCTCCATCAGTGTGGGATAAACACAATTTCCCACAATAAAGTTCCAACACACAATTCAAGCTTATGATCTCTCATTCATTTTACTTTAATCAAAAAATTATTTATCATAATTTCCAACAATCCCCCACATGAATGGAGATTATCCTACACACACTATAAAATTTCAGCGGTTAAGTAATGCAGGATAGGTAAGTTTCCTTTTGAACCCTCCTTTGTGACATATACTTGTCTCTAGAAGTTAGTAGACGCGATGTCCTTGAACAAACTCCTTTTTACGTAGACGTTATTACACATCACACATTACTCTTCCTGGTCTGGCTAACCCCTCATAGTTGTGTGCGTTATGGTCATGGAACATTATCCTTGTTCTGCGAGAGCTCTAGGAATGGTGCCTCCAATTCCATTTGAAGCGACCCCACTTCTCTCTAACATAGGTGATTTACAAATCATTAAAAGCCATATACTTAACCTCTCTTGATATCATTGATTTAAGTAGGAATGGACTAGGAAGTTTGTAACTCCCTTTGTATGTTGAGGTACTCCCCCATAGTGACCTCAGTTCTTACAGTTAGGTGGTCCTATTGAGCCTAGATCATGGGATCTCCAATCTTTTAGAATAGGTTTCCATTGTACAAACTTACTTCAAGGGCTTTAGTCCCATTCCCATTGGCGACTTATGTACTACCTCCCTGCTTAAGCCTATTGTAAGCGGATCCCCAATGTTATCCTTTGACTTCACATAGTTAATCGTGATAACTCCAGTTGAGAGTAGTTGTTGTATCGTGTTATGTCGACATTGTTCTGCAATTATACATTGCATTTTGAGCTCTACTAATAGCTGATTGGCAATCACAATGTACACAAATAGCCGTCACAGGCTTAGGCCATCTTGGAACATATTCCAAGAATTGATGTAACCATTCTGCCTCTTCTCCAGCTTTATCTAATGCGATAAACTAAGATTCCATTGTGGATCTAGCTATAAGTGTTTGTTTGGATGACTTCTAAGATATGGCTGCTCCTCCAAGGTAAACACGTAACCTAGTTGTAGCTCTGGAATCTTTCGTATCTGATATCCAGTTGGCATCACTAAATCCATAGTTTCTCTGTATCTCAAATACCTTAATAATCTTGTCATACTCTTCTTGTTCTCTGAACTAGGATTACTAGTATATCTACTTAGCCTACTCACAGCCTATGCTAAGTCTGGCCGAGTACATGACATGAGATACATAAGACTGCCAATGATCCTTGAGTATTCTAGTTGAGCAGCACTCTCGCCTCTATTTTTTGACAAATGTTGAGAGGTATCAATTGGAGTTTGAGCTACACTCGTGTCCTCTGGATTGAACTTCTGAAGGATCTTATCAACATAATGAGATTGACTTAGCACCAAACTAGTTTGGGTTCTAATGATCTTTACTCCAAGAATCACATCAGCTAGACCCATATCTTTCACATCAAATCTTGTTTTCAACATGTCTTTAGTAGATCTGATCATCTTATCATCACTCCCAATGATAAGCATATCATCTACCTAAAGGCATAAGATCACATAACCTTTAGAAGTGTCTTTCACATAGACACATTTATCGCATTCATTTATTTTGAAACCATTATTAAGCATAACTTGGTCAAACTTTTGATGCCATTGTTTCGGAGCTTGCTTCAAGACATATAATGACTTGACGAGTTTACACACTTTGCCCTCTTGGCCAGGAGCAGAGAAACCCTCTGGTTGCTCCATTTAAATCTCTTCCTCTAATTCCCCATTGAGAAATGTGGTTTTTACATCCATTTGATGTATTTCCAAATTTCTCGAAGCTGCAATTGCAAGCACCAATCTAATAGAGGTTATTCTAGTTATAGGTTAGTATGTGTCAAAATTGTCAAGACCTTCCTTTTGTCTAAACCCTTTGATACAAAGCCTTGCCTTATACTTGTTGATAGAGCCGTTAGCTTTCATCTTTTTTCTTAAATATCCACCGTATCCAAGTGGCTTGTACCCTGGTGGAAGATCTACTAGCTCCTAAGTAAGATTCTGTAAGATAGAATCAATTTCACTCTTGATGGCTTCTTTCCATTGAGGTCCATCTGAAGAGGTGACTGCTTCTCGATAGGTTTGAGGCTCACTCTCAACCATGTAGGTAAGAAAGTCAGGCCTAAAGGATTTCTCAGTACTTTGCCTTTTACTTCTTCTTGGCTCACCTTCTTCAGCCTTTAATTGTTCTTGAGTTTCCTCTTGAACACTCTCATCTACCATTGTTGATGAACTTGCATGATTTGAAGACTCTCATCTACCATTGAGTTTCCTCACAAGAGTTTGTTCTAACATTGGAAACTCTTCTACAAAGTAAGTCACATTTTCTAGCCTTGTCTCTATGATAGAGTGCTTGTGCACATTAGGATTCTTGGATTCAAATACAAGAAAACGATGTGAACTACCGTTTTTGGCATATCCAATGAAAATGCAATCAACAGTTTTGGGCCCTATTCTAAGAGCCTTAGGGGGTGTAACTATCACCTTGGCCAGGCACCCCCATACTTTCAAGTATTTATAGGATGATTTATCCCACCATAACTCATGAGGTGTTACATCCTTATTCTTGAAAGGTATTTTGTTTAACAAAAACTGGCTGGCAAAATGGCCTCCCCCCATGTCTTGGCTCATCCCAGAACTTATCAACACGACATTCATCATTTCTTTTAGTGTACGATTCTTTTGCTCCGCGATGTCATTTGATTGGGGTGTATAAGGTGGGGTACACTCGTGTATTATTCCACTTTTTGCACAAACTTCCCCAATGGTGATACATATTCACCTCCTCTATCACTTCTAACACGTTTTATTTTCTTGTTTAGTTGATTCTCAACTTCAGCTTTATACAAGATAAACTTGTCAATTGCATCATCCTTACTCTTAAGTAAGTATACATAACAATACCTTGTATTGTCATCGATAAAGGTAATAAAATATTTATTACCACCTCTGGTTGGAATTGATTTTAAATCACACACATCAGTGTGTATCAGATCAAGGGTGGTTCAGTTATTCTTTCAACTGATTTGAAGGATGATCTTGTTTGTTTGGCTTCAACACATGTTTTAAATTTTGTTTTAGAGTCAATGGCAAAAGTTGGTATGTAATCTAATTTAATTAAACGATGCATCGAATTAAAATTTACATGACCAAGACGTCCATGCCAAACATTAGGAGACTCAACCAAGTAGGCAGAAGTACTAGCATTTTTATTCATGTTTTTCTTAATAGACATTAATTAAGTTTGAACATGCCATTTTCGGTATAACCCTTTCTAACAAACATGCCACGCTTACTTAGAACAAAAGTATCACTTTCAAAAACCAAACGAAAGCAAAACTTGTTAAGCATCCAACCCGACACAAGACTCTTGCGCAAATCAGGAACATAAAGCACATTCTTCAAAGTGAGCTCTTCCCAGAAATCCACTTTAAGATCACATCACCTTCTCCCTTGATATTAGCTATAGCAGCATTTCCCATGTATAGCTTCTCTTCTCCCACCACCTCTTTAAACGTATTAAAGAGGGTCTTGTCTGGGCACACATGGGGGTTGCCCCAGTGTCAACCCATAAACCTTTTGGCTCGTTAGCCACCAGATTGACCTCCCCATCATAGCAATGAGTCTGAAATCATGGCCACTAAATGCTTACCATCATCATCAACCATAAGAGTCGTGTTACGTTTAGGCTCTTTGCATTAGTCAGCACGATGACCAGTTTGTCCGCAGTTGTAACATTTCCCTTTAAAGGGACCAACCTTCTTCTTCACACCATCTTTATTTGCCCCAAGGTCAACACCTTTGTTTTTCCCCTTGCCATTAAACTTGTGGCCTTTTTTACCCTTGTGACCCCTTGAGGATTGACCATGTTCCACAATGTTTGCTTTTACAAAAGCTTCAACTTGACTTCCTTTGTGTGACAGCCTGTTGTCTTCTTCAATACGAAGACGAACCACAAGGTCTTCAATGGTCATTTCCTTTCGCTTATGCTTAAGGTAATTCTTGAAATCCACCCAACCAGGTGGCAACTTTTCAATAATTGCTGCCGCTTGGAATGTTTCACTAAGATTCATTCTTTCAGACAAAATGTCACTAAGAATAATATGCAAATCTTGAACTTGACTCATAACAGTCTTATCTCAATCATTTTTGTAGATCCCCTAGCCCTTATGGATCTTGACAAAATCGTCTATCCAATCTAGAGTGCAGAATCCCCTAGATCAGATTTCACAGAAAACACAAACACGAACAAGAACACGAACACAATTCCTTTAAACTGTCTTCTATTGATTATCGAACACAATTGTTTACAATCAATTCAATACTCTTCTCTCAATCTCTCTGAAGCATTTCTCTCAGCACTGAACAACTAACTGAGCAACCTTAACCCTAATCACAACCTCCCTATATATAGAGATTAGTTATGCTCATGGGCTAGGGTTTCCTACATGGACTGCTAATGGGTTTAAAGCCTAATTCGCCTACCATGCTCTCTTTTGTATCTAGTTCAACCCAATTACTTCTAATTCACCATTACAAAACTAAACCCGCTAACCGTTTATCATTTTACTATTTACAAGATATCCAAAGACCAAATCTAAGCTGTTGTCACAAATATGCACCAACAAGCTCCCCCTTGACAATAGCTTCATAAAATAACTTAGTTTCTAGTCTTCTTGCAATCTTAAGTATCTTTGAAAACGTTGCTCTTTGGATAGCTTCAGCTTTAACAGCTTCTGTCAGCAACAGACTCCCCCTAAGCTGATGTATCAAATCACCAAATCTTCTTAAGCGTTAGGGTTTGAGTAAACTCCAGTTTAGTGCTTGCATAGCAATCTTCAAAACTCTTCAACTTTCTTTGTCTGCAATATCGAAAGGAGGTTCTACCATGCATCCAAGCAAACTCCTCTTCACCAAACTTCTCAGCAAGACACTGCTACAATCTGTATACTATAAAACAAACATCTCGAGAAACCATAAGAATTTTTCAACACAAGTTAACCAAATTATTATTATTCAAGAGATAGTAAAAATGTATCACAGATTAAGCAGTTCCCAACTTATACCACATTCTCAAAATTTTTAAGCACACATAACCTACAAGATCGTAAAAAAATTTTGAACTCAGCTTCTAACACCGTCTCCCCCTATCGGTAATAACTCCTCCATGAATAACCAATATCCCGTACATGAAAAATATACAAGAAAATGAAATATTTTTGGATTTTTATATTTTCTGAAAGCAAATAAATAACGAAATAATAAACACTCTATTTTTCTGAGATTCACCGGTGAGAAGATCATATCAGCAACATCATACTACTTTCACACTATCTGATTATTTTCTATGCAATATTCATGAATAGCAGTTCAAGACGATTACCAAGTATTTTTTGTCCACTTCAACAAAATACATGAACATTTCAAGTACCATTACCTCGTGATCTATTTAAATAATTTATACTGAAGTACTAGTGTGTCCCACTTCAGGACATACCCCCGCGATCAAGGTATGCACAAAGATTCATTGTAGTAGGTGAGTATACCGAAATTCATCCTTTTTGATTTACAACGTTAGATAATTGGTGATCAGGTCAGTACTTCCATACAACAAAGAGACCAATATCCAACAAGGGCTAGGACAAATACCAAATTTTTGTACGATTAATGCAATTTGCACTTTTGAATGACACTCTAGGAGAGCTTCTTCAATATTTGGGATTTGGCATTTTAGCTCTTTAAAGATATCTAGTTTGTGCCTAGGTCAGCATATATCTGGATGCAGCAGAAGGACAACCTTGATACCCCGGATCAAATAACGATATAAAGAACTAAAACCTCAGACTTTGGCAATCTATCAACGCAAGATTTAAGGTTATAAAACCATACGCCACTGATATGTTCCCCACTCATACACAGTTTATTTTATGTTTGTATCCCAAAGGTAAGTTGATTATTTCATGCCTTTTGCCTACTAGTACATCATATGATGAAGCAGCTGTCGCACTTAAGCAAGTTTTTTTTAATTTCAGTGTGAGTCTAACTTGCTGATGTACTATCATTTCTTCTTTTTCACACAGTGAACTCATTTTTGATTTTCTATTTTTTATGTTATTGATTTTTGAAAAGCTTACAAACTATTTTTATGGAAAAATGGTTATTCAGGATTCCTCATCCCGTTGAGTTCAACTAAATGTTTAAAACGAGCCCTGTCAAATGCTTTTGTGTAAAGATCTGCTAGGTTATCTAGTGTATCGACTCTATGTTGTTCAATTAATTTCTTTTCAGCACAATCCCAGATAAAATGATGACAAATATCAATATGTTTTGTGTGATTGTTTTTACGGGATTGTTGGTAATTGATATAGTGGCATTATTGTCTATGATAATAGGGGTATGAGTGAAATTCAAACCATAATCGCGCATCTGCTGTTTGATCCAGAGAACCTGAGAGCAAAAGCTACCCGCAGCAATATACTCAGCTTCACAGGTCGAGGTAGACACGCAAGACTGCTTCTTGCATTGCCATGACACATGCCTCCCTCCTAAGAACTGACAACCACCTGTGGTAGACTTCCTTGTAGATTTGCATCCTCCAAAGTATGAATCAGTAAAAGCAACAAATGTAACATCTGTCGAAAAACGGGTTTCCAAAACCCGCTTCGTTTATTAATCGAATAGTCAGTTATAATTTTCGTTGCATATATATTGTCCATTTTAATCTTAAACAATACATAATTAATAAACATTTTAGAATTTAAAAACTATAATTAATAAATAGTAAAAACAAGTGAAGAAATAAATTAAAGGAAGCTGCCGGGTTTCGAACCCGGGTCAGCAAGTCCAACAAACAAACACTACACCACTCCGCCACATGAATCTTTTGTGTATATACTGAAACAATTAATACTTAAAATAAAACTCGAAATCAAATCCTGAGATCAGCGCGCCCAATCCGCAGTCGCCGGAAATACCAACAATTTCGCAAATCACGACCGTTTTTCTTTGACTGAACGCCTGAAATAACTTCATTATCGGTTATAACCGATGTCTAATCCCCCAATACCAGTCGTAACCACCGGAGAAACATTGACCACGAATCAAGACCAAATTCGGCTCAATAATTCTGTTTCTTCTTTATAAATACTCACCCAAACCTCTGGTAACCTTTTCGCTCAAAATCGCACAATTTCTCGAGCTTTAGCACTCGCCGAGATATTCTGCATTCACCGGACTTTCGTCGGAAAACCGAGACTTACACCAAATCGGTAAATTTCTCGACTCTTTCGTTTTCAATCCATTATTAGACAAGTAATAACATAAATCGTTCAACCAGAATCCGACTCAGACAACGTTGCCGGGAAATTCTGCACTCGCCAGAAAATCACTGGAAATTCCGAAGTCTAGCTGTGAATCGGTACAATCATCTAAACCCCCTGATATCCCTTGTTTAGTAACCTAATTTCACAACTCGTTGATCAAAACTGTTAATTGATTCACTCAGACGGAAGTCACAAATCAGAGCCGACGACTCTTGCCGGAATTCTGAAGAAAACATTCTGATCGGTACATTCGATTCCGTAACCCTCTCTATCCATTTTAATTCAGTCAATTATATGATAGATGACGATTTAAACAAGAACAGTCGGTCACCTTCGTTCTGTGTCTTTATAAATGAAGAAGACGAAGTCGAAATGTATATAAGTATAATTAAAACTGAATGATTAACCGGGTTAGACACACAGTCCAACGGTGGACTGTGTGCAAACATAAACGCACGTCACGAGTTCGAATCATACAACGTACCGACTTTCAGAAATAAAATCAATATTTTTAGAACTGAATCAGAACAAGTCATAGTATGTTTATAAGAGGAATATAATCCGTAAGATAAACAGATTAGACACACAGCCCAACTGGTTGGGCTGTGCGCATACGAATCGAAGGACCCGAGTTCGACTCGGGTCCCTGCAAGCGGTTCGGCCATTTTAAATCATTTTAATATTAACCCAATAACAATTAATTAGTATATATATATAATTAAAACAGAGAATATTTCGGGTTAGAAACGTAGCTCAGTTGGTAGAGCTGCGTGCACGCGTACGAGAGGTCTCGGGTTCGAACCTCACTCAGCGCACACTTAACCACAGTCCGACCGGTCAACGTTCGGTCAACGGTCAAAAAAGTCAAAAATTTTATTTCTTTTTATTTATTTATTTAATTTAAAATCAATTAAAAATACTTAAAAATAATATTTTTAAAGTTAGAAACGTCCTTAAACTCACAAAAATGAATCTAAAAACCCTATTAAGATTATGAATTAAAATCTATTTAATTACCGAACCACTTCGTTATTATTTAGGTTAGTTTTCCTCGTCGATCAAACCCAAAACTCGTGCGCATCCAACGTCATCAAAAGAACGCACCCAATGTGAGTGAATCTCTACAAATTCCCCGTTTTAATCACGTTTTGGGGTGTATCATGTGTCGTACAATTCTGTTATTATATAAATATAAACACTTGTGCATTCATCATATCTGTGATCTAATGTGTATCAAATGTGTACAAAATGTTGTGTGAATTATGTTTAGTTTGGATTTATCATTTTCAGTGCAAGCATTTCATTAGGCCCATCAGCTCCCCGTGGGACACGGGTTGAGTACAGGTGCCTCATCCGATCGGCTCCGTTTGATTGAGCCTTGATCTCACATACATTCATGTCATACGATCGGCTCCGTTTGATTGAGCCTTGATCTCAAATACATCATCATTTATGTCATTTACTCATCCAATGTGGTTTGTGTATTGTTTATTTATATATGTTTGCTCACATGTGATTATTGCACAAATTTTCAATATTAAATACAACAAACAATTAATAACAATGTTTTATCAAGGTTCACTCGCCAACTTTTGTTGACCCAAAATATCCCCCGTTTTACACATGATACAGGTGATCCAGTTGAGGCAAGAAACACATAGGAAGACTTAGAAGAATAAATCAGCTTAAGCTTTCGATTGTTTTACTTAGTTTCATTTTCCTTGTAATTGTATGGATTTTATTTGAACATTTAAGTTGTAATTTGAATTTAATAAATATGAAACATTTTAGTAAACATCATGAGCTTTGGTGATAACCCAATTATGCTCCGACTCTTATTCCGCTGCGGGTCGGGGTGTGACAGATTGGTATCAGAGCCATGACTATAGGGATATAGGATAGGTTATTAGACCCTTAGAGCCTATACTATAGTTGATTAGAAATTTTAAATTGTTTATACGTTACATACAAAATTCATGATGTTTATATGCTTTATGTTTATTGTTACATTCAATGTTATGCAAGCATGTTCAGAGGTACATATTATTATACAATGCTCATCATGAATCATATCCCCATAACATATCATATCCATGAGAGCACACACCTCACAATTCCATGATTTTTGCAACGATTTTTGTATTTTTCAAATCACATCAAAGTGAGTTCTCATGACGGGCATGTAGTAACTGGAAGGGTATGAGTACGGTAGTCGGAACGTCCTGTCTAGGCTTGGCATTCATATAAATCCAAAATAAAGGACTAGTTTGCCTACCTGGGGACTAACGATGAGAGTACGAAGGACCTATTAGGCCAAAGCATGCTATACCAAACGTCGTGTGAGCTAACCCCACTTTGAGTTGTCATTGTGTCTACACCTGGACACCCTCCTACCATACATCCGCAATCATATTTCATGGTTTTCATTCGGGTGATGCGAGTGTTAAACCCCCAACACCAATGTGAATCCTACTAAGCCAATAGTCATGGGGTCCACATGACTATACAGGCGATGGTATGGGGGACATTGGAGGCCCAAACATGAGCAAACCCAAGACATCCTATGGATGTAGTTGCATTATTGATAATTATGTTATTTTTATTCTTTTGATGACACATGACACCTAAAAACTTCTTAAACTCACAATCTTCCTATGTATGTTCCTGTAGATGTCGGCTAGGCAACTACGTGGAGGTAGAAAGTCAGGAAGATCAAACGAACGCTTGGCCACCCAAATTGCAAAACAAATGGCCGCAGTGCTTCCTGACATTGTAATTCAAGTCTAACAAGCTCTCACCGCGAATCCCATCAACCCTCCCAATCAAGAAGACCAGAACATCGACAACCCTCCCTCCAAAAAGTGCTCCTATAAACACTTCAAGTCTTGCGATCCCCCAAAATATGAAGGGACTGAAGGTGTCACTGCTCTCCTCCACTGGTTTGAAGAAATGGAGAACACCTTCCTCAATTGCGATTGTCCCGAGGATCGCAAGGTACGTTACGCAACTGGGAGACTATTTGGGGTAGCCCTTACCTGGTGGAACACAGAAAAGGGTAAGAGAGGAATCGAAGATGCTATGGCCTTAACATGGGAAGAGTTAAGGGAAATCATGACGAGACGCTTCTGTCCAAGAAGCGAAATTAAAAAGTTGGAAGATGAATTCCATCGCTAAAACAAAAGGAAGGAGATCATACTTCCTACAACAAAAGATTTCTTGAGCTGAACCAAATGATCCCCAACTTGTTCACCCTAGTGTACCGCTTAGTTTGAACACTACATTCGAGGCCTCCCCTCGAAAATCCAAGATTCGATTCTAAGCACTTCGCCTGCAACACTCGAAACCGCAATGGAATTAGCCACAGAACTCACCGAGAATCGCATCCGAAATGGCAAATTCAAGGATGAGAAAAAGAAAGCCCCCATTGAGGCCCAAACCTCAAACCATTCCGTCTCCTCTTCGAAATTTGCTGGTAAGAGGAAACGAAACAACATAAATTTTGCTGTCACACAAACAAACCCTCCAATCACTGCCGCACCAATTACCCAAATTGCTCCCACAGTGGCACCATATAAAAAGCCATACTCCGGCCCATACCCAAAATGCAACCGTTGTCAATACCATCACCTTCCTGAACATCCCTGCCAACATTGCACCAGCTGTGGCCGTGCGGGTCACACCATCCAAACCTGTCGCCCACACTCCAGCGAATGAACCGCAATCAACCCTCAACCCAAACCCACCATCAGATAGTGGGTAAAGCCCAACAACCCTTACTTCTACCATCTACACAACATATAGCCCAATCCTACTACCAACCCAACTACCCCATGATGCAACCCATGCGAGCATGTTACAACTGTGGAGACCCGAACCACTTCAGGAACACCTGTCCACGCTTGGTGAACATCATCCATGCCCAACCTCAAGCAAATCCGGTAAACCAAGCTAACCAAGCTCCTCCACCTGCTAGAGGAAGAGCTTTCAACATCAACGCCAACCAAGCTAGGGCTGACAACAACGTGGTTAACGGTACGTTTCTCATCAATGGTAGTTATGCATCCATGTTATTCGATACTGGCGGGATAAGAGTTTTGTGTCCTTAGAATTTGAACCTATCCTCAACCAAACTCGTGATAATCTCATGGAATCATTAACGGTGGAACTTGCTGATGGAAAACCAGTCTCATTAAACTCTATTATACGAAATTGTACCCTCACTGTAAACGATCACGATTTTCCAGTTGACCTCATTCCTATGAAGTTGGGAAGTTTCGACATTATAATCGGTATGGACTGGCTCCGCCAACATCATGCTGAAGTAGTATACCGCGAAAAGTTCATTCGCATTCCTCTTGCAGGCGGTCAGACCCTACGAATCTTTGGAGAAACCCCTTCGAAGGGACTCAAATTGATGTCCTGCCTTCAGGCCCGAAAATATCTCCGCAAGAACTATGTCGCATTCCTAACTCACGTCATCAAGAAGGGAAACAAGGAGAAGAAACTCGATGATATACCTGTAGTGAAAGAATTCCCACAAGTTTTTCCCGACGACATATTAGGACTCCTTCCTGTGAGAGAAGTCGAATTCCGCATTGATCTTATACCTGGCGCTACACCAGTCGCAAAATCTCCTTATAGGTTAGCCCCATCCGAAATGCAAGAGCTGGCCAGTCAACTGCAAGAGTTGACTGACAAAGGATTCATACGTCCTAGCTCCTTGCCTTGGGGTGCACCTGTTCTTTTTGTGAAGAAGAAAGATGGAATGTTTCGCATGTGTATAGACTATAGAGAGCTCAACAAGTTAACGGTTAAGAACCGCTACCCATTACGTCGCATCGATGACCTTCTAGACCAACTTCAAGGCGCCACCTGTTTCTAAAAAATCGACCTTCGTTCTGGTTATCATCAACTCAGAGTACATGAAGAAGACGTCCAAAAGACCGCCTTCCGAACTCGTTATGGTCAATTCGAATTCATGGTCATGCCATTTGGTTTAACCAACGCCCCAGCTGTTTTCATGGATCTAATGAATAGGGTATGCAAACCCTACCTCGACCGCTTTGTCATATTCTTCATCGACGACATCCTCATCTACTCAAAGTCTAAATCCGATCATGAACGACACCTTCGACTTATCCTTACCTCTTAAGGACTGAAAAGCTAAACACTAAGTTCTCGAAATGTGAATTCTGGTTAAGGGAAGTATAATTCCTTGGACACGTCGTCAATGACAAGGGAATTCATGTTGATCCTTCAAAAATCAAGGCAGTGCAGGTATGGCAAGCGCCACGTACCCCTACCGAAGTAAGGTCATTTCTTGGTTTGGCTGGTTACTATCGCCGCTTCATTGCCAATTTTTCCCGTATTGCTGTACACCACGACTTTGACTCATAAAGGAAAACCCTTCATATGGGGACCTAAACAAGAAGAAGCCTTCCAAACCCTTAAGCAAAAGCTTTGTTACGCACCTATCCTCACACTTCCTGAAGGTTGCGATGACTTCGTAGTTTATTGCGACGCGTCAGGGCAAGGACTAGGTTGTGTATTAATGCAAAGAGGAAAAGTGATAGCCTATGCTTCTAGGCAACTCAAAGTTCATGAGAAGAATTACACCACCCACGACCTGGAACTTGGAGCCATTGTGTTCGCTCTCAAGATATGGAGACATTACCTCTACGGTACCAAGTGTGAAATATACACTGACCACAAAAGTCTCCAACATATCTTCAACCAAAAGGAGTTGAATATGAGGCAACGAAAATGGGTCGAACTTCTTAACGACTATGACTGTGAGATTCGGTATCATCCTGGCAAGGCAAACGTAGTGTCTGATGCACTCAGTCGAAAAGGTTATGCGAACTCCATTCGTCTTCTATGTTCGCAAATCATAACCGACATCAAAGATTGAATCCGAGAAGCTCAACATGTTTCTGTAACCGAAAATGACGTTCGCGATGAGCTGTCATGTGGAGCTGAACTAAAAATCGAAACCAAATCCGACGGTATTCTATACTATTTAAATCGCATATGGTTTCCCGATCGCGACAACCTTCGTGATTTCCTTATGAATGAGGCGCACAAAACACGGTACTCTGTACACCCAGGAGCCGACAAGATGTATCAAGACCTACGATACACCTACTGGTGGCCGGGCATGAAAAAGGATATTGCCGTTTTTGTTTCCAAGTGCCTTACCTGTTCCAAAGTAAAAGCTGAACATCAAAGACCTTCAGGACTCCTAACCCAACCTGAAATACCTGTATGGAAGTGGGAAAACATAACCATGGACTTCATTACCGGGTTACCTCGCACCTCCAGTGGGTATGACACCATATGGGTAATCATTGATCGTCTTACAAAATCAACTCACTTCATTCCAATTCGCGAGGACTTCAAGAACGAGAAGTTAGCTCGTATCTACATCAGTGAGATCATAAGCCGTCATGGTGTACCTTTAAGCATCATCTCAGACCGTGATGGTCGTTTCACTTCACGAACATGGCGAGCCATACAAACCGCCTTGGGTACACGATTAGACCTCAGTACCACTTTTCATCCTCAAACTGATGGACAATCTGAACGCACCATCCAAACTCTTGAAGACATGCTTCGAGCATGTGTCATAGACTTCAATGGAAATTGGGACGCTCACCTACCATTGGTTGAATTTTCGTACAACAACAACTATCATTCAAGTATCGGCATGGCTCCTTTCGAAGCTTTATATGGTCGTAAGTGCCGATCACCAGTATGTTGGCACGAAATTGGAGAAGCACAAATCACCGGTCCAGAATTAATTCAAGAAACAACAGGCAAGATCCATCAAATTCGAAACAATCTTCTAGCAGCACAAAGTCGTCAAAAGAGTTATGCAGATAAACGACGAAAGCCCTTGGAGTTTAACATTGGTGATCAAGTACTTTTAAAAGTATCACCGTGGAAGGGAGTAGTTCGTTTTGGCCAAAAGGGCAAGCTAGCACCACGCTACGTAGGACCTTTCAAGATACTCGAAAGAGTAGGACCTGTAGCATACAAGCTTGACCTACCAGAAGAACTCAACAGATTTCATCCCACATTCCACGCATCAAACTTGAAGAAGTGCCTCGCTAATGAAAACCTCCATATTCCTCTAGAAGATATTCAGATCGATGAATCTATGCATTTCATTGAAAGACCAGTAGAAATTATGGACTTCGGAGAAAAGCGTTTAAGACGAAGTCGTATTCCAATTGTCAGGGTACGCTGTGAGTCAAAAAGAGGACCAGAGTTTACTTGGGACGTGAAGACTCAATGCGCGAGAAATACCCGCACCTTTTTCCTATTACCACTACTACTTAAATTTCGGGACGAAATTTCTAAAAGTAGGAGATACTGTAACATCTGTCGAAAAACTGGTTTCCAAAACCCGCTTCGTTTATTAATCGAATAGTCAGTTATAATTTTCGTTGCGTATATATTGTCCATTTTAATTTTAAACAATACATAATTAATAAACATTTTAGAATTTAAAAACTATAATTAATAAATAGTAAAAACAAGTGAAGAAATAAATTAAAGGAAGCTGCCGGGTTTCGAACCCGGGCCAGCAAGTCCAACAAACAAACACTACACCACTCCGCCACATGAATCTTTTGTGTATATACTGAAACAATTAATACTTAAAATAAAACTCGAAATCAAATCCTGAGATCAGCGCGCCCAATCCGCAGTCGCCGGAAATACCGACGATTTCGCAAATCACGACCGTTTTTCTTTGACTGAACGCGAGAAATAACTTCGACATCGGTTATAACCGATGTCTAATCCCCCAATACCAGTCGTAACCGCCGGAGAAACATTAACCACGAATCAAGACCAAATTCGGACTCAATACATTCTGTTTCTTCTCTATAAATACTCACCCAAACCTCTGGTAACCTGTTTGCTCAAAATCGCACAATTTCTCGAGATTTAGCACTCGCCGGAGATATTCTGCATTCGCCGGACTTTCGCCGGAAAACCGAGACTTACACCAAATCGGTAAATTTCTCGACTCTTTCGTTTTCAATCCATTATTAGACAAGTAATAACATAAATCGTTCAACCAGAATCCGACTCAGACAACGTTGCCGGGAATTTCTGCACTCGCCGGAAAATCACTGGAAATTCCGAAGTCTCGCTGTGAATCGGTACAATCATCTAAACCCCCTGATATCCCTTGTTTTAGTAACCTAATTTCATAACTTGTTGATCAAAACTGTTAATTAATTCACTCAGACGGAAGTCACAAATCAGAGCCGACGACTCTTGCCGGAATTCTGAAGAAAACATTCTGATCGGTACATTCGATTCCGTAACCCTCTCTATCCATTTTAATTCAGTCAATTATATGATAGATGACCGATTTAAACAAGAACAGTCGGTCACCTTCGTTCTGTGTCTTTATAAATGAAGAAGACGAAGTCGAAATGTGTATAAGTATAATTAAAACTGAATGATTAACTGGGTTAGACGGTGGACTGTGTGCAAACATAGCACGTCACCAGTTCGAATCATACAACGTACCGACTTTCAGAAATAAATCAATATTTTTAGAACTAATCAGAACAAGTCATAGTATGTTTATAAGAGGAATATAATCCGTAAGATAAACAGATTAGACACATAGCCCAACTGGTTGGGCTGTGCGCATACGAACCGAAGGACCCGAGTTCGACTCTGGTCCCTGCAAGCGGTTCGGCCATTTTAAATCATTTTAATATTAACCCAATAAAAATAACAATTAATTAGTATATATATATAATTAAAACAGAGAATATTTCGGGTTAGACACGTAGCTCAGTTGGTAGAGCTGCGTGCACGCGTACGAGAGGTCTCGGGTTCGAACCTCACTCAGCGCACACTTAACCACAGTCCGACCGGTCAACGCTCCGGTCAACAGTCAACGGTCAACGGTCAAAAAAGTCAAAATTTTTATTTCTTTTATTTATTTATTAATTTAAAAATCAATTAAAAATACTTAAAAATAATATTTTTAAAGTTAGAAAACGTCCTTAAACTCACAAAAATGAATCTAAAAACCCTATTAAGATTATGAATTAAAATCTATTTATTTACCGAACCACTTCGTTATTATTTAGGTTAGTTTTCCTCGTCGATCAAATCCCAAAACTCGTGCGCATCCAACGTCATCAAAAGAACGCACCCAATGTGAGTGACTCTCTACAAATTCCCCGTTTTAATCACGTTTTGGGGTGTATCATGTGTCGTACAATTTGTTATTATATAAATATAAACACTTGTGCATTCATCATATCTGTGATCTAATGTGTATCAAATGTGTACAAATTGTTGTGTGAATTATGTTTAGTTTGGATTTATCATTTTCAGTGCAAGCATTTCATTAGGCCCAACAGCTCCCCGTGGGACACGGGTTGAGTAAAGGTGCCTCATCCGATCGGCTCCGTTTGATTGAGCCTTGATCTCACATACATTCATGTCATACGATCGGCTCCGTTTGATTGAGCCTTGATCTCAAATACATCATCATTTATGTCATTTACTCATCCAATGTGGTTTGTGTATTGTTTATTTATATATGTTTGCTCACATGTGATTATTGCACAAATTTTCAATATTAAATACAACAAACAATTAATAACAATGTTTTATCAAGGTTCACTCGCCAACTTTTGTTGACCCAAAATATCCCCCGTTTTACACATGATACAGGTGATCCAGTTGAGGCAAGAAACACATAGGAAGACTTAGAAGAATAAATCAGCTTAAGCTTTCGATTGTTTTACTTAGTTTCATTTCCTTGTAATTGTATGGATTTGATTTGAACATTTAAGTTGTAATTTGAATTTAATAAGTATGAAACATTTTAGTAAACATCATGAGCTTTGGTGATAACCCAATTATGCTCCGACTCTTATTCCGCTGCGGGTCGGGGTGTGACAACAAACTTCAAATCACTAGCAGCTGAATACCATAACCCAAGTTTAGGTTTCCTTTTCAAGTAACGAAGAATCCGCTTCACCGCTTTCATGTGGGACTCCTTTGGATTCACTTGATATCTGGCACAAAGACACACTGCGAACATGATGTCAGGTCTTTAAGCAGTCAAGTACATCAGAGAACCAATCATTGCTCTGTATTGAGTTGGATCAATATCTTCCACACTCTCATGATCTGGACCAAGATTGTGATTCTCACAGATAGGTGTATTGAAAGTAGCGCAATCCTCCATTTTGAAACGAGACAAAATGTCATACACATACTTCGTCTGATGAATAAACATCCCATCCTTTTTCTGATCAACTTGTAAACCCAAAAAGTAGGATAATTCACCCATCGCACTCATCTCAAACTTGCTCTTCATTACCTCTTCGAAATCATGACACATGTTCTCATCTGATGACCCAAAGATGATGTCATCAACGTATACCTGTACAAGCAGAAAGTCTTCCTTCTTCCTTTTGATGAAAAGTGTACTATCAATATGACCTCTTTCGAAACCATGTTTTAACAAATGTGCTGACAGTGTCTCATACCACGCCCTAGGTGCCTGATGCAACCCATACAATGCCTTATCAAGTTGATAGATTCGATCTTGATAGTCTGGATCAGTAAACCCGTCTGGTTGTGAGACATACACCACTTCTTGGACTTTCCCGTAAAGAAATGCACTCTTCACGTCGAGGTGGTAAACTTTGAAGCCCTTGAATGAAGCAAAAGCTAGGAACAAACGAATTGCCTCCAACCTTGCTACTGGTGCAAACACTTCATTGTAATCAATCCCCTCTTACTAATTAAAACCTTTCACTACCAATCGAGCCTTATTCCTTATCAC
The DNA here is from genome assembly GCA_947069175.1 of Scalesia atractyloides. Lineage (NCBI taxonomy): Eukaryota > Viridiplantae > Streptophyta > Magnoliopsida > Asterales > Asteraceae > Scalesia > Scalesia atractyloides. Next base: position 69,783,900 of record CAMTDV010000013.1, on the reverse strand, counting down.
GATCCCTCGATCATCTTTCTTACACTTAAACACCCACTTAGTGCCTATTTCCTTTTCTCCTTCAGGTAGATCAACTAGCTCCCAAACATTCAACTTCTTGAACTGAGCTAGTTCCTCTTGCATAGCTTCAACCCAACAATTGTCTTTTAGAGCCATATGAACATTCTTCGACTCCTCTTGGGCAATGAAGCAACTATACAAACACTCATGAATCAACCCAGTCTTCTGAATCGAAGTAAACAAACAGGAACCTTCGAGCACACCTCTTCTCATCTGAACACCTGCAGCAGGATCACCAATGATGTTTTCAACTGGATGATCTCTGTGTACTCATGTGCTAGCAATAGTGTCAACAACCAGATTATCTCCCAGATTAGATCCAACCTCCCCCTTAATAGTAGCAGTAGCAAACGGATTAGTGAAATCCTTCCCCTAAATGGTTCAGACTCACTATCACTGGAGTCCTCTGGAGCTGCACTAGAAGAAGTTTCTTGAGCATCTGCCATCGATGCACTTGATCTAGGCATGAAGTCACACTCTCCATCTTCATGATCACAATATGGATCATTTGAGACTCATCTGCATTTGAAACATCACGAATATTAAATGATTTAAAGACACTGTCATAATCATATAATATAGGAGGACCACTCGATGATTGTTGAGGTGAATAACTAGTGATTTCCATGTTAAACACCACCTCAATTTTACCAGTTTTTAGATTAAAAACCCTTTTATTCAGTGTTCCAGGCATATAGCCTAGAAAGTAACCCTCGTCAGCTACCTAACTGAATTTTGCTTATATTTGTTTCGCACAATGGTGTAGGGTAATCCAAAAGGTTCAAAGCTTTTTAAGTTTGGTTTTCGGTTAAACAATAGTTCGTGACATGTTTTGTTAAACCGATTAACCGTCAGAACTTTGTTCAGGACATAGCAAGCTGTGTTCACAGCTTTTCCCCAAAAAAGAACTGGAAGCTTTGAATCAGATAGCATAGTCCTTGCGGCTTCAATCAACGTCTTGTTCTTCCGCTCAGCGACTCCATTCTGTTGAGGTGTATAAGGAGCAGAATATTGATGTTCAATTCCCTTACGAAGACAATAGAGATCCAGAACTTGATTCTTGAACTCCGTGCCATTATCACTCCTTATCCTCTTGATCCGTCCATCATGGACGTTCTCTAATTTTGTAAAAAGATCAATCAGCATCTCCATTGTCTCATCTTTTGTACCTAAAAAGAAAACCCATGAATATCGTGAGTAGTCATCAGTGACAACTAAACAATAGTACTTTCCACCTATGCTCCTTACGTTCACTGGACCGAATAGATCCATATGAAGTAATTCATAAGGGGCATCTATGGAATTTACAGTTTTAGACTTGTGAGGTTTCTTATGTTGTTTTCTCTTTTGACATGGAAGACATTATCTTCCACGTTAAACCTCTGCACTAGCACCCTTCCATAAACATTTTAAAATAAAGTTCATTTTTCCACAGTGGATGTGGGCCATGCGTTTGTGCCGCAACAATGACTCAGCCTCAGATGCTTTTGATAGTAAACACGCCACCACAGAAGATGAGTCCTTGGCACCCATGTCCATGACATAAGTTTCATTTCTCCTTGGTGTTCTCATCACTATCCAGTCATCTGGTATCACCAAACCAGGTATCAACACCAAAGCTTCAGACTTTGTAAAGTGGACCGAGTGACCATTGTCGTAGACTTGAGACACGCTCATCAGATTGTGCTTCAGCTGTTCAACATAGTTCACTTTGTCCAGTGTGATCCCCCCTTTGGTTACTTTTCCTCGTCCTGTAATGTGCCTGCCTTTAGCACCTGCAAAATTCACATATCCACCATCTATATTCTCAAACTCGATCAACAACCTCGCATCCCCGTCATGTGCCTGGAGCAGCCACTATCAACATACCACAAGTTGATAATCATCCTTAGCAGCTCCTGCACCATCCAACAAAATTAGTTAGATTGGGGGACCCAAGCCTTAATGGTCTTGGGTCTTCCAGATTCATCAACCCCCGGGACATCCATCCAATATCCATCACTCCTAACAGGAGTCTTGGATCTTAGGCCTGTTGATGGAAATGGTTTTTGATTTCCACTAGGTCTGTGGTCCAGAGGTTTCCTAACCATGTTTTGACTTTGTGACCTATGAAAATTATGATTTTGGTTCCATGAATTTTGATGATGATAATTTCTAAAGCCATCGTTATAAAAATTTCGACTACCAACATTCTGGTATCGATTTTGATATTGACCTTGACTTCTGAAATTATTTGATGGACCATTAAAGTTATTCATTCTTGGTGAACTACTTCTAGGTCTTTCGTATCTGCTAGATGTAGACGCAGGCTGAAATCTTGGTTGATTTCTTTGAAAGCGAGGAACTTGGTGAGTTCCTTTTTCAGCCTTATCTACACCCTCAGCAACACTCTGTTGCTTGGTAACATATATTTTGGTGAGTTAACCTTCTTCTCACCATCACCACTTTTTGCTGGTGATTTTTCTCTCTGCCTCTCACTTATCTGTGCTTCACTCTTTTTGTTAGGACAGCAGCTGGTCTACATGTCCTTTTTCATGACATTTGAAACAAGATTTTCTAGCCGAAGACTTCTTTACAGAAGCCTCTTACTTAGATTCATCAGGCGATGATGATGATGTGATGATGAAGATGCCTTTGAAGGATCTTGTTTAGTTTGCTTAACTTCAGATTTTTCTTTATTTTTGTTCTTACGAAACTGCACATTAGACTCTTTAGTAATAACAGGGACCTCTTCATTCATGTCACTTCTCTTATAAAATCAACCTTTTTAACAAAAAATTGTTTTTGATCGTTAGGGTGTGTATTCTTTGTTTTGAAAACTGGTTCCCTGTTATTGTCCTTCTTGGCATTTTCAGAACCATCAACACTTCCTGATGTGGACCTGCCAGGTGTAGTTGACATAAAGTCTGTAAGCTCTTCTTCATCTGGCATGAAAGAATAGTCGTGACCAAGAGGGGTGGAACTTCATTCAGACCTTTGAAGCCCACATAAGTCTTGTCATTACTCTTCTTCAGGCCATTCATCATGTGTTTCATGACAAAAGATGAATCTCTGAATTGATTTAACTTCTTTCCAAGCTCACAAATTTTAAGTTGTGCTTCAGAGAACTCTTTACACTTTTCAGAAACCTATTTTGTTTTCTCACTCATCGTATCATGAGCTAAGTCAATAAATTGAAGTTTTTCATTTAGCTTACAAGTTAGAATATTAATTTCTTCTTCGTAACCTTTAATTTTCTTCAAGTATAATGACTCATTTCATTTTACGAAAAAGTTTGATTCTTTTAGGTTTGAGAGCTCCTTAGCTAGACTTTGGTTTTGCTTTGTTAATGTGTCAACCTCACTTTGCAGTTCACGACACTTCAAACAAACAGAACTACCAGAGTTAGAACGTACCTCGCCTGTTGATTTGCTTAGATCAGCCATGAAAGCATCAAAAATCAGCAGCCATCTTCTTCTCTGTAGCATTCTGTTCTCCATCAGCTTTCTCAGCTACTTTCTCTTGCTCTCCCTCAGCATCAGCCTTCACTTCTTCATCAACAACAGGAGCTATCTCAGCCATAAATGCCTGTGAGGCATTGTTATCATTCTCCAAATGAACACTCCAATCATAAGAACCCTCTCTAGCAGTAGAAATCAGGGCCTTTGATCCAGTGTTGTTTGATGCATTCCTGTTGCTTGAACCATGACCAGGAGAATCTTGAAAGGATGAACTAGCTCTTTGACACTCTCTAGCAAAGTGTCCGTAGTTGTTACAGTTCACTTTCGACTTTTCAAAGCCCACACTCTTACCAACGAACTTCCTGCCCATTATGTTCATGAACTTCTTCACCCTTCTAGAGATCATGGCCATCTGCCATTGCAAATCCATTTCCTCTAAGTCATCAGGGTCGATCTGATCATAATCTTCATCAAACATAGTAGGATCAGATATTTTTCCCTGAATATAGTTCTCGTATGAAGCAACGAAAGAAACAAGCTATGCCAGTTGATCTTCGGCACTTTCGACACTCAGAGGCATAGACTTAGAACTGTTGTTACTAGATTGTTGTCTCTTAGCCCCTGATGAGCCTCCTGAAGTAGCAACGGAACATACTTCTCCATCAGAATTTGTCACTATCTGCTCATTCTCACATGAGAGAAACGTCGTTGCAGTATCACTGGAAGCATTGTTGGAAGATGAAGGTGTAAGACCTTTATATATCCCCGGATCTTGAACCTGATCATAACCCGTTTCCTTCTTCTTCATATTGAGCTTATAAGCTCTCAACTTCCCAACAACCTCTTCCAAGTCTTTCTTTTCGTAATCAGCTTCACCCTTTATCATCAATGTGTAAATATCCCACTTTGCTGGTAAAGCATCCAGCAACTTGTCGTTTATCTCCACATTTGTGTATCCCTCTATGTCATAATTATCGATTTCTGACATCAGATGATAATATCTCGTGATAATATCTTCTAGGGATTCATTTCTCATTCCTTTGAACACAACAAACTGTTTCTTCAGCAGATCAACCTTATTCTTCTTCACATCTGTATTGCCCTCATACCTCTTTTCTAGGGCATCCCACATCTCCTTTGATGTTGTATAACGTTTGAATATATGTTTGATGCCATCAGGTAGTGACATCTTGATAGCAGCTAATGCCTTCTTTTCAGGCTCATACATCCTCTTCTCAGCTTTAGACATATTCACTTAAGCAGTAACCCATTGTCTGCCCTAAAAATCATGCGTTGGGTTAGCGTACCCATCCTGAATACAGATCCACATCCATGTGTCCTGTTATTCAATAAAGGATTGAAATCTATCCTTCCAAGTAAGATAGTTCTCCACCTTTAGCATCTTTGGAGGTTTGTTTGTGGTGCCAGCCTCCTGCTCCATCCTCAACAGCTCATTTAGTTTTGACATATTTGACATTTTTAGCGAACCGACTGGTTAAAAACGTTAAAACTTATCCGAAATGAGTGGTTACCAAATTATACCGTTAGACTCGTCTCGACGATACGATTCTAATAATGTATATTGTCCGATAGTGATATTTAAAATTTTCATGCTTTTTTTTGTCCTAAAAATCAACTGAGTCTAACTGTCCAATCGGTTCGTCAAAATTGTCTATGGATCAATTTCTATGTTCGAAACGTTTAACTTCGGTTACGTCAGCTGGTTAAGTTTCCACCTTTTTATGTGTAACACGGAACAGTACCAAATCCGAGTTAGTAACTCTGATTGACAATCCGAAATAAAAATCCGGAACGTAATCCGAATTACTAATCCGAAATTGTGATCAGGAATAGTGATCCGAGATGAAATCCGAAATGCACTGTTCTGATCTGAAATGGGAATCCGGAATAGTGATCCGTGATGAAATCCGGAATGCACTACTCTGATCTGAAATGGAAATCCGGAATGGAATCTGAAATGGAAATCCGGAATAGAATCCGAAATGGCTTTTCTGAAATCCGGAATACACTTCTGATACGAATTTGAATCCGAAATGGAGTCCGAAATGGCTTTTCTAATCCGAATTGCACTGTTTTCCAGATCTGAATTGTAGATTCTGATCCGAAATTCAAGTCTTCAATCCGAATTACGATGCTTTTGAATCCGGAATGCAAGTCTTCAACCCGAAATACTTTGCTTTTTATCCAGAATGCCTTTCTTCAATCCGAATTACTTGTTGTTAATCCGAAATACTTGCAGAAAATCCAAAATACCTGCAAAAACCCTAAAGCAGCCATCAAAACCCTAATTTAGCCGTCACAAACTTCAAGAACAGCCTCCAAAAATGCCCAAAAATCCAACTTTTCCTGCTGTCACGATTCTGAACCGAGCAATAATCAAGAGCCGAATGCTCTGATACCAATTGTAGGTCCCCTAGTCCTTATGGATCTTGACAGAATCGCCTATCCAAACTAGAGTGCGGAATCCCCTAGATCAGATTTCACAGAAAACACGAACACGAACAAGAACACGAACACAATTCCTTTAAACTGTCTTCTATTGATTATTGAACATAATTGTTTACAATTTATTCAAGACTCTTCTCTCAATCTCCCTGAAGCAATTCTTTCAGCACTGAACAACTAACTGACCCTAATCACAACCTCCCTATATATAGAGATTAGTTATGCTCATGGGCTAGGGTTTCCTACATGGACTGCTAATGGGTTAAAGCTCAATTCGCCTACCATGCTCTCTTTTCTATCTAGTTCAGCCCAATTACTTATAATTCACTATTACAAAACTAAACCCGCTAATCGTTTATCATTTTACTAGTTACAAGATATCCAAAGACGAAATGTAAGCTGTTGTCACAAATATGCACCAACAATTTTATAGTCCAAAAATCTAGCCACTACAACTTTTTAGTAACCGCATCCTCGGTCTTGTATTTGCGTTCCAATGACTCCCATAATTCTTTGGTAGTTGAAACCTTGAGATACACGTTATACAATGTATCTGACAAGCCGTTTAACACATAGTTGCGACATAGGTACTCAAATTGTTTCCATGCATCAATAGCACTCACAGATTGAACATCAGATGTCCCTTCTGCGAGAACAGGAGGGGACTTAGTCAAAAACCTCTCAAGGTTTAGAGTCATCAGATAGAACAACATCTTTTGTTGCCATCTCTTAAAATTTAAACCAGTAAATTTCTCTGGTTTTTCATCGTGGTTAGCAACCGCTTAATGCGAGCGTGCAAAGTGCACAGTGCACCATTAAAGCGCCACATTGCGCCCATCGCCCTCGTCCCGGTCCCAAGCCCGGGCGCAGGCGCGTGTTGGGTGCTTCTATAACAACCCGAACAATCAGGTTAGTATTGTTTCCGATTACCACGCTAGTTTTTGGCACGCGATAATTGATGGATTTAGTTTATATACCTATATATATATAGTTAGTAAAAAAAAGAATCAAAACAACAAACTTACCCAAACTTGCGGCAGCCCAAAACTACTCCCCATCTCTAGTTCAATATGTATACGTATGTATGCATTTAAGTTTCAAAAAAAAATTAAAAGATTAAAACAACAAATTCACCTAATCTTGCGGCCCACCCATCTCCCAACTACCAACATTTATATGTAAATACGTATGCATGTATGTAGTTAAAAAAAATAACCTAACTGTCCTACTCACCTCTTTGACGGCAGACGTCACCCCCTCCACCGTAGCTACACTGAACTACCAACCCTCTCACGGTGAACGTCACTCCTCGTCGACTTCGATCGTTTAGGTATCTTGATTTAATTTTATTAGATTTGTTAAGTATTTTCAGTTTTGATTGCGATTATACCGTAATAATCGAGAGTGATCTAGAGGGTGGAGTAGTCCGTTAAGTATAAAAAGTTGATGGTGTGACTCTATGATTTGGGTTATATGTTACGTGTCGGTGCGTGATCTTGATGCGTGTTTATATTTATAGGAAAATTGTTATGTCGGGTTTGTGAAAGCTTGAGTTTTGTGTGTATTATGTTCGGTTTAAACGACCTACTGGTTATGCACATACATGTTTATATAAAGGCTAGACAAAAATCGTAGTGTGTATTTTGATCATAGATATATACGAATACATGTACTTTTAATAACATATATATGCAATTTTTCGATTCTATTTGACGGGTCAATTTGACCGAAACACAACACTGGGCTGTTAAAAATCTGCAGAAAATGCAGACGACGTTTCTGGTCATAAGTAAGGGTATTTTGAGAATTTGTTATAAAATTTGATTTACAGAAACTACGAAAGTAGACCGAACTTCTCCAACTGGAATCAACTCATTTTGATACACTGAGATTTTTAAATAAAATATTTAGTGGACAGGGGGCAGAATCGTCAAAATTCAACCATTGTCCATTTTATGATTTTTTATGTAAAATATGTAAGGAATTAGGCTTTGCAAATTTTACACAAGTACACAGGAAAACACATCGTGTAAATTTTTGGTAATTTTTAGTGACCTGCAACTATTTTATAAAGATCCCTAAACACAGCTGAAAATCTGGGAAAAAAACTAACTGATGTGTGTAAAAATGAACTTGTGCATGAAATCAACTTAATTGCTCTTAACTTTATGAATGTTTGCTTGCTATGTGTTTGCAACTTGTATGACATGTCATGAATATATACTAAAAAAATGTGCTAAGTTTTATTGTGTGCAATTAACGTGCGTCATCATTAAAACTAATCAAAAGGGTAATCGTTCTAGGAAGCGATTGACCGGACACAACACTTGCTTTCGAATTCTTACCGAGCAAACAAAGGTGAGTTCACGACCCCTACTTTTAAATGGTTTTAAATACAGGGGAGAAAACTTGTGCCCGCTATGGTATAGTAGCACTACTTCAATAAACTTACGACAACGTGTTACAGTTTAGTAACATGCATATAAAATCTAAATTAATTTGAGTTATGTTATACGGTTTTGGTCACAAAGTACCATATCACTTTAAGTCACCTCTTAACTTTACGAGCCGTTAGTAATGGATCTTTAGCGAGGAAGTTTATGGTAGTACTACTAGGCCCAACAAGCCCCACCCGAGCTAGTCGCGCTAGCCAGACCGGTAAATGTCTGACGGGTGTTGAATTTGCCTAGCATAGTCATGGTTGATGATAGCCTGACACCTTCAGGGGCAACAACGTTAGCTTCGATTCGAACTCTTTGGTGACATAACCTAGGCTAGCTACCTACAAATGTAACATGAACTTGGAAATCAATTTGGGGTTCTTGATACGGGTTTGGATCAAGTGTAACTTATACATTTTTTATTCGGGATAGAATCAGGGGAAAACATTTATTACACCCTGGTTCGAGTTTGAACAAGTGGCTCGTTTGGGAAATAAGCAAAACCAACTAAAACATGTGAACTCACTCATCAATTATGTTGAACACTTGTTTCTTTGCATGTTTTCTTAGGTGACTAAGGATACACGAGCACAAGTAGGCAGTCCCGCATGAACATTCTAAACTATTTTTAAAGTTTGCATCATTTACGATTCATTATGTTGGTTTTGCGTTTGTGTTCTAAATTATATTTTTAAACTTTGTTACGCTTCCGCTTTTTATTTAATCTAGTATCAAAACTCGGTTTTTATTCATGTAGAGGTAAATCTGTATGGTCATGTGTCAATGATCCTGGTTTGTCATGCGACTCGCGGTAAAACCCCGCAAGTGGAATTTAGGGTGTGACAGCTTCGCACCCTCCTGGCTACCACTGGGTGTGACTTGTTACATAGGAATACATTCGTGTTTTAGAGAATTATAGATATAAATCAACAAAAGATTTATCTATCCACCAATGTGCGACAAAAATAATTTCCCACACATTAAAGTTCCAACACACAATTAAAGCTTATGATCTCTTATTCATTTTGCTTAATCACTAAATTATTTATCATAATTTCCAACACATACACAGGTATATATAGTAATAGATATGACATCCTAAATTCCTAACAGAAAAGCGTAAGGGCTGAATTCTGATTGACATTGTATTAATATATGCCCCCTTATCTTGTATCATACATATACATTGCACATTTGGGCCTCTGCTTTTTGTACCTTCAGAACCAGGAAAGTGTTCCACGACCATTTTGGACACGAGTATGAGGAGATGTCCCGGCTAAGGAGAGTCTTGTGTGAAGTGTATTGTCGTCTACACAAACGACAGACGAGTTCAAAGACATCGATGTCTACTCAGAGCTAGTAGGCTAAGTGCATTTCATGAGCGAAGGTTCAAAGGGTAACACCTACCTATCGTATGCAAAACTCAACTGTCGAGGTTCCATTGGAAATTTTATGTGTTTTGAATAATCTCCATTCATGTGGGGGATTGTTGGAAATTTGGTGAATGGATATTTAATATATTTATAATTTAATGAAATTATAAATATTAATTAGAATCTTCATGTGGTGAATAAAAGAGAAACTCTTGAATAGAGATTCTTATGATATTTAATTAGTTTTTTAGAGTTTTTAAGTCTCTAATTAAGTGACTAATTAAGTGAAACCTTTCACTAATCCTTAACTTATGTACAATTAGTAGGCTATGTGATTCTTTTTGTGTATATAAGAATATGATATTGCTTGATACAAAAAGAATACCAGAAGGAGGATGAACACTTGAAGACCAACTAGAGAGAGAAGTACTCTCTACTTGTTTTCCATCACCATCACATCCTTTTTTGTTCCATAAGTTCAAACTCTACAATTACCTGGCGTAACCTCGGGCTCGTGAGCCATCTTAGCAGTTCATACTGCTTCGGTTGTTGTACCATGGGAAACAGTCGCGTCGTCTTTAGTAGAGGCGCGAAATCAGTTTTAAGGGAACGTGTTGAACCGTGCCTCAACCAAAATCGTCAACGTTTTTAGTGTGCTCTTTGTTGTAGTCTAGGATGCTATAAAGTACGGTGAAGGACCCACCAGACATGTGGCTTGAATCAAGATTGGTATATATAATTATATTTTATATTCTTTTTATTTAGTATCGTAACCGATATTGTACTATGATATTTCCTATGAATAACGAGAGTTGTTATTATATATTTTGTAATTATATTTTATAAAAAGTGAACCTAGTTCCTATATATGATATCAAATTTGAAAACATACCTTTTATTCATTAACATTTGTATCACGGCACAAATAAGTTACTGGCTAGGGCATTTGTGGTTGGGACGTTGCATTGTATGGCCAACATGGGAATATGTTGGTGGTTCAAGTCAGATTGGGCTTATTAATATCGTTGTAGGAACAGAAACAGTTTTGATGGTCTTGTAAATCTTTGCAACAAGCTGAATTAGCATTGTCAATGACATTGAGGCCATCAATGCAATTTGGAATGTCCTGAAACGCGTTACATTCTTGAGCATCTGCTCTGGCCAAAAGAAAGATGAGTCCAGTAACGATAGCAATAATTAAAATCATCTTCTTCATTTTTGAAACTTGAAGATTTTAACTTTAGATAATTTGATAGAAAACTGAATAGGTAGCAACCATAGCATGATTAATATATACTAAGTAGTAAGCACGGTTTTGATGCATGCGGAATAACATTAATGAGGTAGTTAAAGGGGTGTAATTAAGAAATTAAGGAGTAACGCATGGGTTTTATTAATTGTGTTTCTCAATCCTTAACATATATTTTATTAAATGTGTTTGTTAAACTGACAAACAAAATATTTTATAGACCCGAGGGCTTATAGGCTAATGGTATAAAGGTGTCATATTTGGTGTTTCTCTCCTAAGTGGTCAGGGTTGTCTCATCAAGTGGTTTAGATTTTAAGACTATGTGTTGGTTGTCGTTAAAATAAATAGTTTTGCAATCAAATTTAATTGTTATCAACTTATCATTAAGCACAGAGTTTTTCATTTTTTTTGTATTGTTATACGTCTGTCGCCTTTCTTGTACCTAAACAATAACTTAATTACCCTGATGGTTCACATGGCACAATCATATTACACTTTTGGGTTCTTAATTTTCATTTACTATAGTCTTGATATCCATTGTTTGGCTGCAGGTAACACGTTTGTTCCCTATAGTGAATGTTCGTAAAATATTTTGTCAATTTTTAATTAGAAAAAAAGAACCTTATTTTCAGACCCACTTGAAAAAATGAAATACAAAACCCAAACCAACCCCCCATCTCTTCACCTCGTCTCTGAGCCATTGGCCATCTCCGAGTCGATCACACTTTCCAACACACAAAGGAAAAACACCCACGACCACAATAGAATAATTACATCAAAATAATTTACGGTTACTCAAACAACACCACCAGAAGTTATATGTATTTTGTTATGAAGAGGTATGGGGTTTGGGTTGTTTTGATTTGTTAAAGAATAAATGATCTTGAATGATTTGATTTCTATATATTTAGGTACTTAGCCTAATTAAGTGATTAGGGTAACAATCTAGCACTAGGGCACTAATTGTGTTTATCTAGTTTACTAAACAATGCTTTTATGTTGATTTGATGCTAAAACGGACATTAACCATCATTTATGCGACATTAATCCATAATTATTATTTATACATCTTTGTAGCATCTAGTAACTGTTAATAGCACATAATGTAAATCTTATTGGTCACGTATTAGTAGTCATTCTGCGAAAATGGTAAATTCTGTTGCTAGAATGGGACAAAAATAATACTTGGTGTTTTACCAGATGATAGATATGTATACTCATACGAAATAAGTTTTTATCCATTGTTTTCATTGAATATACAATAATGCCATTGGTTTAACGTTCTAGGCATACTGGAACGATTTTGTCATTACCTAGTTAACCAGATAATCTACCAACATTCATTAAAATTGTTTCCATTGTAACGCTACGTGGCGGATACGATCATGTTAAATGCATATATTCATGCATTTCTCAAACATTACTAGACTTCGTCGACTAAATTAATGCAAAATTAAGTCTAAATGCACGTGATTATATAATTAAACTGTGATTAGGTTGTATTTACGTGATTTTGGCTGCCTCCTCAACTTCCACCGCTGCCTATTTTCTTTATAGTGATTTGAAAGAAAAAGTGTGTACGGAATGGAGAGAGAAAGGGGAGAGAGAAAGAGAGAGAGTAGCGGTAGGTGATGGAGGAACGGCCAGCCACCCTCTTGGCATTCGGGTGAGACCGATGCTGATGGTGTGGTGGTTTTGATAATAGCTATATCGGTCCCCATGGTTGGTCAGGATCAATACGATTCATAAGGTACCAGCATGGTAACAGAAAAGGTTAACTAACGTATGTTCTCGAAGAAAAATCAAGAATTAAATTAGGACAAAACCGATATACATGTTATTTTGTTGTTTGTCACATTCTACCCATGTTAGTAGATTTCGTCCCAAAAATCTAGCCCAGTCATCCTGAAAAGGAGTCTTCTCAAATAGTTTTGTCCTAGTTTAACCCATTTTTTTAACAAATAATCCAATTTAACCCAATTGAAATCTAAAAATCATAAAGCTAATTAAACAAGAAAACCCATCTCTCGAGGGCCTAGTTTTTTTCTTGTTGCACAAGGCCACGAGTTCTACGAGGCGACCGTGGGCCCTGATAACATTTCCCTGTACAAGTTACTGGTTTCAAAAGACACTGAGTTCTATTGTTGGATTATAAAAAGTGGTTGTAAGTGGATATGAGTACGGGAGAATCAAAATGTTATTGTTCATCTTTATATTTTGAGAGTGGTTGTGAATGGTGGAGAAAAAAAGATAATGATAAAGGTATAAATTTTTTTATTTAATTAGAACTAGGTTTGTTTATGTCGTGTGTTGCAGCGAAACGTAACAAAGATAATATTAAACAAACATTATTTGAAAATAAAGTATGTTGTTTAAAAACCAAACCGTTAGAATCGATTCAGATTACCATCCTCCCGTAAAACAATACCAAATAAATTGTGAATACAATTTCATTTTTAACAACACTTTATATTAGAATGTAGAACGTGAGGGAAAAAATAAACACAACTACGACTTGTGTTTTTAGTAAATAAATTAACGAACGCAAGTTATTAAAGAAAATCAAATTAAATGATAAAGGTAATATATTAAAAAAGAAAAATAACTATTAAAAACAAAAAGTAAGTGACAAAGGGTATATGGTTTTAAAAGGAAAAAAAGAGTAATATGTTAAATGTTAAAGTAAATATAATAATAAAGTAGTATAATACTAAAATAATAAAATATACAAAAAAATATACATTATTATGAAATTAAAATCACTATTTATCATACTTCATTAACAATATATACTAGTGATTTTTTCCCGCGTTTCACGACGGAATACGATCAATATTTGTTCAGTTCCGTTACTTCCGTTACAGTATCAACATTCCCTATAGTAATCAGAAAAACCTAACATGGATAAAAAATAATAAAAACGAATATTGATACCGGTACCGATGTTGTTTAGTTGATATCGGTTTGGTTTGTTTGCGTCCTATGTTTATTTTTCAACATTTCCGTATAAACTCTATTGAAAACGCTATTGTGCCGCTATTGTACCAAACGGAACCGAAACCGACTAAACAACATTTGTATGGTACCGGTATTTATTTAACTGCTTTTGCTTTATTAAACAGAATAGCATCTGTACTGGTATGCATTAATTTTATGGCTTCTTGTTTGATGACAAATATCGTGTCACTACTGTAGTGAATTGAACCGAAACCAAAAAACATCAGTTTGGTTCCACAATTAATTTTTATTGCTTTTTTTCTTTCAATAAACCGACATCGTATTGCGAACGTACCATATAAAACAACATCAGTACCGATACCTATATCCATTTTTAGGATTTTGATTTCGAAAATCTTTAAAAAAATCTACAAACACTAATCATGCTAATTTGTATTAATGTGTTCTAGTGAAATTAGTCGGTAATCAGTATTTATTGGGTTCATTACGGTACGACACTCACTATAATAATCAAAAGAGAAAACCTTAGATTGAAAATAATAAAAACTGAATATCAATAATGGTACCAATATTGTTAAATTGATATTGGTTCCGTTGGTTTGCGTTCTACGTATATATTTTTCAAAATTAGGATATAAACTTTATTGAAACAGGCATTGTGCCGCTATCGTACAAAAATGAACCGAAACAAATATATAAAATCATTGTAGCCTGCCTTAATGCATTGTGGGTTCTCGACTTCATTTACAGTTGAACGAATCTATAGTGAAGAATAATTGATACAAGTTTCTGTGATTCTCTACCTTGTAGTGACGTGTCCAGAAAAAGACAATTACAAAAATTCTCACATGTCATAAAAATAGATCGCTAAGATCCCAACCCATTCCATTGGAGGTTTAGGCTCTTAATTGTGTCTTTGCTACCCCCGATTCCCAATCCCCATTAAAGCAACGGTTAAGTTGCAAATGTTTGAAAAATTAAACTAAGGTCATTCTATAATAATTTTAAAAAATGAAAAGGGTTACTAATAAATGTGTTTTTTTTATACGGATAGCCATCTATCTATATGGGTACAGTAAAAAAGATTAGATCCACAAAATTTATTTATTTTTTGATCCTCAGTAAGGTATCTAATAACCTCATGCGTTTCATGTGACATTTATACTATCTAGAATACAAGAAAACATTCATCTTTCACAAAAAAATGTACAATCAATTAGCTAGAGTGCCAATTCAGAAACATGGGATTCAAGACCAACGCTGTACAACTCATACACTTTCAAGTACAGTTTGGGTTCAAACCCCAATGCATACGACCCCATCAACGCTATCTGAAGCCGCATATGTGGGTTCAATGGGTTCGAGCTAGTACAATTAACAAATCTGGTATGACCTCCTAACCTCTCTAGCAATTCACCCGTCTCCCTATGCCATATAAACCCTGGTGAATCTTCACTCCCACTAGCAATAAACGCCTGGCCAACCCCACTAAAACAAACCCGAACCACAAACCATGAACACTCACGGCCTACATAGTTGGCCACAATCCGCATTCCACCATCAATATTCCAAAGATGCAATTCAAGATTCTTCAAACTAACTAACAAGAACTTATTGTCACCCAATACAACAAACGAAACTACATTAGCATCCTCTTGGATTAATCTTGGAGCTACTTTTATTTCTGGATCAACAATTGCTATGGTGTTTATTTGTTGCAAAGTGAAATAACAAACCTTGCGTCACTAGTAATCTGCAAATTTGAAATCTTTAAATTCCTATGTCCTCTATGCATCCAACTATGCGAACCCCTTTTCCAAATTCCACTTTATAATCGTCTTATTGTTCAAAATAGAAGACCATTGGGAGAACAGTTGAAAGCGATCATACCACTATTAGTGTTCCTATAAACCAATGCACATGAACCACATGAACATTCTATCACGTGAGAACATGTTCCTAGTTTGTACTCCAAGAAACACAATAGACGGGCACCATGTGGCCTACTAACCTATGTTTTAACTCAATTAATCAAACCGGACTAACATCCCATAAAATCACCAATTTGTCTTTGGAGCTCGATGATAACAATTTCCCATTGTTAGAAAATTGTACACACGAGACTTCATCTTGATGCTCTTCAAGAATCTATAACGTCTTAGAGGGGATTTTAGTTGTCCAACAGTCATGATCATGATCATTAAACAAAGAATCACTGGTTGAATTATAAAACAAACACGATTTGTGTAGGATTCAATAGCTTGTTTAACAAGTTGCCAAAGTCTCTTGTGTGGAATTATGACATTTGGTGGAAACAAATTCTGCAACTCTTGGAGTATCTCCGGGTTGGATTTAGGTTTGATCTCATCTTCACCATAATAAGATAACCTCAACAACAATGGCGCAAGATCACAAATCATGCCATGATTAATGGAAGACGCGAAATTTCATCTCTTATTGTTGTTACAGCTTCAAGTATCTTATCATGTTTAACAAGTTGTAGGTAGAAACTTTTGTTCCAATATCAAAAAAGATGCTGATTTCATTACAGATTCGTTACATCTGAGATTTATATCAAGATTTTCTGTCTTTCATCCCAATTTCCTTCAAGAACAAACCGGAGATGATGAAAGTTGAATACTTGATTTAGACTCAAGGGATTAAAATGTGTGTTTATACCCTAAAGAATATAATGCTTCCGCTATTAGTATAACGAATTCAGATTTCTGAATCCCTTTAGACCCTATAGAATCATCATCCGTTGATGATGGTTTACGAGCAAAAGAACACGAATTCAAGAAAGATAGTTGCGAAAACGGATATTCTGTTGAATATAGTTGATGTGTGAAATTGTGATTGTGTGATAAATTGAGTTGATGTGGTGATCAATTATATATATATTATATATATTATGTGTATTGTGTGTATATATATATACACACACACATACAAAAGACGCAACACACAACCACGGGTACTGGAGATGAAACCTGTGGGCGCGACGACACGCGTAAATGCGGCAAAAAGACCTGAGAAATATCCAAAGACTTGGACGCAAGTGTGGACAAAAGTTTTGAAGATGTTGAAACATCAATTGCTGTATACACCACCATTGTTGAAGCACTAAAAGCTGAATTTGACACCTACAAGGAACATGCCTTTGAACAGTGATTTCCAGGATATGAAAGACACTTACAGAAATGCTATCGCCTTGTTGCATAATTAGATGAAAGAAATGATCACAAAGGAGCTGGCTCAACTTAAAAGCAACATGGAAAAAGAACTCGCAGGATGTCATAAACGGTTTTAAGGATCTCCAAGCTGAAGTCAATTTACCCAAACGGGCTGTAGCAAACAAAGGAGATAATGTAAACATTACTTCCTCAAAGTTTAAAGCCCCTCAACCTACGTCGTTCATTGGTAAACGAGAAACAAAGGTTGCTGGAAGTCTTCCGAAAATGCTACAACATTTGGGTCCATAAAACACACTTACAAAAGTATGGAATAGCAAAGAACTCTATAGAAAAGCCTTGAATAATCATGAAAGGGCTAAGATATTTCAATGGAAGGGACTAGAAAATGCTAGTAAAAAGGCTGCTAGATAACTCTCTAGATCAACCCTTAATCACCACAAATTGATGATATTTTGTTAGAATTCTCTACAAAGATATTTTGTATTGGATCTGCTAGGACAAGTACCATCTAGATCCTAGCCAACTAGTATAAATAGGCATCATTTGTAGATGTCCAACCCCTTGTAAACTTTCACTACTTGAAACTTGTTTAAGTATATAAAGCATATCTTTCTTGAGTATTGCATTACAAAATCATTCTTGTGATCTCCCAAAACAAAGATTTCTGTTGCCATACGTAACCAAACCCAACCGAAAAGCTTAATTAGAAGCATTCTAAGTGCCGCACGAGAGTCTAAGAATTACTTCGTGTCAAGTGGTACCATTATATAGGGTAAGGTAAAATGAAAACTCATACGAGTTGTGGGGTTGTGAGAACTTAGAGGATTCGACCTTACGAAAGGTTTTTCAATAAAAAAAATTTTCTCCAAAAATATAGAAAAATCAACTTTTTTTAAAAAATCCTGGTTTTTTATTTACATCAGCCATAAATGCTCTCATCAGCTTTTTTTATAGCCGTCTTTGTAACATTTTAATCTAGGGGCGTGAAAAAAATGGTGGCAAAACTCGGACGGGAAGACCGATTTCTCTAAGTTCTCATAACTCGTAGGAGTTTTCCCTTGATCCAAATCCTATATAAATATATATACACAAACACAACGTTAGAAGCATTCTCAGCCATCAGATGATGAATATAGCATATGAATGGTCTTGATTAGAACAGTTAGTAATAAGCTGTCATTTTCTAAAGAAGAGCGCCTAGGGGTGAAATCATCCTTTGATATGCATTTGAAAATAAGTAGATGTTTAGAAAAAGAGCGCCTAGGGGTGAAATCACCCTTTGATGCGCATTCGAAAATAAGTAGATGTTTAGCACCTTATATGGTTAGATTTATGAGCCACATTGTGAACCTGGCAATGCTTGTTAATGATGATTACTTGTGATAACAAATCAAATAGAATGTGGGTCTATCATTATTAGGGGTGATTATACTGTGCGTACGTTTTGATCTTGGGTTTAAAAAGCGGATGCAATTTGATGCATTTTGATCCCAAAAAACCGATGCATGATGCGTGAGTTTCGTACATCAAATACCGAGGTCATCTTCATTAAAAAGATACAAAAAAATATTTAAGGATAATATTTTAACTTTTAAACAATAACATACTAGTATTAGACCCACACGGGCACATCGCAAATATCGAACGGATAACATGACATATTGTAATCTTTGTTATGTTATGTATTTGGTACAAAATTTATTGCTTTTGTCAACTTCCTTGGTAGTTGGTCCCAATTTTGTTGTTGATGCTGAAATGTGGTACGTTGCTAACGCTTCTTTTCAACGCCAAACATGTCATATTGTTGTTGTAGGCCGAAATTTATCACTGCGTATATAGTTTAGAGACATTGGTCAATGTGTTGCATAAAAAGTAATTGTTGTAAAGCGGTAAAGTATTTTGAACTTCAGAAAGTTAGATGTATATTGAATTGTTTCGGCTTGCAAAAAAGCTTCCTTGCCTAACATTTTTTTTATTGTTTTGCTTGATTTCATATTGCCTCCTTCTCCAGGAAACCAGTCAGTTCTACTATACACCAAGTCAAACTATCAGATATTAAACCAATCAAGCCATAGTATGAATTCAAATAAAAAGACTAAATGAAGAATGTCGGCTGCTAAGTCTTTGTTTGTTTTAAAGTTAGACTTAAAAGTTAAAATTACAAATACAATACAAATAAACTTTAATAGAAATTTTACCTTGGTCATGGAGAGGGTGAAACCCGAGCTTTAAAGTGTTTATTTTATGAGTTTTTGTGCGTTTTAAGTGATTATAAGCTTTGAATTTGATAACTACAAGAAATTGTGGTTTTGAAGATTAATCGCTTAATTCGGTGAAGTTAAAGTGGTTAGAGATGAAGTGGAACAACCATGGATGATAAACAAGGCACCCGAGAGTATTCGGGATTTGTTTTGGGCTTGAAGATACCTTGGAGGCATGAGAAATGCGAGGGATGAAGTCCGAGGGCTATCTGGTAATTATATGAAAGTTGGAATATTGAAGATCAAGGAAGTTGGAAGTCTCCTAGTAGGTTACGGTGGGATGACAGTAACCTACGGCTGGGCTTAGCAACTAACAAAGTGAACAACAGACTTCAATAGTAACCTAAAGTTGGAGACAGTAGGTTATGGTCCAGTGAACAACAAAGAAGCAGCAAATTTACATCGTAGCTTACGGCTGGTTGCCCTTAGCTTACTGTGGAGGTTCCAAAAAAGTGCATGAACTGGTTTTTCTAGGGTATAAAGGAATTTTTAAACCTTAATAAAAGACACACTTCCTAAGGACGAAATTGGGGATCAAAGTAGCAAACTTTTGGCGATCTTCACCTCTCATCATCATAATTCTTCATCAATTAAATGCACCGAACATGAATTCAATCATTAATCAAGCTTTCGAGATCACCTGACCGAGATGAGCGGCTAAGTCCTTAGTGGTTTCCTCCGGGTAGAGAATTAGTGTAAGTGAACGGATTTTATGTGTTTTAATTTGTAATTGAACTTGGTAATCTAAGCATTCGATGCTTTTTACCATTTGACTTGATCAATTGACTTGTAACCGATTGGTTTTTCTTTAATCTTAATTCTAATTCATTCAGTTCTGAAGATTTCTAGTAATTGGGATATATTTGACAAGGGTTAGGGTTAGTAATTCCAATTGATTATTTTTATGATAATCTTTCAATGTGTTGCAATTGAACTAAGCAGTCTTAGGGTAATCACAGTCTGTTAATCGAATTATGCAATCATGTATATGTGATTGTAAACAGTCAAACACATAATTGTAGTTTACTTTGAGTCTAAAATCTGGAGGAACCATTGCTTTCTCCTATTGTTACAACTCGTTTTTAGTAATTCGTAGTTTAATCAAACACTCAAACAAACTGTTAATTAGTTTTGATACTTAATTCATAATGCTTTTTACCATACTCCTTTGGATTAGATACCCTGCCTATCCTATCTATTTAGGTTATTCAGTTTTTTTGTATGACATTCAAGACAATCATAAAAATGGCGCCTGTGTCGGGGGTCGTGCGCAAAGTGTTTTGCTTAAAGTATTTTGATAAAAATAGTTAAAATCCAAAAAATTGTGTTTATTTATGTTTTGTTCAGAATTACGCGTGGTTACTTGTTTGTGATTGTGCATGTTAATTCTGAAAGTGTATGCATCATACTAGGAATCTGGAAAGTCTTCACTGCTAGTATTTGATCCAGAAATCGAGAGGACAGTTTAGCAGACCCGCGTTTTGCATTGAGAAAACAAAATAGTGCAATCACCGACACTTAAATCGATGGAGAGTTTGGGAAATCCGGACAAGCAAACTAAAAACCCGCCCTTCCACAAACTCAGTTTTCACCAACTCCCACTCAACCTTCACTGAATACCTCTATACCATCTCAACCACCACCACAATCCACCCAACCAACCACCAATCAAGTTCCACCAATGCCTCCACCACTGTATCCCAATCTAGATAACCTACCACCATTCTCAAATCAGCCAACATCATCCCAATACCCGTTTTTCACCCAACCATCAAATATTCAACATTCTTCACCATATGTGAGGATTGTTCCCGATGAAAATGTCATCCCACAGACCAAACTTGACCGATTAATTCATCAACCACCTTCCTCTTCCAATCTAACCTTCACATTATTAGTCCTCTCAGCCACAACAGTTCTCATTCAAAGCTTTAATGTTTGATCAAAGAGATAGCTCGGGGGAATTTGGAGATGAGTATGAGGAATACGATAGTTATGTGGATAATCAGGGCAACAACCAAGTGGTGAATGCGGGAGGTTTTGAAAGATATAACACGGGGTATAGGTTTGGAGAAAGAGTGAATCAAGATACATCTGGGTACCAACAGCATGTTCATCAACCTAATCCAATCAATCAACAACGGTTCATGCAAGACCCATAAACACCCCAATACCACCACCGGTTCATGCAAGACCCATAAACATCCCAATACCACCACCAATGCAGCAAATGTTGGTTCCACAAAGGCCACTTCTGAGAAACCTGGTTCCACCGGTCAACCAACCCGAAGGCATTCCTAGAAGATACGATCAGGGACCGGTGCATGGAATTGAGAGTCACTTTAAATGAGACATCGCTAATGACCCCTCACCGATAGAAATACCTCAACTACGAGGTCGATCATTTGATGTACGAGCACAGTCTATTCAAAGCTTGCCCAAATATCAAGGGTTAGCCAAATAAGAACCTTATCGACACATCGATGCCTACGATGGGTCAAGGCTTTACACCCGATGGTGTGAAATTAGTGTTATTCCAATTCATTCTTTGCTTTCGGCTTTTATCTTCACATGGCCCGATATGCAACAATTATTTCTGGATGAGTTATACACTCCTCAGAGGACCAGCGATGCTCAGAGGGATATATGAAATTTCCAACAACAATCTAGTGAGTTATTTCATGACGCGTTCAACCGGTTCAAGATGTTGTTGAAGATGCCCACACCATGGAGTCCAAATGTTGGAATTATTTAACCTGTTTCATGAGGGGCTAACACTAGAGGATGCACGACGCCTTAGCTTGATATCAAATGGTACCTTTGGTACATATTACAAGCATGTGGATTGGGATTATTTGGAGAAAATGGCAAGTACTTAAAAGAGAAAGGCTCAATCATCGAGAAGAGGTCGGCATTCAGTGGTAAGGGCGGTAGAGAGTACACCTGAGGTCGGGGGATAGTGGCCAATGTGTGGACATTGTGGAGGGCGGTAGAGAGTACACCTGAGGTCGGGGGATAGTGGCCAATGTGTGGACATTGTGGATACTTAGGGCATATTTCAGATCATTGCCCTAGTATTGTTGGTGGGTTTGAAGATGTGAATTTTGTTCAAGGTAGTGGAGGTGGTGGTAGGAACTTCAACATGAATTCCAATACCTACCACCCGGGGCTTAGAAATCATCCAAATTTTGGCTATGGGAATGCGAATAACCAGCTCAACCCGAGATTTCAAGGTAATAATCAAACAGGTGGTAAAAGGAACTTCGGTCAATCCCATTACCAAAACAATAATCAAGGAGGATCATTTGGATTCTCTAGTTCCGCGGGGGGTAATAAAATGATGGAGATGCTGAAGACGATGCAGAAAGAGATGCAAAGGCGAAATCAATTTGATGATGCAAGGTCCCAAAAAGATGAAATTCGTGATAAGGTATCCAATCGTTAATGAAGTAGATGGGACAATTATCTAGTGAGGTAGATAATCTAAAGAAGTATAATGGGAAGTTGCCAAGTGATACTCAAACTAACCCCAAGTATGCAAAGAACATACCTATCAGCGGGGTAAGCGGCCCTCCAAAGAACAAATATGATGATAATTATTTAACTGGTTCTGTGTGATTGAAGGATATGTGAGGCACATGAAGAAAGAAGTGAAGTAGATTCACGAGAGTCGGTCATCCCAATCTGAGTTGGGATGTTCAAGATCCACAAAGTTTTGCTGGACTATGGAGCGGGGATGAGTGTCCTCCAAGGTAGCCTGTATGACAAGTATGACTTTGGTCCTCTACACGCAGTTGATAGCATGGCGATGATCGAAGATGCGAGTTGGAAGCAACCCCAGGGGGTTGTGAAAGACGTGGTGATCTAACTGGGCGAATTCAACTACTTGGTGGATTTTATGGTATTGGATTACGCGCCATAAAGGACATACAAGCAGCCATAGGTAGTGTTGAGCCGCCCATTCTTACATACAGCAAATGCCCATATTGACTGTAGGCAAGTGACGTTCTAAAAGTATTTAATTAAAAACAATTAAAATTACTCTAATTCTAGACTCAAATTAAACTCTAGACTCCTAAATTTTACTAAACTACTAACCGGCAAGTAGACCGATCAATTGTAGAGTAGTTTACGTAAGTCCGGATTATCGAACCCACGAGACTCTCTAATTACAATGACGACTCAATCTAGACTCAATTAACACACTTATTTATATTGCGGAGGGGGGGTATCTAACAATTCTAAATTATTAATTAAACTAAAATTACTTAATTCAAACGAATTAAATTTGAACTTGTTGAAATTAGAATTTAATTCATGAATGGTAAACCAGTTACCTAGGTTGGATTTTATATTATTACTTATTCGGTTTTGCAATTAATTAATTAGGTTGAATGATTAACCGGGATCTTAAGATACTAAACGCTAAGATATACCAAACAGGACCCCCGACCCTTCTCGGGAAGACACCTATGATAACCTAAAAGTAGTTTGAGTTTACCGGTTTTAAAGATTTCCTCTCGGTTATCTTATTATTTAGTAAAGTGTCTATTTCAGTTAAATACTTCTCCATAATTAACCTAGACCAGCAATAACTTTTAGTTTATTTAACTGATTCGATTATGACAAGTAAATTAGATCCGGGATTTTCTCAAAACCTAAACCTAACAATTCACCTAATCAATTCAGCTAACTAATTACTATCTCTCAATAATTAATTTAAGGTATAATGATAAAAATCAATTTTATATTTTATTTAATTGTTTTCCCTGATTTATTGGCCAATTTTACCGCCGAACCCATAAAGACCCGAAAGAACAACACAAACCTATTCTATGGAAGACATCCAACTAGATTTATGCAAAACAACTAAATAATCAAAACCCAACTTAGATCATGCGAATAAACTAAACTAAACAGTTAAAGTTGTTAAATTTACTAAACATCATTCAAACATAATCGAATTAAAACAAAATCCGAAGTTTCATGAATAAAAAAATCCAAACCTAGGTAACAAAGGAAAATCTAGCCAAGTATCATGGTTTTAAAAACAATAAAAACAAGGTTTATGAAAGAATTCATCAAAGGGAAACAAAGGACTAAAAGGTTTGAGATTTCGCAATATAACCGTGTTTAATTCAGCTCCCACCTTCCTAATTCGCCTTAATGATTCCAACAGCTTTGATCTGCCTTCTTCAGCTTCCAAATTCCAGAATTTTTGCTCTCCAAGTTCCAAGTTCGTCCCAAAATTTTTTCAATCATAATAGAGCTCAAACTTATAACAAACCTTTCCTACATCTTATCAACTTTCAAAACTTTCTGGATAAATCACCCTCTCGCCGGCCACGAGAGTGTTATGTGACTCGATCGTGCCCCGCGACCGAGTAAGACTTCACCGGATAGCATTGGCCTCTCGCGGGCGCGAGAGGCATAAGGTGTGGCGGTCGCGGGCTGCCAGAGGACTATTTCCTCTGTTTTTTGTTTTGTTTCCTCTTTCGTGTTCCAACTACGCTCCGGCTTGGTTCCATTTATCATTTTAGCTCATTTTCCCATCGTTCCAGCCACTTTCACGAACCAAGACCTGCAAAACGCATCTGGATCAAAAGTAGATATATTCTTCACAACCCAAAACGAAAACTAACTAAAACTTTACAAATTATACATGATAAATGAATGTATTATTCAATACATCAAATATCCCATACTTACTCTTTTTTCGTCCTCGAAAAAGAATTGTGCACAAACGGAATCATAATCAAATATTATTCGACTTCAAAAATTAAGATTATTTTTATTAAGGCTAGAGTTTATATTAACCGCGATTGCGAATATTTATGTCCCCTTAAACTCAAAACTCAGTTCAAAATTCTTATCATGTGAATTTAGTTTAAGTTCGGTCAATCCACCTAAGGTCTCACACTAGAATCCACAGTACACCTAATTCCACCTCAAGCTTATGGAACAAAAGGAATGAATTATTCAACCCATTTCCTAATTATTTTATACCAAAATATAAAGAATTTAAAACCAAGTAAATTTTTTCTTTTTTTTCTTTTCTTTCGAGCTTTTGATTTCTCTTTTACATATCTAACCTAGAGGCTGTCTCAACCAGAGTCACCATCCCCGAGAGCGACAACGTGGGCTTCGATAACTAAGATTTCAACTAATCCTAGAGGGATTCTCGATCAGAGTCACCATCCCTAATGGCGAATCCATAGGCGTCGTCTACTTTTTAATCAAGCTCATTTTTCTTATTTTTTCGTCTTTCTACATGATCAGAAATTCTAAAGATTTTAGCTTATAACAACATTCCTTATACTATTTGTGGTAGCTTTACTTTCCCATTTTTCCTAGATGAGCACCCACTATTAGACCGACAATTAAGTTATATTAATCTCAAAGAAACTAAGAACCGAATCGAGCCTACTCACACATCCCAATTTAGACATAAACTCAACCGTTTATTTCTCATATTATTATTATTTGAAACTGAATAAAAACTCAAATTTTCTATCATTTTCCGTTTATTTTTTTGTGCAAACTCCTTTTCCCAAAGACATTTTCTGATTTTTTTTTCAAATAAAACTACTCTAACTATCTACTATCCCATCCCCACACTTGAATTTTGCATTGTCCCTAATGCAAGAATGAGAAAACTCACTACTAAGCAATAATAAAACTAAAGCATAAGAAATAAGAAACCAAATAAACAAGTGAACGACTTAGTTGAAAATGCAAGATATCAATGTACCATTCAATCCACTCATGCCCTCCAATCCGAACACTCTCAGCAAACAACCCTCTAATCTCACACGCGAACGGAACAACATATAAACATCGACCTATCAACCAACATAACAACTTCCAAAAACAACATAATAGGACGTGAATAAATAAATTGTTCTTCAGAAGTTACCATCATCGTACCCAACCATGCCACAAATCCCAACAATATAAAGTGTTTAAAGTACAGACCAACAATAGATGAAACAACATAAAAAGAAAATAAACAATAATAAGGATCTGCTGCTGTTTAATCATCCTCCTCCGATTCCTCATATGCCTCGAACACTTGATATGGCTGAACTTCCTCCATACCAGCAAATTGACTAGGACCCGGCTGACTTCGCTGCTGAAAATAGGATGGCACCCCCATGTTCAAATTTTCCATCATATAGCGCATTCCATCCTCTAGCCGTGTCTGACCATCCTCATGCATCCTCCTACTTTCTATCATGACTTGGCGCACACCACCAAACTGCTGGTCTGCATACCCTCGTAGATCACCGAACCCGTCTCCATCCTGTCATACAAAGAATCCAAGGTAAGTGGGTCAGGGCGGGGCTCACGAAGAGGATAGTGTCTTCCCGGTAGCTCCTGACGGATCACCGATCTCTGATATCGAGTATGCACGCCGGCCTGCATAAATGATGCAGCTTCAGAACCCCGAGGCAGGTGAAGTTGAGGACCCTGTCTGATCGTCTCCCAGCTCACAGGCTCCTGCGAAGTCAAAATGCCGGCAGCCTGAAGGTCCCGTATACTCATAAAACAGGGGGACGGGCCCTCTCTCATCCTGTCCTGGGGGTACCTGTCAAACACCCAATACTTTCTGCCAAACATGTAATCAAGGGCCCACAATACACCCTCGCCCCTGGGCCTCCCCTCCACAATCGCTTCATCGACCACGCAAAAATAGTTGCCAAATTCGTAGGTCTTCCCTCCACAATACATATTAAGCAAAACAAACTCACATGATTCACTTTATTATCCCCCTGCCCTCGCCTAACTAATGTGGCAACCAGAATTTTGTGAATGAACGGTAGACCGGTCAATGATGTCACTCGCCACCATATGTTAGAATACGGTGTAGTAGAGATGGTACCCCCAGAATCGGGCTAGCATTTTGTTTGAACACTGTGTGGGTGTCTTCTTTTAAAAAACCCCTGTAAACTGGTGAAAAACTCCTGTGACTGAACCTCTTCCATTGTGTAGATCTGAGTGGCTACAACAAACTATGAGATTGTCATCTCGTATACGTGCCTCCCCAAAGCAAACGACGTAACATCACTCTCAGCAAACTTCCCCTACTGATATTCGAAAGTGGAGTGAAATTCAAAAGTAATTTCCCTATATAGTCTTGCACCAAGTCCAATACTCGTCTGAACTTATGCCCCAACAATTGTTCAATCCTGCCCCTTTGACCCAGCTGATCCAACATCCCCCAATCAATCCTTTATATGGCAGTAAGTCACAAGTGATCAGGGTGGACAGTCTCATACTCGTGAGAATCAAGCTCGGAACTGCAGCAATTGGCTATCTACTAATCGTGTGCTTTGCTCGTGGGGGATACCGTCCCCCATACCTAATGCCTCGTCGCATCCCAAAATTCGGAGGTAGCGGTTGTGTCTCTGCCGGGTCACCTCTCTGTCAAGGCGTAGGCCCTCTCCTCCTCCTTCCCGCTCTACTAGAACTACCTTCTCCTAACATCTGCAAAAAAATCGTTTAATTCAAAGGCAAAACAAGTAGAGCATTAGAAAGAAACATCCGTATGTGAGCAATGACCGTATAGCATTACATTCGCGGTCATAGTCAGAAAGAAGAAACAATTTACCAAATATCATTAAATATATTTGATTGGGTGTTGGTAACATTATTAATTAATCAGACCAGCTTGTAGGTCCCCTATTCCTATGCATCGCCCCTAATCCGTGCAGAATCCCCTAGATCAGATTTCACAAAAAACCGAACAAGAACACAAACACGAACAAATACTTTCAAACTGTCTTCTATTGATTATCCAACACAATGTGTTTACAATCAATTCAAGACTCACTAGAAATCTCTCAGCCACCCTCTGTAGATTTCTCACCCTTCTCTCTGTCTCATTACACAAAACACTAATGCACAACATATATATATATATACTACATGTCTGCATACTAGGCTTTAGACTGGGCTAGGCCATTCTCCAAGCCCATTACAACTCTAAACAAGCTAAACACAAATACTAAGCCCAATACAAAATATCCAAAAACTAAACTGTTAAATTATTAAGCTGTTGTCACAAATATGCACCAACTGACTCCCCCTTGGCAATAGCTTTATAGTGTAATTTGTCTTCAAACTTCTTGTGATCTTTTGGTCTTTGGATAGCTTCAGCTACACGCAAATCCTGACATTAACAGACTCCCCCATTGCTGATGCTACCACTCTCCAAAACTTTAATTCGTTGTAGATTAGCAAGCTAGCATTCTCTAGTTAAGCTCTTATACCCAAATTCCTCTATATCTCCCTTTGAAATGTAGTAGAAGCATCCAACCCTGCCCTCGCCTAACTAATGTGGCAGCCAGAATTTTGTGAATGAACCGGTAGACCGGATCAATGATGTCACTCGCCACCATATTGTTAGAATATGGTGTAGTAGAGATGGTACCCCCAGAATCGGGCTAGCATGTTTGTTTGAACACTGTGTGGGTGTCTTCTTTTAAAAAACCCCTGTAAACTGGTGAAAAACTCCTATGACTGAACCTCTTCCATTGTGTAGATCTGAGTGGCTACAACAAACTATGAGATTGTCATCTCGTATACGTGCCTCCCCAAGGCAAACGAGATAACATCACTCTCAGCAAACTTCCCCTACTGATATTCGAAAGTGGAGTGAAATTCAAAAGTAATTTTCCCTATATAGTCTTGCACCACAGTCCAATACTCGTCTGAACTTATGCCTCAACAATTGCTCAATCCTGCCCCTTTGACCCAGCTGATCCAACATCCCCTAATCAATCCTTCTATATGGCAGTAAGTCACAAGTGATCAGGGTGGAAAGTCTCTCATACTCGTGAGAATCAAGCTCGAACTGCAGCAATTGGCTATCTACTAATCGTGTGCTTTGCTCGTGGGGGATACCGTCCCCCATACCTAATGCCTCGTCGCATCCCAAAATTCGGAGGTAGCGGTTGTGTCTGCTGGGTCACTTCTCTCTCAAGGCGTAGGCCCTCTCCTCCTCCTTCCCGCTCTACTAGAACTACCTTCTCCTGACATCTGCAAAAAAATCGTTTAATTCACAGGCAAAACAAGTAGAGCATTAGAAAGAAACATCCGTATGTGAGCAATGACCGTATAGCATTACATTCGCGGTCATAGTCAGAAAAAAGAAACAATTTACCAAATATCATTAAATATATTTTATTGGGTGTTGGTAACATTATTAATTAATCAGACCAGCTTGTAGGTCCCCTATTCCGTATGCATCGGCCCCTAATCCATGCAGAATCCCCTAGATCAGATTTCACAAAAAACCGAACAAGAACACAAACACGAACAAATACTTTCAAACTGTCTTCTATTGATTATCCAACCCAATGTGTTTACAATCAATTCAAGACTCACTAGAAATCTCTCAGCCACCCTCTGTAGATTTCTCACACTTCTCTCTGTCTCATTACACAAAACCCTAATGCACAACATATATATATATATATAATATACTACATGTCTGCATACTTGGCTTTAGACTGGGCTAGGCCATTCTCCAAGCCCATTACAACTCTAAACAAGCCAAACACAAATACTAAGCCCAATACAAAATATCCAAAAACTGAACTATTAAATTATTAAGCTGTTGTCACAAATATGCACCAACTGACTCCCCCTTGACAATAGCTTTATAGTGTAATTTGTCTTCAAACTTCTTGTGATCTTTTGGTCTTTGGATAGCTTCAGCTACACGCAAATCCTGACATTAACAGACTCCCCCATTGCTGATGCTACCACTCTCCAAAACATTCATTCGTTGTAGATTAGCAAGCTAGCATTCTCTAGTTAAGCTCTTATACCCAAATTCCTCTATATCTCCCTTTGAAATGTAGTAGAAGCATCCAACCATTCATCTGCACACATTCTAGACTCCATTCTAAAAATGTACTTTACTTGAATTCTGCACTTCATTTGATAACCGCATCAATCTGTTTAGAAACACAAGCAAGTAACTCAAAAAATCATATGTTCTTTTCTACATTAAAGATAAAACAATATTTTGTCTTATGATGCAAAAACAAACAACTTATTAGTTCAAACTGGGAGACTTTAAAAACAAATCTTTTTGTGTTTTAATATTTTCTGAAAGCAAATAATAACGAAATAATAAACACTTTGTTTTTGTGAGAATTACCGTTAAGAATATCATATCAGCAACATCAAACTGTTTTCACACTATTTGATAATTCTATATGGAATATTATGAAAAGCACTTCAAGACCATTACAAGTATTGTGTATCCACTTAAACAAAATACATAACCATTTCAAGTACCATTACCCACTGATATGTTTAGATAATTGATACTGATATACTAGTGTGTCCCACTTCAGGACATACCCCCACGATCAAGGTATGCACAAAAATTCCTCGTAGTAGGTGAGTATACCGAAATTCATCCTTTTGATTTACAACCATAGATAATTGGTGATCAAGTCAGTACTTCCGTACAGCAGAGAGACCAATTGTCACACCCCGACCCGCAGCGGAATAAGAGTCGGGGCATAATTGGGTTATCATCAAAGCTCATGATGTTTACTAAAATGTTTCATATTTATTAAATTCACATTACAACTTAAATATTCAAATCAAATCCATACAATTACAAGGAAAATGAAACTAAGTAAAGCAATCCAAAGCTTAAACTGATTTATTCTTCTAAGCCTTCCTATGTGTTTCTTGCCTCAACTTCAACTATACTTTAGAATTTTATATAAATTTTTCAAGTCCTAACACTTTACCAATTATTCATAAATATTAATATACTAGGCTGCAGTCAGATTCGTCGCTTTCTGACTGCAGTCCACTGGAGAATTTATTTAAAAATCACCGTTCGTCCAATTAACAAAATTCCAATGGGAGTTTCCCGGAAATTTCCATATCCAGTTTCTGTACAAATTTCGTGATTCGACTCTCTACAGATTATTAGATCCGACTCGATAAACAACTAACAAATTTTCAGAATTTTCACAGCTTCAGTTACTGAAATTAATTGGCCACTTAAAAATATCAAACGACTTCAGAAAAATATGAATCCAGCACCATTAGAAGCGTTTTTCAAAAATCTACGTTTTAGGCTTTAGAAAATCCGTTTTTCGATAAATAATAACCAAGTTACAGCCAGTTGAAGTTGGCTGTAAACACCATTCAGCATCCTGATTTCAGCATTTTATCGCAATATAAAACGCTTAAACAATCGATACGTTAAATATAAACGATCAAGAACAGATTTATCCATCATATATCATCATGTACATCATACCCATGCAAACCCTAATCATAATATATGGTTTTTATCACAAAACGCAGCCTAATGATTCTTGATTCCACTAATCCTTATAATCGCAAACTAGCATAATTTATCGAACTAAACCTCATACACTTTCATAATAATGATTCTACTATTACATACAAGCATGATCGAGAGTTTATAAATCCTAGTATGACTTTGCAAAACAATGATAAACCCTAACCTTTAACAATGAAGATCAATGAACCGGGAGCGAGATGGGAGCCGATTTGGATGATTAAGGGGATCGCGACCGAGAGGACAAGTGGGAAGGCTGTTTGCGACCGAGAGAGGGTGTAGGAAGGGCTGCCGTCGGCTACTTCTTATGCTAGGGTTTGTGTGTGTGTTTTTGTTTTTGAAACAATACACATGCATATATAGTGCAAGAAGGAAAAGAAAAGGAAAAAAAAGAAAGGGTTTGCGTTTGGGTGCTCGCGGCCGCAAGGGTTTGGGTGGGTCGGTTTGGGTTTATAACTTGATCCTTAAGTTTCGCTCAACTCCTTGAGTCGCAAGGAAATGAGGTCGACTCGTTTCGCGGCTCGGTTCGATTCGTCTATCTATTTTTCATATATATATTTTCATAACTAAAAATCACGAATTCGAAACATGGCATAATAACTCACTGAACTTATAAACGTTTAATACACATAGCACATAATTCACTTGATAGTTCACAAAGTTATCGTAATTATTTCGAGCGTGCAAATTAAATCTGCGAATCAATTTAGCGTAGGAATGAATAACCGTGAAGTAGTGCGTTTAAAATATCTGAAAAACCAGGATGGACGATGATTTCCAGCCTTTTGCCTTACCCTACCCTGTACCCGATCCCATTCCCGGGGATTTTCCCGACGATGATGTTTTAGCTTTACCACTCTTTGACCACCAGATAGTTATCATTGGCCACCCCGAAGGTGAGCACATTGTGGAGCACCATGTTATACCACTTAACGTGGTAGATCCTTTTGCTGTCGACATCGATGGAGATGACGATGTTATTCCTATTGTTCATGTAGATCACCTTGAGGATGATCTGGGTATCGGAGATGATTTTGATCTCCCGCTACTGGAGATAGCTCCACATGAGCCTGATGTCATTGATATTACCTCATCTGCTCCATCGTCTCCAAGATCACCCTCACCCGAGACCTCACCTGATACTGCTCTACCACCACTTCCATATACTTTTCCCACTGTTGATGATTCTATTACACCCACTTTTGTTGATCTCCATTTCACCATGTTGATGGATCATTATATATACTGCGTATACCCATTCCAGATCCTTTTATCACATCTGATCCTTATGCATCTTCTTACACTGCAGGACCTTCCCGAGTTATATTCCAGGAATCTAGTCAGTATGCGAGTAGACACCATCCCTATTCACGACCCCTCACTGTTGGAGGACCATCATACCCATCATCTCACCATACCGGTATTCACATTCGATCACCTCCACCTGGTATGAGCCTATCTGATCCCTATCATCCCAGTCATTTGCCACCGACCACCACCGAGTTTCAAGTCACGTTTTCTGAGATACAGATTAGTATCTTATTTCGCCTTATTCGTGAGCTGGAGGCTCAGATTTCCACCTTGCGAGCATCTCAGAGTACTCCATCTTTGTCATCTCAGTTACCACCATTACCCACTTCGACACCTCCCATGACACCATCTCCACCGACGACATCATCACCATCTTCGCCTGTTATACCACATCCACACTCTCTAGTGCAGAGTGTATTTCCATTCCACGAGGAGCGTATCCGTTCGCTCGAGGAGGAGGTCGCATACCTCCGGAGGATCATCTGTTGATCTCCACCTCCACCGTCTGTCTAGTTGGTATATGGTCATATCTCTAGGGTAGGTACTCATACCCAGTTTTGCTGAAGATAGAAGTTTTCGAAGATATATATGTCGTCAACTTGAAGATTTTGAAGAATGATGTGAAGGAAAATATCTACTTTATAATGTATTGTGTATGACTTTTCTATCGGAGTGTTATTATGACATCCCGGAAAATCAGGTATCTTTCATGATTTAATTCTCATTATGTGTTTGCGTTATGTTATAACTTAATTTATTTGATTTACCCAACCCAAACCGTTTGAACCATGGCACAACTCGCGTAACCTGTTACCATAACACAACTCACGTAACCTGATACTGTGAGGCTTGAACCGTAACTTGCTATATATATTACATTAGTTACATGTAAACTATATTATTATTATTAGTTTTCTTATTAGTAGTTGGTAAAAAATAATAATAATAATAATAATAATGTTTAACAATAATAGTAATACATGTTAATATGGCTGCCACTTTTCACTCTCTTTACAATTCACTGGCAACCACATAGGCCCATCTCCACTTTATGATCGATCAGCAGCCCACTTTTCTTTCTTTGATTTGTTGGTTGCGGCCCATCTATCCCAAACCGCCACACCCTCAGCTACGAAAACTACATTTGGTTATTTTCAAGTTTTATCAAACTAAAAACCCTACCTGTTTCCTCCATATATATATATATTATATATCGACCCTACGGCAACCAAACCACCGCCACTCTTTTCCTCCATTCTGTTCAATCTTCAACGGCTAGCAGCCCCTCTAGATCATCACCGTAATCGGTAAGCCTCGTTACCCCGTAGCTATGATTATCAACGCGTTGCCTTGGTTTCGGTTCAAGTGGTGAATCCATGATTGTGTGGTACCATGCTTAACTGTTATGTGTGTACAAGTCGAAATAGTGGGAGTAATAATAATGTATGCGTGTGTATATATAGGTATATATGTGTGTGTATAACCAACAATACATTTGAAAGTTATGAAAGTATGGATGTGGGTTCGTATGAACATGATCGTCTAACGGGTATCGTTACGGTCACCCGGAACTTACTAAGCCGTATGTATGTGGACATGAACCGAGTTGTCGATGTCGAGTACATATAGGTGATCTTTGAATGCTCTGTGTTTATAGAAAAGTTATTACATGCAACTATTATTATGCAACTGTGAAGT
This sequence comes from Scalesia atractyloides, assembly GCA_947069175.1. Classification (NCBI taxonomy): domain Eukaryota; kingdom Viridiplantae; phylum Streptophyta; class Magnoliopsida; order Asterales; family Asteraceae; genus Scalesia; species Scalesia atractyloides. The sequence continues at coordinate 69,749,106 of CAMTDV010000013.1, read as the reverse complement.
ATGAGTTATGTATTATATTGGTAGTGAATACTAGATTTCGACAGTGAAGTTCCGGCTCGGACGATAATAGAAATTCGACTGAACAAGTACCCGAATTGTGTATTATGTGTTATGTAACTGTGAACGTGTATAGATGAAAGAGAACGAGTTCCGGTTCGACTTCGCTTTTAATAATATATAATAATAATGCAAACTCGTATACTATCAGGCGTGTTGATTTTTAGACTTGCAAGGAGAGATTTGTGTATGTTAGGACTATGTGAAACCTGTTTGTTGGTCATGGATTGTTATGGGGGGATTGAAAGCTTACAAAAGTAGTGTAAAAAATGATCTATATGGGAGTGGATGAACTTACTAGATCGAGAGTTGCAGGTCATAGGAAGATAAACATAGTGCTATGTGCATGTATTAGCTGAATGTATGTATGTATGCATCCATAAGAAAATAATAATAATAATTCACTTTTAAATAGAGACCTTTTAGAAGAAAAATGTGATACTTGATTTATGTGGGATGATTTGTTAAATAGTTTATTCTGGTTGTTGGGATGGCGTATAGCCAAAAGTGTCTTTCATTGACTTGTACATGATATGCAATTTTAATCTGTTATGTGAGTGTGAAGTATCCATGTGACCGAAAATCCGAAACTAAGGCGACAACTTGAATAATTCGCGATGACGTTTTTTTTATGTAATTAATAACCCAAATTAATTTTAGTAGAGCGAAAGTGATCGTCCTAGCTTGCACACGTTAATCTATTTTTTTATCGAGCAACACGAAGGTGAGTTCACGGCCCCTATTTCTTTAAACGTTTACAAGACACAGGGGGAGAAAACATGTACACGTTACAGTGATATATGGGTTGATTATATTACGGTACAGTAACGTCCTTCTACTTAAAACATATACACGTTACAATGGTGTATGAGTGGCATACATCACGGTACAGTAACGGATCTTTACTTAGAGTTATGTTATACGGTTATGGTCACAAGGAAGCATACTCACATGTCAGTCCCCTTAAAACTTACGATGCCGTTAGTATTGAATTATAGTGAGGGAATTTTTAGTAGTACTACTGGGCCCGACAAGCCCCACTCGAACTGGTCGCGCTAGTTAGACCGAACGTTGATGGTCGCGAGTGTATAATTTGCCTAACTTTTTAGCCATGGTTGGTGATAGGCCTGACATAACAGGGGCAGCAACGTCAGCTTCGGATCGAACACTTTGTTGACATGACCTAGGCTAGCTTCCTGAACATTAACATGAACTGCTAAACTACATAATATTAATCTGATTCGGGTTGGATCCGGGTAACTTATGAGACATTTGTTCAGGGTTGAACCAGTGGGAAACACTTACGTTTAAACTTGTGAACTAAAACCTGTGAACTCACTCATCATTATTGTTGACACTTGATTTTACATGTTTTCTTAGGTTGTTAAGGTATCATTTTCGCATAGGAGCACGGCACGAGCACGAAAAACTATTTCTTTTAAACGCTTTGCATTTTACTTTTCAAGTATTTTGCTTTGGGCGTTTGTTTTGGGGCACACTTTATTTACATTTACATACGCTTCCGCATTTATTAAACTGCATGGTTGGATTTGTCTAAACGTATATTTTCGCATATAGAGTCATTCTATATGACTAGTGTCTTGGATCCTGGTTTGTCACGCTCCTCGCGGTAAAACCCCGCAAGTGGATTTTGAGGGTGTGACAGATTGGTATCAGAGCCACTGGTTATAGAGAATTAGGTTTGTATACACTAGTAAACCTACACTATAGCCACAAACTTGACACTAGTATGAAACTAACGCGAATGCTTAAATTCTTGCTTTCTATTATTTACTGTGTTTTGGTATGTTCTATGTCTTATTCTTTCGCTTTGATAGGCATGTCTAACTCGCACGACTCATCTGACCCTAGTGAGGAACAAGGCGATGCCCCGCCTTCACCTATGTCTCCCATCTTCTCGGGAAGACTCAGGGTGCTCGCACTCGTCGTCTCACACAGTTTGAGCCCTTCATCGTCAGACCCAGTTCGGGGAATGGCGACTAGAGCTGGTATCCATATCACATTCGGAACTACATAATGGATGAGAACGTTTCCACCTGTAGTTTTGGAGGATTCCTATGATGTTGACATGGAGGTCTATGGTACCTTGCCCCCTCTCGGCTATCCTATAGAGGAGGCCTTTGCTGGATTCGTGGCCGCCACGGAGCGCGAATTTAAGTACATGCGTGAGGCGGCTGGGGCTATAACAGACTTCATTGCGAGCAATATCTCATTGAAACAGAAACAGGAACTGGAACTGGTGAAACAGGAGCTTGCGCAGGTCAGGGCAACCCAGCAAACTGAAGCCGCTAAAACAAGTAACCTTAGAAAGATTAGCGGAATGATGGCCGAACAGGTCGTGGACCTCACAGAGAGGATGAGTTTAGCTGAAGACAGGATCATTGAGATTGAGTTGGCAAATGAGCTGGAGGAAGAAGCACCAGAGGAGATCCCTGAGCAGCCTGGGAGGCAGCAGCAAATGAAGACGAGGATATGGGGGATGGAGACGTTGATGATTAGATTTATTTCTCGTTTATCATGACATTTCTTTATTTCCTTGTTTGAACTTAGTAGTTGTTTGAAATTCCGTTGAGATTTGGATTTATTTAAAATATTTGGTTTAATACATTGTGGTGAATTGCAATATATTTTAGTCAAATGTTTGGTTTGAATGTTATATGAGATGGGTTGTACCAATTCTTATTACATTATTCTTAGAATTCTATGATGAAATATGTGATACATTTTCTCATGTATTCGTGTATCTGTGGTAAAAAACATAATGTCTGCTCGCGGTGGTGGAGCTCGCAGTGGTGGCGCTCGTGGTGGTGGCCGCGGCAACATCACAATGACACATGAAGAACTGGCTGCGCTCATCCAGGAGTAGGTTGCTGCGGCGTTGGCAGCCCAAAATCCGAATCCAAACAATAATCAGAATCTGGGAGGTAACCCTCATTCGATTCTACATTCATTTCACTCCACGTATGCTAGCGTATTCAACCGTCCTTTAAATCACCTTCTTCTAAATCTCTTACTTCCAAACTTGTGGATGTAGGTATGGGCCCTAACCCGTACAAGTTGTTCATCGATGCTAAGCCCACCAAATTCACTTGCGAGCAAGGGCCAGTCGGGCTAGTCAGATGGCTCGAAAAATCAGAATCTGTCTTTGCAATGTGTAACTGCTTACCTGAGAACAGAGTCAAATTCGCGGCTTCGACTCTAGAAGATGCGGCTCTCACCTGGTGGAATGCGCGGGTCCAGGTTCTTGGACTCGAGGTGGCCAACACAATGGGTTGGGACGAGTTCAAGAATCTTATCTAGGAACAATACTGCCCCCGGGATCGCATCCACCAAATGGAGCACGACCTTTGGGTAATGAAGATGGAAGGGTCAGAAATTGAAGCCTACACCACGAAGCACTATGACCTGGCCTCCTTGTGTCCCAATATAGCTAGGCCAGTGTACAAACAGATAGAGCTTTACATCAAGGGATTGGCTCTAGAGATTAAAGGCATGGTTGAGTCAAGCAACTCCGTTACAGTTCAGCAGGCCATGCAGCTGGCACACAAACTGACAGACACTGCAGTAGAAGAGGGTAAACTACCGAAGAGGGCGCAGCTGGGAACGCCCCAGAAAACAAACGCAAGTGGGAGGATAGATCTTCGAAACAAGCATCAACCGTGCAAGCGCAGCAGGGTTCTCAGAAACGTTTCAACTACAGTAACCACAACTTCAACAGCAACAACCAGCAGTCTAGTAACAACACCAACAGTCAGGTTCAGAGTGGGTACGCTGGAAAGAAACCTCTGTGCAACAAATGTAACCGTCATCATTTCGGGCAGTGCGGTGGTTGTCAGTGATGTGGTAGGGGAGGCCACACCGCTAAGGACTGCAGGGTAAACCTTAACTCGAAGCAAAACACTAATCAGACCCAGCAGACACCTGGAGTCACCAGGACATGTTATCAGTGTGGTGGCACTGATCATTTCAAGAAAGATTGCCCAAAGCTGAACAAGGAAACAGTGGTGGAAATCAGAACAATAATAACAATAATGCTGGTGGAAGTGGTGGAGCTAAGGGTCATGCATTCACATTGGGAAAAGGTGAGGCTCGTAATGATTCTAAAGTGGTTACTGGTTAATTTCCTTTAAACAACAGTTTGCTCACATTTTTATTCGATAGCAGTGAGGATAGGAGTTTTATTTCCGAGTCGTTTAGAAAACTATTGGACATTAACCCTGTTGAATTAGAGGTCAAATACCTGGTAGAGTTAGCCAATGGAAAATCGGTAGATATAACCCACATTGCCTACGGATGTCAGCTACAACTGGCTGGCCATCTATTCACCATCGATCTCATGCCAACCACACTTAGTAGCTTTGACGTTGTAGTTGGCATGGATTGGTTATCTGAAAATCGAGCAGAAATCTTATGTCACGAAAAGGCTATTCGCATACCTCATTCAAACGGCGAGATCCTAACCATTCATTGCGAGTAGGGTGGTGTACTAACCAACATCATTTCCTTCATGAAAGCTCAAAAGTACCTACGACAGAAAAACTCATATGCAATCTTAGCCAATGTCACCGAACAACCAAGCGACGAGAGGAAAGTTGAAGATTTTCCTATCGTACGTGAATTTCCCGACGTCTTCCCTGAAGACTTGCCTGGTTTACCCCCACATAGGCAGGTCGAATTCGAAATTCAGCTAGCAAAACACGTTGTACCAATCGCCAAGGCTCCGTACTGATTAGCTCCATCTGAACTTCAAGAACTTTCTACTCAACTTCAGGAGCTCTTAGATAAAGGCTTTATCCGTCCGAGCTCATCACCATGGGGAGCTCCGGTCCTTTTTGTCAAGAAGAAGGATGGAACTTTCCGTATGTGGCAACTATGAATTTTTGGTTATGCCATTCGGAATAACAAACGCACCTGCAGTATTCATGGACCTCATGAACCGTGTTTGTAAGCCTTATCTAGACAAATTCGTAATCGTGTTCATTGATGACATACTGGTGTACTCTAAGACTAAGGAGGAACATGAACAGCATCTGCGTTTAATGTTGGAACTTCTTCGATAGGAACAACTCTATGCCAAGTTTTCAAAGTGCGACTTCTGGATTCGAGAAGTCCAATTCCTTGGACATATAGTGAACGAAAAAGGTATACACGTTGACCGGCAAAGATTGAAGCCATCAAAAGTTGGGAGGCGCCAAAAACTCCAACAGAAGTAAGACAGTTTCTTGGTTTGGCATGCTACTATCGACGCTTTATTGAGAGTTTTTCAAAGATCGATCAACCTCTTACATCTCTAACCCAGAAAGGAACCAAGTATATCTGGGGCGACAAATAGGAGGAAGCATTCCAGGTGCTGAAGCAGAAGCTTTGTAGTGCGCCTATCTTGTCCCTACCTGAGGGGACCGAAGACTTTGTAGTGTACTGCGACGCTTCCATTCAGGGACTTGGATGTGTACTCATGCAACGCGATAAGGTCATTGCTTATGCATCTCGGCAATTGAAAGTGCATGCGAAGAACTACACAACGCACGACTTAGAGTTAGGAGTCATGGTGTTCGCTTTAAAAATATGGAGGCACTATCTCTATGGTACCAAGTGTACCATCTACACCGACCACAAAAGCCTTCAACACATTATCGATCAAAAAGAGTTATACATGCGACAGCGCCGCTGGCTCGAACTTTTGAACGACTACGAATGTGCCATCCAGTACCATCCAGGCAAGGCTAATGTAGTAGCCGACGCTCTCAGTAGGAAAGAGCACGAGAAGCCTCGACGAGTTCGGTCCTTACAACTTACGATACACTCTAACCTACCCGAACAAATTTGCAACGCTCAGTTGGAGGTAGTCAAACCCGAAAATCTGGAAGCTGAGAAATTACGCAAGATGGAACGTGATTGGGAAACCAAACTGGATAAAACTCGTTACTTTCTTACTCGGATATGGGTGCCCCTCTACGGAAACTTGAGGGATGTCACACCCCGACCCGCAGCGGAATAAGAGTCGGGGCATAATTGGGTTATCACCAAAGCTCATGATGATTACTAAAATGTTTCATATTTATTAAGTTCAAATTACAACTTAAATAGTCAAATCAAATCCATAAATTACAAGGAAAATGAAACTAAGTAATACAATCCAAAGCTTAAACTGAATTATTCTTCCAAGCCTTCTTATGTGTTTCTTGTCTCAACGGAATCACCTGTATCATGTGTAAAACGGGGAATATTTTGGTTAACAAAAGTTGGCGAGTGAACCTTGTTAAAACATTATTATTGATTCCTTGTTGTATTTAGTATTAAAAAATTGTGCAATAATCACATGTGAGCAAACGTATGTATATAACAAAAACACAAACCACATTGGATGAGTATATGATATGAATGATGATGACTGTGAGATCAAGGCTCAATCAAACGGAGCCGATCGTATAACATGAATGTATGTGAGATCAAGGCTCAATCAAGCGGAGCCGATAGGATGAGGCACCTGTACTCAACCCGTATCCCACGGGGAGCTGATGGGCCTAATGAAATGCTTGCACTGAAAATGATAAATCCAAACTAATCATAATTCACACAACAATTTGTACACAATTGATACACATTAGATCACAGATATGACGAATGCACATGTGTTTATATTTATATAATAACAGAATTGTACGACACATGATACACCCCAAAACGTGATTAAAACGGGGAATTTGTAGAGATTCACTCACATTGGGTGCGTTCTTTTGATGACGTTGGATGCGCACGAGTTTTGGGATTTGATCGACGAGGAAAGCTAACCGAAATAATAACGAAAGTGGTTCAGTAAATAAATAGATTTTAATTCATAATCTTAATAGGGTTTTTAGATTCATTTTTGTGAGTTTAAGGACGTTTTCTAACTTTAAAAATATTATTTTTAAGTATTTTAATTGATTTTTAAATTAAATAAATAATAAAAAGAAATAAAAATTTTGACTTTTTTGACTGTTGACCGACCGTTGACCGTTGACCGACCGTGGACCGTCGGACTGTGGTTAAGTGTGCGTTGAGTGAGGTTCGAACCCGAGACCTCTCGTACGCGTGCACGCAGCTCTACCAACTGAGCTACGTGTCTAACCCGAAATATTCTCTGTTTTAATTATATATATATACTAATTAACTGTTATTTTATTTGGCTTATATTAAAACGAATTTATATAGCCGAACCGGTTTGCAGGGACCCGGAGTCGAACTCGGGTCCTTCGGTTCGTATGCGCACAGCCCAACCAGTTGGGCTCTGTGTCTAATCTGAGTAATTCACGGATTATAATACTCTTATAAACATACTGTGACATGTTCTGATTATGTTCTAAAAATATTGGTTTTATTTCTTAAAGTCGGTACGTTGTGCGATTCGAACCGTGACGTTTGTTTTTGTTTGCGCACACAGTCCACCGCAGGACTGTGTGTCTAACCTGTTTGATTATGTGATTTTAATTATACTTATACTTATTCCTGACTTCGTCTTCTTCGTTTACAAACACCCAGATCAGAGAGTTCCGACTGTTTTGTTTAACTCGATTATCAAAACTTCTAATTAGTTGAAATGTAATAGTTAACGAGATTAAAGAACAGAATGTACCAAAACAGCGCGTTTAATTCAGATTTCCGGCAAGGGGGCGTCGGCTCTGATTGGTGATCTCCGTCTGAGTGAATCAATCAACGGTTTTGATCAATGAGTTGTGCAATTAAGGTCCTAAACAAAGGATATCAGGGGGTTTAGATGATTGTACCGATTTACAGTGAAACTTAGGAATTTTCAGAGATTTTCTGGCGAGTGTAGGAATTCCCGGCAACGTTGTCTGAGTCGGATTCTAGTTGAACGATTTATGTTATTACTTGTCTAATAATGGATTGAAAATGAAAGAGTCGAGAATTTACCGATTTGAAGTAAGTCTCGGTTTTCTGGTGAAAGTCCGGCGACTGAAAAATATCTCCGGCGAGTGCTAAAGCTTCGAGAGTTTGTGCGATTTTGAGCGAAAAGATTACCAGAGGTTTGGGAGGGTATTTATAAGGAAGAAACAGAATGTATTAAGTCCGAATTTGGTCTTGATTCGTGGTCAAGGTTTTTTCGGCGGTTACGACTGCAATTGACTGTTAGGCGTCGGTTATAACCGATGTCGACGTCGGTTATAACGTTATAGTCAACAGGAAAATGGCTAAACTCGCGGATTGCCGGATTTTCCGGTGATTGCGAGTTCTGCCGCGCCGAAGTCCGGTTTTTAATTCGAGATTTAACTAAAGTATTATTTGTTTCATTGATTACACAAACGAGTCAAGTGGCGGAGTGGTGTAGTGTTTGTTTGTTGAATCGGCTGACCCGGGTTCGAAACCCGACAGCTTCCTTTTATTTTTTCTTCACTTGTTTTTATTGTTTATTAGTTATAGTTTTTAAATTCTAATATATTTATTAATTATATATTGTTTAAAATTAAAATGGACAATATTTACGCAACGAAATTTATAACTGACTATTCGATTAATAAACGAAGCGGGTTTTGAAACCCGTTTTTCGACGGATGTTACAGTATCCCCTACTTTTAGAAATTTCGTCCCGAAATTTAAGTAGTGGTGTAACAGGAAAAAGATGCGGGTATTTCTCCGCGCATTGAGTCCTTCACGTTCCCAAGTAAACTCAGGTCCTCGTTTCGACTCCCAGCGTACTCTGACAATTGGAATACGACTTCGTCTTAAACGCTTCTCTCCGAAGTCCATGATTTCTACTGGTCTTTCAATGAAAAGCATAGATTCATCGATCTGAATGTCTTCTAGAGGAATATGGAGGTTTTCATCGGCGAGGCACTTCTTTAAGTTTGATACGTGGAATGTGGGATGAATTCTGTTGAGTTCTTCTGGTAGGTCAAGCTTGTATGCTACAGGTCCTACTCTTTCGAGTATCTTGAAAGGTCCTACGTAGTGGTGCTAGCTTACCCTTCTGGCCAAAACGAACTACTCCCTTCCACGGTGATACTTTTAAAAGTACTTGATCACCAATGTTAAACTCCAAGGGCTTTCGTCGTTTGTCTGCATAACTCTTTTGACGACTTTGTGCCGCTAGAAGATTGTTTCGAATTTGATGGATCTTGTCTGTTGTTTCTTGAATTAATTCTGGACCGGTGATTTGTGCTTCCCCAATTTCGTGCCAACATACTGGAGATCGGCACTTACGACCATATAATGCTTCGAAAGGAGCCATGCCGATACTTGAGTGATAACTATTGTTGTACGAAAATTCAATTAATGGTAGATGAGAGTCCCAATTTCCCTTGAAGTCTATGACACATGCTCGAAACATGTCTTCAAGAGTTTGGATGGTGCGTTCAGATTGTCCATCAGTTTGAGGATGAAAAGCGGTACTGAGGTCTAATCGTGTACCCAAGGCAGTTTGTACGGCTCGCCATGTTCGTGAAGTGAAACGACCATCACGGTCTGAAATGATGCTTAAAGGTACACCATGACAGCTTACGATCTCGCTGATATAGATACGAGCTAACTTCTCGTTCTTGAAGTCCTCGCGAATCGGAATGAAGTGAGCTGATTTTGTAAGACGATCAATGATTACCATATAGTGTCATACCCACTGGAGGTGCGAGGTAACCCGGTAATGAAATCCATAGTTATGCTTTCCCACTTCCATACAGGTATTTCGGGTTGGACTAGAAGTCCTGAGGGTCTTTGATGTTCAGCTTTTACTTTGGAACATGTAAGGCACTTGGAAACAAAAACAGCGATATCCTTTTTCATGCCAGGCCACCAGTAGGTGTATCGAAGGTCTTGATACATCTTGCCGGCTCCTGGGTGTACAGAGTACCGTGTTTTGTGCGCCTCATTCATAAGGAAATCACGAAGGTTATCGTGATCGGGAATCCATATGCGATTTAGATAGTATAGAATACCGTCGGATTTGGTTTCGATCTTAAGTTCAGCTCCACAAGACAGCTCATCGCATACGTCGTTTTCTGTTATTGAAACATGTTGAGCTTCTCGGATTCGATCTTTGATGTCGGTTATGATTTGCGAACATAGAAGATGAATGGAGTTCGCATAACCCTTTCGACTGAGTGCATCAGCCACCACATTTGCCTTTCCAGGATGATATCGAATTTCACAGTCGTAGTCGTTAAGAAGTTCGACCCATCTTCGTTGCCTCATATTCAACTCCTTTTTGTTGAAGATATGTTGGAGACTCTTGTGGTCAGTGTATATTTCACACTTGGTACCGTAGAGGTAATGTATCCATATCTTGAGAGCGAACACAACGGCTCCAAGTTCTAGGTCGTGAGTGGTGTAGTTCTTTTCATGAACTTATAGTTGCCTAGAAGCATAGGCTATCACTTTTCCTCTTTGCATCAGTACACAGCCTAATCCTTGCCCTGACGCGTCGCAATAAACCACGAAGTCATCACAACCCTCAGGGAGTGTGAGGATAGGTGCGTCACAGAGTTTTTACTTTAGAGATTGGAAAGCTTCTTCTTGTTTAGGTCCCCATATGAAGGGTTTTCCTTTATGAGTCAAAGCCGTTAGTGGTACAGCAATACAGGAGAAATTGGCGATGAAGCGTCGATAGTAACCAGCCAAACCAAGAAATGACCTTACTTCGGTAGGGGTATGTGGCGCTTGCCATTCCTGTACTGCCTTGATTTTTGAAGGATCAACATGAATTCCCTTGTCATTGACGACGTGTCCAAGGAATTGTACTTCCCTTAACCAGAATTCACATTTCGAGAACTTAGCGTACAACTTTTCAGTCTTTAAGAGTGTAAGGATGAGCCTAAGGTGTTGTTCATGATCGGATTTAGACTTTGAGTAGATGAGGATGTCGTCAATGAAGACTATGACAAAACGGTCGAGGTAGGGTTTGCATACCTATTCATTAGATCCATGAAGACAGTTGGGGCGTTGGTTAAACCAAATGGCATGACCATAAATTCGTAATGACCATAACGAGTCCGGAAGGCGGTCTTTGGGACGTCTTCTTCATGTACTCTGAGTTGATGATAACCAGAACGAAGGTCGATTTTTGAAAAACAAGTGGCGCCTTGAAGTTAGTCTAGGAGGTCATCGATGCGAGGTAGTGGGTAGCGATTCTTAACCGTTAACTTGTTGAGCTCTCTGTAGTCGATACACATGCGAAACGTTCCATCTTTCTTCTTCACAAAAAGAACAGGCCACCCCAAGGCGAGGAGCTAGGACGCATGAATCCTTTGTCAGTCAACTCTTGCAGTTGACTGGCCAGCTCTTGCATTTCGGATGGGGCTAACCTATAAGGAGACTTTGCGACTGGTGTAGCGCCAGGTACAAGATCGATGCGGAATTCGACTTCTCTCACAGGAGGGAGTCCTGAGACGTCGTCAGGAAAAACTTGTGGGAATTCTTTCACTACAGGTATATCTTCGAGTTTCTTCTCCTTGTTTCCCTTCTTGACGACGTGAGTTAGGAATGCGACATAGTTCTTGCGGAGATATTTTCGGGCTTGAAGGCAGGACATCAATTTGAGTCCTTTCGAGGGGGTTTCTCCAAAGATTCGTAGGGTCTGACTGTCTGTAAGAGGAATGCGAATGAACTTTTCGCGGCATACTACTTCAGCATGATGTTGGCTGTGCCAGTCCTTACCGATTATAATGTCGAAACTTCCAAACTTCATAGGAATGAGGTCAACTGGAAAATCGTGATCGTTTAGAGTGAGGGTACAATTTCGTAGAGTTATGAGATTGGTTTTCCGTCAGCAACTTCCACCGTTAATGATTCCATGAGATTGTCACGAGTTTGGTTGAGGATAGGTTCAGATTCTAAGGACATAAAACTCTTATCCGCGCCAGTATCGAATAACATGGATGCATAACTACCGTTGATGAGAAACGTAACGTTAACCACGTTGTTGTCAGCCCTAGCTTGGTTGGCGTTGATGTTGAAAGCTCTTCCTCTAGCAGGTGGGGGAGCTTGGTTAGCTTGGTTTACCGGATTTGCTTGAGCTTGGGCATGAATGATGTTCACCAAGCTGGACAAGTGTTTTTAAAATGGTTTGGGTCTCCACAGTTGTAGCAAGCTCGCATGGGTTGCATCATGGGATAGTTGGGTTGACAGTAAGGTTGGGCTACGTGTTGCGTAGCTGGTAGAAGTAAGGGTTGTTGGGCTTGACCCACTATCTGATGGTGGGTTTGGGTTGAGGGTTGATTGCGGTTCATTCGCTGAAGTGTGCGACAGGTTTGTGGTGTGACCCGCACGGCCACAGCTGGTTCAATGTTGGCAGGGATGTTCGGGAAGGTGATGGTATTGACAACGGTTGCATTTTGGGTATGGGCCGGAGTATGGCTTTTTATATGGTGCCGCTGTGGGGGCAATTTGGGTAATTGGGGCGGCATGATTGGAGGGTTTGTTTGTGTGACAGTAAAATTTCTGTTGTTTCGTTTCCTCTTACCAGCAAATTTTGAAGAGGAGACGGAATGGTTTGGGGTTTGGGCCTCAATGGGGGCTTTCTTTTTCTCATCCTTGAATTTTCCATTTCGGATGCGATTCTCGGTGAGTTCTGTGGCTAATTCCATTGCGGCTTCGAGTGTTGCAGGCGAAGTGCTTAGAACCGAATATTGGATTTTCGAGGGGAGGCCTCGAATGTAGTGTCAACTAAGCGGCACACTGGGGTGAATAAGTTGGGGATCATTTGGTTCAGCTCAAGAAATCTTTTGTTGTAGGAAGTATGATCTCCTTCCTTTTGTTTTAGCGATGTGAATTCATCTTCTAACTTTTTGATTTCGCTTCTTGGACAGAAGCGTCTCGTCATGATTTCCCTTAACTCTTCCCATGTTAAGGCCATTGCATCTTCGATTCCTCTCTTACCCTTTTCTGTGTTCCACTAGGTAAGGGCTACCCCAAACAGTCTCCCAGTTGCGTAACGTACCTTGCGATCCTCGGGACAATCGCAATTGAGGAAGGTGTTCTCTATTTCTTCAAACCAGTGGAGGAGAGCAGTGACACCTTCGGTCCCTTCATATTTTGGGGGATCGCAAGACTTAAAGGTTTGTAGGAGCACTTTTTGCAGGGAGGGTTTCGACGTTCTGGTCTTCTTGATTGGGAGGGTTGATGGGATTCGCGGTGAGAGCTTGTTTGACTTGAATTACGATATCAGGAAGCATGCAGCCATTTGTTTTGCAATTTGGGTGGCCAAGCGTTCGTTTGATCTTCCTGACTTTCTACCTCCACGTAGCTGCCTAGCCGACATCTACAGGAACATAATAGGAAGATTGTGAGTTTAAGAAGTTTTTAGGTGTCATGTGTGGTTCAAAGAATAAAAATAACATAACCATCAATAATGCAACTACATCCATTGGATGTCTTGGGTTTGCTCATGTTTGGGCCTCTAATGTCCCCCATACCATCGCCTGTATAGTCATGTGGGCCCCCATGACTATTGGCTTAGTAGGATTCACATTGGTGTTGGCGGTTTAACACTCGCACCACCCGAATGAAAACCATGAAATATGATTGGGAGATGTATGGTAGGAGGGTGTCCAGGTGTAGACACAATGACAACTCAAAGTGGGGTTAGCTCACACGACGTTTGGTATAGCATGCTTTGGCCTAATAGGTCCTTCGTACTCTCATCGTTAGTCCCCAGGTAGGCAAACTGGTCCTTTATTTTGGATTTATACGAATGCCAAGCCTAGATAGGACGTTCCGACTACCGGTACTCGTACCCTTCCAGTTACTACATGCCCGTCATGGGAACTCACTTTGATGTGATTTGCAAAAAAATACAAAAATCGTTGTAAAAATCAAGGGAATTGTGAGGTGTGGGCTCTCATGGATATGATATGTTATGAGGATATGATTCATGATGAGCATTTTGTAATAATATGTACTTATGACATGCTTGCATAACGTTGAATGTAACAATAAACATAAAGCATATAAACATCATCAATTTTGTATGTAACGCACAAAATCAAAAATTCTAATCAACTATAGTATAGGCTCTAAGGGTCTAATAACCTATCCTATATCCCTATAGTCATGGCTCTGATACCAATCTCTCACACCCCGACCCGCAGCGGAATAAGAGTCGGGGCATAATTGGGTTAATCACCAAAGCTCATGATGTTTACTAAAATGTTTCATATTTATTAAATTTAAATTACAACTTAAATTGTCCAATCAAATCCATACAATTACAAGGAAAATGAAACTAAGTAATACAATCCAAAGCTTAAACTGAATTATTCTTCCAAGCCTTCTTATGTGTTTCTTGTCTCAACGGGATCACCTGTATCATGTGTAAAACGGGAAATATTTTGGGTCAACAAAAGTTGGCGAGTGAAACCTTGTTAAAACATTATTATTGATTCCTTGTTGTATTTAGTATTAAAAAAATTGTGCAATAATCACATGTGAGCAAACGTATGTATATAACAAAAACACAAACCACATTGGATGAGTATATGATATGAATGATGATGATTGTGAGATCAAGGCTCAATCAAACGGAGCCGATCGTATGACATGAATGTATGTGAGATCAAGGCTCAATCAAACGGAGCCGATCGGATGAGGCACCTGTACTCAACCCGTATCCCACGGGGAGGTGATGGGCCTAATGAAATGCTTGCACTGAAAATGATAAATCCAAACTAATCCTAATTCACACAACAATTTGACTTTTTTGACCGTTGACCGGACCGTTGATCGTTGACCGGTCGGACTGTGGTTAAGTGTGCGCTGAGTGAGGTTCGAACCCGAGACCTCTCGTACGTGTGCACGCAGCTCTACCAACTGAGCTACGTGTCTAACCCGAAATATTCTCTGTTTTAATTATATATATACTAATTAACTGTTATTTTATTTGGCTTATATTAAAACGAATTTATATAGCCGAACCGGTTGCAGGGACCCGAAGTCAAACTCGGGTCCTTCGGTTCGTATGCGCACAGCCCAACCAGTTGGGCTGTGTGTCTAATCTGATTAATTCACGGATTATGAATACTCTTATAAACATACTGTGACATGTTCTGATTATGTTCTAAAAATATTGGTTTTATTTCTGAAATGCGGTACGTTGTGCGACTCGAACTCGTGACGTTTGTTTTGTTTGCGCACACAGTCCACCGCTGGACTGTGTGTCTAACCCGTTTGATTATGTGATTTTAGTTATACTTATACTTATTCCTGACTTCGTCTTCTTCATTTACAAACACCCAGATCAAAGAGTTCCGACTGTTTTATTTAACTCGATTATCAAAACTTATAATTAGTTGAAATGTAATAGTTAACGAGATTAAAGAACAGAATGTACCAAAACAGCGCGTTTAATTCAGATTTCCGGCAAGGGGGCGTCGGCTCTGATTGGTGATCTCCGTCTGAGTGAATCAATCAACGGTTTTGATCAATGAGTTGTGCAATTAAGGTACTAAACAAAGGATATCAGGGGGTTTAGATGATTGTACCGATTCACAGCGAAACTTCGGAATTTTCAAAGATTTTCCGGCGAATGTAGGAATTCCCGGCAACGTTGTCTGAGTCGGATTTTGGTTGAACGATTTATGTTATTACTTGTCTAATAATGAATTGAAAACGAAAGAGTCGAGAAATTTACCGATTTGAAGTAAGTCTCGGTTTTCCGGTGAAAGTCCGGCGACTGAATAATATCTCCGGCGAGTGCTAAAGCTTCGAGAGTTTGTGCGATTTTGAGCGAAAAGATTACTAGAGGTTTGGGAGGGTATTTATAAGGAAGAAACAGAATGTATTAAGTCCGAATTTGGTCTTGATTCGTGGTCAAGGTTTTTCTGGCGGTTACGACTGCAATTGACTGTTAGGCGTCGGTTATAACCGATGTCGACGTCGGTTATAACGTTATAGTCAACAGGAAAATGGCTAAACTGCGGATTGCCGGATTTTCCGGTGATTGCGAGTTCTGCCGCGCCGAAGTCCGGTTTTTGAATTCGAGTTTTAACTTAAGTATTATTTGTTTCATTGATTACACAAACGAGTCAAGTGGCGGAGTGGTGTAGTGTTTGTTTGCTGAATCGGCTGACCCGGGTTCGAAACCCGGTAGCTTCCTTTTATTTTTTCTTCACTTGTTTTTATTGTTTATTAGTTATAGTTTTTAAATTCTAATATATTTATTAATTATATATTGTTTAAAATTAAAATGGACAATATTTACGCAACGAAATTTATAACTGACTATTCGATTAATAAACGAAGCGGGTTTTGAAACTCGTTTTTTGATGGATGTTACAAGGGAACTCATAATGGACGAAGCTCACAAATCAAGGTACTATGTTCATCCAGGATCGGATAAGATGTACCAAGATCTCAAAACAACTTACTGGTGGCCGAACATGAAGCCTGAAATAGCCACCTAGGTAAGCAAATGCCTAACCTGTGCCAAGGTCAAGGTAGAATACCAAAAACCCTCGGGGCTATTACAACAGCCTGAGATTCCCGTTTGGAAATGGGAACAAATCGCCATGGACTTTATTACAGGTATACCTAATACACCCAGTGGAAAAGATACAATTTGGGTGATTATCAACCGACTAACAAAATCGGCTCACTTCTTAGCAATCAAGGAAACTGACAAGTTCGACACCCTTGCAGCGCTGTACATGAAGGAAATAGTAGCCCGGCACGAAGTGCCAATATCCATCATATCTGACCGTGATTCACGCTTTACTTCTCATCTGTGGCAATCAGCACAGAAATCTTTGGGATCACGCGTTGACTTGAGCACAGCATACCATCCTCAGACTGATGGTCAAAGTGAACGTACCATTCAGACTCTCGAAGACATGCTTAGAGCGTGTGTAATCGACTTTGGTAAGGGCTGGGAGAAGCATCTACCTTTGGTGGAGTTTTATCACACGAGTATCCAAGCAGCACCATTCGAGGCGCTGTATGGACCAAAGTGTCGCTCCCCTGTTTGTTGGGCGGAAGTTGGTGATAGTCAAATCACTGGTCTAGAGTTGGTTCTGGAAGCAACTGAAAAGATAGTGCAAATTCGAAACCGTATGGTGGCAGCTCCAGATCGCCAAAAGAGCTATGCGGATCAGCGACGCAAACCGTTAGCATTTCAAGTAGGCGATCGGGTCTTATTGAAGGTATCATCTTGGAAAGGCGTGATTCGTTTTGGCAAAAGAGGTAAACTAAACCCGCGATATATTGGTCCGTTTGAAATCACAAAGAAAATCGGCCAAGTAGCTTATGAGTTGAACCTTCCTGATGAGCTCAGTGGAGTTCACAACGTTTTTCATGTCTCAAATCTGAAGAAGTGTCTGTCAGATGAAACGTTAGCCGTTCCACTGGATGAGATCAATGTGGACGAACAACTGCGGTTCATTGAAGAACCAATCGAAATTATGGACCGAGATGTCAAAACACGGAGACATAGTAAAATACTAATTGTCAAGGTTCATTGGAACTCTAAGCGTGGACTGGAGTACACTTGGGAAAGAGAGGACCAAATGAAAGACAAATATCCTCACCTTTTTGCAACCGAATCGGAAGATCCAAGCAATGGTAACTGAATTTCGGGGCGAAATCCTTTTAACTGGGGGAGAATGTGGCAACTCAAAAATATTTCCCCTACTCTGACGCTTTCAAACTCTTGTTGACTCAATTTTCGAGACGAAAAAATCCTTCAAGTTGGGGAAATATGACATCCCGGAAAATCAGGTATCTTTTCTGATTTAATTCTCATTATGTGTTTGCGTTATGTTATAACTTAATTTATTTGATTTACCCAACCCAAACCGTTTGAACCATGACACAACTCGCGTAACCTGTTACCATAACACAACTCGCGTGACCTGATACTGGTGAGGCTTGAACCGTAACTTGCTTAATATATATTACATTAGTTACATGTAAACTATATTATTATTATTAGTTTTCTTATTAGTAGTTGGTAAAAATAATAATAATAATAATAGTTTAATAATAATAGTAATACATGTTAATATGGCTGCCACTTTTCACTCTCTTTACAATTCACTGGCAACCACATAGGCCCATCTCCACTTTATGATCGATCAGCAGCCCACTTTTCTTTCTTTGATTTGTTGGTTGCGGCCCATCTATCCCAAACCGCCACACCCTCAGCTACGAAAACTACATTTGGTTATTTTCAAGTTTTATCAAACTAAAAACCCTACCTGTTTCCTCCATATATATATATTATATATCGACCCTACGGCAACCAAACCACCGCCACTCTTTTCCTCCATTCTGTTCAATCTTCAACGGCTAGCAGCCCTCCAGATCATCACCGTAATCGGTAAGCCTCGTTACCCCGTAGCTATGATTATCAACGCGTTGCCTTGGTTTCGGTTCGAGTGGTGAATCCATGATTGTGTGGTACCATGCTTAACTGTTATGTGTTTACAAGTCCAAATAGTGGGAGTAATACTAATGTATGCGTGTGTATATATAGGTATATATGTGTGTGTATAACCAACAATACATTTGAAAGTTATGAAAGTATGGATGTGGGTTGCGTATGAACATGATCGTCTAACGGATATCGTTACGGTCACCCGGAACTTACTAAGCCGTATGTATGTGGACATGAACCGAGTTGTCGATGTCGAGTACATATAGGTGATCTTTGAATGCTCTGTGTTTATAGAAAAGTTATTACATGCAACTATTATTATGCAACTGTGAAGTATGACGTTATGTATTATATTGGTAGTGATTACTAGATTTCGACAGTGAAGTTCCGGCTCGGACTGAATATATATAGAAAATTCGGACTGAACAAGTACCCGAATTGTGTATTATGTGGTTATGTAACTGTGAACATGTATAGATGAAAGAGAACAATTTCCGGTTCGACTTCGCTTTAATAATAATAATAGTAATAATAATAATACGAACTCGTATACTATCAGGCGTGTTGATTTTTAGATTTGCAAGGAGAGATTTGTGTATGTTAGGATTATGTGAAACCTGTTTGTTGGTCATGGATTGTTATGGGGGGATTGAAAGCTTACAAAAGTCGTGTAAAAGATGATCTATATGGGAGTGGATGAACTTACTAGATCGAGAGTTGCAGGTCATAGGAAGATAAACATAGTGCTATGTGCATGTATTAGTTGAATGTATGTATGTATGCATGCATAAGAATAATAATAATAATTCACTTTTAAATAGAGACCGTTTTAGAAGAAAAATGTGATACTTGATTTTTGTGGGATGATTTGTTAAATAGTTTATTCTGGTTGTTGGGATGGCGTATAGCAAAAAGTTTCTTTCATTGACTTGTTATGCAATTTTAATCTGTTATGTGAGTGTGAAGTATCCATGTGACCCGAAAATCCGAAACTAAGGCGACAGCTTGAATAATTCGCGATGACGTTTTTTTACGTAATTAATAACCCAAATTAATTTTTATAGAGCGAAAGTGATCGTCCTAGCTTGCACACGTTAATCTATTTTTTTACCGAGCAACACGAAGGTGAGTTCACGGCCCCTATTTCTTTAAACGTTTACAAAACACAGGGGGAGAAAACATGTACACGTTACAGTGATATATGGGTTGATTATATTACGGTACCGTAACGTCCTTCTACTTAAAACATATACACGTTACAGTGGTGTATGAGTGGCATACATCACGGTACAGTAACGCATCTTTACTTAGAGTTATGTTATACGGTTATGGTCACAAGGAAGCATACATCACATGTCAGTCCCCTTAAAACTTACGATGCCGTTAGTATTGGATTATAGCGAGGGAATTTTTAGTAGTACTAATGGGCCCGACAAGCCCCACTCGAACTGGTCGCGCCAGTTAGACCAAACGTTGATGGTCACGAGTGTATAATTTGCCTAACTTTTTAGCCATGGTTGGTGATAGGCCTGGCACAACAGGGGCAGCAACGACAGCTTCGGATCGAACACTTTGTTGACATGACCTAGGCTAGCTTCCTAAACATTAACATGAACTGCTAAACTACATAATATTAATCTGATTCGGGGATCCGGGTAACTTATGATACATTTGTTCAGGGTTGAACCAGTGGGAAACACTTACGTTTAAACTTGTGAACTAAAACCTGTGAACTCACTCATCATTATTGTTGACACTTGATTTTACATGTTTTCTCAGTTTGTTAAGGTATCATTTCCGCATAGGAGCACGACACGAGCATGGAAAACTATTTCTTTTAAACGCTTTGCATTTTACTTTTTAAGTATTTTGGTTCGGGCGTTTGTTTTGGTGCACACTTTATTTACATTTACATATGCTTCCGCATTTATTAAACTGCATGGTTGGATTTGTCTAAACGTATATTTTCGCATATAGAGTCATTCTATATGACTAGTTTTTGGATCCTGGTTTGTCACGCGCCTCGCGGTAAAACCGCTAAGTGGATTTTGAGGGTGTGACAGTTATAACTCCGAGTTATTTTTGTATCTTCACAAAAATGATGTATCAAGTTGACAGTATATATATAATGGTTGATGTTTATCTTTTATTTATGTATTGTTGATTGTTCATTTTTATGTATCTATTATGGTGCTTATAATATGGATACTATACTTAAAAATTGAATTATATCAATATTATTTACACTTGTACTATATAATTCTAATCCATGAAAGACAAGATTGTTTCAAATATACGTCTAATCACTTCTATATGTTTCATATATGAAGATCATGGCATCTAGAGGAAGAAGTAGACCCGAGTTAAACCATCGCCATTACCAACAACCCAAGCCGAGCTTGATGCTCTAGTGAATCAATGAATAACTGAAGCACTTGCGCATCACGGGCGCAATGCTGAGCCAAGGGTTCAAGAACCACCAAGAGTTCAGATGTCCGTAAATGGTTTGTTATTTATAAAATTACCTATTTATTTCTAACAATATATATTATTGATGATTCTTGAAATCTAACTATTTCAGGATGTACATACAAACAATTTTTAGATTGCAAACTCTTAAATTTTGATGGCACAGGCGATGCAGTAGCCTTTGTGCGTTGGACAGAAAGACGGATTCCGTGATTCGTATGAGTAACTGTTCTATCAACCAGAATGCGTCATATGTATCAGGCTTATTTATGGATGAAGCATTGTCATGGTGGAATTTGCAAGTACAGACGCTTGGAGAAGCAATTGCTTATGCTATTACTTGGGATAGACTGAAGGATATGATGAGAGAGAAATACTGTTCTAGAGCCGAGTTAATGAAATTGGAAACCGAATTTTGGAACTTATCCATGATAGGACCCGATGTGTATGGTTATACACAGTTTTTCCATGATTTTTCACGAGTCGTTCCATATATGGTAACCCCTGAATTCAAACGTATCGAACGATACATTTGGGGATTATCTCCAGAAATTCGAAGTATGGTTACTTTGTCACATCCAACAACTATTACTGAGGCAATTACGATTGCAGTAAGCCTTACCGAAGAAGCGGTGAGAATGAATAAGTTTTCGAGAAAGAATGCGGAGATGCCCAAGGAAACACATGTAGAATTAACCTCACATGGGAATAAGAGAAAGTTTACACACTTCAAGAAAGGTTCCCGACCGAGTAACAAGAAGAAAGAAACCCCCACAGCAAAAAGGAACAAAGTATTCGTGGCAACAGCGGAGACAGAACCGAGAGGTTATATAGGAAATGCACCTAAGTGCAACAGGTGCAATTATCATCATTATCGTGGATGTCGAACCACCAAATGTGATAAGTGCTGGAAGTTGGGACACCGCACCGAAAACTGCTGGAGTAATAACAAAGGAAACAGGAATGAAGGCAAGAAAGAAGGAGATTATGGAAATGGAAACGATCTAGGAAGAAATCAAAGTTGTTATGGTTGCGGTGAATTGGGCCACTTTAGGAAGAATTGCACAAAAGTGAACATAAGCCACGGGCGAGCCTTTGTAATAGGAGCTCACGAGGCACGTAAGGATCTGAATGTGATCACTGGTACGTTCCCTGTCAATAATCATTTCGCATATATTTTATTTGATATTGGCACAGATTTTAGTTTCACATCTTTAGAGTTTAAAGATATACTCAAACTAAATTCAAATAAATTAGATATTCCATTCACTATCGAACTAGCGAATGGAAAGATAATTGAATCTGATGAAATTATTAAAGAATGTTCCTTAGAGTTAGGCGGACAAAAATTCAACATTTATTTATTACCCATCCAGTTTGGTAGTTTTGATGTTGTAACCAGTATGGATTGGTTATCCAATAATCAAGCCGAAGTCGTGTGTTGCGACAAAATTATTCTCATTCCACTTCCTAATAATGAAACACTTCTTATACATGGCGAGAAGAGCGAAACGCCATTGCGAATTATTTCTTGTATGAAAGCTCAAAAGCGCTTGAGAAAAGGATGTATAGCATTATTGTTGACAAGAAATCCAAGGAGCCAAAACTTGAGGAGATCCCAGTTGTTAAGGAATTTCCTGAAGTCTTCCCAGAGGACTTGCCAGGAATACAACCCCAACGATAAGTCGAATTTTGCATAGACTTGATTCCAGGAGCTGCACCTGTAGCGAAATCCCCATACCGATTAGCTCCTTCGGAAATGCAAGAGTTGTCCCAACAGCTTCAAGAGTTGTTGGACAAAGGATTATTAGATCAAGCTTCTCACCTTGGGGAGCTCCAGTTCTATTCGTAAAGAAGAAAGATGGAAGCTTTAGAATGTGCATAGATTATCGAGAATTGAACAAACTCACGATCAAGAATCGGTATCCGTTACCGATGATCGATGATCTGTTCGATCAACTTCAAGGATCAAGTTTTTACTCGAAGATTGACTTAAGGTCAGGATACCATCAGCTTAGAGTGCATGAAGAAAGTATTTAAAAGACAGCATTCCGAACCCGTTATGGTCACTACGAGTTCCTTGTTATGCCATTTGGTCTAACAAATGCACTGGCGGTGTTCATGGACTTAATGAACCGTGTGTGCAAGCTTTATCTCGATAAATTTGTGATAGTATTCATTGATGACATATTGATATAATCACGAAATAAGAAGGATCACGAACACCATCTTAGGACCATTCTTGAGTTGTTAAAGAAGGAGAAATTGTATGCAAAATTCTCTAAGTGCGAATTTTGGCTTCGTGAAGTCCAATTTCTCAGACATGTAGTCAACGATAAAGGCATAGATGTCGATCCATCAAAAATAGAAGCCATTAAGAATTGGAACGCACCTAAGACACCCACCGAAGTACGCCAATTTTTAGGATTGGCGGGTTGTTATCAGAGATTCATTGAGAATTTTTTAAAGATCGCTCAACCACTAGCCTTCCAACTGCTAAAGGATAAACTTTGTGATGCACCGATTCTATCACTTCTAGACGGCATAGATGACTTTGTAGTTTATTGTGACGCTTCACATCAAGGTTTAGGGTGCGTGTTAATGCAAAGAGAGAAATTTATTGCATACGCATCACGCCAATTAAAAGTTCACGAAAAGAACTATACCACACATGACCTAGAGCTAGGTGCAATGGTATTTGCGTTAAAAATTTGGCATCATTATCTTTACGGCACCAAGTGCACAATCTTTACCGATCATAAAAGTCATCAACATATATTTAACCAGAAAAAGTTAAATATGCGCCAAAGACGTTGGCTTGAATTGTTGAATGACTATGATTGTGAAATTAAATACCATCTGGGCAAGGCGAACGTTGTCACAGATGCTCTAAGTCAAAAGGAATGGGTGAAGCCTCTTCGTGTACGATCATTAAGACTCACCATTCACAATAACCTTACCTCTCGAATTCACGACGCTCAACAGGAAGCCCTGAAGAGCGGAAATTTTAAAGTAGAGATGCTTAGAGGCATGGAAAAACAATTAGAACCAAATGAGAACGAAACTTTGTATTTTGCAACAGAATTTGGGTTCCTCTTTTTGGTAATCTGCAAAACTTAATTCTAGATGAAGCGCATAAGTCTAAATATTCAATACATCCCGGAGCGGATAAAATGTATCATGATTTTAAAGAATTCTATTGGTGGCCTTGTTGGTGCATATTTATGAGAACAGCTTAGATTTGGTCTTTGAATATCTTGCAATTAGTAAAATGATAAACGGTTAGCGGGTTTAGTGTTGTATTAGTGAATTAGAAGTAATTGGGTTGAACAAGACATAAAAGAGAGCATGGTAGGCAAATTGGGCCTAAAACCCATTAGCAGTCCATGTAGGAGACCCTAGCCCATGAGCATAACATGACTCTATATATAGGGAGGTTGTGATTAGGGTTAAGGTTGCTGGTTCTATTGTCTAGTTGCTGCAAGAATTTCTTCAGAGAGTTTGTGAGAAGTGTCTTGAATTGATTGTAAAACAATTGTGTTTGATAATCAATAGAAGACAGTTAAAGGAATTCGTGTTCGTGTTTTTGTGTTTTCTGTGAAATCTGATCTAGGGGATTCCGCACTCTCGATTGGATAAACAATTCTATCAAGATCCATAAGGACTAGGGGATCTACAATTGGTATCAGAGAATTCGGCTCTTGATTATTGCTCGGTTCAGAATCGTGATAGCAGAAATTGGGTTTTCGGGCGTTTTTGGAGGCTGTTCTTGGAGTTTATGACGGCAGTTTTAGGGTTTTGTAGGTATTTCGGATTTTTTGGAGGTATTTCGGATTAACAGTAAGAAATTCGGATTGAAGAAAGGCATTCCGGATTAAAAAGCAAAGTAATTCAGATTGAAGGATTGAATTTTGGACTAGAATTGCAATTCGGATCTGGAAATCAGTGCAATTCGGATTAGAAAAGTCATTTCGGATTCCATTTCGGATTGAAATTTCGAATTAGAATTTTATTCCGGATTCCATCTCGGATTGGGAACTATTCCGGATTCCATCTCAGATTAGAACTATTCTGATTCCATCTCGGATCAGAGTAGTCTATTCCGGATTTCCATTTCGGATCAGAACAGTGCATTCCGGATTTCATCTTGGATCACTATTCCGGATCATCATTTCGGATTGTCAACTGGGATTACTGTTCCGGAATTTCATCTCGGATTGTTAATAAGAGTTTCCATTTTGGATTTTACACTGTTCCGAGTTACACAGAAAAAGGTAGAAAGTTAACCAGCTGACATAACCAGAGTTAAACGTTTTCGGACATAGGATTTGATCATTAGACAATTTTGACGAACCGATTGAGAGTTAGACTCGGTTGATTTTTAGGACGAAAAAAGGCATGAAAATTCTAAAAATCATAATCGGACATTATACATCATTAGAATCGTATCGTCGAGACGAGTCTAACGGTATAATTTGGTAACCACTCATTTCGGACAAGTATTAACGTTTTTAACGAGTCGGTTCGGTAAAAATGTCGAATATGTCAAACTTAAATGACATGTTGAGGATGCAGCATGAGGCTGGTACCACAAATAAACCTCCAAAGATGCTGAAGGTAGAGAACTATCTAACTTGGAAGGATAGGTGTCAATCCTTTATTGAATATCAGGACACATGGATGTGGATCTGTATTCAAGATGGGTACGCTAACCCAACGCATGATTTTGTGGGAAGACAACGTGTTACTGCTTATGTCAACATGTCTGAAGCTGAAAAGAGGATGTATGAATCTGAAAAGAAAGCATTAGCTGCTATAAAGATGTCGTTACCTGATGGCATCAAACATACATTCAAGCGTTATACAACATCAAAGGAGATGTGGGATGCCCTAGAAAAGAGGTATGAGGGCAATACAGATGTGAAGAAGAATAAGGTTAATCTGCTGAAGAAACAGTTTGTTGTGTTCAAAGGAATGAGGAACGAATCCCTTGAAGATATTATCACTCGATATTAGCATCTGATGTCAGAAATAGACAATTATAACATAGAGGGAAACACAGATGTGGAGATAAACGACAAGTTGTTGGATGCTTTACCTACAAAGTGGGATATCTACACCTTGATGATAAAGGATGAAGCTGATTACGAAAAGAAAGACTTGGAAGAGGTTGTTGGAAAGTTGAGAGCTTATGAGCTCAACGTGAAGAAGAAGGAAACGGGTTATGATCAGGTTCAAGATCCGGGGATATATAATGGTCTTACACCTTCATCTTCCAACAATGCTTCTAGTGACACTGCAACTGCGTTTCTATCATGTGAGAATGAACAGATTGTAACAAATTCTGATGGAGGAGTATGTTTCGTTGCTGCTTCAGGAGGCTCGTCAGGGCTAAGAGACAACAATCAAGTAACAGCAGTTCTAAGTTTATGCCTCTGAGTGTCAAAAGTGCTAAAGATCACCTAGCATTGCTTGCTTTTTTTATTGCTTCCTACGAGAACTACATTCAGGGAAAAATATCTGATCCTGTTACGTTCGATGAAGATTATGATCAGATCGACCCTGATGACTTAGAGGAGATGGATCTGCAATGGCAAATCGCCATGATCTCTAGAAGGGTGAAGAGGTTCATGAACAGAACGGGCAGGAAGTTCGTTGGAAAGAGTGTGGGCTTTGACAAGTCAAAAGTGAATTGTTCAACTGTCACAACTACGGACATTTCGCTAGAGAGTGTCAAAGAGCTAAAACTGAATCTCGTTCTAGTTCATCCTTTCAAGATTCTCCTGGTCATGGTTCAAGTAACAGGAATGCGGTAAACAACACTGGATCAAAGGCCCTGATTTCTACTGCCAGAGAGGGTTCTTATGATTGGAGTGTTCATCTGGAGAGTGAAAACAACGCATCACAGGCGTTTACGGCTTAGATAGCTCCTGTTGCTGATGAAGAAGTGAAAGCTGATGCTGAGGGAGAGCAAGAGAAAGTAGCTGAGAAAGCTGATGGAGAACAGAAGGCTACAGAGAAGAAGATGGCTGCTGATATTGATGCTTTCATGGCTGATCTAAGCAAATCAACAGGCGAGGTATGTTCTAACTTTAGTAGTTCTGTTTGTTTGAAATGTTGTGAACTGCAAAGTGAGGTTGACAAGTTAACCAATCAAAACCAAGGTCTAGCTAATGAGCTCTCAAATCTAAAAGAATCAAACTTTTTCGTAAAACGAAATGAGTCATTATACTTGAAGAAAATTAAAGGTTATGAAGAAGAAATTAATATTCTAACCTGTAAGCTAAATGAAAAACTTCAAGTTATTGACTTAGCTCATGATACGATGAGTGAGAAAACAAAAGAGGTTTTTGAAGAGTGCAAAGAGTTGTCTAAAGCACAACTTAAAATTTGTGAGCTTGAAAAGAAATTTACATCAATTTAGAGATTCATCTTTTGTCATGAAGCACATGATGAATGGCCTGAAGAAGAGTAATGACAAGACTTGTGTGGGCTTCAAAGGTTTGAATGAAGTTCCACCACCACTTGGTCATTACTATTCTTTCTTGCCAGATGAAGAAGAGCTTACAGACTTTGTGTCAACTACACCTGGTAGTTCCACATCGGAGGATGTTGATGTGACTGAAAAGAAGGATAATAACCGAGACACTGTTTTGAAATCAAAGAATACACACCCTAAGAATCAAAAACAAGTTTTTGTTAAAAATGTTGATTTTGTTAAAGGGAGTGATATAAACGAAGAGGTCCCTATTATTACTAAAGAGTCTAATGTGCAGTTTGCTAAAAATAAAAATAAAGAAAAATCAGAAGTTAAGCAAACTAAACAAGATCCTTCAAAGGCATCATCATCATCATCACCTGATGAATCTAAGCAAGAGGCTTCTGTAAAGAAGTCTTCTGCTAGAAAATCTTGCTTTAAATGTCATGAAAAAGGACATGTAGCCAGCTGTTGTCCTAACAAAAAGAGTGAAGCACAGGTAAGTGAGAAACAGAGAGAAAAATCACCAGCAAAAAGTGGTGATGGTGAGAATAAGGTTCACTCACCAAGGATATCTGCAACCAAGCAACAGAGTGTTGCTTTTAGTGTAGATAAGGCTGAAAAAGGAACTCACCAAGTTCCTCATTTTCAAAGAAATCAACCAAGATTTCAGCCTGCATCTACATCGGGCTGATATGATAGACCTAGAAGTAGTTCACCAATAAGGAATACTTTAATGGTCCATCAAATAATTTCAGAAGTCAAGGTCAATATCAAAATCGATACCAGAATGTTGGCAATCGAAATTTTTATAATGATGGGTTTAGAAATTATCATAATCAAAATTCATGGAATCAAAATCATAATTTCCAAAGGTCGCAAAGTCCAAACTTGTTTAGGAAACCTCAGGACCACAGACCTAGTGGAAATAAAAAAATATTTCCATCAATAGGTCTAAGATCCAAGACTCCTGTTAGGAGTGATGGATACTAGATGGATGTTCCTATGATTGATGAATCTGAAAGCCCAAGACCATTAAGGCTTGGGTCCCCCAATCTAACTAATTTTGTTGGATGGTGCAGGAGCTGCTAAGGAGGATTATCAACTTGCGGTATGTTGATAGTGGCTGACAGAGTTTGAGAATGTAGATGGTGGTTATGTGAATTTTGCAGGTGCTAAAGGAGGGCACATTACCGGTCCAGGAAAAGTGGCTAACGGAAGATCACACTGGACAAAGTGAACTATGTTGAGCAGCTGAAGCACAATCTGATGAGCGTGTCTCAAGCCTGCGAAAAGGGTCACTCGGTCCACTTTACTAAGTCTGAAGCTTTGGTGTTGAACCTGGTTTGGTGATACCGGATGACTGGATAGTGATGAGAGCACCAAGGAGAAATGACACTTATGTCATGGACATGGGTGCCAATGATTCGTCTTCTGTGGTGGCGTGTTTATTATCAAAAGCATCTGAGACTGAGTCATTGTTGTGGCACAGACGCATGGCCCACATCCATTACCGAAAAATGAATTATATTATTAAAAACGGTTTAGTGGAAGATAAATGTCTTCCATGTCAAAAGGGAAACAACATAAGAAACCTCACAAGTCTAAAACAGTAAATTCCATAGATGCCCTTTATGAACTACTTCATATGGATCTATTCGGTCCGGTGAACGTAAGGAGCATAGGTGGAAATACTATTGTTTAGTTGTCACTGATGATTACTCACACTATTCATGGGTTTTCTTCTTAGGTACAAAAGATGAGACAGCAGAGATGTTGATTGATCTTTTTACAAAATTGGAAAATGTCCATGATGCACGGATCAAGAGGATAAGGAGTGATAATGGCACGGAGTTCAAGAACCAAGTTCTGGATCTCTATTGTCTTCGCAAGGGAATTGAACATCAATATTCTGCTCCTTATACACCTCAACAGTATGGAGTCGCTGAGCGGAAGAACAGGACGTTGATTGAAGCCGCAAGGACTATGCTTTCTGATTCAAAGCTTCCAGTTCTTTTCTGGGGAGAAGCTGTGAACACAGCATGCTATGTCCTGAACAAAGTTTTGATGGTTAAACGGTTTAACAAAACGTGTCATGAACTATTATTTAACCGAAAACCAAACTTAAAAGGCTTTGAACCATTCGGATTGCCGTGCACTATTGTGCGAAATAAAGATAAGCAAAAATTCGGTGAGGTAGTTGATGAGGGTTACTTTCTAGGCTATATGTCTGGAACACTGAATAAAATGGTTCTAATCTAAAAACTGGTAAAATTGAGATTGTGTTTAACATGGAAATCAATAGTTATTCACTTCAAAAATCATCTAGTGGTCCTACTATATTATATGATTAATTAACGGGACAATAAAAATTATACTATAATTATTATGAACATAAATTTTTATAAGTAACACTATGTATCAGTATTTCACCCGATACAAGACCTGAACCAACTTTATCAACCGAACAACGAAACAACAAGACTAATAAATTATTTTGGCCTACTATAACATGACTTTAAAGTGTTGCGGCATTAGTTTTATAAAAACTTATATATAAATTTATTAAAGTTTATAAAAGTTATAAAAATGACATATATTAAAAAAAAGCAAAACAAAAACAACTTCACCTCACGGCCATTATGGGAATTCCAATGCCACCAACTTTTTGATTATGTGTTGGCATGTTATTAGAATGGTTAGTGTGTATATGGTGTAAGTATTTGATCATAACACCAACACTAACACTTACCTTCATTTCTTTCATTTTCACAACACTAGAACTCAACATTTCTTCTTCCATTTACTCCCAAAATTGACCAAGCACTCTCTTGTTCACCTTCAACTTTTTAAAAACCAAACACAAAAACTATAAGCATGCATGAAGATCTAAAGGAGATCTAAAGAGTTTGCAAAGATTAGGAGCTCACTTTGGAAGCTTGGAACTCTTGATCAATCCATTTTCTTCATCCTCTAAATCATTCCTAGCCATTGTGCTAGTAGTAAGATCTTAAACTTGTGTTATACTTTTTATTTTATAAAATTTCACAAGATCATTATAAAAATTATATAAAAACCCACTTGAAAAACACTAATAAATCTAAGATCACTAACATAATCATGTGATTTTCTTGATAAATTTTGATGATCTTAAAGTTATTATGAACTAGTAAACTTAAATCTTCCAAATTTATGAATAAAAAGGTGATCTAAACACATGCATGTTTAGATTAGCAAGATTCATTAACAAAATATGTCGTGAACATAATCTCATATTTTAAATATGATTATACATGTATTAGATCATTAAATAAAAATTATGATTTAGAAATTTTGTATAAAAGTTATAATAAAGTTTCTATATTAAGAAAGATTAAAAATTATAACAATTAATGACATTATGTTAATACATTTATATAATAATTGTGTTTGATGATGATTTGAGTTAGTTTAGTTACTTAAAATATGTTTATAAAAACATGGGAAATTTATATTTTTAAAGGAAACTATGGCAAAAAATTTTTATAAAAATTAATCTTGATTAAGATATGATTAAACTAAAAATTTTGTGATTAAAAGTGATTAAAACTTTAATCTTGTTTAAATAAAGGTTTGGTGAAAAAGTTAAGAATATAATTACATAAGTTTTTCTTAAACTAAAAAGGAGATAAATATATATTTTTGATAAAAATAATATTTTGAAATCACCAAATATGTGTATATATATTTTTTGTATAAAAATATGTTTAAGTGTTCAACTTTTGACAAAATAATATATATCGGACAATTTAGACAAACTTGGAAAATTCAGACAAAATAAAATATATGGTATAAACGAAACAAACGACAAAGACCAAACGAATAAAATAGTCGACGCGAACCTAACGATTAAAACAAACACATAAACCGATACACTTCATATTTACTAGAATTTTTAAATATATATAACTTATAGTTTTTATAAATAATTTTTTATAAGTTATAACAAATACTAGTAAATATTTTTGGATAAGCACAACTAAACAATTATTACACTAAGCCAATTTTTATAAAAAACTATATTGGGCTAAAACTATTTTTATAAAAATATATGGACTAGCCCACTTTCATAAAATTAACTTTGGGCTAAGGCCCACTTGTATAAAAATCAAACTTGGGCTAAGCCCACTTGTATAAAATCAAACATTTGGCTAAGGCCCACTTTTATAAAAATAAACTTTGGGCTAAGGCCTACTTGTATAAAAATAAAACTTGGGCTAAGCCCACTTGTATAAAATCAAACTTTGGGCTAAGGCCCACTTTTATAAAGTTTACATGGGCTACACCCATTTAAATAAAAGATAACTTTGGGCCAAGCCCACTTTTATAGGAACAAAAAAATAAATTGGGCTAATCTATTTTATAAAAACTAACTTTGGCTAAAACCCACTTTTATAAACCAATTGGGCTTAACCTACTAAATAAACAAAATTAGGTTGGGCTAGTCCCACATACATAAAACAAATTGGGCTAGGCCCACACAAAGTAAGCAAATTTGGGCTAGGCCCATATGTAATAAATTATTAGATTGAGTTACAATTAAATTATGGGTTAGGTCCATTTAATCAATCTAACATATATATATATATATATATATGTATATCAACAAAGAAAAACCAACAAATACAAGTACGAAATTCAAGATAAAATACTTGTACGAAAAACAAAACAAAAGCCAAAGTGTCTAATAGACTAGAACACTTGTAGGTCGAAAAACGAACGAAGTTTCAGGAATCGAATAGAGATTTGTACGGAACGCAAATCAGTGAGTTCATGTTTCCCCTTTTATTTTAACCTTTTTATGGTTTTAAACGTGCGAGGATGTATACATGTTACAATTAATATAGCTGGGAAAATGAAAATATTTAGATCACATGTGAATAAGGCTCAAGCATTGGGGCCATTAATGAAAGACAAGTACCGAGGACCAAGGGGATAGATCTATTGGGTATGTGCGAGCCCCACTCTATTATGACAATAATAACAGATCGTATTAGAGTGCTTTTGTATCTAAAACGAGTGTCTCAGACACATAATAAATCATCAAGGTTTGGTTGCCACCTTATTCGGCATACAGATTAGTGTCCTTGCAACACACTAATGATCTTACAAGTTTCATTAAGCTATATTAAACAAGTTTATTTCAAATGTTTTTGATAATTCATTGTTACAAAATTTATAACATGAACTCACCGGCTTTTGTTGACATTGTTTTCAAAAACTAACATGTATTACAGAAAACTAGTGGATGGTCTTCGGGGAAAAATCTTGTTGGTTTGTTGTGAAGTCAAAATGTTATGTTTCATCCAGTCTTTGTTGTTATGTTTTATAAACTTATGTCTAAATTTTAAATAATGTTGTTAAACTAGTGGTTTGTTTTAAAGACAAAAGTTTATATATGAATTATGGTTAAATAAAAAGTATGGATTAATGTTTTGTAATGTAATACAATTTTCGTTTACATGGCTGAATGAAACGATTACCGCTCTAGCCACACCTCACAACACGCTTCCGCTACATAGAAAATCAGGGTGTGACACCAAAACCCAATGACAACCTAGTCAACCCGTTAAACCTATAGAATTTACAACATATATGGCATAATCATTACTTAGTATAGATTAAAATAACTAATTCAATAACTGACACAACTCCAGTGACGGCCGCGGATGTAAACAAGCCGAGGCTTCTAATATATATATATATATATTGTCACACCCCGACCCGCAGCGGATAAGGTGATCGAGGCATGATTGGGTTATCATCAAAGCTCATGACATTTATTAAGCGTTTCATATTCATTAATACAAATTAAATAGAATTTTTACAATAAAAGTTACAACATGATCTAACTAACAATCTAAACTTCTTTGTTCTCTTCTAAGGCATATCCTATGTTTTCCTTGCTTCAACCTGTTCACCTGTATCATGTGTAAAAGGGTTTTTGAATCAACATAATGTTGGCGAGTGAATCCTATGGAAAACATTTGAACAAATTTATTTAAATTGATTATGAAATATGTGCACAACCAAACATGAGTAAAAATAGATGTAACTTAATCAACAATCATAAGATGTTAAATGAAACACACATGAACAATAGTGGAACAATTAGAGGCACGCGATGCTCAACTCGTCTCTCACGAGGAACTGAGGGGCCTGATGAATGATTTGCATAACATGATAATATGAATGACACAACTACAAACAATATAAACTCAATGATACACACATGAACAATAATGAATTTGATTTGAAGCACGCGTTGTTCAACTCGTCTCCCACGAGGAACTGATGGGCTTAATGTATGAGTTTCTTATAACTTGACAAAAGGCAATAAGTAAATCACAACAAATAAAAACAATCTAAGTTTAGGTCATGATGTGGTATGGCACAAGTTTAAATAAATAAATTAATTATTTTCATAACACATGACACACCCCAAAACGTGTAATTTAAAAGGGGAGTTGTAAGATTCACTCACAGTGGGTGCGTTCGGTTGATGACGTTGAATGCACGCGAAGTGGTTTTAACCACGAGTGAGATTTAACCTAGATAAATCGCATTATGGTTTGGTAAGTAAACGGATTTTATTAAACTATTTTGGTAGGATTGTTGAGTGTATTTTTGTGAGTTTGAGGCTATTTTCTAACCTTAAAAATGTTATTTTTAAGTATTTTTAATTGATTTTTAATTAAAATAATTAAATAAAAATAATAAAAAAAAATTGATTTTTTTTTTCTGACCGTTGACCGTTTGACCTGACCGTTGACCTGACCGTTGACCGGTTCGATTCGGAACACAAGTGCGCTGAGTGAGGCTCGAACCCGAGACCTCCCGTACGCGTGCACGCAGCTCTACCAACTGAGCTACGTGTCTAACCCGTTATAAATCTGATTTTAATTATATATATATATTAATTAGTTTAAACCGAAAATCATTTTATTTTAAAAACAGTTTTAAGCGAATCGGACATACACTCCACAGGTCTCGAACCCGGGACCTGTGGTTTAATCTAACACACAGTCCACCGCTGGACTGTGTGTTTAACATGTTATATAATTTGATTTTTGTTATACTTAAATACAATTTAGTTATTTCCTTTTCTGCCTTATTTAAAAAGACTAGATAATTGTCCGAGTCGGTGCAGAAGACCGGACTCGAACTCGTGACCTGTGATATAAACAAACACACAGTCCACCGCTGGACTGTGTGTCTAACTTGGTTATTATACCGGTTATCAATATACTTAACATATACCAGTGACGACTCCGGTTCAGTTTAAAAAAAATGATTTTTATTAAGGCAGCGTGTGTGAGACGGGATTCGAACTTGAGACGTTAGCGTTTTATGTGCACACAGTCCACCGCTGGACTGTGTGTCTAACCCGATTAACTTCTTGATTTATATTAAACTTATATGATAACGAATACATCGTCTTCTTCACTGAAATATAACCAGAGGTAAAGTCTGACTGTTTCGAGTTTTATTCAAGTTCCTTAGCGTCTTACAGTTCATTAAGGTGAGATATGAGTGAAAAGAAAAAGAATTTAGGCGAAGAGATATACCGACTGGACTCTCTGTTTTCCGGCAGAACTCCGGCGACAGCAATAGGCTCCGGCATCAGGTGTCTTGCAGCAGCGAGTCTCCGGAAAGCTTGGAAAAGGTATGGGTGACTTCGGTATAAGCTTAGGAGGTTCAGTAAGGTTCAGAAATGAGGAAACCGGTTTTCCGGCGACAAACAGAAAAATTCCGGCGAGAGAGTTTTCGCCGAGAAAGGGTGTGGTTTTGAGCGAAAAGGTTTGCAGTCGGTTGTGGGTGAATTTATAATGCAGAACGTTGAAGAATCTGGTCTGATTTCCGACTGTATTCATCGATTTAAATTTTCCGGCGGTTATGGTTTGGTCGCGGACTTCAAACATCGGTTATAACCGATGTCTTAATACTAGTTTACGTTATAACTGAAAGTGGTGTTAAAAGTTCGCGAGATTACCGGGATTCCGACGACTGAACTATTTGGGCGCCGGTTTTGAATTTGTAACGTCCCTTTATGAATTAAATGATTCTATTATTTATCAAACAGAACAAGTGGCGCAGTGGTTTGTGTGATGTGCGATAAGGCTTGAACTGATTCGGCGACTGACCCGGGTTCGAAACCCGACTGGAACATTTTATTTTTATTTTGCGATTTCAACAGTTTTTCAAAAACTAAATATATATTCCCGTATAATAATCGATTACGTATCGTTTAAAAATATTTTGGGCATTTAATTCGCAACGAAATTTTTGACTGACTGTTCGGTTGATAAATGGAGCGGGTTTGGTAAATCCGTTTTTGACGGATGTTACAGTATCCCCTGCTTTTTAGAAATTTCGTCCCGAAATTTAAATAATGATATATTTTGACTAAAAGGATGATGATGTTTTGTTTGACAGTTGTGTGCTCAGAAAAAAAATGAGGGTTTAAGTTTTTTTGTTCGAGGCGGTAACGTTCCTTGTAAGGGTTAAGTACCCTATTCAGGAATCGCTTTTTGTTGCCTACTGTATAAGTATTGATAAGCAGAAATGATTTGCTAAAAATGATATCATGCATATGAGTTTAGATACGTTTGGGAAAGTATGGTTATATCCTAAGGCAAATCTTCTAACACTACAACCTATATGGAACACAACAACTGGTATTTGAACATAAGTAAACACAACAGCTAATATTCGAACATGAATAAACACATCAGCAAATATTTGAACATGGATAAACACATCAGCAAATATTTGAACATGAATAAACACAACAGCAAATATTTGAATCCACATTCTGATAGCATATATGTTTGAATGATGGAAGTTCCTCTCTCGTTTGTTATGACGGAGAGGTTAGTTTATGTAGGAATGGATCACAATCCAATCTCTTAAATAACATGATGATATAAATGTAACACAAATTCCAACCAAGGCAATACTAAATCCTACATGGAACTTCTCATAACCGCCTGATAATGCCTCTGATCCTTTGGCAAGAATACTTATATATAGGAAGTACCAGCGGCGTATCCACCATATTCTTGCCAAATTTTCATTAGTTTTATCCACAAGTTATGATTGGTTACCAAGAAACTAATAAATCCTACATAGAACTTCTCATAACCGTCCGATAATGCCTCTGATCCTTTGACAAGAATACTTATATATAGGAAGTACCAGCGGCGTATCCACCATATTCTTGTCAAATTTTCATTGGTTTTATCAGTGAATTATGATTAGTCCTATAACTCTACAACCAATACAACAAACATAAAATACTGAAATGAAATATATCTGTGCGATCAAGGCTCAATCGAACGGAGCCGATCGTATTGCATGTACTTGAAAATGAAATGGATATGCGCTCAAGGCTCAATCAAACGGAGCCGAACATATTGAATGTACTGAAATTGAAATTGTGTGCTCAAGGCTCAATCAGACGGAGCCGAGCGTATTGCATGTACTGAAAATGAATAACTTAACCACACAAACAGCCTATGCATGGAACCTCTCATATCTGCCTGATAATGCCTCCGATCATTTGACAAGAATACTTATATATAGGAAGTACCATCGGCGTATCCACCATTTTCTTGTCAAATTTTCATTGACTTTATCCGCAAGTTATGGTTAGTTCGATGCGACTCTACTACAAACACCACAACCACAAGATACTGATAATGAAATTGTCTGTGCGCTCAAGGCTCAATCAAACGGAGCAGAACGTATTGAATGAAATTGTATGTGCGCTCAAGGCTCAATCAAACGGAGCCGAACGTATTGAATGTACTGAAATTGAACAACTTAATCTAAACAACCATCACACAATCAGCCTATGCATGGAACCTCTCATAACCGCCTGATAATGCCTCCGATCATTTGACAAGAATACTTATATATAGGAAGTACCATCGGCGTATCCACCATATCCTTGTCAAATTTTCATTGACTTTATCCGCAAGTTATGGTTAGTTCGATGCGACTCTACTACAAACACCACAACCACAAGATACTGATAATGAAATTGTCTGTGCGCTCAAGGCTCAATCAAACGGAGCCGAACGTATTGCATGAACTGGAAATGTAAATTGAAATATGCGCTCAAGGCTCAATCAAACGGAGCCGAACGTATTGCATGTATTGAAATGTAAAATGAAATAACCGATCAAGGCTCAAACAAACGGAGCCGATCGTGCGGGCACACCTTGATCAACCGCATAATAAAATGGGGATCAAACTCAACCTCGATGGATGGGGAGCTACGGCCTCGGCAAATGCATATACCGAAAACAATATATAATATACAATAATTACTCTAGCAGTCTACACATGGAACCTCTCATAACCGCCAGATAATGCTTCTGATCCTTTGACAAGAATACTTATATATAGGAAGTACCATCGGCGTATCCACCGTATTCTCGTCAAAGTTTCATTGGCTTTATCCTTAAGTTATGTTCGGTTCTATGTGATAAAGAAAAACATAAAACTAAACTATAGGAGTTGAATCTGGATCTTCGGCGAAGAGGACTAGCTGAGTATCTTCGTTTGGGCCGTCATTATCTTCGACAGGATTGGCGTTGATATTGAAGACTCTTCCTCTTGCTGGTGGCATAGTGTTTGGGTTTTCTTGGTTTACTTGGTTAACTGGGTTTGATTGGGCTTGAGTGTTGATAACGTTAACCAATTGAGGGCATGTGTTTCTAAAGTGGGTAGGGTCGCCACAATTGAAACAAGCTCGAGTATATGGGAACACGGGGTATTGGGGTTGATAATAAGTTTGGGTCATGTTTTGAGTAGGGGAAAAGGTTTGGTTTTGAAAGGTGCGACAAACATTGCTCAAATGACCATAGCGTCCACAAGTTGCACATAGACGACAAGGTAGGGTATGGGGATGGTGATAAAAACAGTTGTTGCATCGAGGGTGAGGTCCAAGATATGGTTTCTTATCTGGGTAAGCTGAGTTGGGTGCCACTTGGGTGATTGGGATAGCTCGGATGGGTATAGCGTGTAAAACTGGTTGATTCCGTTGGGTAGCAGTGAAAAGTCGCCCGACTCTTCTTCTCTTAGGATTGGGTTGAGAAGGGGATTCGGTTTGAGTGGAGTCGGAGGTTTCAGTCGATTCTTTATCCTTCTTCTTCTCCTCCTTGAAGTCTTTGTTTCGGATTCGGTTCTCGGTGAGCTCTGTTGCTAGCTCCATTGCTGCTTCCAAAGTTGCAGGCTTGGTACTTATCACAGGGTCTTGAATCTTTGACGGAAGACCACGAATGTAGTGCTCGATCAAACGGTAGAGAGGAGTGAACATGTTGCGAACCATTTGATGTAACTCGAGGAATCTTTTGTTGTAGGTGATGTGGTCTCCTTCCACTTGCTTCAATGAGTAAAATTCATCTTCTAACTTCTTGATTTCGCTCCTTGGGCAAAATCGTCTGGTCATGATTTCCTTCAATTCGTTCCAAGTTAAGGACATAGCATCTTCCACACCTCGTTTGGCCTTCTCTGTGTTCCACCAAGTAAGTGCTATCCCATATAATCGATCGGTAGCATATCGCACTTTGCGATCGTCAGGGCAATCGCAATTTAGAAATGTGTTCTCCATTTCTTCAAACCAATGGAGGAGTGCGGTGACGCCTTCAGTCCCTTTGTATTTCGGAGGGTCGCATGATTTGAAATGCTTGTAGGTGCATTTAGTGGTATTTGGGGGAGAGTTGAAAATGTTTTGGTTTGCTTGATTGACAGGATTATCGGTAAGTGCTTGTTGAACTTGGATTACAATGTTGGGTATTACGGCAGCCATTTGTTGAGCGATTAAGGCAGCCATGCGTTCGCGGGCTTTTCTTGCTCTCGTCTTCCTACGGGCGAAGTTAGAAGACATCTACAAGGAATACATGACAAGAGTATGAGTTGGATGCTTTTGGGTTCATGGGTCGCATTAGGAATGAACATTCATAAAATAATTATAGATAAATAAATTACTACATCCATTGGATGTCTTGGGTTTTGCTCGCTGTTAGGCCCTACATGCCGCCATACTTTACCTGTGTAATCATGTGGGCCCCCATGAATACCGGTTTTTCATATGGTTCGCACGGTTTCTGCCAGGTTGCGTACACAAAAACCCGGAGAAAATCGAGAAATATGTATACAACGTGTGATATTCGGAATGTGTCCAGGTGTAGACACGGTGACACCTCAAAGTAGGTTAGTTCGAACGACGTTTGATGTGGCATGCTTTGGCCTAATAGGTCCTTCGTACTCTCATCGTTGGTCCCCAGGTAGGCAAACTGGTCCGTTATATTGGATTTATACGAATGCCAGCCTAGACAGGACGTTCCGACTACCGGTACTTGTACCCTTCCAGTTACTACATGCCCGTCGCAGAACTTACTTTGATGAGATTTGAAAATTGCACAAAATCTTTGGATAATGAGAATATGAAAATAAATTGAATACATGAACATCGATATATGTATAATGAATATGTATATATGTATAATGAATATGTATATAAGCATGTATGTTTGACTGTAAATGTAAACAAATATGAAACAAATAAATGTCACAAGTTTGTATGTAACCACCTAATCAATTAAAATTTAGGCAGACTATAGTATAGGCTCTAAGGGTCTAATAACCTATCCTATATCCCTATAGTCATGGCTCTGATACCAATCTGTCACACCCCGACCCGCAGCGGATAAGGTGATCGAGGCATGATTGGGTTATCATCAAAGCTCATGACATTTATTAAGCGTTTCATATTCATTAATACAAATTAAATAGAATTTTTACAATAAAAGTTACAACATGATCTAACTAACAATCTAAACTTCTTTGTTCTCTTCTAAGGCATATCCTATGTTTTCCTTGCTTCAACCTGTTCACCTGTATCATGTGTAAAAGGGTTTTTGAATCAACATAATGTTGGCGAGTGAATCCTATGGAAAACATTTTGAACAAATTTATTTAAATTGATTATGAAATATGTGCACAACCAAACATGAGTAAAAATAGATGTAACTTAATCAACAATCATAAGATGTTAAATGAAACACACATGAACAATAGTGGAACAATTAGAGGCACGCGATGCTCAACTCGTCTCTCACGAGGAACTGAGGGGCCTGATGAATGATTTGCATAACATGATAATATGAATGACACAACTACAAACAATATAAACTCAATGATACACACATGAAACAATAATGAATTTGATTTGAAGCACGCGTTGTTCAACTCGTCTCCCACGAGGAACTGATGGGCTTAATGTATGAGTTTCTTATAACTTGACAAAAGGCAATAAGTAAATCACAACAATAAAAACAATCTAAGTTTAGGTCATGATGTGGTATGGCACAAGTTTAAATAAATAAATTAATTATTTTCATAACACATGACACACCCCAAAACGTGTAATTTAAAAGGGGGAGTTGTAAGATTCACTCACAGTGGGTGCGTTCGGTTGATGACGTTGAATGCACGCGAAGTGGTTTTAACCACGAGTGAGATTTAACCTAGATAAATCGCATTATGGTTTGGTAAGTAAACGGATTTTATTAAACTATTTTGGTAGGATTGTTGAGTGTATTTTTGTGAGTTTGAGGCTATTTTCTAACCTTAAAAATGTTATTTTTAAGTATTTTTAATTGATTTTTAATTAAAATAATTAAATAAAAATAATAAAAAAAATTGATTTTTTTTTCTGACCGTTGACCGTTTGACCTGACCGTTGACCTGACCGTTGACCGGTTCGATTCGGAACACAAGTGCGCTGAGTGAGGCTCGAACCCGAGACCTCCCGTACGCGTGCACGCAGCTCTACCAACTGAGCTACGTGTCTAACCCGTTATAAATCTGATTTTAATTATATATATAATATTAATTAGTTTAAACCGAAAATCATTTTATTTTAAAAACAGTTTTAAGCGAATCGGACATACACTCCACAGGTCTCGAACCCGGGACCTGTGGTTTAATCTAACACACAGTCCACCGCTGGACTGTGTGTTTAACATGTTATATAATTTGATTTTTGTTATACTTAAATACAATTTAGTTATTTCCTTTTCTGCCTTATTTAAAAAGACTAGATAATTGTCCGAGTCGGTGCAGAAGACCGGACTCGAACTCGTGACCTGTGATATAAACAAACACACAGTCCACCGCTGGACTGTGTGTCTAACTTGGTTATTATACCGGTTATCAATATACTTAACATATACCAGTGACGACTCCGGTTCAGTTTAAAAAAAATGATTTTTATTAAGGCAGCGTGTGTGAGACGGGATTCGAACTTGAGACGTTAGCGTTTTATGTGCACACAGTCCACCGCTGGACTGTGTGTCTAACCCGATTAACTTCTTGATTTATATTAAACTTATATGATAACGAATACATCGTCTTCTTCACTGAAATATAACCAGAGGTAAAGTCTGACTGTTTCGAGTTTTATTCAAGTTCCTTAGCGTCTTACAGTTCATTAAGGTGAGATATGAGTGAAAAGAAAAAGAATTTAGGCGAAGAGATATACCGACTGGACTCTCTGTTTTCCGGCAGAACTCCGGCGACAGCAATAGGCTCCGGCGTCAGGTGTCTTGCAGCAGCGAGTCTCCGGAAAGCTTGGAAAAGGTATGGGTGACTTCGATATAAGCTTAGGAGGTTCAGTAAGTTTCAGAAATGAGGAAACCGGTTTTCCGGCGACAAACAGAAAAATTCCGGCGAGAGAGTTTTCGTCGAGAAAGGGTGTGGTTTTGAGCGAAAAGGTTTGCAGTCGGTTGTGGGTGAATTTATAATGCAGAACGTTGAAGAATCTGGTCTGATTTCCGACTGTATTCATCGATTTAAATTTTCTGGCGGTTATGGTTTGGTCGCGGACTTCAAACATCGGTTATAACCGATGTCTTAATACTAGTTTACGTTATAACTGAAAGTGGTGTTAAAAGTTCGCGAGATTACCGGGATTCCGACGACTGAACTATTTGGGCGCCGGTTTTGAATTTGTAACGTCCCTTTATGAATTAAATGATTCTATTATTTATCAAACAGAACAAGTGGCGCAGTGGTTTGTGTGATGTGCGATAAGGCTTGAACTGATTCGGCGACTGACCCGGGTTCGAAACCCGGCTGGAACATTTTTATTTTTATTTTGCGATTTTCAACAGTTTTTCAAAAACTAAATATATATTCCCGTATAATAATCGATTACGTATCGTTTAAAAATATTTTGGGCATTTAATTCGCAACGAAATTTTTGACTGACTGTTCGGTTGATAAATGGAGCGGTTTGGTAAATCCGTTTTTGACGGATGTTACATATATAATATATATAATATATAAGGAGAAGATAATGAGAAAACTACATATAAATAAGAAAAATAACTAAAAAAGCATAAAACATACAATTTTTTACAATTTTTTTTTATAAAATATCACTACTTTTTATATATAAAAAAACTTAAAAAACTTTTAATACACATATGCATTATATTGTTAGATTTAGCATGGGTTTACATTTAGGTTTTGTTTTTTTTGGGTGTCGGTGGGGGTGGGTTAGGTGGTTTAGTGTTTTTCATATTAATGCACATGTGCAGTACAACTTTTTTTTTAAAAACAAGTTTTTTTTTATATTATATAGCGATTTTTATTAAAAAATTTAAAATATTTTATATGTTTTTTAGGCTTTCTTAGTTAGTTTTTTGGTTTTCACATTTAAACTAATTTTCTTATTATCCATCCCTTATAATATATATATATAATATTATAAACCTAACAACTCACTACTATAAATAGGGGACATGCATGGCTGACCAGGGCAAGTGCAAGGTGGGCGACCGCCCAAGTCCTATATTTTCGACGGTCAAAACTTCTATTTTTTTATTTTGTATATTTTACAAACACATACATAGACACACACACATATATATATATATATATATATATATATATATATATATATATATATATATATATATATATTAAAATAAAAGCCTAGAAAATTTAAAAACCCAATATGAATTTTAGATCCGTTAACATATATAGTTTTGGCCCAATTTAACCCATTTTTTTAACAAATAATCCAATTAACCTAATTGAAAACTTAAAATCATAAACACAATTAAACCACAAAACCAATTTTTAGCAATCACGCAAAGGGAAAAGCCAAAGAGCGATCTGAGACTGCATTCCTGAGGGCCTACTTTCTTCTAATTAAACAAGGTTCGAGTTCTAAGGGGCAACCGTGGCCCTATAACATTTCCATGTAAAAATTAGTCGATTTCAAAAGATACTGAGTTCTAGTGTTCGATTGAATGTCTCACTAAAATAGATACTGGTACTTTATATTATAGAAAATGGTTGTAAATGAATTTGAGTAGAGAAGAGAGAAACTCTAAAGTGGTGGTGAATGGAGGAGAAAGAAAAGGTAATTATAAAGTTATAAAAAAAATTATTTAATTAAAATTAGAGAGAAAATATAATTTTTTTAATGTAATTATAGGGTAGAAATAGTGAAAAATGATGTGAATGCTATAATAAGATGAAGAGAGATAATGGCTCAATCATTTTAGTAAAACAGAATGATAAGATGATTACATGATGATAGGTATACACATAAATATAACACATTAACTCCTCTCACAACTAAATGACAACTGTGAAACCAACTCTAACAGACTAACAAACAATAACTACCCACAAACTCAAATACACTCTAATAGGATGTACCAACTCAAATCCTATACAATGAATATATAGATACTTATGCTGCTAGAGTGAACGGTTGACATACATCGTCATCTTAAAAGATTAACAAACGTAAAACGTAATAGCATTGCTATAAACTAATCGTTATCTTTGAATTGAGATGCTTTTTGAAGTAAAGTACAATATCTTTATAAAAAGAACAAAAACAATACGTCATAATTCATATAATTCAATACGGAACTGATATATCTCTACAAAGTTGCTACAAATTTCTCTAATATAATATGATACAGATACATAGGTTTTAGTTGATCTAAGTGTGGCTTCCATAATTCTCTTTTTATGGAGTGAAAGACATGATCATATTGGCAGCACAATATTCATGTATCCAACACGCTGACTTGTGTTCTTGAGATTCTTTAACAACGTGTTAAATCGCCACGTGCAAATACCCAACCATAAAATGTCCTGCAAGTGTCACGCCAGGAAAGTTGTCAAAAAACAGTGAGGTCTTAGCATTTGGTTGGTGATGGGGTATGGTATTGGACCTGACCCGAACAATCGGACATTATTGTTACTTATTGCCTTTTATGATGACATTTATTATTATTATTATTATTGTGTACTAATCCGTGAAGTCCAGCCCGTTGTA
Organism: Scalesia atractyloides; assembly: GCA_947069175.1. Lineage (NCBI taxonomy): Eukaryota > Viridiplantae > Streptophyta > Magnoliopsida > Asterales > Asteraceae > Scalesia > Scalesia atractyloides. Next base: position 69,704,310 of record CAMTDV010000013.1, on the reverse strand, counting down.
GTTTACACTACACTAGGTTGTGGGCTTGTAGAGACAACCTCTAACTCAGCCTGACCCATTGAGGTTAGGGTTGCCCATGTCTCCTATATAAGGAGGTATTCACCTCATTATTAGGCAAAAGATATGGTGCAAACACATTTTTTTAGCTGGAAAAAGAGAATTCTTTCCCAACCTGCCGTCTCTACATTCCCACTTTTCTCTCTTCTTCATTGCAGATCTAGGTTCAAGAGAAAGAACAAGGTGTGATTCTCCAACCTCTTAGAGAAAGCAGTTCCAATCATCCCGGCAGTGATTCTGTGAAAGCGGTTACTTCAGTTGGTCAAAGAATGACTCAGTCTGATCAAAAGAAGTGAATAAAACCGTCGAACACCTCCACTTATCACTACGATTGGTGTTCAATTGTTTGAAGTTTCTCAGATCATTAGACATTGGCATCAGTAGTGGGATGTGGGTAGAAAAGACCAAAGATATTGCCAGTTTTGATGCCCATATCTCTATCATTAACCACAAGATATTCACGGTTGAACCTGCATAAAAATGATTGTAGTTAGGGGTGACATAGTTTTTACACATTTAATTATTACGATTTGTGGGTGTTTATTTATTTAATTTATAGTAATATAAAAAATGAAAAGGTTGCTCTAATAAAAAAACGGCTTGAATGATGAAAGCAATCTCATGCGCCTACTAATAGAAAAAAGAAAAATCTAAAGACATCAACATAGTAGGTTGAGTTATAATATAAATGATTTAAAAATAAAAAAAGTAAAAGGCTACTATATAGAGTGACAAATGTCCAAATAGTAATCAGGCCAAAAGGGTAATTTTTATTAAGAAAACATCCGCATGCAAGTCACGTGCTATTTCTACTATATTTTTAAACCTTTTTAACTTTTTATACGTCATTTGTTAAAAAAATCCTACCACAAAATCGATCATCTTTTAATCTTTAATATGAATACCCTATTGTTATAGTTTGAAAAAAAAAGTTGAAAACCTGGTTGCGTATTACATAATGAAGATACCGTAAAACACAATGGAAAGTAAACGAAAAACACAATCGATAACAATAGATAAAAGATACAATTGACAACAGACTAAAATACAATAGATATAACATTAAAACATAATGAGTATCAAACTAAAAAACCATGAAAAGTAGTCTAAAAACATAATTGATAACTTAAGATAAACACAATGGACAATAGATTAAAACATAATAATAACAGACTAAAATACAATGAACAACAAAATAAAAACACAATGAACAGTATAATAAAACACAATAAATAACAGATTAAAACACAATGAATAACAAAACAAAAGCAGAATATACAACTTATTAAAACATAATAATCATACCAATAACACAATGTATAGAAAACTCAAATATAACACAATCTTCATTTTGTCATAAATTATGTTATTAGTTTTGATAAAAACAGAGTGGTCAGGACCCAAATTAACATTGTGTTATAAGTTTCGATAATAAAACAATGTGTAAAAATGCCTAATAAAAACGTAATAACCAAAACCCAAATAAAAGACACAGTATCCTAACCTTTAACACAATGCAAAGAAAAACACAATAAAAAATGAATTGTTTATTTTATTTTATTTTTATATAGCAATATTATACACATATTGAAGATAAAAACGCTTGTTATTATGGTAATTTTTTTAAAAAAAAAATGTATGAAAAAGTTATGAACATTTTAAATTGATAGGTGAATAGACATGTGTCTTGCATTGCATGTGAAGAGAAAAGTCAATGTAGGATTCTTTTATTAGCTTTTCATTATCTTCTTTTCTCTAAAACTACTCTGAACCATCCAAATCTAAAATCAATGAACAAAAATCCTTCTTATTTATTTTTCCTTTGTATTTGATACTAATTCTATACATAAATATCTTATACAAATAATTAATGTCTTGTACAAATAAGTAGTGAAAAAAATAAAGTTTTAATTATTAATTCAGTTTAAATACTGCTTAAATGCTTAAGTTTAAATACTAATTAAATGCTTAGATACTGGTAGAATTTATATAGCTCATTCAATATTTTAAACATTAACTTAATTGTTTTCTTTTCCTTTTTTATTCAAAATCCAAATATATTTTTGTAAAAGCAAAACCTTAACAGGGTTGGTTACCGTAGAAACCATATTTATCATACAAACCGTAAGAACATTCCTATCACTTAAAAAATTTAAATTAACACATATTAAGACAATACATAAATAAAAGTAGCACTTTTGAATTATATTATAATTGATCAAGTTAATTGATTTTAGTATCAACACTATCACCACATTAAAAATAAAAGAAAAATCCAAACAAAGAATTAATTGTTTGTTAGCATAATTATAGTAAATTCAATATAATTGATATTATTTAGGTTATTATTTTACCATTTCTCTTTAATTAGTTGGATGTCACATGACACTTTTTAAATAGTTCTTACCATTTATATACGAAAAGTGGTTTGTATTTGATCCTATTGCAACCATCAAAATACTACTTTTCATTTTGTCTCACACCATATTGCATGCACATACACTTACATTTTAGAGAGGGAAACTAAGATTCGAGAGAAACAGTGTGCGGCCATCCGGAATTCGAAGAGGCAGCCGCAGTCCATAGCAGTCTATAGGCGTTCCAGTGATGCCCGGTGGTTTGCCTCGGTGGCAAAAGACGGCGGTCTTAGACTATTCGACCAAATGTTCAGAACGTTCATGTTAAAAGGTAAGTTGTTCTTATTTCAATTCTATTGATTAATAGTTCATGTTTGTTAATAATTCATGGTTATTTCTTATATTTGGTTTATTAATTTTCATGACATGGGCTTGAGTACACTGGATAAAAGAAATGGAGAAATGGGCTTAATTGGTAGCTTTCAGGAGGTGGTGGTTATAACAACCTGGGCCAGTTATAACAATTCGGATCTGGTGGTTATAACAAACCCACCCGGGTGTGCTGTATGGATCCTTATAAAAGAGTGTGTTCAGTTCAGATCTAAGTCTCTTGCGTTATTGGTGTCTCTCTTGGCGATTAGGGTTTTCTACTGTGATTATCCTAGATTCACAGTGTAGAGTACTTGTTATTTGTCAGCAGATTATCATTTTGATAATCTGGGTTAGAGTGTTCATCTTGTGAGGTGTTGGTCTGTTGTTTGTTGTTCATTTGAGTTTGTACTTTCACTTTGGGTAAATAAATCTTTGGTTTGGGTACATTTGTTCATGATAGGTTTATTTGATATGGTATGAGAGCCATAGTTGCTCTTGGGTCGGTGTTTGTGATTTTTTCTGGTTATCAGTAGATATTCCGCTGCGTATGTGTCAGATCTATTACATCGTTTTGTCTGATCAAGTTATTTGAAGGTTTTGGAATCGGTGCCGATCAAGAAGAAGAAACCTTAATCTAGGGTTTGTGTTTTTTGGTCAAGGCTCTGGTGAACGTTTGTTTGCTGGCGTTGGATCTGGAGTTGTGAATCTAATTAGTGATTCTTGGAAGCTGCCGCTCCAGTTGGGGTTCAATACTTGAATACTGAGAAACCCTAATTGTATTTGGAGAGACCCTGACTTGGGTCTGCAATATTTGGTGAGATCGTTCTTTTCTTTGTTTTTGTCATTTCTTGCATTTTAGATTTTGTTTATACTCGACTTGTTTGGGCTGGTTTATGTTGATTGGGACACAGAGAGGGTACACTCTCTTGTATTTAGTGTAAGTGTGCTATTATCTGTTGTGTTTATAGGGCTACTATTATCTGTTGTGTTTATAGGGCTTTCTTGTCTTTGTTTGCTAAGTCTCATACAGCTCCTGTACAAAGGCTTGGGTAGGCACTGTGAGTGACGAACCTACTATCTGGTCCCTGGTACAGTTCCGCTGTGTAGGTTTTTCTTGTTTTGATTGCCATGGCTGATCTTTTAAATCTGTTTGGTGAAACTATGATAAGTAAACTGGAACCATATAATCCTTTGTATCTGCAAGCAAGTGATTTAACTAATTTGACTGTGGTTAATATAAAACTTAAAGGTACTGAGAATTACACAGTTTGGGCAAATGCTATGAGTCTAGCTTTAAGGGTTAAAAATAAACATGTTTTATTGATGGGTCATTTGCTAAACCAGAGGGTAATCCAATTCTTGAAACTCAGTGGGAAAGATGTAATTCGGTAGTACTTACTTGGATTCTTAACTCTGTGTCTGGAGAACTTTATTTGGGTCATGTGTATTCGAAATATGCTTCTGATGTTTGGAAAGATCTTAGGGATACTTATGATAAGGTAGATGGTTCTATTGTGTTTGACTTATATCAAAAGATTAATTCATTTAGTCAGTCTGGTGTGTCTGTTGCTGAATATTATCATAGGCTGAATATTATGTGGATGAAATTAGATCAAATTCTTCAAATACTTGTTTGTACACGTGATGCTTCAACTCAGTTTAATAACTTTATTCATCTTATTAAACTAATGCAGTTTTAATGGGTTTGGATAATGTCTATCAATCTGTTCGAACTAGTCTGCTTATTAGGGAACCTTTATCTACTTTTAAAGAAGATTTTTCTGTAGTATCTAGAGAAGAGTCTCATAGGCAGTCTAATATGTCATTGTCAAATGATAAAATTGTGGGGTTGTTTGTTAAAACTAATACTGGTGTAGATAATAAAAAGAAAGTTGTTAAAGTCAAAGTCAAATTTTAAAATGCACTAATTGTAATAAAACATGACATTCAATTGACAAATGTTTTGAGTTAATTGGATATCCATCTTGGATGAAACCACCAAGAGGGAATCAAGGGAAGAAAGTTGTTTTACTTGTTTATGTGATGATATTGTTGTTACCGGTAACTCATTATCGGGAAATAGAGAATATTAAACAAGGTTTAAAGACCAAGTTTCTTATTAAAGATCTTGGAAGGTTTTTGTCATATAAAACGAATATATGTTTATCACAAAGAAAATATTGCACGGATTTATTTACTAAATATGGAATGCTAGGATGCAAACTAGTTGGTGTTCCTATTGAACAAAGTCATATAGTAAATAATATACTTATAAATAATTCTGATCCTTTAACTAATATAACTGGTTATCAACAGTTAGTAGGTAAGTTGATTTATCTGTCTCACACCAGACCTCATATTTCATATGCAGTACATATGTTGAGTCAATTTATGCATAATCCCACTGAAGGTCACTTGAAACTTGCTTTTCATCTATTAAGGTACTTAAAATCTGCACCTGGAAAAGGCTTGTTGTTTAGTAAAAGTGATTTGTTTAATTTGGTAGCGTTTGCTGATTCGGACTGGGCTAAGTGCTTAGTCACAGGAAAATCTGTGACTGGTTATTGTGTATTTCTTGGAAACTGTTTAGTTTTTTGGAAAAGTAAGAAACAATCAACAGTGTCTAGGTCTTCAGCCGAGCTTGAATATAGGTCTATGTGTGCTGCTGCATGTGAGGTAATATGGTTTAAAAATTTGTTAAGTGAGTTGCAGGTAAATGTGGAACTTCCTATTAAATTGTTTTGTGATAATAATGCTGCGATATCCATAGCATCACATCCAGTTTTTCATGATAGGACCAAACATTTTGAACTGGATGTTTTTTCTAAGAGATTTAATTACCAAAGGTGTCATAAAGAGCATTCGTATAAAATCTTCTAGTCAGGTTGCGGATATTTTTACAAAGGGAGTTCTGTTGAAAGATCATGTTGTTCTGTGTGAAGAGCTAAAGCTTTGAGGAGGGGTGTTAAAAGGTAAGTTGTTCTTATTTCAATTCTATTGATTAATAATTCATGTTTGTTAATAATTCATGGTTATTTCTAATATTTGGTTTTTAATTTGTCATGACATGGGCTTGAGTACACTGGATAAAAGAAATGGAGAAATGGGCTTAATTGGTAGCTGGGCTTAAAGTCACCAGGTGGTTGGTTATAACAACCCGGGTCAGTTATAACAATTTGGATCCGGTGGTTATAACAAACCCGCCCGGGTGTGCTGTACGGATCCTTATAAAAGAGTGTATTTAATTCAGATCTAACTAACTGGTCATTTCCTCAGTCTCTTGCGTTATTGGTGTCTCTCTTGGCGATTAGGGTTTTCTACTGTGATTACCTAGATTCACAGTGTAGAGTACTTGTTATTTGTCAGCAGATATCATTTTGATAATCTGGGTTAGAATGTTCATCTTGTGAGGTGTTGGTCTATTGTTTGTTGTTCATTTGAGTTTGTACTTTCACTTTGGGTAAATAAATCTTTGGTTGGGTACATCTTGTTCATGATACCAGTTTGTTTGACAATTCAAGCGTGCGATGAAGAGATCCGGTCAGACGAAAGCGGCGGCGCTGACACTTCAAAAGCAAAATACAAAAATTGTATCTCTCTACACCCATCAGCATTCGTTTATTCTTGTTGAACCGTGACGGTGGAGACGTTGAAGATCGGCTTGAAATTGATTGAATGGGTTTCTAAATGGGACGATAGGGGTTATATACGGTGTGAAACGACAGAGGAAACGGTGTTTGGAGGAGACGCGTCAGTTTGGTTATAACAGTAAACTCATGACAGTAGGAATGGTGTGCCGAAGACGGAAAAGGATGGTGTTCAATTGTCGTGAACTTTCATTGTGGAAGAAGCGGTAATTGAGTAGTGTTGGTGATGCGATGGTTGTCTGGAATAATCAAATGGTGGTGTGAAAGAAAGAGGTGGGGCTTGGAGTTAGATGGAAACCAGTGGTGTGAGCGTTACGATAACTGTGGTGGTTATGGTTAAGTTGCTTTACGAAAAAAATGTCCGGAGGCTTGGAGTTTCTTTTTAAACGGCACGTTGCTTCATTTGTTATTGCTATGTAGAGTAATCTCTTTCATATTTAATACCAACCAAGGTATTTATATAGTTTATTATATAAGGACAAATTAGAAAGTATTACATAGAGCTATTGAATCATACACTTCAACACTTATCTAAACTATAAGAAAATGGAAAAATGAATCCATAAAACACATCAAAATCATTTTATTTGTTAATATGCGTGTATCATTGCACAACTCAGGACAATAGGGAAAGGGGACCGGCATGCCAATGGCATCACATTCCTCAAAGAATGGGCGAAGATATTGGTAGTTTAGTGGCCGGTTGAAGTGATTAATATTGATGTATTTACATAAGCAACCTATATGCTCAATTAGTTTTATGTAAAAGACTAAATCTGGCCTTCCTCCATAATCAAGAGAATGCACATTGTCCAAAAGAAACATGAGTGCAGCAATTATAGCAATAAGAACAATCACCTTCTTCATTTTATAAGCTCTGAGATTTCAACTTTAGATCGAAAAGTGAATAGAAGAATGGTCTGATGTCCGATGTTTGGCTAATATATATACTAGCGACCATCTTCCGAAGAACTTTAATGAGGTAATTAAAGAGTATTAAAAACATGCACTTTCTGAGTGTTTGTGGTAGTCTCATTCCTTCCGGTACTAGACTTTATGCACCAAACGACGCAGCTGTAAGGAAGGGGTTGTGGAGAAGTCTATTGGAGTTACGAAAATCTAGACAAGGGTTATGGGCTTTTACGGGCAACTTTAACGATGTACGGCGCCCGAATGAGCGCCTAAATTCTGAATATATTTCTTCTAATGCGGACGCGTTCAATGATTTAATTCTATCTGCAGCATTGAATTAATTTGATATGGGTGGGGCACCTTTCACATACATTTTGGATAGTGGTGAGAAGTTAAGTAAACTTGATTGGTACCTTGTATGCATTGGTTTTATTGAATAATGGCCTGGTGCATGACTCCTTGCGCTTGATAAAGGACACTCGGATCATAGTTCTAATCGCATAAATGGTGTGTTTATTGGAGATGAGCGGTGATCAAACCCGGTAGTCATTAAACAACAATTCTTTGATTTTTATCGCCATTTATTTACCGAGGTAAGGCCTCTGATTATATGTCCTCATCTTTCGTCATTGTCTTTGGAAGATGCCAAATTGTTAATTAGACTATTCACCTTGGTGGACATTAAGGAAACAAATGGGATTGTGATGGGGACCGGGCCCCTGGCCGGGATGGTTTTAATTTTATATTCCTCAAGCACTACTAGAGTGGGTTACAACATGATTTTCTCAAAGTCGTCAAGGAATTCATTGCCAACCTGAATATTAATAGGAGTTACTCATCATCTTTTATTGCATTAATTCCCAAGGTGAAGGACCTGTTGAGTCCATCGGATTATTGGCCTAGTAGCCTTATTGGTTGCATCAATAAGGTAATCTCTAAAGTAAGCGTGAATACGCTAAAAGGTGAGATAGTAAAACTTAAATCCGAGGAGCAAACCACGTTTTTATCCAAGAGTAGTATCATTGATGGGCTGTTGATTCTAAGTGAACATCCGGGAGCAAACGACTTTTAAAATCAATATTCACAAGGCGCATGACTCTTTAAATTAGGGATTCCTAAACTCTATAATGGAGGAAATGGGGTTCGCTTTAAAGTGGCGTGGATAGGTTTGAGTGCTCCAACAATGGAGCACTCAAACCTAGTAAATGGAGTTTGATTGCTGGGGGATCCGTTCTAGTAAATGGCTCTTCAAAAATCGAGTTTGAGTGCTCTAGGGGACTATGACAAGGGCACCCTTTGTCTCCTTTTCTCTTTCTTATTGCCATTGAAGCCTTGTCCGGGGTTATCATGAAAGCATCTGAGGTAGGACTATTTCATGGGATCCGGTGTAGTAATATGGGTATGTCTCTAACTCACTTTTTATATGCAGAAGATGATGTGGTATTTGTTGAGGATTGGTCTATAGCAAACGCCTTAAATCTAAAAAGACTTCTAAGGTGTTTTTATTTAACCTTCGGTCTCAAGGCAAATCTCGCAAAGTGTAGTCTTTATGTTGTAGGTGTTGGGGAGGTGGCTTTCCATTTAAGTATCTCGGTTTATTTCTTGGGGCAAAGATGAATCTAGTAAAACAGCTGAAACCTATTGTTGATCTTTTAAATGTAGTTTTGACCTCATTGTTGACATATTTCTTCTCGCTCTATAAGGCTCCCTCTCTAGTCTTGAACAAGCTTGAAAGACTAAGGAGGGTTTTCGTTTGGGGTGGGTAGGAGGTTTCGTCATAAATGAGTTGGTGGGTTTTCGTTTGTGGCTCCGGTTGAGTATGGTGGGTTGGGTTTCAAAACACTACGGGATGCCAATCTCGCCATGCTTGCCAAGTGGTGGTGGCTGTTCAAAATAGAAAAGGATGGGCTTCGGAGAAAAGTTATTTGGGACATTTCTTGCCCATCTACGCTATGAAACATACAGAGAACATTTTGTAGCGCCCGTGTAATGTAATCTATGTCTAAAAGGTGTCTCAAGACAACAAAGCTAAAACTTTTAGTCGTATAAAAGAATGTAACAAACCCACACTCATCTCATCTCGTTGTTCTAGTAAAATCCTTAAGTTAATTTATGATGTAATTTAACCTGCTGAATACTTATATCTATAAAACCTATATATTTAACAAATTGTGAAATGAAGAAGCATCATGTTGCCAATCGCCTATGATTTGGCCTCAACTTTTTGTACCTCACCAAAATATAAAAATGAAGAAGGATCTTAGAACCATGTTATCATTGATCAAATGGAGCGATATATAGTTTCTTAATGTACTTAAAGCATCATGTACGTTACGACCTCAATGACTTCAAAATTTATCCAAATTCCGAGCGAGAATTGGTTGTGTAACTGTGATAATTTAGTAACTACATATGCATTACGTAAGAATGTTTTTTTACCACATGTTTTGCATTAGTACAAGCTTTTGTTTCTGTTGCTCAATCATGTGATTGGGAAGATGTATCAAAAACATAAACAGATGAAAAAAAGACATACATTAAACATATCATATAAAATTTGAAAACATACTTTCTATTCATTAACATTTGTATCAAGGCACAAATAAGTTACAGAACAAGGCATTTGTGGGTTGGGATGTTGCATTGTATGGCCAACAGGGAATATGTTGGTGGTTCAAGGGCAGATTGGGCTTATTAATATCGTTGTAGGCACATAAACAGTTTTGATGGTCTTGTAAATCTTTGCAACAAGCTGAATTAGCATTTTCTATGACCTTTAGGCCATCAATGCAATTAGGAATGTCCTGAAACGCGTTACATTCTTGAGCATCCGCTCTGGCCAAAAGAAAGATGAGTGCAGCAACGGTAGCAGTAAGTAAAATCATCTTCTTCATTTTAGAAACCCAAAGATTTTAACTTTATATAATTTGATAGAAAACTGAATAGGTAGCAACCATAGCATGATGTTTCATATACTAAGCAGTATGCATGGTTTTGATGCATGCGGAATAACATTAATGAGGTAATTAAAGTGAATATTAGGTGTAATTAAGAAATTAAGGAGTAACGTATGAGTTTTATCAATTGTGTTTCTCAATCCATAACATATATTTTATTAAGTGTGTTTGTTAAACCGACAATCACAATATTTTATAGACCCGAGGGCGTATAGCCTAATGGTATAAAGGTGTCATATTTGGTGTTTCGCTCCTAAGTGGTGAGGGTTGTTGTCTCATTAGAAGTAAATAGTCAAATAAAAACACACGTAGACTTGTCACATATATAGTTTTTCAAGTATTAGGTATTAAAATGAATAATTTTGCAATCTAATTAAATTGATATCAACTTATCATTAAGAACATATATTTTTTTTATTGTTATACAATTATCGCGTTTTTGCACCTAAACAATAACTTAACTACCCTGTTGGTTCACTTGAAAAAATGAAATACAAAACCCAAATCAACCCCCATCTCTTCACCTCGTCTCTGAGACACTGGCATCTCCGAGTCGATCACACTTTCCAACACACAAAGAAAAAACACCCACGACCACGATGGAATAATTACATCAAAATAATTTACGATTACTCATACAACACCACCAGAAGTTATACATATTTTGATATTAAAGAAGAGGTTAGGAAAGATCCAAGAGTTTTTGGGATGTTTAGGTATGTAAATCTCAAGTTCAAAGAGAAAGATAAAGTTTTCACTAATAGGAGTTGCTCATCATCTTTTATTGCATTAATTCCCAAGGTGAAGGACCCGTTGAGTCCATGGATTACCCGTTGCATCAATAAGGTAATCTCTAAAGTACTCGTGGATAGGTTAAAAGGTGAGATTGGTAAACTTATATCCAAGGAGCAATCAGCGTTTTTATCCGGGAGTAGTATCATTAATGGGCAGTTGATTCTAAGTGAACTTCTAGCTAGGATGAAGATGAAAAAGGTGGGAATGATCTTTAAAGTCCATATTCACAAGGCGTATGACTCTTTAAATTGGGGATTCCTAAACTCTATAATGGAGCAAATGGGGTTCGCTTTAAAGTGGCGTGGGCGGGCTATGGTCAGCCCCTCCATTCGGCTTGGGCATCTTTCTAGTAAATCGCTCTCCAACAATGGAGTTTGAGTGCTCTAGGGGGCTATGGCAAGGGGACCCGTTGTCTTCTTTTTCTCTTTTTATTGTCATAGAAGCCTTGTCCTGGGTTATCATGAAAGCATCTGAGGTGGGACTATTTCATGGGATCCGGTGTAGTAATATGGGTACCTCTCTAACTCATTTTTTATATGTAGAAGATGATGTGGTATTTGTTGAGGATTGGTCTATAGCAAACGCCTTAAATCTAAAAAGACTTCTAAGATGTTTTTATTTAACCTCATGTCTCTAGGCAAATCTCGCAAAGTGTGGTCTTTATGGTGTAGGTGTTGAGGAGGTGGCTTTCCATTTAAGTATCTCGGTTTATTTGTTAGGGCGAATATGAATCTACTAAAACAATGGAAACCTCTATTGATCTTTTCAAGAGTAGGTTATCCATTTGGAAAGCGAGGAAATTATATACTTGGTAGGATTACGCTTTTAAAATCAGTTTTGAGCTCATTGCCGACATATTTCTACTTGTTCTATAAGGCTCCCTCTCTAGTCTTGAACGAGCTTGAAAGACTAAGGAAGGTTTTCTTTTGGGATGGGTCGGAGGCTGAGTTAAAAATAAGTTGGATGGCTTGGGACAAGGTTGTGGCTCCGGTTGAGTATGGTGGGTTGGGTTTTGGAACATTACGGGATCCCAATCTCACCATGCTTGCCATGTGGTGTTGGCGTTCAAAATAGAAAAGGATGGGCTTTGGAGAAAAGTTATATTGGGACGTCCATTGTAGTTCCAGGTCATGGTCATACATTCCGGCTAAAATCTCAATTGCGGGGCCTTGGAAGCAAATTTTCAGTATATCCTCGCATCTAGTTAATTTCGGGGTCGATTTGGTCAAATCAATAAAAGGGGAGGTCTGGACGGGGCTAAGGTATCCTTTTGGCTTGATGTTTGGGCTAGTGTTGAGCCTCTTGTAGCTTTATTTCCTAATCTGTTTCAAGTGGAGCAGCAAAAGCGATGTTGTGTGGCTGCTCGGGTAGGGGCCGGGGTGAACGGGTCGGGTTGGAATTGGTTGTGGAAGCGACCGATGTCAAGTCCTGATGAAATACCGGAGCTGCAGCAGCTATATGCACTGTTACATGCTGTAGTGTTATCATTGAGTGCCAACCGATGGAAATGGGAGCTCGATAGCTCCGGCTGTTAATCTGGTTGTAGTATGAAAAAATTATCCAGGTGGCAAATCGGGAAGTGCCAATTAAGTGGTGGAATGGAATAACTTGTATCTTGGTTCAAAGAAAAGAATGCTTGTTCTATGGGGAGTATAATGAATCTTGTGACCATATTATTTATGTCTGGTGTGGGTTTGCTCAAGCTATATGGCAGATTGTATATCCCAGGTACACTGGAGGTTCAAAGAAAGATCAAGAAGGCTTTTCATGCTAGTAGTCTGGCTACCATGAGTATTTGGAGGACACGAAATGAAATGGTGTATTCGGGTCGCCCGGCGTCTATCTCAAAGATTATAGAGGAGGTGAAGACTTTGAGCTTTCATTGGATTTAATACGGGTCGAAGTTCTCAGCTTTAACATGGGAACAATGTGGGAGGTTTGATGTATTTTGAGTAGTTGTAGTTTGGTTTGGTGACAGAGCTGGGCTCTCTTTGGTTTCTGCCTCTTTGGTTTGGTATTTTGCAGAGTGGTGTATGCATGTATGTATGTTTGTTGCTAGCACCTAGCTAGATCTTATTAATAAATTTATGTTGACCGTTAGGAAAAGTTCATTTAGTTTACTTGAAAAGTGAATAGTGTTATTTGCACAATAACGGAGTTCATTTTTCTTGATTGATTATTCCAAATATATCACATAATACAATATGTTATTGTATTTATTTTGCTTGAATAATTTTTATAATTGTTTTTTGTTGTCTATTTTGTTTATAAAAAAAGTTATTAACCAATATAATATCTAATTTTTAGAAACTTATTTTCTACCTGTTCTCTTTGTAACAACTAATGTTTGTAGAGATAAATTACATGGGAGCTCTTAGCTACCCATAATATAGGTCCTTTAGCTTACGTTATTAGTGCAAACGTGCTACCTTTTGCATGTTTAACATTAGTTCATTTGATTTAATTGATTAGTACTAACATATGACATGTACAATATGTTAATTCATTTAGTTTGCTTGATTCTTATAACGAAAAACTTACTCCTAAATACTCATATATTTGCACCTTTTAGGATTTGAACCTTCCACATCATAAATAGAGGGAGGCATCCTCCCATCACAGTATGTCCCTTGGGGACCATATAGTTTGCCTGATTAATATGAATATGATCATTTTAAGTAAAAGTTGTGAGTACTATATATGTTGTTTAGGGGAATTTATTCCCTACCTAGTAATAGCTAACCAAAAACGGAAAGGGAGCGCTATATGCCCACAAATGCTTATTATTCTTAGTCATAAGTCTTGTATATCTCCATGAATGCTCTAATGATGTAGTTCTAAATCGATTCACCAAGATAACATAACAGGGAGCCCTTATTTATGTCCCCAAATAAAGAAAAGAAAACTATGTTACCAAAACCGATAGAGGCGGTTATCTAGAGAAAATTTTGCATGAAATAGTGTAGAGAAAGCAAAAACTAGGGTTAGTGGGAGAAAGATAGGTATGGAGCTCTTTAGCTCTAAAACCATTAAATGTTTTATATTGTTTGTCTCATAAGAGAGAACATACACAGGTATATAGAGTAATAAATATCACATCCTAAATTCCTAACAGAAAAGAGTAAGGGCTGAATTCTAATGATATTGTATTAATATACGCCCCCTAATTTTGTATCATACATATACATTGCACATTTCCTGCCCATCTACTCTATGAAACGTACAGAGAACTTTTGTGGCGCCCGTGTAATGTAATCTATGTCTAAAAGGTGTCTCAAGACAACAAAGCTAAAACTTTTAGTCATATAAAAGAATGCTTAACAATCCCACACTCATCTCATCTCGTTGTTCTAGTAAAATCTGTAAGTTAATTTATGATGTAATTTAACCCGCTGAATACTTATATCTATAAAACCCATATACTTAAAGAATTGTGAAATGAAGAAGCATCATGTTGCCGGTCACTGTAGGTCTACTTGGAGGATCAAGATAACCTACTTCCTTGTTGTTTAACACACAAACGAGTGGGGAATCCACGTATGTATGCAAACCAAAGCAAAGTAACCCAAACACAACGTAACCAAAGATTCACTATCTTGATTAACCGAAGAGAGCTAGTACAAACACATACACACAATGTTCATACAGACTCAGGGTGTTCTCTCACTCTCTTACACAAACTGTGAAGTGCAAGTCTGTTTATATAGGCCCATCACTCAGTAACCCTACGAAGAAGGTTATTGGGCCACGAAGAACAGATAGGCCCACAAAGAAAGTGTTCTTCATGGCCTATTCTATGAACAAGAAGAAAGGTTCTTCGTGAAATGATTACTCCCACCAAGAAGTGAGTTCTTCGTGGGTAGGCTGCAAACAGACATCATCTTGCAGAAAACAGCAGAACATAAGAACACAAATACAAACACTAACAGTATGCACACATGCAACTGTTTATAACATAAACAAACTAAACGTCGTACTGAATCAAGATAGGAGGATATCTTGATTTGGTCGACACGATCAAAACTTTACAGACGCAATAAACAAAGACCTTACAATTACATATGCAACTAAGAATAAGCAACAGACACAAAAATGCATCAACAAACTCCCCCTTGACTGTTGCTTGGTCTTCGGTCTTCATCTCTAATGCCCTGCTTCGGACCATGAGCTTCTAGCGTGAATCCCTCCATAATAACAAAAACAAGCGACACGTTGGAATAATAAAGCCTGATGAGCATCCTTGTCTTAGTAGAAGATGTCATGTTGAAGTAGCTTCTTGATGTCACCAGCGGACATGTTCACGATCCAATTGGATCTAGCATGCGAGTCATAACACCACAACTTCATGGGTGCCAAGTCATAACACCACAACACCATGTTTCCAAGAAGTCTGCTTCTCGCATGCGGATTTTCATCCTTCACGCTTGTACAAGTGTAAATGCGGTGTGGTGTCTGGGTCTAGCGTATACTTGATCTGCTCGTGCATCGGAAATTGTGGCTTGTACAACTCATCCTTCCAACCCTTTCGACGTTCCATCCTTCGCTTGCGAGCGAATAGTGTAACACCTTCAAAATTTGATCGGTTGATCACATTTAACTGCGCTAAAGCTGCAACATCATAAACGGTAAAGTTAGTATGCTAAGGAGTGACTTGAACTACTGGATCCTATGTTCGCGCTTCACCGCCATGCATTGTAATTCCTTACGAACATCCAGCTAAGAATTCTTCCTTGAGGACGATCTTTCTCATACTTCTTGTAGTCGACTGGAGGAAGAGCTGGCTTTGGAGTCTTTGCTAAAAAGTGCTTTCTCCATTCTTTAAAAGTGTCGGTGGGAAAATCAGATGTATCAAGACTCTTTAACTTTTCATCGATCTCATCCATGTTATCCTGAAGCCGGTCATCATCAAACGGATTGAACTCCGTTCCATCTTCTCGAACATACTTAGATTTCTCCGCTTCACCTTCAAACACGATCTCCTTGAGATCATCAACATTTGTCACATCCGGTTCACTTGGTATTTCATTGATAGCAGCATCATCTACTACCTTCATTTCCTTGAGAGCCAAAATCTGTTCACTTGAGAGCTCAGACACAAACTCTCCTTCCTTTAATTCCTCAGCAGTTACAGGATGATAAGACTGTAATTCCACATCTTTGTTTTGTGCCACCACAGTCTCAGCACCTGAGGACGAACTTCACTAACATTAACATCAGCGCTTTCAACAAAAGCCAACTGAAGACAAATGATCTTCAACACTCTCTAATACATTAAACCTTTCTGGTTCCTCTTGAGTACCAACGGAGGTAACTTGATCGGTCACGATCTGCTGTTCACTAGAACCTACCACTGGAATTGTAGCAGAACCCTTTGGTTGTGCGGATGAAGCTAGAGCATTAGGATTACCCATGGTCTTCACTGTCGTGATCACGCTTACGCTGTATCTCCTGAGCCTTGCATCTTTCCTTCCGTAGAATGTTTACCCGCTTTCTGCTCATCTCAAAACCGTCTTTTATACTATTAAAACCTTCAACTAGTGTAGTGTTCCGAGAGTGATACCATTCTCTCATGTCATCATGTTTTGCGGCTAGTGTTATCGCAAATGTTATACAACTGTACTTCGTTCCTTCAACCTGTTCATCTCAATCCCATGATCATTATCAGCTGCGCGCATCTATTGTAACTGAGCTGCCCTCTCAGCATCTGCATCACTCGAACGTTCATTTTCTTCACTTAACTGTGTAATCTCGACAACTTGCTTTCCAACAGATTCCATCAAAGAGTTGATCTCCAATTATTGCTAGATAATGGTATTCAGATTGGAAGACATAAACTCTGAGTGCCTATTGATCTAGCTTGTAGTTGTGAGAATAGAAAGTACACTTTCTCACCCTGTTCCATTTTGGAGAACAATTGACTACGTCGTTCTATACTTCTCTGGTGAGTTGTGGATCAGGATTGTTGAGCTGAAGAAGTAGTGTGTTGTGGTTGTACTTGAGTTGCTGCAACTGAAGGTGTTTCAGCTGCTGTAGTAGCTATAGCCTGTGGTTCATCTGCTGTTCTGTCACACCCGCTCATAGGCGGAAGCACGCGGTGTGATCTGATTGATTCTCATTGCATACAACATAAGTGAACATACTAAATGAATAAAAACTGGCTCCAAATGCCATTACCGATATTGTTTCAAACGCAACATAAGTTGAGTATATAGTTTACAAATCATGAAATGAGATTAAGTTGTCAAAGTGTTAGGTTACCGAAATGCAAGTTTTAAAATAATAAGGCTTTGACCCTTATATCACCGCATTGGTCCACTAATTACCTGAAATACATGTTAAGTTGAAAATCAACAAAAGTTGGCGAGCTCATGTGTTTTAACTCTATGAGATGGATCCATAAAATATATGAAGTATTTGTATCAAAACCCGGTATGTAAAGCGACAATGAAATCATGATCATTAATGTTTTGCAAGGACATTAATATGTGTGACGACATAGGAAGCATCCAAACCTAGACGATTTCTGTCAATTAACCTCGATTGGGACAACAAATGCACTTTTCTATGTGGGTCCATGACCAAGAGTGGGGCTTACCAACACCCGCTATATCTAACCTTTGTACCATGGTCTTAAACAAGATTAATGGTGCTTACGACCACCGTATTCTCACATGATCTAGTTATTTAATTCCCTAGCTTATCATCCATAGACATGTATTTCCCCCCGATAGTTGTAAAACAGTAAAACATTTAGGATGAAAAGGGGGACATGAACTCACTGAATTGATTCTGTGCACTCTGATTAACTCAAGTACTTCCCTTGGTTCGTATCACAACCTACTAACACGTTAGGTTTTATTAGACACTTCAGACTTTGTAACATTTCAGGTTCATGTTTCTTGTCTTAAGTATTTGTTAAGACTTGTTCAGAGTTATGTTCCGTTTAGAGGTATTTTCAACGTATGATGTCAATAGCTATACTTCATTAAGTATATATGTATCCCTGCATCTCATGTGTTGCATGTCCGGGCCTAGCCCTCTAGACTCCGTGACTCACACGAGTAAGATGTATATGTTTCATGACTTCTCATAGTCGGCTTACACACATTTGCCTCGACGATGCCATCGTCGGATATGTTCCATATATGTAATTCTTCTTAATTATATATAATTCCTGGATCGATGTATTAGTTAAAATATTATATTTTAACTTGTATTATTCTTCTTATAAATTACGACGGGTTTGTTACAAAATCTATTTTTAACATGTCTTGATATATAATTATTCATGTGCATGGGTTTATGGTTTACATGACCAAGTGTTATAATTGTTAAGTATTATACATATGCATCTTCCCAAGTATAGGTATACTTGTATTGTGAGTATTTGTGTATTTATGTTTGTATTCCCATGGTTGTGTATAATACTTGTATAATGGTATTTTCAGCAAATGTTAGTGGTATATATTGACATGTATCTGTACGTATAGGAATACATATATTCGTGATCTTAATACGCATACCTTTGTGCATTTGTTAAATATATAACATTTAAGATATATCTAAATTAGTATATGTATATTATGCTTGGTAAGTTTATGTATCCCAAAATAATATACACCTTTAAGATTAGTTCTAGAATATATATATATATATATATAGATATATATAGTTTCCATCAAAACAATATATTTTTAGGAGGTTTAAGAAAATTTATATTTTTATATACTTCAAAATAATACATTTTTAGTATCGGCAAAATATGATACATTTCATATACTTGTAAAAATATATATTTTGTCACTTGTTCGGTTTTAAAGGTAATATTCACCAAGCTTTGAAATATTATATATTTTTAGTCCGTAATCCTTATATCGTCCGATTGTCCAATATGTCCATATTTTTGTCTCCAATGTATGGTTATGGATATTTATACATTTTTGTAATTCTTTGTTCGTCAATGTTTATTGTATTTGTTTGTGTATGTTATTTTCAAGTCCCTAATTTATATATAACTAATACCAATAATATACACATAACACGTGATCCTTATGATCACTAAATATATATATCTTCCAAAAATATATATTTATATCCATTTTTATTTTTAGAAAACCATGACTTCTTGGGCATACATTTTATACAAAATCATAGGGATTTTTATGTTTATGGCCTTAAACAAGTTTATTTGTAATAACTTTGTAAACATATATTTTTCTAAGTGTTTAAATTTTATAAAAATTTTACCATAGTTTCCCCTAAATTTAGGAGGTTTCCCATGTTTTAAAACATGTGTTTAAGCTTTCAAAACCCATCATTTTAATCACAACAATTTCCACAAGTGTAATATATGCATTTAGATGCAATTTCATGTTATGATGAACTTGAAAGTTTACCAAATCATGAAGTATTTTAACCTTGTTTTTAATATGTTCATCCATCTTTAAAAATGGGTTTACTTTCTAATATTTACTAACTTTGTTAAAAATCATTTTTAACAACTTGTTCACTTGTTATAAATCACATTAACCACTTTAAATAGTCCCTTTATCATATATAACAAGTTCATCAACATTTTAATCATAGATCTTGTAAGATCCATGTGTATACTTGTTAGATTTATACTTCTAGCAAGTATACATATGTTGGATATCATCCATAGCATAAAATAGACAACTACATCTTCATTATAACTTCAAGTTATGTGGTATTTTCTTTAGATCAAGTTACTAGTTCATGTGTTCATCTTTTGAAGGTGATGCTTTTAGATGATATAACTTATATATTAACAATATACTAGTAACAAGACATCAAATGAAAGATTAGGAGGCTCACTACTAGCTCTTGTGGCTAGGGAAGTGGCAAGATGAACTAGATGATGATGAAGCAAAGATGGTGGATAATAGCTCCCTAGAGTGGTCCTTGAACTTCCAAGACTTGATCCTTCCTTAGTTATGCTTGAAACACCCTTGAGTATGCTTGGATTAGCTTGCAAATGGCTTGATGATGGAGGTTAAAGGAGGTGTGTTGTGGCCGTAGGTAAGGAAGAAGAAGAAGATTGGATGCTTTGTTTTGTGTTTGGAGGTTGTGAGGATAAGTTAGGGTCTTGTCTCCTTATATAAAAGTTCTCCTCCATGCATTATCTTTAACCATTAGCCCATAAGTAAGATTAGGGGGACAGGGGGACAAGATTGTGGGTGGCTAGTGAGCACCCACTTTGGCTGTCCATGGGATGTTAGTTTAGTTTTAACTTGGTTAAGTTTCTTAGTTAAAGATTTAGTTATGTTTAAGTTAGGTTAAGTTAGGGTGTTTAGGGTTTTAGGGGTGTTTGATGCATTGTAACATATATGGTGCCATACACTAGATTAATATTGTTAACAATGTTAACTAGTTTATATTTTATGTCTAGTTCGTGTTAGGTTGCGTAACGGGTGCTAGATTTTATTGCGTCCCCTAAACGGAGGTTTAAGCAACTTGTAGGGATTTTAGGGATTTTCAAGCAAAACAACGTGTTTAATGATTTTAACTAGTTGTATGATGTTAAAATATTGTTAACTAGTTATGATGCGTCAGATTGTGTTCGGGTGTTCGTTTCGTTGTCGGTTCGTTAAAACGTTAACTTTCAAGACTTGTGTGATATGATATGTTTTTGGGCCAAATTGATACTTTCAATATCTTTTAAGTAGTGTATGATGTTTAACCATATTTCTACATATTACATAAGCTTTTGGATGCTGTATTTTGCTGAATTTTGCTGAATTGTTGCTTAGTGTATATTTCTGGTAGTTTTCAGTGCGTGTTAGCATTAATCCTTGCTTTCCCACTTGGGAATTTATATATAGTTTATGTTGGACTCTTGTAACACCCCGACCGCGTAAAACAACAAACCGCGACGGAAACGTCGGGGAGTCATGTCACAGAACTATTGTTTCACTACTCATGGAATTTAAAATTTGTTTTATTAAGTTAAATGTTTACATTGTCTTGGGATAAAAAAGAACAACACATAAATAAACTATCTTTCATGTTTTAACTCACTAAGGCCCACGTCCATTCCTACGTGAAGCATGCATCATATTATCACACATTGACTCCCGAAACATATGTGAAAAGAGAGTCAGCATAAAAATGCCGGCGAGTACATAGGTTTTGTGAGTGTGTCAAATTCGTGGCTTTGTATACATATTGCAACACCTCGTCTGACTACAAGAGTCGTTAAGTGAAAACCTCGTATCAAAAGTGTATGATATTGCAATACAATTAACCAACTAAAACAAGTTGGTTAGAGTTGTGAAATCCTTGTAGCCATGAATCTTGACCAAAACGTTTCTTTTGTAAAATAAACTTGTAATAGATTGATTTAAAAGAAAACTTCGTATGGTTTATATCTTTAAATGAAAATCATTGCGTAACATTGTTCAAAACCATTTGTCTGTGTTATAAATCAATCGTCCGTGTCATAAACCAATTGTCCATGTCATAAACAAATCGTCCATGTTTTTAATTGTGAAAACTTTTGATCGTTCTTTAATGAACACATTCAAACCTGTGTTGACTATACCACCAAAGGGTATCTTTAATAGACCAACAAAGGTTCTCATTAACTAGATAAACAAATCAACAAATGATTTGTTAATCAGAAACAGTTTTTGTCATTACCTAAACTTCCACCAAATCCAGTGAACAGTCCGATAATGGGATTGTCAGTCCTATGGTACCATAACATATTACTGGTTGACTTGGCCAAAGATAATGAATGTCATTCGTGTTATGGATAACGCATCAACAAGTTGTTCAAATTATTGAAATAGTATTGTTTTATATATAAACCATAGACATTGTTTTTGAAATCTTGAAAATGATTATAGGCACATATTGATTGAAAAGGCACAAATGTCACAGTCTCCCCTACTTTTGGAAATTTCGTCCCGAAATTTAATTAGAGGAAACTTTGTGAAATAGATGTCGATATTTCGCTTTCATCTGAGCCTCTCGTTCCCAAGTAAATTCTGGGCCACGTTTGGATTCCCAACGAACTCTAACTATTAGTATACGTCTACGCTTGAGTTTCTTGACTTAACGGTCCAATATCTCCACATGGTTTCTTGACAAAGTGCATAGTGTCATCAACGTGAATTTCATCGAGGGGAATGCGGAGGTTTGTATCGGCTAAACACTTTTTTCAAATTGGACACATGGAATGTTGGGTGAATATTCCCAAGTTCAGGAGGTAGCTCATTTTTCAACAAGCTTTGGGTCACACATGCATTTTTTGCTTGAAGGATACGTGTCTGGATATCAGTTTGAACTCGAACACAATGAAGTTTGACATGTTCCTCACGACTAAGCGCATCAGCCACAACATTCGCCTTACCAGGATGGTAGCGAATCTCCCAATCGTAGTCGTTCAGAATTTTGACCCAGCGTCATTGTCTCATGTTTAGCTCTTTTTGATTGAATATGTGTTCGAGATTTTTGTGGTCAATGAAAACCATACATTTTGTACTGTAAAGGTAGTGTCTCCAAATTTTGAGAGCAAAAACTACGGCTCCTAACTCAAGATCATGAGTTGTGTAGTTCTTCTCGTGGATTTTCAATTGTCTTGACGCAAAGGCTATGACTTTGTCTCTTTGCATGAGAACACAACTAAGGCCTAGGTTTGATGCGTCACAATAGACAATAAAAGCGTCATTGCCATCAGGTAAAGATAAAACATGAGCATTACAGATTTTTTTGTTTCAGTGTTTGAAAGGCTTCCTCTTGTTTGGGTCCCACTCGAAAGGTTTATTCTTCTGAGTCAAAGTGGTGAGGGGAACCGTGATTTTGAAAAGTTCATGATGAATCGTCGATAGTATCCAACAAGAGAAATAAATGATCGAACTTCGGTAGGAGTAGTAGGTGTACTTCAATCCCTAATCGCACTGATTTTGGCGGGATCTACATGTATACCTTGTTCGTTAACAATGTGTCCCTAAAATTGAACTTCTTTTAGCCAAAATTCACATTTGGAGAATTTGGCGTAAAGTTGTTCTTTCTTTAGGAGTTGCATCGTTAGACGGAGATGTTGTTCGTGATCGGCATGAGACTTAGAATAAATGAGGATGTCGTCGATGGAAACAATGATGAACTTGTCTAAATAAGGTTTACAAACCCTATTCATTAAGTCCATGAAGACGGCAGGAGCATTCGTCAAACCAAAAGGCATGACAGTGAACTCGTAATGGCCGTATCGAGTGTGAAAAGTAGTCTTGGGAATATCTTCTTCGAGCACACGAAGTTGATGATACCCAGAACGCAGATCAATCTTTGAAAAGCAAGTCGCACCTTGTAGCTGATCAAAGAGATCATCAATGCGAGGTAGGGGATATTAATTTTTGATTGTGAGTTTGTTGAGCTCATGATAATCGTTACACATACAGAAGGATCCATCCTCTTTTTCACGAATAGGACAAGAGCGCCCCCAAGGTGAAAAGCTCGGATGAATGAATCCCTTGTCTAAAAGTTCTTGGAGTTGCTTTGACGACTCTTGCATTTCAGATGGTGCAAGACGGTAAGGAGATTTAGCAATTGGGTTGGCACCAGGTACAAGGTCAATACGAAACTCAACTTGACGAATTGGGGGTAAACCAGGTAGCTCTTTAGAAACACCTCAGGATATTCCCGAACAATGGGGATGTCATGAACAGTTTTGCCCTTGCCTTTTTCCTCTATGATATATGCCAAAAAGGCTACATAATTCTTTTGTATTTTGGGCCTGGGTACAGGTCACGAGTTTTAGGCTACTAGAGGGTTTCTCTCCCTGAACTTCTAAGGTTCTGCCAGATGAAAGAGGTATACGAACAACCTTGTCAAAACAGATCACCTCAGCATGGTGTTTGGTTAACCAATCCATTCCTATGATGATGTCAAAATGGCTACATAATTCTTTCGTAGGTATTTTTGGGCCTGGGTACAAGTCATGAGTTTTAGGCTACTAGAGGGTTTATCTCCCTGAACTTCTAAGGTTCTGCCAGATGAAAGAGGTATACGAACAACCTTGTCAAAACAGATCACCTCAGCATGGTGTTTGGTTAACCAATCCATTCTTATGATGATGTCAAAACTCCCGAGTTGCATTGGTGTGAGGTCAATGGGAAAAAGGTGGTTATCCAAGTTCAATTCGCAATTACGAATGACATAGTCGAGCTAAGGGGTTCACCATTAGCTTTTTCCACCGTTAAGGGTTTTCCTAGTTTAGTTCTAGGCATCGAAAGCAAAGGTTCAAAGGCTAGTGATATAAAGCTTCCTTCAGAACCAAATCGAAAAGAATAGAAGCAGTATGATTGTTAACAAGGAATGTACTATTAATGACTTCGTTATCAGCACGAGACTCGTTGGCATTAATGTTGAATGCGCGTCCACAGGCTGGATTTACATTCACGTTCACCAATTTTGGGCAGTTGTTTCTAAAGTGACCCATCTCGCCACTCCGTTCCACCACGTGAGTGCCCTCTTTTGGAATACACTCAAAGCAAATTCTACTTTGCGCTCATTTGGACATTGAAAATGACGGAATGTGCTTTCAAGACTCTCAAACCACTGTAGGAGCCCAATAGCACCCTCAGAACCACTAAACTTGAGCGGTTTAGCCAAAATGAATTGTTTAAAGTTGTACGAAATAGGTGCATTGTTTTTTTATTGTTCGCGTGGTTTAATTGAGACACAAGATTTGGTAGCACAACAACTATCTGCTGAGCTATCATTGCCGCCATATCGGCGTCCTGAGCAACATTTCAACGAGGAGGCATTCAAAAAGAGAAGGAAGTATGAGAGAAAATGGGTGAGATTAATATTGGATAGTCAAAAGAAATGTTAAAAATTTCAACGAAACATAAGGATTGTGATCATCTGTTCGTTACCTAAAACAAACAAACCACACACGTGACTAATCAAAGTAAATGGGTCTTTATAATGTATCGCGAAGACATGCTTTAGCCAATAAGTGGACACTCACCCCAAGGTCACAGGTAAGAGTGACAGGTCCGATAATGCGAATTTGTACGAACACTCTAGCCTTAGACAGAAAACTAAGGGTACAGGCATCCACCTTTCCAGGTTGCACATGTTCACATTAATAAAACCCAGACTTTGACGGGATTTTGAAAACTTAAAGGCTTTAAGCCTAAACAAATCATCTAAGGATAGATGATTTATTTTCATAACGAATTTGTAACTTGTGTATTTGTTTTGGTAATCACCTAAGGATAGGTGATGGTATTGTTTTAATAATCTAATGCAGGATAACTCGCGTTAGGGTCCTAGGAAGGTTATAGTCTAGGTCAAAGCATTACTAATAACCTAATTCCCTGTAACCATAAGCTCTGATACCAATCTATCTGTAACACCCGACCGCGTAAAACAACGAACCGCGGCAGAAACGACGGGGACTCATGTCACAGAACTATTGTTTCACAACTCATGGAATTTAAAATTTCGTTTTATTAAGTTAAATGTTTATATTGTCTTGGGATAAAAAAAAAACAATAAATAAACTATCTTTCATGTATTAAGTCACTAAGGCCCACGTGTCACACCCCGACCCGCAGCGGAATAAGAGTCGGGGCATAATTGGGTTATCACCAAAGCTCATGATGTTTACTAATATGTTTCCTATTTATTAAATTCAAATTACATCTCAAAGTTTCAAGTCAAATTCATACAATACAAGGAAAGGAAAAATTAACTAAAAAATCCAAAATCTAAACTGGTTTTATCTTCTAGGCCGCCCTATATGTTTCTTGCTTCAACTTGATCACCTGTATCATGTGTAAAAATGGGGAATTTTGGGTCAACAAAAGTTGGCTAGTGAACCTTGTTAAAAACATTTGTTATTGATACCTTGTTGTATTTAATATGGAAAATTGTGCAATAATCATACATGAACAAACGTATGTAAACAAACAATCACAAACACCTTGCATGAGTATATGATATAATGACAATGTGTATGTTGGCAACGTCTCGTTCATGCTCATAGGTAATGGGGAACGGACGGCCTATGATGATGTATGTGAGATCAAGGCTCAATCAAACGGAGCCGATCTTATGTTGGCAACGCCTCGTTCACGCTCATAGGTAATGGGGAACAGCTCACGCTCATAGGTAATGAGGAGCGGCGGCCTATGATAATGTATGTACTGAAAATGTTAACTTTAATCTAAACATTAACCACACAAACAATAGATATATATTGGCAACACATTTGATCATGAAAATGATGAATGCACTAGTGTTTAATTTAAATAAATAATAGCGACACATGATACACCCCAAAATGTGATTAAAACGGGGAATTGGTAGAGATTCACTCACATTGGGTGCGTTCGGTGGATGATGTTGAATGCGCACGAGTTTAGAGGATTGATCGACGAGGAATAACTAACCTAATTAATAACGAAAAGGTACGGTAAATAAGTGGATTTTATTAACAATTTTAATAGGATTTTTGGATATATTTTTGTGAGTTTAAGGCTATTTTCTAACTTTAAAAACGTTATTTTAAGTATTTTTAATTGATTTTTAAATTAAATAAATAAATAAAAATAATAAAAAAATGTTGACTTATGACCGTTGACCATGACTGTTGACCGTTGACCGGTTCAGTCGTGAATATTATTGCACTGAGTGAGACTCGAACCCGTGACCTCCCGTACGCGTGCACGCAGCTCTACCAACTGAGCTACGTGTCTAACCCGAAATATTTCTGTTTTTAATTATATTTATATACTATTTAACTTAATCCGAAAATCATTTATTTAAAAAGGATTTAATTGTATCAACCCGGTGATCTCCACAGGTCTCGAACCCGGGACCTGTGGTTTAGTTTGGCACACAGTCCACCGCTGGACTGTGTGTCCAACCTGGTAAATATTCCGGTTTTTATTATACTTAACATCTTACTGTGAGTTAACCCGATTCGGTTTTAAAAAAAAAACATTTTTATTATACTTAACATCTTACTGTGAGTTAACCGCTGGATTGTGATAGGAATCGAACTCGCGACGTGTGTGTATCATTTGCACACAGTCCACCGCTAGAGTGTGTGTCTAACCCGTTCATAATATTGATTTTAATTAATCTTATAAACATAAACGACTTCGTTTTCTTCGTTTAAAACACAGTCAACGGTTAACCAAACTGTTTCTTGTTCTCGATTAACGAACATTATAAGAAATTGAAAGGTAATGAACGGAGAGGGTTTGGGGAAAGGATGTACCGAACAGGTGTCTTTCACAGAACTCCAGCAAGGATTCGTCGGCTCTGTTTTGTGAACTTCGGCTGTTAGGATCAATTAACAATTTTGATTGATTAGATGTGAAATTGAGTTACTAAACATTGATTAACAGGAGGTTTAGTTGATCATACCGATTAACAGCGTGAGTTCGGAAATTCCAGCGATTTTTCCGGCGAGAATAGAAATCCGGCAACGTCGTCTGGGATCGATTCTGGGTGATGGATTGATATTAGTAATGGTCTAACAATGGAATGGAACAGAAAGAGTCGAGGTATTTACCGTGTTGATGTGAGTCTCGGTTTTCCGGCGAAAGTCCGGTGATGGCAGAAAAGTTCCGGCGAGTGAAATTTCGTCGAGAATTGGTGTGATTTTGAGCGAAAAGATTACCAGAGGCTAGGGTGTGTATTTATAGGAAAGAATGTCGATGAATTGGGTCCGATTTCTGTCTTGATTCGTTGGTCAATTATTCTCTGGCGGTTATGACTGATGTCGCGGAACTGGACATCGGTTATAACCGATGTAAGTATTAATACGCACGTTAAGTCACAAGAAACCGAATAATTGGCGAAATCGTCGGGATTTCCGGCGACTGCGAATTGGGCGCGTCGGTTGACTGATTTGAAATCGAGTTTTTGTTATTTGAATTAATTGTCTTTATATATCACTAAAGAACACAAGTGGCGGAGTGGTTTGGTGATGTGAGTTAAGACTTGAGGTTCCCGGCTGACCCGGGTTCGACTCCCGGCAGCCGGTTTTTCTTTTTAATTAATTTATTTTTACTTTTTAACAATTATAATTTATAAATTCTAATTTGTTTATTAGTTATGTATCGTTTAAAATTAAAATAAGTCATAAATAAGCAACGGAAATTTAAAACTGATTATTCGATTAATAAACGAAGCGGGTTTTGAAAACCCGTTTTTCGACGGATGTTACAGTATCCCCTACTTTTAGAAATTTCGTCCCGAAATTTAAGTAGTAGTGGTAACAGGAAATAGATGTGGGTATTTCTCGCGCATTGAGTCTTCACGTTCCCAAGTAAACTCAGGTCCTCGTTTCGACTCCCAGCGTACCCTGACAATTGGAATGCGGCTTCGTCTTAAGCGTTTCTCTCCGAAGTCCATAATTTCTACTGGTCTTTCAATGAAATACATAGATTCATCGACTTGAATGTCTTCTAGAGGAATATGGAGATTTTCACCGGCGAGGCACTTCTTCAAGTTCGATATGTGAAATGTGGGATGAATTCTGTTGAGTTCCTCTAGTAGGTCAAGCTTGTATGCTACAGGTCCTACTCTTTTGAGTATCTTGAAAGGTCCTACGTAGCATGGTGCTAGCTTGCCTTTTTGGCCAAAACGAACCACTCCCTTCCACGACGATACTTTTAAAAGTACTTGGTCACCAATGTTAAATTCCAAGGGCTTTCGTCGTTTGTCTGCATAACTCTTTTGATGACTTTGTGCCGCTAGAAGATTGTTTCGAATTTGATGGATCTTGTCTGTTGTTTCTTGTATTAATTCTGCACCGGTGATTTGAGCTTCTCCAATTTCGTGCCAACATATTGGTGATCGGCACTTACGACCATATAACGCTTCGAAAGGTGCCATGCCGATACTTGAATGATAGCTGTTGTTGTACGAAAATTCAACTAATGGTAGATGAGCGTCCCAATTCCCTTTGAAGTCTATGACACATGCTCGAAGCATGTCTTCAAGAGTTTGGATGGTGCGTTCAGATTGTCCATCAGTTTGAGGATGATAAGCGGTACTAAGGTCTAATCGTGTACCCAAAGCAGCTTGTACGGCTTGCCATGTTCGTGAAGTGAAACGACCATCACGATCTGAAATAATGCTTAACGGTACACCATGACGGCTTACGATTTCGCTGATGTAGATACGAGCTAACTTCTCATTCTTGAAGTCCTCGCGAATTGGAATGAAGTGATCTGATTTTGTAAGACGATCAATGATTACCCATATAGTGTCATACCCACCAGAAGTGCGAGGTAACCGATGGTTATGTTTTCTCACTTCCATACAGGTATTTCAGGTTGGACTAGAAGTCCTGAGGGTCTTTGATGTTCAGCTTTAACTTTAGAACAGGTAAGGCACTTGGAAACAAAAACAGCAATATCCTTTTTCATGCCAGGCCACCAGTAGGTGTATCGAAGGTCTTGATACATCTTGTCGGCTCCTGGGTGTACAGAGTATCGTGTCTTGTGCGCCTCTTTCATAAGGAAATCGCGAAGGTTATTGTGATCGGGAATCCATATGAGATCTAGATAATATAGAATGCCGTCAGATTTTGTTTCGAGTTTAAGTTCTGCTCCACAAGATAACTCATTGCGTATGTCGTATTCTGTTATGGAAACATGTTGAGCTTCTCGGATTTGATCTTTGATGTCGGTTATGATTTGCGAACATAGAAGACGAATGGAGTTCGCATAACCCTTTCGACTGAGTGCATCGGCCACCACATTTGCCTTGCCAGGATGATACCAAATTTCACAGTCGTAGTCATTAAGAAGTTCGACCCATCTTCGTTGCCTCATATTCAACTCCTTTTGGTTAAAGATATGTTGGAGGCTCTTGTGGTCAGTGTAAATTTCACACTTGGTACCATAGAGGTAATGTCTCCATATCTTAAGAGCGAACATAACGGCTCCAAGTTCTAGGTCGTGGGTAGTGTAGTTCTTCTCATGAGGTTTGAGTTGCCTAGATGCATAGGCTATCACTTTTCCCCTTTGCATTAATACACAGCCTAGTCCTTGCCCTGATGCGTCGCAATATACTACAAAGTCATCGCAACCTTCGGGGAGTGTGAGGATAGGTGCGTCACAAAATTTTTGCTTAAGGGTTTGGAAGGCTTCTTCTTGTTTAGGTCCCCATATGAAGGGTTTTCCTTTATGTGTCAAAGCCGTGAGTGGTACAGCGATACGAGAGAAATTTGAAATGAAACCGTGATAGTAACCAGCCAAACCAAGGAATGATCTTACTTCGGTTGGTGTACGTGGCGCTTGCCATTCTTGTACTGCTTTGATCTTTGAGGGGTCGACATGTATTCCCTTGTCATTGACGACATGTCCACAGAATTTTACCTCTTTTAACCAGAATTCGCTTTTGGAGAATTTAGCGTAGAGCTTTTCAGTTCTTAAGAGCGTGAGGATGAGTCGAAGGTGCCGTTCATGATCAGTTTTGGACTTTGAGTAAATGAGAATGTCGTCGATGAAGACTATAACAAAACGATCGAGATAGGGTTTGCAAACTCTGTTCATTAGATCCATGAAGACAGCTGGAGCGTTGGTTAGACCAAATGGCATGACCATGAATTCATAGTGACCATAACGAGTTCGGAAGGCGGTCTTTGGGACGTCTTCTTCATGTACTCTGAGTTGATGATAGCCAGAACGAAGGTCGATCTTTGAAAAACAGGTGGCACCCTTGGAGTTGGTCTAGAAGATCATCAATGCGAGGTAATGGATAGCGGTTCTTGACCGTTAATTTGTTGAGTTCTCTTTAATCGATACACATGCAAAACGTTCCATCTTTCTTCATTACAAACAGAACAGGTGCACCCCAAGGCGATGAGCTATGACGTATGAATCCTTTGTCGGTCAGTTCTTGTAATTGACTGGCCAGCTCTTGCATTTCGGATGGAGCTAACCTATAAGGAGATTTCGCGACGGGTGTAGCGCCAGTTATAAGATCAATGCGGAATTCGACTTCTCTCTTGGGAGGAAGTCCTGAGATGTCGTCGGGAAAGACTTGCGGGAATTCTTTCACTACAGGTATATCTTCGAGTTTCTTCTCTTTGTTTCCCTTCTTGACAACGTGAGTTAGAAATGCGACATAATTCTTGCGGAGATATTTTCGGGCTTGAAGACAGGACATCAGTTTGAGTCCTTTCGAAGGGGTTTCTCCAAAGATTCGTAGGGTTTTACCGTCTGCAAGAGGAATGCGAATGAACTTTTCACGGCATACCACTTCAGCATGATGTTGGCTGAGCCAGTCCATGCCGATTATAATGTCAAAACTTCCCAACTTCATAGGAATGAGGTCAACAGGAAAATCGTGATCGTTTAGAGTAAGAGTACAGTTTCGGATAATGGAGTTTAATGAGACCGGTTTTCCGTCAGCAACTTCTACCGTTATGGATTCCATGAGTTTATCGCGGGTTTGGTTGAGAATGGGTTCAAATTCTAAGGACACAAAACTCTTATCCGCGCCAGTATCAAATAACATGGATGCATAACTACCATTGATAAGAAACGTACCGTTAACCACGTTGTTGTCGGCCCTTGCTTGGTTGGCGTTGATGTTAAAAGCTCTTCCTCTAGCAGGTGGAGGAGCTTGGTTAGCTTGGTTCACTGGATTTGCTTGAGCTTGAGCATGTATGATGTTCACCAAGCGTGGACAAGTGTTTCTAAAGTGGTTTGGGTCTCCACAATTATAGCAAGCCCGCATGGGTTGCATCATGGGGTAGTTGGGTTGGTAGTAGGTTTGGGCCGTATGTTGTGTAGGTGGTAGTAGAAGGGGTTGTTGGGCTTGACCCATTATTTGATGGTGGGTTTGGGTTGTGGGTTGGTTGCGGTTCGTTCGCTGCAGTGCGCGACAGGTTTGGATGGTGTGACCTGCACGGCCACAACTGGTGCAATATTGACAGGGGTGTTCGGAAGAGTGATGGTAGTGGCAAAGGGTGCATTTTGGGTAGGGGTCGGAGTATGGCCTTTTGTATGGCGCGGGTGAAGGGGCAACTTGAGTAATGGGTGCAGCAGGGATAGGGAAATTGGTTCGGGTGACAGCAAAATTTCTGGTATTTCGTTTCCTCTTGTTTGAAAACTTTGAGGAGGAGGTGGAATGGTTTGAAGTTTGGCCCTCAACGGGGGCTTTCTTTTTCTCCTCCTTGAATTTACCATTTCTGATGCGATTCTCAGTAAGTTCGGTAGCTAATTCCATAGCAGCTTCGTGAGTTGCAGGCGAAGTGTTGAGGACTGATTCTTGAATCTTCGAGGGGTGGCCTCGAATGTAGTGTTCAACCAAGCGGTACACTGGGTGAACAAGTTAGGAACCATCTGGTTCAGCTCAAGAAATCTTTTGTTGTAGGAAGTATGGTCTCCTTCCTTTTGCTTCAGCGAGTGGAATTCGTCTTCTAACTTCTTGAGTTCGCTTCTTGGGCAGAAGTGTTTTGCCATTATTTCCCTTAACTCTTCCCACGTTAAGGCCATAGCGTCTTCAACTCCTCTCTTACCCTTCTCGGTGTTCCACCAGGTCAGGGCTACCCCAAATAATCTCCCGGTTGCGTAACGTACCTTGAGATCCTCGAGACAATCGCAATTGAGGAAGGTGTTTTCCATTTCCTCAAACCAGTGGAGGAGAGCGGTGACACCTTCGGTCCCTTCATACTTTGGGGGATCGCAAGATTTGAAGTGTTTGTAGGAGCACTTCTTGGAGGGAGGGTTGTCGATGTTTTGATCCTCTTGATTGGGTGGGTTGATAGGATTCGCGGTGAGAGCTTGTTGGACTTGTATTACAATATCAGGAAGCACCGCGGCCATTTGTTTTGTAATTTGAGTGGCCAAGCGTTCGTTTGACCTTCCTGACTTTCGTCCTCCACGTAGCTGCCTAGCCGACATCTACAGGAATATACATAGGAAGATGGTGAGTTTAAGGAGTGTTTAGGTGTCATGTGTCGTTTAAAATAATAAAATAACATAATCATCGATAATGCACTACATCCATAGGATGTCTTGGGTTTGCTCATGTTTGGGCCTCCAATGTCCCCCATACTATCGCCTGTATAGTCATGTGGGCCCCCATGACTATTGGTTTAGTAGGATTCACATTGGTATTGGCGGTTTAACACTCGCATCACCCGAATGAAAACCATAAAATATGTTTGCGAGATGTATGGTCGGAGGGTGTCCAGGTGTAAACACAATGACAACTCAAAGTGGTGTTAGTTCACACGACATTTGGTATAGCATGCTTTGGCCTAATAGGTCCTTCGTACTCTCATCGTTAGTCCCCAGGTAGGCAAACTGGTCCTTTATTTTGGATTTATACGAATGCCAAGCCTAGACAGGACGTTCCGACTACCGGTACTCGTACCCTTCCAGTTACTACATGCCCGTCATGAGAACTCACTTTGATGTGATTTGAAAATACAAAAATCGTTGTAAAAATCATATGAATTGTGAGGTGTGTGCTCCCATGGATATGATATGTTATGAGAATATGATTCATGATAAGCATTGTATAATAGTATGTATTTATGAACATGCTTGCATAACATTGAATGTAACAATAAACATAAAGCATATAAACATCATGAATTTTGCATGTAACACACAAACAATTTAAAAATTCTAATAAACTATAGTATAGGCTCTAAGGGTCTAATAACCTATCCTATATCCCTATAGTCATGGCTTTGATACCAATCTTTCACACCCCGACCCGCAGCGGAATAAGAGTCGGGGCATAATTGGGTTATCACCAAAGCTCATGATGTTTACTAATATGTTTCATATTTATTAAATTCAAATTACATCTCAAAGTTTCAAGTCAAATTCATACAATACAAGGAAAGGAAAAATTAACTAAAACAATCTAAAATCTAAACTGGTTTATTCTTCTAGGCCGCCCTATATGTTTCTTGCTTCAACTTGATCACCTGTATCATGTGTAAAAATGGGGAATTTTGGGTCAACAAAAGTTGGCGAGTGAACCTTGTTAAAAACATTTGTTATTGATACCTTGTTGTATTTAATATGGAAAATTGTGCAATAATCATACATGAACAAACGTACGTAAACAAACAATCACAAACACCTTGCATGAGTATATGATATAAATGACAATGTGTATGTTGGCAACGTCTCGTTCATGCTCATAGGTAATGGGGAACGGACGGCCTATGATGATGTATGTGAGATCAAGGCTCAATCAAACGGAGCCGATCTTATGTTGGCAACGCCTCGTTCACGCTCATAGGTAATGGGGAACAGCTCATGCTCATAGGTAATGGGGAGCGGCGGCCTATGATAATGTATGTACTGAAAATGATAACTTTAATCTAAACATTAACCACACAAACAATAGATATATATTGGCAACACATTTGATCATGAATATGTTGAATGCACAAGTGTTTAATTTAAATAAATAATAGCGACACATGATACACCCAAAAATGTGATTAAAACGAGGAATTGGTAGAGATTCACTCACATTGGGTGCGTTCGGTGGATGATGTTGAATGCGCACGAGTTTAGAGGATTGATCAACGAGGAATAACTAACCTAATTAATAACGAAAAGGTACGGTAAATAAGTGGATTTTATTAACAATTTTAATAGGATTTTTGGATATATTTTTGTGAGTTTAAGGCTATTTTCTAACTTTAAAAACGTTATTTTTAAGTACTTTTAATTGATTTTTAAATTAAATAAATAAATAAAATAATAAAAAAATGTTGACTTTTGACCGTTGATCATGACTGTTGACCGTTGACCGGTTCGGTCGTGAATATTATTGCACTGAGTGAGACTCGAACCCGTGACCTCCCGTACGCGTGCACGCAGCTCTACCAACTGAGCTACGTGTCTAACCCGAAATATTTCTGTTTTTAATTATATTTATATACTGTTTAACTTAATCCGAAAATTATTTATTTAAAAGGATTTAATTGTATCAACCCGGTGATCTCCACAGGTCTCGAACCCGGGACCTGTGGTTTAGTTTGGCACACAGTCCACCGTTGGACTGTGTCTAACCTGGTAAATGTTCCGGTTTTTATTATACTTAACATCTTACTGTGAGTTAACCCGTTCGGTTTAAAAAAAACATTTTTATTTCTGAGGTTAGGATTGTGATAGGAATCGAACTCGCGACGTGTGTGTATTATTTGCACACAGTCCACCGCTGGATGTGTGTCTAACCCGTTCATAATATTGATTTTAATTAATCTTATAAACATAAACGACTTTGTCTTCTTCGTTCAAAACACAGAAAACGGTTAACCAAACTATTTCTTGTTTAACTCGATTAACGAACATTATAAGAAATTGAAAGGTAATGAACGGAGAGGGTTTGGGGAAAGGATGTACCGAACAGGTGTCTTTCATAGAACTCCGGCAAGGATTCGTCGGCTCTGTTTTGTGAACTTCGGCTGTTAGGATCAATTAACAGTTTTGATTGATTAGATGTGAAATTGAGTTACTAAACAATGATTAACAGGAGGTTTAGTTGATCATACCGATTAACAGCGTGAGTTCGGAAATTCCAGCGATTTTTCCGGCGAGTACAGAAATCCGGCAATGTCGTCTGGGATCGATTCTGGGTGATGGATTGGTGTTAGTAATGGTCTAACAATGGAATGGAACAGAAAGAGTCGAGGTATTTACTGTGTTGATGTGAGTCTCGGTTTTCCGGCGAAAGTCCGGTGATGGCAGAAAAGTTCCAGCGAGTGAAATTTCGTCGAGAATTGGTGTGATTTTGAGCGAAAAGATTACCATAGGCTAGGGTGTGTATTTATAGGAAAGAATGTCGATGAATTGGGTCTGATTTCTGTCTTGATTCTTTGGTCAATTATTCTCCGGTGGTTATGACTGATGTCGCAGAACTGGACATCGGTTTAACCGATGTAAGTGTTAATACGCACGTTAAGTCTCAAGAAACCGACAATAATTGGCGAAATCGTCGGGATTTCCGGCGACTGCGAATTGGGCGCGTCGGTTGACTATTTGAAATCGAGTTTTTGTTATTTGAATTAATTGTCTTTATATATCACTAAAGAACACAAGTGGCGGAGTGGTTTGGTGGATGTGAGTTAAGACTTGAGGTTCCCGGCTGACCCGGCTTCGACTCCGGCAGCCGGTTTTTCTTTTTAATTAATTTGTTTTTACTTTTTAACAATTATAATTTATAAATTCTAATTTGTTTATTAATTATGTATCGTTTAAAATTAAAATAAGTCATAAATAAGCAACGAAAATTTAAAACTGATTATTCGATTAATAAACGAAGCGAGTTTTGAACCCGTTTTTCGACGGATGTTACACCACGTCCATTCCTACGTGAAGCATGCATCATATTATCAAACATCGACTCCTGAAACATATGTGAAAAGAGTGTCAGCATAAAAATGTTGGTGAGTACATAGGTTTTGTGAGTGTGTCAAATTCGTGGCTTTATATACATATTGCAACACCTCGTCCGACTACAAGAGTCGTTAAGTGAAAACCTCGTATCAAAAGCGTTTGATATTGCAATACAATTAACCAACTAAAACAAGTTGGTAAGAGTTGTGAAAACCTTGTAGCCATGAATCTTGACCAAAACGTTTCTTTTGTAAAATAAACTTGTAATAGATTGATTCGAAAGAAAACTTCGTATGGTTTATATCTTTAAATGAAAATCATTGCGTGACATTGTTCAAAACCATTTGTCCATGTTATAAACCATTTGTCTATGTTATAAATCAATCGTCCGTGTCATAAACCAATTGTCCATGTCATAAACAAATCGTCCATGTTTTTAATTGTGAAAAATTTTGATCGTTCTTTGTGTTGACTATACCACCAAAGGGTATCTTTAATAGACCAACAAAGGGTCTCATTAACTAGACAAACAAATCAACAAATGATTTGTTAATTAGAAACAGTTTTTGTCATTACCTAAACTTCCACCAAATCCAGTGAACAGTCCGATAATGGGATTGTCAGTCCTATGGTACCATAACATTTACTGGTTGACTTGGCCAAAGCTAATGAATGTCATTCGTGTTATGGACAACGCATCAACAAGTTGTTTACATTATTGAAATCGTATTGTTTTATATATAAACCATAGACATTGTTTTTGAAATCTTGAAAATGATTATAGGCACATATGAATCACCCTAAAACATTCAGAAAATGTAAAAGAGGGGAACAATGTACTCACTTGGGATTGGGGAAGTGTTCTTGATCAACGGAATAAACAAAGCTCAAACGTGTCCTAATGTGTCAGATAAATATGTTAGCATGTCGGGACTACAAATGGGAGATCGGACAGAATGAAGTCTTATAAACCAAACGAGTGTTGGAACTCATGCGATATGGTTTACCAAACTTAACATTCTTATTTGGAAAGGATCCTAAGTGCTTTTGACCCATTATGACTCGTTAAAGTAGTTTATGATACGTTAACGGGTCATTAGCGTAAATGCGTGATCGTCCTCTGATACGTTTTAAATGCCCCAAACATGTTTGAAAATGTTATAATATCAGTTTATATGATAAAAATTTGGTTACATGTGTTTAAGATGGATTAATACGCAAAAGGGCATTTTGGTTATATTTTTTTAAGAACATAGAAGTAACTTATCATAACACTAACCAAACGACGTGACCATAAGGTAATAACCTCAGTAGGTTATTTCCTATACAACTACGGTCACAAATATGTGTTTGGACGGATTCTAAGAATGACCAAACGGGTTGGATTCGAAAGTCAAAGCGGTGGTCAAGACCGCTCGACTTACGACCCTTAATAAGCACTAAAATAGAAGTGACGAGTTAGACATGTCAAAATATGTCTAACTAAGTTTATAAAACTGATTTGGTATCAAAACTTGGTGTTTTGATACCCGAAAATAGTTTGGTCGTAAAATGCACATCTGCGCATTTTTGACCGAAACTTTGACTCGTTACTTCGAGTAGTAAACCTAGTAATCAGAAGGTGAAATCGCTAGGGATTATAACCTTCGTGATTACG
This sequence comes from Scalesia atractyloides, assembly GCA_947069175.1. Classification (NCBI taxonomy): domain Eukaryota; kingdom Viridiplantae; phylum Streptophyta; class Magnoliopsida; order Asterales; family Asteraceae; genus Scalesia; species Scalesia atractyloides. The sequence continues at coordinate 69,666,183 of CAMTDV010000013.1, read as the reverse complement.
ATCACGTTTCAAAGTTCAATTGAAATTTGACTTGACCAAATATGGTCAGAACCAAAAGTCAATCAGGTTGCCAAACTGTTCGACTTTTAGCTCAAAATAGCTAAAAAATGAAAGAACTAGGAAGAATACTTACTCGTGTTGAAGAACACTTTTGGAACTCAAGATAGGAGGCTTCCAAAGGCTGGAAACAAGCTCCAAGAAGGATAGAAAGAAGAACTTCACACTTTGCTTTGAAGTGTTTAGAAGTGGTGTGAAAAAAATGGATGAATCATGGGGTATTTATAGTATTTTAGGATTAAGGAGGTGATGACAAGTGTCATTAAGTGTGGATTACTATCCTAACATGTGTCAACACCATATTAATTGTGGCAAAGTGAGTGCTAGGTGTCAAAAATTGGAGATAGGTGGCAAACTTGGTGAAGAAGCAAAAATATTTATTATTTTTTTGACATTTTGGCCCTTGGACTTGTATTTTCACTTGTTTGCAATTTTTAACCCCTTTAACCTAATATTTAGGTTATATAAAGGTGTTAAGACATGTGTAACTTGGATTATGCCCGAAAATGTCGTGGATGTTGGTTCGTTCGGTTGTACAGTTACGTGTTTTGCAAAAATGCGTAAAACGCTTTAACGAACACGAAAATGATCGAAATTGAGCAACGATTGACTTTTTTGCATTCTCATCAATAAAATACAAGATTTTATTGAATACAAAAATATTTGAAAATAAAACACAGGGTTTCATTGAATACGAAATTGTTTGTAATTATGCAATGATTGAAAAGGCACAAATGTCACAACTCTCATCTAAGCCCTAACTCTACTGTTTTAGCTGCGTACTGAGGCTGTACTGTCACAGCTAGTCTACTAGTTGTTCCGATGCATTGTTTTAAATTGTTTTTTGAGTTGTAACCGCTAAACAAATAATAAGCATTATGTAATGTACTCAGTGAGTTTTCTAGGTGTTGCCATGCAATTCATGCAGTTTAGACATTCAAAACACGTAATTGTATAATATAGTTCAATTTTTAAATGTACGGAATTTACAGTTGTCACATGTTGTGGGAGATGTCATTAAAGCTTCAGTCTCCTCCGCTGTGAAGGAAAACTGAGCTTCTTCAATTGGTTCCGATGTGGTTTCTGGTTGTGTGGTTGTAGGTTGTGCTAATGAGGTTCCCATTGATTTCTTACTCTTTTTCTTTCTACGAACCGCAACTTTCTTTTTGCATGCTCATTCAGTCTCTGTATCGGATGGAACATAATCCGCATCTATATCTATTGGAATCCGTCTAATCTTCCTAACCTCATGCTCATAACATAGCGTTCATATCCTGGTTCAAGTGGATTATCATCAAAATCTGATTCTTCATCATCATCCGACTGTTTACCTTTGTCACCACCGGTAGTACTGCACCACTCGCACCACCATCACCACCTTGATCATCACCGTCGCCACCTTCATCATCACTATCATCATCATCATCACCTTGATCATTTCGCTTTCTTCGACCAACTTATCTTCGATCATCTTTTTCAACGTCGGTTCTTCATCATCCGATTGGCTATCGTCATGGCGCCACTTATCATTTTCCGTTTCTACATACTCATCATTATCCAGAAAACCAAACTACTTCCGCGGAGGTGTGCTTTCCTTGTAACATGTAGCTTCCACACCTCTAAAAATTTTCAATGAATGCTCCATCATAACATCGAATTTGAGAACATCGTTGTCGTTCTTTGGGAGGTTCGGATGTTGTACAATCAAGATCATCTGAAGAAAACAACGATACATCCAAAACTTGCTTCCACCAACTTCGGTTCTTTTCAGATTTTCCTTCATGTTTGCAAAGATATACTTTGAAACACTGAACGGTTTGTTCAATGTCAAAGCTACCATCAACCCAACTAAGTCGTTATTTGCCATGTCATAACCGCTTCGTCTGTTGCTTAAGCACTGAATGAGAACATGTAGAAAGAAGTTGTATCGGAGCGGCAACCACACTTTGTTTAGTTGTCCTCCAAGAATGTCTCCAGCACATTTCATTCGTAGTAAATACCCACGTTGATACTTCAAAGAAACTGAATATGGAGCTCTTGATCCTCGCCAAGTGGTAACACTGTGTTTATTACTTCTACAGAAACCCGTCTAACCCATTGACTCTTCCGCGGATAAGTCCTTTCCATCCACTTCAACAACATTTGCCGAATCCCAAAATTCCTTAATAAACGTCTTGTATACTTTAGTTTGATGCGTGATTGCATAATTTATCCTTGAATTGCGCAGAAACATCATAATACCGTTGTATTCAACAATCTTGTCTTCTGGATCTAACTAGGCAACCATGTTGTGTCTCAACTTAATCTCAACTTCCGACTTGTCAGTTTTCTTTGTTGCGGGCTTGCGTTTTGGTTCTTTTGGTGCCATCCTATATATAAAAGCAACTAGAATGAGAAGAAACACAAAAACAATTGGGAGCACACTAAACAATGTTCACTATGAACATTCTGTATATATGCAGCCCCTTCACGAAGAACCAAAGTTACACAAACAACTGTTCCACGAACAACTAATCTTCATGAAAAACTTAATTATACTTTGAAAATCCACAAAGAACTGAGTGACTATTTACTGTTGTCATGAAGAACCCTTATGAATGAAGAATGGGTTCTTTGTAAACACTAGTTCTTTGCTAGTTATAATCAATGAAGAAGCGTTCTTCGTCAACACTGGTTCATCACCAGTTGATAATCACGAAAAACAAGTTCTTCTTCTTAGCATGGGTTCTTCGCCCTAATTGGTTGTTCGTGTTAGACGGTGACAAACAACCAGATGTTAACGCATTTCTGACACTTTAAATGAAAAATACCCAGTTTGTTTTGTTTTCATTTCAACATTCATGTAACCATCAGATTTGGTTGTATCTCAAACTTCAAAAAATCACAGAAATAAAAAAATAAACCTTTAATCACGTATTTGTTCAGTCATTTGTAATCTATTTGTGTGATTTTAAGAACAACACAACTTTTAGTCAACACAATGTTTGTCAAAATAACTAACAAAAACACTAGTAAACTAGGGTTTCCTTTGTTCAAAGTGATGACCAATCAATGAGTCATCGGTTATGATATACTCGATTTATCTTTAAGATATACAATACATTGTTGAACATACCTTAGAGATATCACAAACAACTCAAATAAAAAGTTTGAAGAAGTTTGTTAGATGAGTTTCTTCCTAGAGAAGAAGAAGATGAACAATAAAAGGATAATGTGAAAAGGTGAATTTGACAATTGATAAGATCTTTTGAAAAACCATTCCCCTTTTATAACACCGCCTCCCACGAAGAACCAAAGATTGTGCCGTAACTTGGTTAGCCCAAAACTCAATCCATGAAGAACTGAATTTTCGTCAGAAAGAACCGACATTCAACGAAAAATGGGTTCTTCGTTAACCAGTTTTATTCTTTGTTGACTTGAGATCTTTCGTTGACAAGTTTGATTCTTTGTTGACTTTTGGTTCTTTGCACATTTCCACAGTGATCACCAATTATGAAAATTTTCAGATTGAATAGATTTTGCTCTTTGTTATGTGTTTACCCAGTTGCAAAAAGATATTTTATTAAGTTATGATAGCAAAACGTTTGATTTTTGAGCGTATCTTGGTAGAAAACATTGAGCCTCAAATTTGGCTAATCAAAAGCGATTTAAAGCAAAGTAAACTAAAACAAACACTAACAAATATGAACAAAGTATACATTAACTAGCCATCTTTTTGAGTTTCAAGGTAAGAGAATCATACCAGCTTACAGTCTTGCCAAAAACGATTTTTGTTAATATTTAAATTAAAATAAGTATCCTACCATAATTATCGGTATAGATGTCCACATAAGCTCAGCTTATCAGATATAATCATGATTAGGAGAGACGATTAATGTATGATTTCTACTTACTAGCCGGTGTTCATCCACTTCATGACACATTCCCGTATCAAGACATGCACGGGAGAAAATCTTACCAGTGAGTATACCGCTTATCATCTGTTTTGACGTGTAGATTGTGAGATACTCACTTATTTTAATTGAAAACAACCCCTATGTGATTAAATCACTTATTGATGAGGAACTTGGTTTTCAGATGCATGCAGGGCACATGAGCAAGTCCGTGAACAGGTTAGTACCAACGTACCGACAAAGAGACGAACTTAATTCCCGCATAAAAGCTGTGATAAATTATCACTTATTTATTGGGTGGATGTGATATGTTTATCACTTTTTGATGGTCCTATGAAATATTTACACGTATGTATGGTAATATGGAAATTCTAGCCTTGTGTCCCCGTTATTTTTTGATAAAAGATTCAACCATGATACCCAGATGATAAACAAGTATAAAGAACGCATATCTGAGAAACTCGGCATACTATCAAACAAAATTTTGGTACCAAGACCAAATGCCAATGAATGGTTCCCACCTGAATTTCAGTCCGTTATGTGTATATCAACCTGCACATTTTAATCTGATTGTGAGTCTACCGAATCATTATTAGTAGAGCCACTTATCGTTTTTCATTTTATTTGACCGTATTTGACATACCACCGGTGTATCATCATCTTCTCTTATCTTTCCAAGAAACTCATTTTTGATTTTTGGGTTTTCTATTGTTTTTGTATTTTTCAGAATTTCTCCGCCTTAAATGTAGAAAGTAAATAAATAAAAGACATATTTTTGTTTGTATTTTTCTCATGTTTTTGTATTTTCTTGAATTTTCTCCCCTAAAATGCAAAAAGTAAAGGAAATGGAAAATCTTTTTGTATTTTTAGTTTTAAAAAAATATTTACAACAATGATTAGTCGATGATGATTTACTCGGGTTTCACCTTGATGCCATTGATCAAAAGAAGATAATCAAAACATGATTTATTAAAAGCTTTTGTAAACATGTTGGCACGTTGGTGATCGGTGTGGATTTTAACAGCATCAGTAAGTTTCTTTTCATAACAATCTCGTATCAAATGATACCAAATCTCAATATGTTTGGTCTTTGAGTGTTGAACAAGATTACAAGTGATCTATAAAGCAGCTTCATTATCAACATAAATAGGAGTAGTTAGAAATTCAAAACTGTAGTTGCGCATCTGCTGTTGGATCTATAAAACCTGAGAACAACTTGAAGCCGAAATATACTCATCCTCACATGTTGAAGTAGCTACACAAGTCTTCTTTTTGCACTGCCACGTGACTAGGCGATTTCCCAAGAAGTGACATCCTGCTGATGTTGACTTTGCATCGATCTTGCAGCCACCATGATCAGAATCACTGAATGCTGTCAAATCAAACCTATCATCCTTAGGGTACCAGAGACCAGTGTCTGGGCGACCCTTCAAATAACGAAAAATTCTTTTTACAGCCATCAAATGAGAAACTTTTCGACTTGACTGGTAGCGAGCTAGAAGAGATGTTGGATACATAATATCGGGTCTTGAAGTAGTAAGATACATATGAGAGATCCGATCATTGCATGATAAAGCGACGGTTCCACATGTTCACCCATTCCATAGGAGTAATCCCATGATTTTGAGCTAATGGATTTCTCGAAGGCTTCGAGTCTTCCATTTGAAATTGTTTGTGAATATCCCCAACTTACTTGGTCTAATGAATGAAAATCCCTTCCTTAGATTGATGAACCTACAAACCTTAAAAGAAAGTCAATTTCCCCCATGGCTGTCATCTCGAACTTCTCTTGCATCACCTACTCGAATTCTTTGCACATTTCATCATTCATAGACCCTAAAATAATATCATCAACATACACTTGTACCAGCAACAGATCCTCATTCTTTTCTTTAATAAAGAAAGTATAGTCAATCAAATCACGTCGAAAACCATTCTTGAGTAGATTGGAAGACAACGTTTCATACCAAGCCCATGGAGCTTGATGAAGACCATATAATGCCTTGTTGAGAAGCCAAACCTTGTCAGGATGGATTGGATCTTCAAAACCGGGCGATTGCTCAACATATGCTTCTTCTTCGACCACACCCTGAAAAATGCACTTTTCACATCCATTTGATAAATAGTAAACTTCTTGTAGGACGCATAAGCTAAGAAAATTCTTATTGTGGTCAAATCAAACCTACCATCCTTAGGGTACCAGAGACAAGTGTCTGGGCGACCCTTCAAATAATGAAAGATCCTTTTTACAGCCATCAAATGAGAAACTTTTGAACTTGACTAGTAGCGAGCTAGAAGACATGTTGGATACATAATATCGGGTCTTGAAGTAGTAAGATACATGAGAGATCCGATCCTTGCACAATAAAGCAACGATTCCCCATGTTCACCCATTCCATCAGGAGTAATCCCATGATTTTAAGCTAATGGAGTTTCCGAAGGATCCGAGTCTTCCATTTGAATTCGTTTGAGAATATCCCCAACATACTTGGTCTGATGAATGAAAATCCCTTCCTTAGATTGATGAACCTGCAAACCTAAAAAGAAAGTCATTTCCCCCATGGCGTTCATCTCGAACTTCTCTTGCATCACCTGCTCAAATTCTTTGCACATTTCATCATTTATAGACCCAAAAATAATATCATCAACATACACTTGTACAAGCAACAAATCCTCATTCTTTTCTTTAATAAGGAGAGTACAGTCGATCAAAGCACGTCGAAAATCATTCTTGAGTTGATAGGAAGACAACGTTTCATACCAATCCTATGGAGCTTGATGAAGACCATATAATGCCTTGTTGAGAAGCCAAACCTTGTCAGGATGGATTGGATCTTCAAAACCGGGCGATTGCTCAACATATACTTCTTCTTCGACCACACCATGAAAAATACACTTTTCACATCCATTTGAAAAACAATAAACTTCTTGTAGGACGCATAGGCCAAGAAAATTCTTATTGCCTCAAGATGTGCTACTGGTGCATAAAGTTCCTCTTCCATGGCTTCAACCCATGAGTCTTCCTTCATTGCCTTCTTCCAAGATTTATATTCAACTTGGCAAACATAGCAGGCAAAAGACCAATCATTCTGTTCCCCAGATCTCTGATTGCCGTATACAAAACATCATTCTTGTTGTTCCTTAGCTTTGGACATCTCCTATAATGTTCTGCTGTGGATTGGTATCATGGATTCGAGTTTTAGGAACATCGGGAACTCGAGCATTTATACCCAAATTGTTGATATTCAGATCAACAATCAAATCGATGGCTGGAACCGATGAAGATGTAGATGCATGACCCTCAGCCACCCCTTGATTTTGCACATTTTAAGTCACTTCACAAATACCATGAACAGGAGAAGAAGTAGCTCCATTTGCATCATGGAACTCATCATCTTCCGACGAAACATTATAATCAACAACATCTTCAAACTCCTCATTTTGAACAACATTATTAACTGAAGTAGACACTTGTTGGTTAACAATAATTGGTTGTGCTAAAGATGAATCAACTGCAGTATCACTCTCAAGTACCATTTGAACTGTTGTCGATGCGTGATCAAAAGTTAGCAGATTGATGGAGTCAAACAGTCCATCATAGTCAAACATCCAGGGAGCACCGGGAGCTCTTACTGATTCAGTGTACCTTTGAACCTTAACCTCACCCCATTCTTCAATCTTTTTACGTTGATAAATTCCACACTCTGAAATTTGGAGTAGTATATCCAAGAATGAAACCTTCGATAGCCTTTGGACAGATTTTACCATGTGGATCAATTATAGTGCATGGAGCTCCAAAAGGTTCTAAGTAAGACACAAATGGTTTCCTTTTAAGTAACAATTCAAAACACGCTTTCCCATGCCTTTTAACATTAAGAACTCTGTTCATTGTATAACATGCAGTAGCCACAACCTCACCCCAAAACTGATAGGAAGAAATCTGTTCATCGTCTATGCCAAGAGATTGACTCATTTTCATGGCTTTTGAGAAAAAAACATGTAACTCGCGCAGACGTAGTAATAGCTTGGCTCATGTCAAGAATATACAAATCATTTATCATTGGAACTGACAATAGAATCCATTCTTTGGGAATTTTGAAACCAGGTTTTAGCACATAACAACTGGCCATCATCAAAATGAACCGTGAACTTCTTGTCGCATATTTGAGAAATACTCAGAAGATTGTGATCAATTTGACGAACATAGTTGATCTTGTAAAAACTAACAACACCATTGGAAATCATTCCCTCTCCAATGATGTAACCGCCTTTATCTCTAGCAAAAGCAACATAGCGTCCCCTAATGCTTTTAACATCATAAAGGAGACTTAAGTCGCCTGTCATGTGCTGGGATGCTCCACTGTCAACAATCCAATGACTATTCACAGTTCCTCCATGAACACCCTGCACATTACATTACGTTACATTACATTACCCGATTACTTTGAAATGGGGACCCAAGCCTTAGTGCTCTTGGGTTGACCCTTATCATTAAGAAATGTGATTTCTATTTATTGATGATTTGGAAATTGTGTGCCTTCCCCTGAAACAATACCGGTTTTAGATTTCCAAGATTGTTGATGTTTACGAGATTGATTATTATTTACAGATTTAGACACTTCTGGTTTTAACGAGCTTGATGAACTTAGTTTCTTTTGTGCAACAACTGGTTTTAATGCTTTTTCAATTACTTTGACTTGTTTACGTCTTTGTTTTTCATCTTGTTCCTTAACAATACGTTTGTCTTATTTAGGTGACACAGATCAACATTGGCAATTCTTTTCATGAGGGGCATTTTCAACAAACTTTAGTCTTGACGAGTTTGTACTATTTTTCATTATGTGGCCAGACTCCCAACATTTAAAACATGACCTGCTTTCAACAAATTTAGGAGATGTTGTTTGATGACTCGATGTTGCACTTGTTGGCCTTGAGGTAAACAAATAAACCTTTAATCACGTATTTGTTCAGTCATTTATAATCTATTTGTGTGATTTTAAGAACAACACAACTTTTTGACAACACATTGTTTCTCAAAATAACTAACAAAAACACTAGTAAACTAGGGTTTCCTTTGTCCAAAGTGATGACCAATCCATGAGTCATCGGTTATGATATACTTGATTTATCTTTAAGATATACAATACATTGTTTAACATACCTTAGAGATATCACAAACAACTCAAATAAAAAGTTTGAAGAAGTTTATTAGATGAGTTTCTTCCTAGAGAAGAAGAAGATGAACAATAAAAGGATAATGTGAAAAGGTGAATTTGACAATTGATAAGATCTTTTGAAAAACCATTCGCCTTTTATAACACCGCCTCCCACGAAAAACTAAGAGTGCCACGAAGAACCAAAGATTGTGCCGGAACTTGGTTAGCCCAAAACTCAATACACGAAGAACTAAATTTCGTCACGAAGAACCGACATTCAACGTAAAATGGGTTCTTTGTTAACAAGTTTGATTCTTCGTTGACTTGAGATCTTTCGTTGACAAGTTTGATTCTTTGTTGACTTTTGGTTCTTTGCACATTTCCACAGTGATCACCAGTTATGAAAATTTTCAGATTGAATAGATTTTGGTCTTTGTTATCACCAGTTATGAAAATTTTCAGATTGAATAGATTTTGGTCTTTGTTATGAGTTTATCCAGCTGCAAAAAGATATTTTATGAAGTTATGATAGCAAAACGTTTGATTTTTAAGCGTATCTTGGTAGAAAACATTGAGCCTCAACTTCGGATAATCAAAAGCGATTTAAAGCAAAGTAAACTAAAACAAACACTAACAAATATGAATAACTATACATTAACTAGAAATCTTTTTTGAGTTTTAAGGTAAGAGAATCATACCAGCTTACAGTCTTGCCAAAAACGATTTTTGTTAATATTTAAAATTAAAATAAGTATCCTACCACAATTATCGGTATAGACGTCCACATAAGCTCAGCTTATCAGATATAATCATGATTAGGAGATACGATTAATGTATGATTTCTACTTACTAGCTGGTGTTCATCCACTTCATGACACATTCCCGTATTAAGACATGCACGAGAGAAAAGCTTACCGGTGAGTATACCGCTTATCATCTGTTTTGACGTATAGATTGTGAGATACTCACTTATTTTAATTGAAAACAACCCCTATGTGATTAAATCACTTATTGATGAGGAACTTGATTTTCAGATGCATGCAGGGCACAGGACCAAGTCCGTGAACAGGTTAGTACCAACGTACCGACAAAGAGACGAACTTAACTCCCGCATAAAAGCTGTGATAAATTATCACTTTTTTATTGGGTGGATGTGATATGTTTATCACTTGTTGATGGTCCTATGCAATATTTACACGTATGTATGGTAATATGTAAGTTCTAGCCTTGTGTCCCCGTTATTTTTTGATAAAAGATTCAACCATGATACCCAGATGATAAACAAGCATAAAGAACGCATATGGTTCCCACCTGACTTTCTGTCTGTTATGTGTATATCAACCTGCACATTTTAATCTGATTGTGAGTCTACCGAAACATTATTAGTAGAGCTACTTATCGTTTTTCATTTTATTTCACAGTATTTGACAAACCATCGGTGTATCATCATCTTCTCTTATCTTTTCAAGAAAATCATTTTTGATTTTTGGGTTTTCTTTTGTTTTGTATTTTTCTAAATTTCTCCCCCTTAAATGTAGAAAGTAAATAAATAAAAGAAATATTTTTGTTCGTATTTTTCTCATGTTTTTGTATTTTCTTGAATTTTCTCCCCCTAAAATGTAAAAAGTAAAGGAAATGGAAAATCTTTTTGTATTTTTAGTTTTAAGAAAATATTTAGAACAATGATTAGTAGATGATGATTTACTCGGGTTTCACCTTGATGCCATTGATCAAAAGAAGATAATCAAAATGTGATTTATCAAAAGCTTTTGTAAACATGTTGGCACGTTGGTGATCGGTGTGGATTTTAACAGCATCAATAAGTTTCTTTTCATAACAATCTCGTATGAAATGATACTTAATCTCAATATGTTTGGTCTTTGAGTGTTGTACAAAATTACGAGTGATCTATAAGGCAGCTTCATTATCAACATAAATAGGAGTAGTTAGAAATTCAAAACCGTAGTTGCGCATCTGCTATTGGATCTAAAACCAGAGAATAGCAACTAGAAGCCGAAATATACTCAGCCTCACATGTTGAAGTAGCTACATAAGTCTGGTTTTTGCACTGCCACGTGACTAGGCGATTTCCCAAGAACTGACATCCTACTGATGTTGACTTTGCATTGATCTTGCAGCCACCATGATCAGAATCACTGAATACTGTCAAATCAAACATATCATCCTTAGGGTACCAGAAACCAGTGTCTGGGCGACCCTTCAAACAACGAAAGATTCTTTTTACAGCCATCAAATGAGAAACTTTTGGAGTTGACTGGTAGCGAGCTAGAAGAGATGTTGGATACATAATATCGGGTCTTGAAGCAGTAAGATACATGAGAGATCCATTCATTGCAAGATAAAGCTACGGTTCCACATGTTCACCCATTCAATCAGGTGTAATCCTATGATTTTGAGCTAATGGAGTTCCCGAAGGCTTCGAGTCTTCCATTTGAAATTGTTTGAGAATATCCCCAACATACTTGGTCTAATGAATGAAAATCCTTTCCTTAGATTGATGAACCTGCAAACCTTAAAAGAAAGTGATTTCCCCCATGGCGTTCATCTCGAACTTCTCTTGCATCACCTGCTCGTATTCTTTGCACATTTCATCAATCATAGACCCAAAAATAATATAATCGACATAAACTTGTACCAGTAACAGATCCTCATTCTTTTCTTTAATAAAGAGAGTACAAGCCAATCAAATCACATCGAAAACCATTCTTGAGTAGATTGGAAGACAACGTTTCATATCAATCCCATGGAGCTTGATGAAGACCATATAATGCCTTGTTGAAAAGCCAAACCTTGTCAGGATGGATTGGATCTTCAAAATCGGGTGATTGCTCAACATATACTTCTTCTTCGACCACATCATGAAAAATGCACTTTCACATTCATTTGATAAATAGTAAACTTCTTGTAGGACGCATAACCTAAGAAAATTCTTATTGCTGTCAAATCAAACCTACCATCCTTAGGGTACCAGAGACCAATGCCTGGGGGACCCTTCAAATAACGAAAGATCCTTTTTACAGCCATCAAATGAGAAACTTTTTGACTTAACTGGTAGCGAGCTAGAAGACATGTTGGATACATAAGATCGGGTCTTGAAGCAGTAAGATACATGAGAGATCCTATCATTGCATGATAAAGCAAGGGTTCCACATGTTCACCCATTCCATCAGGAGTAATCCCATGATTTTAAGCTAATGGAGTTCCCGAAGGCTTCAAGTCTTCCATTTGAAATCTTTTGAGAATATCCCCAACATACTTGGTTTGATGAATGAAAATCATTTCCTTAGATTGATGAACCTGCAAACCTAAAAAGAAAGTCATTTCCCCCATGGCGTTCATCTCGAACTTCTCTTGCCTCACCTGCTCAAATTCTTTGCACATTTCATCATTTGTAGACCCGAAAATAATATCATCAACATACACTTGTACCAGCAACAGCTCCTCATTCTTTTCTTTAATAAAGAGAGTACAGTCGATCAAACCACGTCGAAAACCATTCTTGAGTAGATAGGAGGACAACGTTTCATACCAAGCTCATGGAGCTTGATGAAGACCATATAATGACTTGTTGTGAAGCCAAACCTTGTCAGGATGGATTGGATCTTCAAAACCGGGCGATTGCTCAACATATACTTCTTCTTCGACCACACCATGAAGAAATTCAGCTTTCACATCCATATGATAAACTGTAAACTTCTTGTAGGACGCATAAGCCAAGAAAATTCTTATTGCTCAAGATGTGCTACTAGTGCATAAAGTTCCTCTTCCATGGCTTCAACCCATGAGTTTTCCTTCATTGCCTTCTTCCAAAAATTTTTGTTCAACTTGGCAACACATAGCAGGCAAAAGACCAATCATTCTATTCCAGGATTCTCTAATTACCGTATACAAACCAGAATTCTTGTTGTTCCTTAGTTGATTACGTGTCTGTACTCCACTTTGGACATCTCCTATAATGTTCTGCTGAGGATTGGTATCATAGATTCAAGTTTTAGGAACATCGGGAACTCGAGCATTTATGCCCAAATTGTTGATATTCAGATCAACAACCAAATCGATGGCTGGAACCAATGAAGATGTAGATGCATAACCCTCAGCCGCCCCTTGATATTGCACATTTGAAGTCACTTCAGAAATACCATGAACATGAGCAGAAGTAGCTTCATTTGCATCATGGAACTCATCATCTTCCGACGAAACATTATAATCAACAACATCTTCAAACTCCTCATTTTGAACAACATTATTAACTGAAGTAGACACTTGTTGGTTAACAATAATTGGTTGCACAGTATCACTCTCAATTAACATTTGAACTGCTATCGATGCATGATCAATAGTTAGCAGATTGAAGGAGTCAAACAGTCCATCATAGTCAAACATCCAGGGAGCACCGGGAGCTCTTACTGATTCAGTGTACCTTTGAACCTTAACCTCACCCCATTCTTCAATCTTTTTCGTTGTTAAATTCGACACTCTGAAGTTTGGAGTAGTATATCCAAGAATGAAACCTTCGATAGCCTTTGGACCGAATTTACCATGTGGATCAATCATAGTGCATGGAGCTCCAAAAGGTTCTAAGTAAGACACATCTGGTTTCCTTTTCAGTAACAATTCAAAACACGTTTTCCCATGCCTTTTAACATTAAGAATCCTGTTCATTGTATAACACGCAGTAGCCACAACCTCACCCCAAAACTGAATAGGAAGAACTCTGTTCATCGTCTATGCCAAGAGATTGACTCATTTTCATGGCTTTTGAGAAAAAAACATGTAACTTGCGCAGACATAGTAATAGCTTGGCTCATGTCAAGAATATACAAATCATTTATCCTTGGAACTGACAATAGAATTCATTCTTTGGGAATTTTAAAACCAGGTTTTAGCACATAACAACTAGCATCATCAAAATGAACCGTGAACTTCTTGTCACAGATTTGAGAAACACTCAGAAGATTGTGATCAATTTGACGAACATAGTTGATCTTGTAAAAAGTAACAACACCATTGGAAATCATTCCCTCTCCAATGATGTAACCGCCTTTATCTCCAGTAAAAGCAACATAGCGTCCCTAATGCTTTTCACATCATAAAGGAGCCTTAAGTCGCTGTCATGTGCTAGGATGCTCCACTGTCAACAATCTAATGAATATTCACAGTTCCTCCTGGAACACCCTGCACAGTACATTACATTACATTACATTACATTACATTACATTACATACATTACCGATTACTTTGAAATGGCCAAGCCTTAGTGGTCTTGGGTTGATCCTTATCAATAATTAATGTGATTTCTATTTATTGATGATTTGGAAATTGTGTGCCTCCCCCTGAAACAATACCGGTTTTAAATTTCCAAGATTGTTGATGTTTACAAGATTGATTATTATTTACAGATTTAGACACTTCTGGTTTTAACGAGCTTGATGAACTTAGTTTCTTTTGTGCAACAACTGGTTTTAATGCTTTTTCAATTACTTTGACTTGTTTACGTCTTTGTTTTTCATCTTGTTCCTTAACAATACGTTTGTCTTATTTAGGTGACACAGATCAACATTGGCAATTCTTTTCATGAGGGGCATTTTCAACAAACTTTAGTCTTGACGAGTTTGTACTATTTTTCATTATGTGGCCAGACTCCCAACATTTAAAACATGACCTGCTTTCAACAAATTTAGGAGATGTTGTTTGATGACTCGATGTTGCACTTGTTGGCCTAGAGGTAATTGGTCCATCATCACACACATTCGTGTGTTGAGTGTAATTGTTTTGACTGTTACGTTTTAAAATTTGACTTGATTTACAAAATCTATATTTGACGTATTTTCAAAAGTCTCGATTTTATGAGTACCATTTGAGGCTACAAAATTAACATTCTTTCCCTTTTTCTTTTGTGAGCTCCTTTAGCTTCAACCTTTTGTTGTAACATGTAAGGTTTTTTAGCTCACTTTTCTTGTTGTCTACTTTTGGAAACGATTGATGGTTGTGGTTTGATTGGACTTCTCTTTCCCAAAAATTTGGTTGTTGAATTTTTGAAAACTTTATCAATTGAAGTTGGATTAACATTTTTGACCGGAAAGTCGTTGTTTAAGTAAATTTTCTCATCACCAATCAAAGTATATAACACATTATCGCTCTTAAATATAGAGACAAGTGTCTTGACAGATTTGATAGGATCAATCTCTTGTTTTGTAACTAATTGCACAACGGGAATTGTAGGATCGCATAAGATATGATTCTCAACTGAAATTTCTACCCCTTTCCTTTTATCAAGAGATTGGTCCTAATCAGTCTCAGTCTCGTCTTACTCATCATCCGATGAATCATCCGACTCAATTATAGGTGGACTTTGTTCAATAACAGATGACAAGTTGTTTGTCTTTCTAGATTCCTCTAAGGAATTGTCCAGTTTGTACCCTAACCCTGCTGCAAACTCTTCCGGATTAAGAGGTACAGATGATTCAAAATGTAGCATTCCTCCTCGTTAGGCAATTTGGTAAAATTGTGTTTCAACGACGGTGGACACGATTTACATCCAATACATTTTACATACCCCTTAAGTTTTTGAACATCAGTCATGTGATCAAGCACATATCCGGAGTTAGAATAACTCTCCAATTTTAGCTTAATTGCATCATGCACGCATTTGGCAATGGCTAACTCCTTTTTCGTATCTTCAAGGATATCAATGTAGTTATTAATACCAGTTTGCATGTTCAAAACCCTTTTTGTTAACTCAGATACACTTTTCTTAAGAGTCTCAATTACAAATTTGAATTCTTTTTCATTACAAGTTAAAGCCATATTTGCCTCTTTGCATTTAGAAAGTTCAACTATCAAGCTTTGATTGTGACTTATAATTGTTTCAAGTTTAGGTTTTAAATCAGCACAATCATTGCATATCCTAGGAGAGTCGGGTTGTACCTGACTTGTCGAAGCTGCAACATTAGCCATAAAAGCAGTATGATGAGAAAAAGATCCATTATTGGTAAAAAAATTTCGACTTCCTTTGATGCAACTGCTGCTTTCTTTATCAACCCAGACTTTTGACTTTTCAGCTTCTCTGCTTCTTCATCAACTCATCGACCTCGGAATCAATCTTTTCCCTGACATCCGAATCTGATCCATAACCACCCACACTTGGTTTTCCTCGTCAGAACTCCCATTATACCCAGAACTATCTTCATCATCAGAAGAGTAAACAATGTGAACATTTTGATATGATTTATTATCTTAGCATAACAAGCAGTTCCTCCTAGATTCTCATTTCCAACCGAACTAACCAATCACACCCTTCATCTACTTGCACTACTAGAGCTCTGCTTGTGTTGTTTGAAGGCCCAGACTGGTTGGAGTTTTTTGGGTTGTTAATAGCTACTATAGTGTTTAAAAGTCCCATGTGTTCCCGAGCAACTTCCATGCTGACCTTGGAAAGATGTGAAGTATTAAGTCTGATGGTATTAGGATTTCAAGATTGAAAGTTGTTACCATAGAAAGCTTGTTGAGAAGCTTGTTGTGGAATTTGAGGTGTAACAACTTGTGGTTGAGGAAGAAAGGCTTTTCGATTAAATGCCTGGCCTTAGGTTTGAGCAATTGAACCAACAGATTGATCTGTATGATCTGGTGGTGGTAGAAAAGGATTAACATTTGACACAAATGTTTTTTGGAGTTTTGGTTGCTGAATTGTACTAACACCTGTGTTAATACCTCCAAAATACATTTCAAGGTTTTGTGGAACTGGAAATCTTTTGCTTTTTGTATTTCTTCTTCATTCTTGTTCTCAAGCTTTTGAATGAATTCATAAATGCTGATCACATCCAAAACACCAGTATGCTTTAGAAAATCATTGAATTGACTCCACTTAGGTGGTAAGGCATCAGCAAAACGCATCACAATCTCTTGTGGAAATGTGTTCACCTTGTAAGAGTACATTTCACTAAGCAAATGATAGAAACTAGTTGTCATGTCACTTAGTGTCTCATTCTCCATAAACAGAAATCCTTCAAACTCTTTCTTCAGCTAATCATGTCGTATCTTTCTCGTTGCAGCATTTCCTTCCCTTCTTGCTTCCAAAGTATCCCATAAATTCTTGGTTGTGGTACAATACACAAATTGATGATAAATATCCTTATGAAGTGCTTGTGTAAGGATAGCAAATGCCTTCTTCTCCAAATCATATGCCTTTTTATCATTTTCATCCAAGTTAGCTAAAGAGGTTGGGTTTGATCCTTCTTCTTCAAGAGATTCTTTGTATAGTGTAGTAAAACATATCCACAATTCAGTATTTTGACCAAGAACATACGTATGAAAACGACCTTTCCATGAAGGATAATCGTTCATATTATTCAACTTTGGTAGACCATTGTTACTTTCAGTTTCACTCTCGCTAATGAGAAGAGTTTGAATGCTTTGGTTTTGATTTGCCACGCATGCCCATTGATTAACGGTAATCATGGTCATTTGCTAAGGCATTAATGATTGTACCCATGAGGTTGCAGAGGTAGATTGTGGAGGATCATTGCTTGTACTTGAGCTACACCCCCAATCCTAAGGATTTGTACCCATATTACTTGTTTGTTTATGATTATTAGCTTAGATTTCCAAATTCAATTGCTTAACTTGAAATAAAAGCCTTCTGTTGAAATAGACAACTTCAAAGGTCACAAACTATCAATCCACAAAACACTTGTCATGAAATACCTATTCCACGAATAACCTGGTCACGAAATACCTCAGGTTCTTCGCAGAGTGGGTCTTTCGCGGAGAAGGTCCTTTGCAGAGGGGGTCCTTCGCAGCCAATTGTTCGTGAATAGTTAGGTGAGAAGTTTCCTTTTATACAAGAATCTTGTCCCTGAATTTTAGAAAGTTGTTAGCTGGTTATCCAGATTTGGTTAAACAACATACATTTGAAAATCACTTTTCAGTCGAATTTTAAAGTTCTGTCAACACTCAAGGAATATTCCAGTGAGTTTTCCGGATAGATGCTTCACCGGAAAGTATGTCGAACTAAAATTTCGATAGAAATTTCAAGAAAAACCGTATTCTAACATGTCTCATGTATTTTAACAAGGTTTTTATAAAAATTATTTGCAAGTAACAAGTTTTACCTAAGTTTTTAAAAACACTTTTCTTGAAAAAACTTAAGTCTCTTGTTTTAAGTTCAAGACACCTCCAGGAAGCTTCATAACTTGCTCAAACACAACACTATGCTTGGTTTTAAACAAGGAAGAGAGCCAAAGCTCTGATTCCACTTGTAGGTCCACTTGGAGGATCAAGATAACCTACTTCCTTGTTGTCTAACACACAAACGGTGCGGAATCCATGTATGTATGCAAAGCAAAAGTAACACAAACACAACGTAACCAAAGATTTACTATCTTGATTAACTGAAGAGAGCTAGTACAAACATATACACACAATGTTCATACAAACTCATGGTGTTCTCTCACTCTCTTACACAAACTGTGAAGTGCAAGTCTGTTTATATAGGCCCATCACCGAGTAACCCTACGAAGAAGGTTATTGGGCCACAAAAAACAGATAGGTCCACGAAGAAAGTGTTCTTCGTGGCCAATCCTACGAACAACCAGGGGTATCATCAAGAAAGGTTCTTCGTGAAATGATTACTCGCACGAAGAAGTGGGTTCTTTGTGGGTAGGCTGCAAACAGACATCATCTTGTAGAAACCAACAGAACATCGAGAACACAAATTACAAACACTAACATTATGCACACATGCAACTGTTTACAACACAAACAAACTAAACGTCATACTGAATCAAGATAGGAGGATATCTTGATTTGGTCGACACAATCAAAACTTTACAGATGCAATAAACAAATACCGTACAATTATAGACGCAACTAAGAACAAGTGACATACACAAAAGTGCATCAACAATCACCTGTGATTGGGCCTCAGCTTTTTGTACCTCACCAAAATACAAAAATGAAAAGGATCTTAGAACCATGTTATCATTGATCAAAAGGAGCGATATACATGTACGTTAAGACCTCAACGAGTTCAAAATTTATCCAAATTCCGAGCGAGAATTGGTTGTGTAACTGTCATAATTTAGTAACAACATATGCATTACATTAGAATGTTTTTTACCACATGTTTTGCATTAGTATAAGCTTTTGTTTCTGTTGCACAATCATGTGATTGGGAAGATGTATCCAAAACATAAACAGATGAAGAAAAGACATACATTAAACATATCATATCAAATTTGCAAACATACTTTTTATTCATTAACATTTGTATCAAGGCACAAATAAGTTACAGGACAGGGCATTTGTGGGTTGGGACGTTGCATTGTATGGCCAACAGGTGAATATGTTGGTGGTTCAAGGGCAGATTGGGCTTATTAATATCGTTGTAGGCACAAAAACAGTTTTGATGGTCTTGTAAATCTTTGCAACAAGCTGAATTAGTATTTTCTATGACCTTTAGGCCATCAATGCAATTTGGAATGTCCTGAAACACGTTACATTCTTGAGCATCCGCTCTGGCCAAAAGAAAGATGAGTGCAGCAACGGTAGCAATAAGAAAAATCTTCTACATTTTAGAAACCCGAAGATTTTAAATTCAGATAGTTTGATAGAAAACTGAATAGGTAGCAACCATAGCATGATGTTTGATTAATAACATTAATGAGGTAATTAAAGTGAATATCTGGTGTAATTAAGAAATTAAGAGTAACGCATAAGTTTTATTAATTATGCTTCTCAATACATCACATATATTAAATTAACTATGTTTGTTAAACCGACAATCAAAATATTTTATAGACCCGAGGACTTAAAGCCTAATGGTATAAATGTGAAATATTTGGTGTTTCTCTCCTAAGTGGTGAGGGTTGTTGTCTCATCAGAAGTGGTGTAGATTTTAAGACCAAGCGTTGGTTGTCGTTTAAGACATACAAGATTTCATAGTTTTGGTCAAATCAAAACACACGTAGACTTGTCACATATATAGTTTTTCAAGTATTAGGTATCAAAATGAATAATTTTGCAATCTAATTAAATTGTTATCAACTTATCATTAAGAACATATTTTTTTGTATTGTTATACAATTATCGCCTTTTTTGCACCTAAACAATAACTTAACTACACGAATGGTTCACTTGAAAAAATGAAATACAAAACCCAAATCAACACCACATCTCTTCACCTCGTTTCTGAGTCACTGGCCATCTCCGAGTCGATCACACTTTCCAACACACAAAGAAAAAACACCCATGACCACGATGGACTAAATACATCAAAATAGTTTATGATTACTCATACAACACCACCAGAAGTTATACGTATATTGATATTTAAGAAGAGGCTAGGGAAGATCCAAGTGTTTTTAGGATGTTTAGGTATGTAAATCTCAACTTCAAAGAGAGATAAATTTTTCATTAATAGGAGTTGCTCATCATCTTTTATTGCATTAATTCCCAAGGTGAAGGACCCGTTGAGTCCATTGGATTATTGGCCTATTAGCCATACTGGTTGCATCAATAAGGTAATCTGTAAAGTACTCGTGAATAGGTTAAAAGGTGAGACTGGTCAACTTATAACCAAGGAGCAATCGACGTTTTTACTCGGGAGTAGTATCATTGATGGGCCGTCGATTCTAAGTGAACTTCTAGCTAGGATGAAGATGAAAAAGGTGGGAATGATCTTTAAAGTCGATATTCACAAGGCGTATGACTCTTTAATTAGGGATTCCTGAACTCTATAATGGAGCAAATGGGGTTCGCTTTAAAGTGGCGTGGGTGCGTTATGGCAACACTCCATTCGGCTTGGGCATCTGTTCTAGTAAATAGCTCTCCAACAATGGAGTTTGAGTGCTCTAGGGGGCTACGACAAGGGGACCTGTTGTCTTCTTATCTCTTTCTTATGTCATGGAAGCCTTGTCCTGGGTTATCATGTAAGCATCTGAGGTGGGAATTTTTCATGGGATCCGGTGTAGTAATATGGGTATATCTCTAACTCATTTTTTATATGTAGACGATGATGTGGTATTTGTTGAGGATTGGTCTATAGCAAATGCCTTAAATCTAAAAGACTTCTATGGTGTTTTTATTTAACCTCCGGTCACAAGGCAAATCTCGCAAAGTGTGGTCTTTATGGTGTAGGTGTTGAGGAGGTGGCTTTCCATTTAAGTATCTCGGTTTATTTGTTGGGGCGAATATGAATCTACTAAAACAATGGAAACCTATTGTTGATCTTTTCAAGAGTAGGTTATCCATTTGGAAAGCGAGGAAATTATTATACGGGTAGGATTACGCTTTAAAATCAGTTTGAGCTCATTACCGACATATTTCTTCTCGCTCTATAAGGCTTCCTCTCTAGTCTTGAACGAGCTTGAAGGACTAAGGAAGGTCTTCTTTTGGGGTGGGTCAGAGGTTGAGTGAAAAATAAGTTGGATACCTTGGGACAAGGTTGTGGCTCCGGTTGAGTATGGTGGGATGGGTTTTGAAACATACGGGATGCCAAGTGGTGGTGGCGGTTCAAAATAGAAAAGGATGGCTTTGGAGAAAAGTTATTTGGGACATCCATTGTAGTTGGAGATTATGGTCATACATTCCAGCTAAAATCTCAATTGCGGGGCCTTGGAAGCAAATTTTCAATATATCCTCGCATCTAGTTAATTTCGGGGTCGATTTGGTCAAAGCAATAAAAGGGAGGTGTGGACGGGGCTAAGGTATCCTTTTGGCTGGATGTTTGGGCTAGTGTTGAGCCTCTTGTAGCTTTATTTCCTAATCTGTTTCAAGTGGAGCAGCAAAAGCGATGTTGTGTGGCTGCTCAGGTTGGGGCCGGGGTGAACGGGTCGGGTTGGAATTGGTTGTGGAAGCGACCGATGTCAAGTCCTGATGAAATACTGGAGCTGCAGCAGCTGTATGCACTGTTACATGCTGTAGTGTTATCATCGAGTGTCGACTGATGGAAATGGGAGCTCGATAGCTCCGCTGTTTCTCTGGTTGTAGTATAAAAAAAATTACCCAGGTGGCAAATCAGGAAGTACCTAATTATGTGGTGGAATGGAATAACTGGTATTTTGGTTCAAAGAAAAGAATGCTTGTTCTGTGGGGAGTGTAATGAATCTAGTGACCATATTATTTATGTCTCGTGCTGGTTTGCTAAAGCTATATGGCAAATTGTATATCATTGGTGTAGGTACCCAGTTTCATTGCTTTTAGTCTACGTGATGTGATATTCTGGAACATCACAGGCACATTGGAGGTTCAAAGAAAGAACAAAAGGCTTTTCATGCTATTAGTCCTGACTACCATGAGTATTTGGAGGACAGGAAATGAAATGGTGTATTCGGGTCGCCACGACGTCTCTCTCAAAGGTTATAGAGGAGGTGAAGACTTTGAGCATTAATTGGATTTAATGTGGTCGAAGTTCTCAGCTTTAACATGGGAACAATGTGGGAGGTTTGATGTATGTTGAGTAGTTGTAGTTTGGTTTGGAGACAGAGCTGGGCTCTCTTTGGTTTCTACCACTTTTGTTTGGTTTTTTGCATAGTGGTGTATGCATGTATGTATGTTTGTTGCTAGCACCTAGCTAGATCTTATTAATAAATTTATGTTGACCGTTAAGAAAAGTTCATTCAGTTTACTTGATTAGTGAAAAAGTGTTATTTGCACAATAACTGAGTTCATTTTTCTTGATTGATTTGTCCAAATATATCACATAATACAACATGTTATTGTATTTATTTTGCTTGATTAATTTTTATAATTGTTTTGGTTGTCTTTTTTGTTTATAAAAAAAAGTTATTAACCAATATCATATCTAATTTTTAGAAACTTATTCTCTACCTGTTCTCTTTGTAACAACTAATGTTTGTAGAGATAAATTACACGGGAGCTCTTAGCTACCCATAATATAAGTCCTTCAGCTTACGTTATTAGCGCAAATGTGCTACCTTTTGCATGTTTAACATTAGTTCATTTGATTGATTGATTAGTTCTAACATATGACATGAAGATTTGTTTGAACCTTGGAACCACTGTTAAACAAGAAGAAACTACTTATCAAGGTTAAAGCTCTGTTGAAGCAAAACACTGATTATAAAGACCAAACATCTGTCGTGGCCAAACTATGTTTGATACAAGCCAACACAGTTTGAAGCACAAGGTTTACTCAATGTAATAGTATTTAGCTTAGAACACTGTTATACAATAGATTAGATGTTAGATCCTCACAGATGTTTTCTAACACTTGAGGAATCTTTTCTGTTAGAAATGTTAGATGTCACTTCAAGATGAAGTCATCTAATTGCAAATAGAGGTTTCATACTTGTATAAATAGTTCTCATGTGTTAGAGATCTATTTTATCGCAAACATTACTTTTATATTGTAACAATACTCAAAAACACCCTAGAATGAGCCTTGATCAAAACCCCGGGCACGCATGTCGAAGCTCGACATGAAAAACGAAGAAAACTGATCCTGGCATTCTAGGAGCCACGCGCTAGACACACCGGTAGCTCTCGCGACCGCGGGTGAGGTACAAGACACGTAGCACCAAACACGACAAGTGGCAAGCCTATACGGGTTACGATGATGACCTAGCCCTAGCTAGGAGTTGTCGCGCCACGCGAGGGAGTCCCTGGTTCCTCCTAGCGACACGAGGGGGAAGCCAAGGTGGGATATATAAGGAGCAACCTGGGACTAGTTCAGATTGCTCAGTTCTATCGTTTAAAACGACGTCCTACTCCTCGTATCTCTGTTTCTTTCAAAAAATCCCCTAAATTTCCGAAACGCTGCCCCCTTATCAGGGTAATAACTCTAATCACTGGCACGGTAGTATATCCAATCGATTGAAACCAATCCAATGGATGTTTAAGTGTTGCGTTACCCGGCTATACTTTGTTGTTCGCTGTGAGTTTTGATCTCGTGATTATCGTAAAAGTTAAATTGAGTTAGTACACTAATACGTGTGCACTGTGTATTTAATTAGGTATACTAGCCTTAAACCAATATGCAAGACCTGTCAACTTAAACCTGCAAAGTGAGTCATTCTCTTTTTTCTCAATTACTTTTGCAAAACAATAAATGTTTAAAACGTTGTATTTACTTTGATTAAGTTTTTGTATTCTTTAATTACTGCCGATATATAGGGTTTTGTATACATTACTTGATAAGCTTCACCATTGAACAACGGGTTAGCCAATGATTGATATGACCATAGTCATAGATCCAGTCGAGTGACAATTACCGAATTGGGGTAATTGATAGATATAAACAAATGTAAAAACCCTTCATGCTGTAAATTTTAACAATGTGTTTTCTTACAACTAAATGAACTCACTAGTATTTTTCACTGACCAAATGTTTTTAAAACGCGTTTCAGGGGACTTACTGTGATGAAAGGAAAAGTGTCGTGAAGCACTTCGGCTTAGATAAGTGGCTATGAAACCCTGAAATAAACGTGTTTTCTGTAATCAAGGAGTTCTTAGTGAAATTCCTTTATGTAAATACGGGGTTTACCCCACAGTCTAAGAAATGAAAATTTAGTGTTTTGAAAACTCTAATAAATTTTCTGACACTCGGTCCTGATAAAATTCCACTGCGAAACTTATAATGAACACCAGTATCACTGTATCTTTGACGGCTCCCACCTCAGTGTAGGGTCGGGGGCTTTGACAAAAGGTGGTAAGAGCCACTGGTTCCACTTCGAAACTTATAATGAACACTAGTATCACTGTATCTTTGCACGGCTCCCACCCAGTGTAGGGTCGGGGGCTTTGACAAAAGGTGGTAAGAGCCACTGGTTTAAGCTAATTAAGTAGTGTGAAACTACTTAAAGTTAGTAGTAAGGAATGTGATTAAAATTCTTTTGTGAAAAACTGTGATACTAATCAATATTATATTAATTTTTGGAAGTCGTGTTTTCATTGTTTTTTAACTAACAGTATGAGCAAGTTAGTGGATGTATTCCAGAACATATCTGTGAGTCCAACAGATATGGAAACAGTAGAGAGTCAGACCAGATACAAAGCTCAAAATGATGAACCCATGATGTTTCAAGTACATGGACAGCCGAAAGTACCACCAAAGAAAAGAGAAAGGATATAGGATTTGAAGAGAGGCAGAAAGAAGAATCTAGTTGCTCAAAGGTGAAGAGGTTATAGGAGAAAGTTCAAACCAAGCCCATGATAACCACTTGGGAGGAGTTGGATAGGAAATTGGCCAACTGTGATCTGTTCATGCCAATACCACCAGATATCCCAATGAATATGGAACCCATCATACTAGAACCAACAATTCCCCAACAGCCACTCTGAAATCAAGCAGAGGAATGGCGGACAACTCACTGGGCTTTCCAGAATTTGATGAACAACCCCAATTCCTATTACCCCTAGTACGAACCTACTCCTGTAGTATTTCCACCTATGAACCCGGACAACGTTGCTAAACTTCTTCGCTACGGCAAAGAACTCGTGTAGGCAGGAAATAGGATCCGAACAGTGGGTGAACAGCTCGTCTGAATTACGACGAGAGAGAGTTCAACTTTTGAAAAACCAACTAAATATATATATTGCATAATATTTTGTATTTTGTGATAAAAAAAGTTTATATGTACATATAACTATGTTAGGTCCTAGAAATGTGAGACTGACGCATCAAATATACACAACAGTCTATGGTAGTTAACTGGGATTAACTGGGTTAGTTTGTATTAGGTTTGGACCCTTATAGGTCATTTGGGCATGCCAAAGGCCATGTGGCCCAAAGGCAAGCCCATGAGGGCATGCCCTTACCCTAGGTATATGAGCTAAGCTTATGACATTTCTACGGAGAGACTTTGGGATTTCTCTAGAGAGCCCCATCTTGTACTAGTCGGTTTTGCTTGTTCAAGTAATATAATCTTGTGCAATGTGTTAAAGTTGATTTTATTGTTCTTTCATCTTTTCGGTTTTCTAGAATATATCAAGTTGGATTCCACCCATCCTTGGTGATTGTGTGATATCATTGTTAGATTTGGATTTTTGGGACCTTCAATTGGTATCAAAGCACTGTTTGAACCTTTTTCCAGGCTCAGATATGATATCACACGTATTTCGGTTCGTATCTGCTTCTGTTTTGGGTTTCGGTTGAAGATCTCGATCTAACTCGGACCATCTCGGATTATCTTCTTGGACATCTCGGATCATTTGGGATCAAAGGCTTGCATCTGAATCATCTCAACCTGCATCTCGGATTGATGAACATGCATCTCGAATCTATCTCGAATCATTAGTGTTGAAGTTTGTCTCCATCTTAAAACCATCTCGGATCATCATTACCATCTCGGATCTCATCATCTCCCTTCTCTCAGTAATGTCACTGTTCTGGGATACTGTTGATATCTCGAATCAATTGTAGCATCTCGATCAATTATTTCCATCTCAAACCTACTATTACTGTTTCGAATTCGAGATACTGTTTGAAAAACATGCCAAAAAAGGCACGAAAATTCTGAAATAGGTGTTTGACATTATATATCATTGGATTCGTATCGTCAAGACGAGTCTAACGGTACATTTTGGTAAACAGTTTTTGGACATTTTTTTATCGTTTTTACCGATACGGTTTCGATTATTCGAAGTGTTTACAGCCCAAGCTCAACACTCAAACATAGTTTTCAGCCCTAGTACGTAATTCAAAACCGAATGAAAATTCGAACATTTTCTTTAGCCACTAATCAAAGCAATTGTCAACAACACTTCACCCCAGACACAAAATTAAAACCCAAACTTGCATGATCTAGTGAAGGAAAAGCTGAATGAGTTCATTGGAGACTATGATGTTGATCCTGTTGTGGAATATTTGATGCGCTTGCTTGAACGTGGGAGGCGAAAAGAGGAAGTAAGGAATGAGATGATTAGCTTTTTGGGTGATGACAAAGACTCCTTTGTATCTTGGTTGTAGGATCATTTACAATCAGACCAAGATCTATATGCAGAATCAACAGAGTCTCATCCTGAAGAAGTGTTCAAACAGAAATCTCAAGCCCAGCAAACATCAATCAACAGCCCAGCACCCCAAATTCTACCTCAAGCCCAAACTCATGCTAATAAACTAAGATCGCTCATTTACACAATTAACTACCTTTTATGCACTGAACCTTGAGGAATAGGGTTGCTCAACCCAGGGCACTTAATTCCAAAATGGCTGATGATTACAACAATGCAATGGCTTAGTGCATCGGCCTTCAAGAAAGTAAGAAGTTACTGACAGAAAAGGTTGAAGCACAAAAGAAAGAATAGCTCAGCTCCATCTGGACGTAAATTAATAGAAATGTTGGGTCCATGAATAAAAGACCAGATTACAGTCAAAGACAATGGAATGCGATTTGGTAAGAGTTGAGTTGGGACTTCTTGTTGGAAAATATCAAAAAAAAAATGAAGTAAATATGAACAAGTTTGATACATCTAGCAAGATCGTTTAAGACGTGTGCAATGTGCAGCTGGCATATAAGGAGAACAAGGGGAAGGGTTTAGGGTTCAATCAGGTTGACCCACCGTATAATCACAAACTAGCACGAAAATGCCGAAACTGACGAAGAAATTGAAAGAGCATAGAATATAGTGTAGGAAAACCCAATGATTATAAGTCAGACACACAGTAACCATATGTTGCTGTTGACTCTTTTAATGATTCAGCTGGAGTGTCTGGTCTTTCATCTAATAAACTAGGACTCTCTTATTTTATCAAAACTGATGAAGAGAGAGCTGACGTGAACAAGGCTCCAAGTGCGCAAACTGAACAATCTGAACCTTCTATTTATGATACAAAAGTCTAGAGCAAGCTAAAGGAGCAGAAACGTGCAAATCGGAGACGAAGAAAGCAGAAGTCCAAATGTCAAGGACAGTCACACTCTCCAAAATCCTCAATGGGCAGCAATAGCCCTCAAAAGGCTAGTGATGTGAAAAATGCTTTTGTTAAGCCGGTCATTAATGGCAAATATGAAAAATATGCTTTTAACCGTGCTAGCAAAGCTTTTGGAAAGGTTGGGGAGATCTCTGAACAAGACTTGCAGTCTAAACAAAACAAGAAGAATCAAAAGAAATATCCACAATAGAAGAAGGCCCTTGCAAACGACAAGTATAGACATCCAAATTCATCCTCGTCTGCAAGAAATGTGTAAGGAAATCAAGCACAGAAAGGATCAGCTCATCCTTCAAGGCCTACAAGAGCAAATCAAGCTGATCAGGATGCTTTATACGTGAAGAGACAAATGTGCTTCAATTGCGGTATTCCTGGTCACATTGCTCGGAACTGCACACATAGTCCCCATGTACCCTACTATGCTCAAAATCAGAAGGTTACACCAAAGGATAACAATCATTCTAAGCCGATGAAGGTATCATCACCTAAGGCAATGAAGAATGTGATTCCAAGGTTAAACCATCTCTGGGATTGGAACGTTGCCAAAAACAAATGCAAGGCTATTCAGAAACAAAAATTTGTTTCTAAAACGACAAAACTTGAAACAGACAAAGCTGCTCAATCAAAGGAAACAACCATGTTTGTTAAAATGAAACAGATTTGGAAACCCAAATCCAAAGCGGTAGCAACATCACCAATCCTCCAAACAAAAAGGGACTTGTGTCGGAAAGAAGTGTCTTATTTTGATGCTTCAGGGAAACCCAGGACTACGATGGCCTGGTCCCACTGTCTTACTAATCTTCTTATTTTTCAGGAACAACCAAGGAGGAGCTGTTGACAATCTCTTGAATGTTGATAGCGGTTGTTCAAGGGACATATCAGATTAACATCTCACTATTGCAAAAAGTTCAATTTTTTTACGAGTGCGATGTTTCCTTTAGAGGAGATGCGGTAAGAAAAGATCAGCGAAAAGGTACAAATTTAAATTTCGTGTTTTAACTTTGAAATTGATTAGTCTTTAGTCTAATGACGAACAGTTAAGCAAAAAAAAAATTTTCCTTTTCTTTTGTTTAAAACTTTGTACATACGTTTTCTTTATTAGGTAAATTTGTGTATAAAGTGTGATGCACAAATTTAGGGGGGAAAGAGGGAGATATATGTATATATGCATTGTTTGAGGAGAGAAAATAAGAAAAATACAAAAAAATTGAAAAATACAAAAATTGAAAAACATTTGAAAAACATAAAAGTAAAAAACTTGGAAAAACTGAAAAAATCCAAACAATCTTTTTGCATTAAATGGGAAATGAAATGAATATTCGTGATAGAGGGCGTGACTGACACATGTAAGGTGTCGTAGCTGAAAAGACTAGGATCTAATGTGATATGTCGGTAGGCTTAGCACTCAAAGTGATTAAAAGATACTAATGATATAAACATCACGGACTATGTATCTTTTGGGTAACTACCATCGGTGTATGATTTCATGGTCTTAAATCCTGCGTTGATAGATAGCCAACGTCTGAAGTTTCGGGTCTTTATGCTGATGAGTCATCCGGGATATCGGGGGCTGCCCTTCTGTTGCATCCAGATACATGCAGACCTAGGCACAGTCAGGATATCCTTAAAAGAGCCAAAATAGAAGGGCCAAAACCTTAAAGGAAAGGAAATCTCATCACTAGAAAATTCCATGTGCTTGAAAAGTCAAACATACCATATAAGGTATTTGCCTAACCCTCGTCAGATATTTATTGGTCACTCTATTGTACGAATGTACTAACCTGTTCACCAATAGTCTGATGTTGTAAAAGATAAAGGATGATCACAGTATATTCACCTGCTACGATGAATCATTGTGCTTACCTTGATCGCGGGGTTATGTCATGGTATGGGACGCACGGATATTATAGTATAATACTACCTTAAGCATATCACGAAGTTGAAAAATGAAACTTGAGCATATTCGTGATAGAGGGCGTGACTGACACATGTAAGGTGTTGTAGCTGAAAAGACTAGGATCTAATGTGATATGTCGGTAGGCTTAGCACTCAAAGTGATTAAAAGATACTAAGTGATATAAACATCACGGATTATGTATCTTTTGGGTAACATACCATCGATGTATGATTTCATGGTCTAAATCCTGCGTTTGATAGATAGCCAACGTCTGAAGTTTCGGGTCTTTATGCTGATGAGTCATCCGGGATATAAGGGCTGCCCTTCTGTTGCATCCAGATACATGCAGACCTAGGCACAGTCAGGATATCCTTAAAAGAGCCAAAATAGAAGGGCCAAAACCTTAAAGGAAAGGAAATCTCATCACCAGAAAATTCCATGTGCTTGAAAAGTCAAACATACCATATAAGGTATTTGCCTAACCCTCGTCATATATTTATTGGTCACTCTACTGTACGAATGTACTGACCTGTTCACCAATAGTCTGATGTTGTAAAAGATAAAGGATGATCTCATTATATTCACCTGCTACGATGAATCGTTGTGCTTACCTTGATCGCGGGGTTATGTCATGGTATGGGACGCACGGGTATTATAGTATAATACTACCTTAAGCATATCACGAAGTTGAAAAATGAAACTTGAGCATTAAATTTTAAGTGGAAAAACATATTGGCAATCGCTTAGACCAGTCTAAATAAGTTCACACTATAAAGTGTTTCTTGGTCGCCTGAAAACGATTTTGATCCCATTGCAATTGTATAGTTGTAACTACTAGTTAGTTTCTTCGTTTATTTGCGTTTCTATTTATATTCTTATATTTAAAATTAAAAAAATAGAAAATTCAAAAATCCAAAAATAGAGTGCTTTCTTTGTTTTATTAAAAATTATTAACCGTTCTTGAAGATTTGACTAATCATCAAAACATGAAAGAAATTTGAATTTTGATCCGACTCCAAGTACTTGGACGTACCAAGTGTTCATGTCGTACTCTCCCTATTGCATAAGAATGTTTGCGTATAAATTTCTGAGAATTGTGAAGATCTTGATTTAGATAAAGAAACAGGGGTTGCTGAAAATTCAGATGTTGTTAGTTGCCGACAAAGTATGAAGCATCGCAATAGCAAAGTGTACCTGAGCCAGAAGAACCAGATGCCAGTCATCGTCTACCAGTGATAGTACATTTGGAGAAGTACCTGTGAACCTGCTAGATTGAAAAAGAAAGATTGAAGAAGAAAAGAGTTGTTGAGATTCCTCCTCTCGCATTCTTTTCGACAAAGATGTTTCAAGCAAATTTGATCAAGAACCTGATATGAAGCTAACTACAAGAGCTGAAGAAAGAGACCCAGTGATGAGTTTGTTGAAGTGTGAGGTCCTAGAAGTGTGAGACTGACTTCCATAACACTTACAACATAGCGACAACCATAGACTCTGTTCAAGACGTTGCTGAATTTATGCTATAATGACAATTTGATACATCATTTTAGGGGGAGATTGTTAGGTCCTAGAAGTGTGAGACTTACACATGAAATATACGCAATGGTCTATGGTAGCTAAATAGGATTAACTGGGTTAGTTTGTATTAGGTTTGGACCCTTATAGGTTATTTTGGCATGCCATAGGCCATGTGGGCCAGGCAAGCCCATAGGAGCCCATGAGGGGCATTGTCACACCCCGGATTTCCTACCTAAATCCATACACCGGTGGGCCCGGGTGGGGAGTATCGTGACGTTAGTTGGTAATCATCATAGTCAATTAAACACAGCACATCGGAAGTCTTGGAGTAAAATTACTATTCAAACCAAATGTTCGAAATACAAAATTATATATATGCTCGTAATAGAAGATCCATAGGTGGATCATAAATTGTACATGGAAAGAATATAAAACAGACTTTGGGCAGATCTAGGATTTGCAAGATCCTCTATCACTACCGAACACTTCCAACCTATTTTTGTATTGTACCTGCAAGTTTAGTCTTTTGAAAATACGTCAGCTTTCGCTGGTAAATACACCCAACCGACTCATTTTGAAAACATTTCAAAAATGTTTTAAGTCCGTATTAGCACAGAATCTTTTTATAACTTGGGAAAGTTGACCGTCCAACCTTGTTAGATTTACATGTTTGTCCATACATACAGGGCCTGGTACGGAGACCGAGATCATGATTAACCTACACACCACTTTGGACTCACGAAAAAGTCAAATTTTCCCAAACTTGTGGGAATGCATTTTTGAGCGTCTATCGGGTGTATGCCTACACCCACGCTAAGGCCGTGGCTATTTCTATTGTAATGAGTAGATGATTTCCAGGACACGGTAGTTAACCCTCCATGTTTAAGTTATCAAACAAAACTAACTAAAACAGAATATGCGGATTTACTAGCCGCACCCGACATTCGATTGATCCCATTTCTGACCAAGCGGTAATAATTTACCATAACCCAAGCCCGTATAGGGGAAATAACTCTAGAGTATTTACCTGAGCTAGTCTTCTTTTAATTTTAATAAATCAGCCGTACACAAAAGTACTAAGTGCAGATAGCATTTACCAGCAAGTCTCTAGTCTAGATTATGGCATAAACTAACCAATTAAATACCAACGGTCTTATTTAAGTCATAGACTTAGACCGACTAGCGTACTTGATCAAAATGTATGACGCTAGATCAATCGATGATTGGATTGAATGTAATTTAATCCCAACAAGTACCTTGACTTGTATAATATGGATAAACTATAAACATTCTGGTTTTGAGACTTAATTGACAAGGTTAAACCCGTTTCGGTTAATTTCCGTAAACTAGTTACATATACTTAACCGTATGCATATTAGCGATATAGGGTAACCGGATAAGTCATGGACTTTTGGTTGCGAACCGATCCTAGAACTGAAATTGACAAGCCAAACATGTTTTTACATGTTCTAAAAATTATTACCAACTTGTTTAAGTGTCAAAACAGGACCATAATGGTCTTAACCCAAAGTCAAAGCATTTTCCGTAAAACGGTTGACTTTTTGCTATAAAAGCCTATAAACGAAAATGCACAAGGAAGGAACCCTTACAAGAGGTTCCTAGGATGCAAGAGAACTAAGTTGGATGCTCCTTTCTGTTTGGAACTTCCAGAGGAGGGAGAAGAGTTATGAATAAGAAAAGTGCATGTTCAAATGGTGAACCTTGGCACCTATTTATAGTTGGAAAGCTTGAAGGAGGTGATGCCAGGTGTTAAGGGGTGTAAGAGGGAGTTTACAAATGTCCCAAGACATGGCATAGCTTTTTGGGAAGCCATGGTTTCGAGAAAATGGTTTTTGCATTTATGTGTGGTGGCCAAGGAAACTTTCTGTAGACACAGGCCTCTCTGCCCCGCGAGAGGCACAAGCCTTGCCTCTGGCGCCCCGCGAGCGCCCCATGTCAGTTTTCAGAATTTGCCACATTTAGCCCCTCAACTTATTAAACACCCTTAAACCTTTTAAAACACCCTTTTAGCATATTTAGCCCTCCGTAGCCAATATTTGGCGTACCAGGGATTATGCCCGAACATTGTCGAGCTCTCAGTTCGTTAAAAGGTCACTAAGAGGTATAAATTAACATGTTGACACTTTTAACTCCATTGTTCAACTTTTACATTTTTACAGAATTGAACCCTCTCGTCCAATAAATGGCACGTATGAAAGTTAGGACTTCGTAAAGGATCACTTAGAGGCTCATTTTATACATGTTGACATATCAGTCGCTCAGAGGCTAGGCATGTTGACATATCAGTCACTCAGAGGCCAAGTTTTGAGCATGTTGACACCTTTAGTCCTTATTGGTCTTTAATAGACTATATATAAAAATACAACATGTGTAATTATACTATTGGACATGATTTTACGAGGTGTTACCCTAGGTATATAAGCTAAGCTTATGACATTTCTAGGGAGAGACTTTTGGGATTTCTCTAGAGAGCCTCCATCTTGTACAAGATGATTTTGCTTGTTCAAGTAATAGATTCGTGTGCAAGGTGTTAAAGCTAATTCGTATTGTTCTTTCATCTTTTCGGTTTTCTTGAGTATCATCAAGTTTGGATTCTGCCCATCCTTGGTGATTGTGTGATATTGTTGTTAGATCCGGATTTTTGGGACCTTCAAACTATAAAGGTGGTTGTATAATATATGAAGCTTAATATAAGATATATATATATATATATAAATGTCGCCATGAACGATAATTTGGCAATAGGCTCTCACTAGTATGTATTTGTGTTTACCATACTTTGATATTTATTATTTCTTATGTGATATTAATCTGTGAAATTGTTTGCAATTCAGATGTCGAACGAAGTTAATCAGTCAATTTAGAATAATCAAGAAAATTGGACAAACAGGCTATAGAAAACATAATCACTCAGCGTATAGTTAATGCAAATCCCATTAAGCATAGAAGCTATTAAAAATCCGATAAAACATACCAAAATCGTATATAGCAAGCGCACCCATAATGACAGCTTTAGCCACAATATAAATGGTAGTAATGATGACCTTATCAAAGCCTCATTTCCTAAAAAGATGAAAGCAATGACTGCTGGATGTTCCTATAAAGAATTTCTAGCATGTAAGCTAACTGAGTTTGCTGGCAGTGAAGGAGCCACAACTACACTATGATGGCTAGAAAAGATGGAAGCTGTCCTAAAAATCAATAAATGAGCCGAAGAAGACAAGGTAATGTATGCTTCCAATCTCTTCAAGTAAGAAGCATTAGAATGGTGGAACACTATTCTACAGGCAAAAGGAAATGACATGGCTTATCCTATGAGTTGGAAAGAATTTAAGGATATGGCCAAAAGGAAATTATATGCTCCTTATGAGAAGAAACAAATGACAAACAAGTTCCTAAACCATAGAATGATCGATGTGACGTGTCATGAATATACGACAAAATTCTTTGATATGCAAGAATGGTACCAATCCTGGCTTCGCTATAACTTGTACTAATTTCTCGTTATATTTGGGGATTAATTAGTGAAATCTGTGATATAGTCAAGGTAGCTAGACCTCAGACTATTGAGGAAGAAGTCGAGCAGGCCAATACATTGACTAACAGGTTAGTCCACACAAAAGAAGAAAATAAGAAGAAAGAGTTAGCTCAAAAGATTACCCAAGAGTTTTGCCCGGGTAATAATTAAAAAAGAAAAGGAATTAGGCAGTCCTCTGCACCGCCTTTCTGTAGAATCTACAAAAAGAAGCATTTAGGAAAGTGTAATAGGTATTGCAATTTCTGCAAAATACCTGGTCACAAAGAAGAAGAATGTAGAAAGAAATCTACTATCTACTACAATTGCGGAGAAGCAGGGCACATTAAGCCAGATTTCCCTAAACCGACAGAGGCACCTGATAACAAGGCAAAAGCGGAAGAGGGGGCCAATAAGAAGAACGCACGAGCCTTTACGCTTACAACACAAGAGGCAGCTCTGATTCCCGACGTAATCACCGGTATGTTCCTTATTCATGATGTCTACGCAAAAGTATTATTCGACCTAGTGCAAACCACAGTTTTATAAATAATGCATTCTATCAAGTTCTTAATCGACCACTAACTAAGCTTAGTCAAGCTTGCACAATAGAAACGAAAGAAGGAAACAACACCAACATACGCAAAGTACTTCAAGGAAGGAAGATAAAATTACTAAAACATAAGTTCGAGACAAACTTACTACCAATGAATCTAGTTGGATTCGATGTACTATTAGGAATGGGTTGGTTAGTAGCCAATCATGCACGAATCCTATGTAATCAAAATACTATTGAGATTCGTACGCCAATAGGATAAATGACCATGACTCAAGGAGACAAGCGGACCAAGCCAACGAAGTTCATCTCTATGATGAAGGCTGCACGGAAGCAAGGCATAGTGTATATGATCTATGTAATCATTAACACTAGAGGCAAGGAGTTAAAAGAAATTCCGGTAGTATCGGAATACCTTGATGTTTTCCTAGAAGATCTACTTGGACTACCACCGGACCGGGAAGTAGAGTTCAGAATTCATATGATTCCTAGAACTGCACCGATAGCTAAAGCGCCATATCGTTTAGCACCGATGGAGATGCTAGAATTAAAGAAGCAGTTAGATGAATTGCTAGAGGAAGGTTTCATACAACCAAGTTCATCCCTTTGGGGAGCACCTGTGTTGTTTGTGAAAAAGAAGGATGGATGAATGCGAATGTGTATCGATTACAGAGAATTGAATAAGGTTACTATCAAGAATCGATACCCATTACCTAGAATTGATGATCTATTCGATCAACTTCAAGGAGCTAGATTTTTTTATAAGATTGATTTATGCTCGGATATCATCAACTGAAGGTATAGGAAAAGGACTTTCCTAAGACTACTTTCAATAGGTATGGTCATTACGAGTTTACAGTCATGCCCTTTGGGTTAACAAATGCTCTTGCAGCATTCATGGACATGATGAATAGAATATGTAAATCGTATCTGGAGAAATTTGTAATTGTCTTTATAGACGGTATACTTATTTATTCTAAAAGGAATGAAGAGCACAGTAAAAACTTGCATGTACTTTTAACATTGTTAAGAAAAGAGAAGCTTTATCCTAAATTTTCTAAATGTGAATTTTGGTTACAAGAAGTATGATTCTTAGGACACATGATTAATCATGAAGGAATTCATGTGGATCCCTCAAAGATAGAGGCAATTACTAATTGGAAAGTCCCGAAATCATCTATAGAAGTCAGAAGTTTCTTAGGATTAGCTTGTTACTATCGACAATTTATCCAAGACTTCTAAAAATTAGACGTTCCATTAACCAAGCTAACGTGTAAAGTGGTTAAGTTCGAATGGGGACCAAAACAAGAAGAAACCTTCACTACCTTGAAGCAAAAGTTAACAAAGGCACCAATACTTGAATTACCAGAGGGAGCTAAAGATTTTGTAGTCTTTTATGATGCTTCTAAATGAGGATTAGGATGCGTATTAATGAAAACGTGCAAAGGTAATCACCTACGCGTCTAGGCAACTGAAAAAGCACGAAGAAAATTATACAACTCATGATTTAGAGTTAGGAGTGTTGGTGCATTATGTCTATTGCCTATGTATAGGATGTGTCTGTATTGTTTATAGGGATTAAGTGTAGAATGTATATATGTTAAATGCTTATTTTGTTCATGTTTGTATAACTCGTACGAGCGAGATTGTATGGCTCGTACGAGTGACTCTCAGTCACTCGTACGAAGTAGTTACTCGTACGCCCAACGTCTCTGTTTAACACACACTCCAGTACGAGTGACCTATAAATAGAGAGGTGTTGTGTCAGAGCTAGTGAGTTAGTTGAGTTGGTACGGCGAAGCCCTGCTAGTTTGTTTACTCGCGTCTGTACTTTGCATGTCATTGAATACAACAGAGCAGTTAAACAGTAAGTTCTATCTTGTTCGTTTTGTCAACCTCTCTAGCAATGAGTTCCGCCTCTGCTAGTTGAGTTGGATCAGACCGGTTGCTCATCTGAGGAGCCCGATCCTTGTTCACAAGTGGTACCAGAGCTTTGAGGTCTGATCTGCTGACAAACGTCAAGTAATTGCAGGCTACCAACTGGATTTTGGATGAATTTACGGACGAAATGGACTAGGATTCTAGGAATTCATGTTAAACTACATTCTAATCAATCCTTAACAAATTCAGACCTAAAATCAGATTTAATCATGTCAAAATCGGTAAAATTCATCCGTTTGGAGACGTAGTTGTTTTGTACGAGTAGAGAGACCACTCGCATGAACAACTTTCTTAAAATTTGAACCATTCGTACGAACAAGTTACCAGAAAAATTTACAAGTTTCAAAATTTGCAAGTGTGATTTGCACAACCTTACATCTGTACGAGCATCTCACACGTACGAAAAGATCTTGGTCACTCGCACGAACATCTTGTTCGCACGAGTAACTGTTTTGTGCAAATCATCTTGTACTTAAAAATCTTTGGTTCGTACGAACTGATCTCAATCGCCCAAATTGTTTGTCATCCGCAAGAAGGACTTTTTCCGCACTAATAAGTTTGTTCGAAA
The DNA here is from genome assembly GCA_947069175.1 of Scalesia atractyloides. Classification (NCBI taxonomy): domain Eukaryota; kingdom Viridiplantae; phylum Streptophyta; class Magnoliopsida; order Asterales; family Asteraceae; genus Scalesia; species Scalesia atractyloides. Next base: position 69,628,158 of record CAMTDV010000013.1, on the reverse strand, counting down.
AGTGTGTTTTTAAATTTTTACAGAAAATGTCTAAAGAATTTTACAACGCATTCGCTACATCGGCTGCCACAAACACAGCGACTTAGAAGATTAATCTCTAAAATGAGATGGGGACAATGACCAAACCGCCAAAGTTAATGAGTCTAGAAGACTTCGACAACTGGAGCGAGCGGTTCATGACTTGGGTCCAGGCAAATCAATTTACTTGCTGGTTTGCGATTGAAGCTAAATATCAAACGCCTGTAGATGAAAATGGCCTCGAGAGGATTCTTGCTCAACTCTCAGATGTTAAAAGGGAAAGGTTCATAAACGAAAAGAAAATTATGAATATTCTGCAACAGTCCATTAAAGAAGATATTCATGTGTTACTTCAACACGATGATGATGCTCAATCATTATGGAATGCTCTCCGTTTGAAGTTTCAGGGAAGTGCTCAGCTTCGAATGAGTAAACGGGCATTGCTTAGTAAATATTTGATATCTTTACGTTGATTAAAGGTTAGACTGTAAAGCAATTGATCGAGAGATACTATCATTTGGTGGTACAAATGAAGAGAATGGGAATTATGAAGACCAACGAAGAACTTGTGGATAAGTTGGCAGATTCTCTTCCTTAAGGCGAATGGTCTACTTATCTAACCATATTAAAGAATGGAACCGAGTATGGTAATTTCTCATTACCGCGTTTCATTGAACGGCTGGAGGGACACGAACTCGAAATGCAGAAGATGGCAAAGAATAAAACCGTTCAAGTTCAACAAGATTTTAATATGTACTTCAAGAACAGTTTTGGTGTCAAATTCAGTCACTAAAGATCCAGACAGCTTTCAGCACCTACAGTTCACCAAGAACACCATTAACCAGAACAGTAGCTTTCAATCCTTTCCATCAGTTGATCCTAGTATGCCTTCAAGCCCACAGTCATCTTATGGTTCAAATCAACCCAGAACAACCAGACTACTAAATCTCAACCTAATCAAAGAGTTTTACAGTGCAACATTGTTGTAGATTTTCGAAATGCATAGAATTTCGATGAAAAGAGTGCGAAGCAACACATGTCTTTACTAGCTTTGGTACTCGAGTCTTATGATAGTCTAGTCGCAGGAAAAATCAGAAACTCAGAAATGAAACGAGAAGATTACGATCAGATAGATCCAGTTGAAATGGAGCTGATTGACATCAAGTGGTGTATGGCATCGATCGTTCATCGCGCACAAAGATTCATGGAGATTACTGGCAGGTCTAAATGGAAAACTTGGCTTTGATAAATCCAAAGTTACTTGTTTTAAATGTCGGGAGAAGGGACAATTCAAGCGTGAATGTCCGAATAGAGAGGTTCAGGGTTACCATAAACCTTTCACCGATGATTACTACAAGAAAGCAATTTACCACCCTCCCCAGCCAAGATCTCGAATGGTGCCGATCGAAGACAAACAACTAGAAACCAAAGATAAAGCACTGGTGGTGACTCTAGAAGATGAGGGCTTCAACTGGAACAAATATATTTATAAGGGTGAAAGCTTGGCTTTGGTTGCTGAGATTATAGAAGAACCTGAAGAAGAATCAGGGGCATCCTTTGACGACGGGCTTGAAGATGATGATTTCTACTATCACACATCGTCAGAGGAGGAGGAACTTTTGAACAGACCGTTCAAACACCTTTTGCCTAATGATATCTTAAAAACTTTTGCAGGTTATTTTGCACCAAGTCAACATTCATCAGGTGAAGAGCAAAAGAAGCCAATGATGAGGAAAAAGACAATGAAAAGATGGACAAGTTTTCAGAAGACATCATCAAAGCATGCATGGCAAATGGCAATGAGGTAAATGAGTTAAAGAGTGAGTTTGTGGTTGAAAAAACCTTGTTTAAAATGTGCAGAGCCATGTAGTGATTGTCTTGAAAAAGACACATGATATGCGGAACTCCAAAGTTTAACAGATAATTTGTCTAGTGATTACAAATCAACTAAGGAAGCATATGACAAATTAAGTGTCTCTATTAAACAATATAATAAAGCACTCAGAGAAAATGACGCAACACTTTTGATGCTTAAAGCGACAGTTCTGGACAAACAGATGGCCCATTAACATTCATTTGAATACTATCGCTAAGCTAAAAAGTGAGCTTGAAAGATAAGAATCGAATTTGAACGAGTTAACAAATAGTTAATCAGTTATTCAACAAGCCCGTACGTCATTGATCACATTCTGCCCAAAATTGAAAATAATGATGAATCTAAAAATGGTGAACCTAAAAGTGCGAATTACGATCGTGTTCCACCACCCATGTGGAATAGTTATGCATGCAAAAAACCATATGGGGTGGAAAAGGCACTTAACCTAAAATTGAAAACTAAACCATCAAATGAGTTGCCTACGGATATCGACGTAACTTACAACAAATATGAAGGAGAATGTGACTCTGAAGTGGTGAACACAGTATTTGAAAATGTGTTAAAAAGTGAATCTGAAATTCTGAATCTAAAAATCTGAAAAGTCTAAGTCTAATGATATATTGGAAAATAGTTTAAATATTGATCCAAATGTCATAGTTTTAAAATGAAAGGATCTGATAAACGTTATTCGGGTGAGGACTTTCCGATCCAAAACATGAACACGGATCGTGTGGATAAAATGTTCAGGCTTATGGAGATAAGTCATGCTGATTTAGATAAACATGATGCATCTTTCTATTCTAAATTAAAAAGTGACAACCAACCCTACTGTCCAAAAAATAGAGATTATCAAGAAAATAAACGGGTGGTTTGGGCTTCCAGATGCCAAAAATGAACAACAGGTCCCAAAACTAAACTTTACAAAGAAAATCAACTTTGTTTTTCGGGACAACAACCGAGAAAGAAAAGGAAATCATCGGGACTCAATCAAACAATGATTTTCATAAAGAGAAAAAGAATCAGAAACAAGTTTTGGATACATCTGTTCATAAGGACAACAGGATTTGTTTTAAATGTAATAATGTTGGGCATATTGCACGATATTGCTTACAAACAAGTCCAAAACCTGTTTCTCATCCTAAAAAATTCACTAACGATGAAAAACAGAAAGCACCCACGATTGCGCCAAAACAAATCCTAAAAAGAAACAACGAATCTCACAAAAATGTTAAACCAATTATTCAACGTCACTCTAAATTTGAAATTGGTGAAACATCAACCTAAAATCGTCAAGTGGATTCAAATTCAGAGTTTTATGCTAAAAAGGCTAAACCACAAACGCAAAAATGGGTTGCCAAAGCTAAACCATCCAAGGTTGAACAAAAACCTTTTGTTCCACACAATAACGCGCTTAAAAAGAATAATAAAAACAAAGTATGTCTGAAATTCGACATTACGAATCCACCCAATACCAAACAGGCTTGGGTTTCTTTGTTTAAATAAGTTTCTACATCATGTGTGCAGGGGCTCCAGCATTCGATAATGTCAAAATGGATAATTGATAGTGGAGCTTCTCGCCACATAACAGGAATGCTTGCGTTTCTCAACAACGTTAAAGCTATCCGTGGAGGGTACGTGGGTTTTGCTGGAACGCAGGGAGGTAGGATTGTAGGTGAAAGAATTCTCACGAACGGAGTCGTTTTCTTTGACAAACTGAACTACATTGCTGAACTTGAGAACAATCTACTTAGCATTTCGTAGATTTGTGACAAGAAGTTCACGACGCATTTCAACGATAAAGAATACTTGATTTTAAAATCCGGTTTCAAGATTCCGGAGGAATGGATCCTGATGCGTGCTCCACGAGAGAATGATTTATATGTTATTCATATGGGTATCGCTTCTACCACATCGAAGAAAGTTCAATGCTTTGTATCTAAAGCTACCGAGAAAGAGTCTATTCTGTGGCATGGAAAATGGGGCACATTCATCTACGAAAGATGAATTATCTTGTGCATAACGACCTAGTGGAGGGTGTTAATTTGAAGAATTTTCAACTATCTAATGATTGTCTGAGCTGCAAAAAGGGGAAGCAGCATAAGAAATCTCACCCAAGAAAGCTGTTGAATTCTATCAAGCTACCACTAGAAGGCTACATATGGATTTGATTGGGCCAGTCAATGTCAAAAGTATTTCTGGTGATCTATAATGCCTTGTCGTTACATATGATTATTCTCGATTATCATGGGTTTTCTTTCTGGAGAGCAAAGATGAAACTTTTGAAACTCTAATGATCCTCTTCAGAAAGCTTGAAAACCTATATCATTTGCTAATCAAGAGAATCCGCAGTGATAACAGAACAGAGTTAAAAAACAAGCAGATGCTAGAATTCTGCAATGAAAAGGGGATTCTTCACGAATTCCGCACCCCCATACTCCTCAACAAAATGAGTAGCTGAATGTAAGAATCGCACATTGATCGAGACTGCCAGAACAATGTTAGCCGATTTGAAATTGCCAATCAGATTCTGGAGTGAAGCAGTCCGTTCAGCATGTTATATATTGAATCGTGTGTTAACAGTTAAGCCTCACAACAAAACGTGTTTCAAGTTACTGAATCAGCGAAAGCCCAACCTTGCATTTTTGGAACCTTTGGATGTACTATATTGGACTCGGATGGTAAATTTGGAGCCAAATCCTTGGAAGGATTTTTTGTCGGTTACGCTACTCATCAGAAACGTGTTTTCTTGTCGAGTCTGAACCATGTAATTCTTGCGCAGCATGTTGATTGTCAAAGATATACTACGCCTACGCAGAAACCTGGGGATCGTGGATGTTTAACTACGATGGGTTGTTGGATTCATTCGACCTGCAGTTGTGCCATCAGATGAAGAACCTGTTATGCTATTTCAACAACATCAAATATCTACTCAAGAACAAGTTTCTAGACTGTTGGTGATTTCTACATCACTTCCCGTCAACACGTCTGATGTCGGTCAAAGCTCTTCCCAACAAGTTCCGGTTCCTGCACCAAATGTCAATACTGCTGAATCATATGTCCAACCGGATGCTGACTTTGATCGGGAACCGACTTTCGACGATGGTGGATCCAGTTCCAATGAAGGATCTGAGCAGATTGAAAGCTTCTTGGACAAACAAGCTGAACAGTCAAATGCCAGGAATGAAACCTCTTCATATGTATCGGTGGTTGATGAAGTTCTTACGAATTTGCAACAGCAAGTAGATGTTCCAACCAAAGTGATGCCAAGGGCACTTTTATATCATCCTCGGAGAATATTATAGGCAGCTTACAAACGGGAGTGCAAACTCGCAATCAGATCAACAAGGATCTAAGCTATTTCTATACTCATATTGCTCCACTTCAAACCAGACTTTCTAATAGTTGTTTTTTTCTCAGGTTGAGCCGGGAAGCTAGAAAGAACGCATTAAAGGAAGAAAGCTGGGGGACGCGATGCAAGAAGAGTTGCTTGAATTCTAGAAACTTGGAGTCTTGAAGCTTATTGACCTGCCTGATCATCACAAAAAGATAACACTAATAGGGTCTTCAAGTCAAACGTGATGATAGAGGGATTTTCGTGCGCAACAGAGCTCGACTTGTGGTTCAAGGTTTTCATCAGCAAGAAGGAATAGATTACACTTTTTACCAAGTCATCTTCTGGACAACGGCTTTATCAGAGGAACTGTAAATTCTACTCTTTTTACCAAGGAAGTGGATGGGCATTTAATCACATACAGATATATGTGGATGGTATTATCTTTGGATCGACAAATGGTAAGCTGTGTAAAGACTTTGAAGAAGTGATCTAGGACTTCAGGTCGATCAGTTGCCTGATGGTATCTTTATCCATCAGACGAAGTATGTTCATGACATATTGGAAGAAATTCAATATGACAGGAGCTAAACCAGCATCAACCCATTAGCTCCAAATCATGGCATTTGTCCAGATCTTATTGAGAAAGAGTTGACGAGACTTTATATCGCTCCATGATTGGATCCTTGATGTATCTTACCATTTCTCAACCTGATATCATGTATCCAACATGCCTATGCGCTCGTTATCAGTCAAATCCAAGAGAGTCACACCTGCTCGCCGTCAAACGCATTATGAGATATTTGAAGGGTTTTCCAAGCACCGGATTGTGGTACCCTAGACATGACGACTTTAATCTTGCAAGATACTCAGATTCTGATTTCGGTTGCTGCAAACTAAATACCAAATTTACGACGGCTGGTTGCCAGTTCTTCGGAATTCGTTTGGTAACGTGGCAATGCAAGAAACAGACCGCGGTCGCTTTCTCTACTTGTGAGGCTGAATAGTTTCAGCATCGAGCTGTTGTGCCTAGGATTCTCTTGATTCAACAGCAGATGAGAGAACTTCGGACTGCAATTTCTTGATACCCCAATATATGTAGATAACCAGGCCACGAACGTTATCACCAAAAACTCATGCCAACACTCACGCACTAAACATATCGAGATTCGACACCACTTTATCCGTGACTGCTACGAGACAAAGTTGGTTAGAATTGAGAAAATCTACACTGCTTACCAAAAAGCAGATATTTATACTAAAGCATTTGATAAAACGAGAATTAATAATCTTTTAAAATCGAATGGTTTAAAAATCTGACATCAGGGATGTTCATGAGGTTGAGTTTGAGGATGATGACGACTTGACGTGAATTTTTCATCGGTTAGACTTACTTATGTACATTCTTTCTTAAAAATTCTAAAAATCCAAAAAAAATGTTTTTGATTTTAGGGGGAGAATGTTTGGGGAAAATACAAAAACATTATAAAATTCAAAAAGAGTTCTTGTGAAAAATAGTGATCATATTATATCAAAAAGACAGTCACAGTATGCTAAAGAATTGGAATGATTAAACAAGTAATTAAACAGATCTTACTGAGGATTTGCCAGTAGGCTTTACTCGTTCAGTAAATTGTTTTCAAGATATAAACCTAAATGAAAAACTGAATAACTTGGGGGTTAACATCTCTCGGATATATGGACTTAGTACTCCAAAATTTCATTTGGAGAATGCCAGATTCTGCGATACTAGGTCTTTATATTTAATCGATATATGGGGTATTATCCGAGTTCTTTTGATTTTGCGTGAGCAATGGCGTAGAACTTTTATAATACTTTACGCATTATTCGCCCAAGCTGCATAAAAAATGAATATGTCATAAACTTTGTGACATCTACAGTATAAAAGAATCCTGTATAGAAACCACCTAAAGACGAGCCTTCATCTCTTTGTCTATACGGAAATACTAACCTGATCTCTCAATGTCTCGCACTCACCCTTTATAGATATCAATTAGGATATATTCACCTTTAAAATGAAATTCTGGGAATCTGATGCGGGAGTATATTCCGAGATGGGAAACACAGTTATTTCATGTTTCTAATTTTACTCAACATATCTTTAAACAGTTGAGAAACGAGAAGAGGTTTAAATGGACAAGTATATTGGCAATCTAAGTAAATCTGGTTAAAAGCTTAATGAGTATAGCAAGATCAACCTACTAGTAATTTGTTAAGTACTCACAAAATATGTTTGTTGTTTCCATAAAATTCTAAAACCCAAAAAGTTTTCAGTTTCGTTAGCTTTGTAGTTTTATTTTTAGTCTACCGATGTTAAAAACACTGATGGTTGAAATCATGGAAACGTCTTGTTGAGTGAAAGCTGAAAACCAGGTTGGGAGCTAATCTTTTTCGGAATTTACCTGAACGTCAATAAAGTTCATTAATTGGAAACTTTACATATTAAAATAAATATGTTTTGGTAAAAAAAACGGTCAACCAAGGTCATTAACTTGGACTTGGTAGGCAAATCGGATAACCAGGGTAATTAACTTGGACTTGGTTAAACGAGTGGATTTTAAACAGATAAAATTGGATAAAAATATAAAATAAAAAAAGTTTAAAAAATCAGAAAAATTCAAAAAGTTTAAAAGTTTGAGAATGATTCGTAAGAATCACACTAATTCGTACGAATGAAGTTTGGTTTGCTTTGCACGAATCTTTGGTTCATACGAACGACTATAACTAGTATAAAAGGTCTCATTCTTCGCACGGATAAAGGTTATGTTACTGTGTGAAATTTTGTGCGAATAGAGAGCTTTTGTGCGAACACGCTCTAAAACTTCACATTCTTGACATATTTCGATTATTACCACAATGGGGAGGTTGATTGGCACACCTCTTCCAATGGGAAAGGTAATTTTGCTGAATCTAAGCCGTTATAATGCCGAAATTGAACCAAACGGACATAAAACAAAGATTTATGGAGATTGGACCAGTAAAACTTAAAATTGACCATAAAAACATTAATATTGACCCTAATAACCCGTAAAGCGACTATCAATTTTTAAAATCTACAAGTTTTAGGTTCGGATTGAACTTTGTGTTTTTGGAAAGGTTCATGATTCGTACGAAGAGGTTGTTTGTACGAAGCAAGGTTTTTCGATGTTTATCTTATCATTCATACGAATGACTGATTCATATGAAGCAACCTTTTATATCTTAAAATTCAAAATTATGTTAAATGCTGATGATTCGTACGAAGATGTGTTCGTACGAAGCAGGTTTTAATAGACATGTTTAAAATATTCTAACTCTTGAATCATCCGTACGAAGTAGTGATTCGGATGAATGATTTTTTGTTTCAAACTTGAGAATATATCTAAGTATTGATTCGTACTATAGGTGGATCGTATGAATAATGTTTTGTTTTTGAATTTTTTGAAAATTTTTCTAACGGTTTGTTGCTTTCCTTGTGTATAGGTCAAGAAATCGTCTTTTTCGCCTTTTCACAACATCTGTTGTCTGATAGACGAAACTATTCCAGAGATCCCAGCTTACCATGACGTCTTAGAATTTCTTAGTCGTATTCAAATCACAAAGGCACTTACAGATAGACACACTGTTTATAGATGGCATACTGAATTTTTCTGGAACGCTGCTGAGTATAGTGCTGAAGACAACGCGATTGTGTCTTCTGTAAAGATTGATGATGTTGATATTCTAGTAAAGATTACTAAGAATTGATCTGCACAGTTCTGGACTTCAAAGATAATGAAGATGATCCTATCGGTTTTCTTAGTACATGGTCAAACGTTGCTTTTATCGGATGGGATATGCTGGCTTCGTGAATGCAGCACCTTTTAGAATGGGAATTTTAGCGCACCATTTCGTTATCTCGCACATGTCGTTGCTCGTGCCCTTAGTCACCGGAAGGGAGGATTCAATGATCTTGTTGACTATCAGATGTGCATGATCACAACATTGGTTCTGAGCTTGCCGTATAACTTTTCGAAAGTTATTTTTACTCAAATGGTACAAAATATCCAGAGAAAGAAATTCTTATAGTATATGTGATTCGTACAAATGATGTTAGACCATTTACATACGGATCTAAAGAAAAAGAAGGAAGATATTCCGAAGTTGGAACATATGGATGTGTCTACGCTCAAGAAAATGAATTTACACTTGAAGGCATTTCCTAATGCGAAACTGTTTTTTGTGCGATTATAGACAAAGATTATATTTCTCCGGTACTTGGCAAATGGAGAAAAGATTATAGTGGTGACGAAGTGAATAGTTGACTGCTTTAGCAATTTTTGTTGCAAAGCGCATTCCATGGTTTATCAAAGATGGAGTGAAAGGTGCTAAACGTAAAGCTCCAACTACTGCTTCTGCACCAGCACAACCAAAGAAGAAAGCTACAGCTGAAAGTTCTAGTTTGCGTGACGAACAAGATACAGAAGAGAATGTTGAGGATACAGCTGCTGATATAGAACTTCAAGCATTTAGGGAAGAAAAAGCAGCTGAAGATGTCTCATCTTCAAGCACAAACTCTGACGAAAGAAGGGCTGGTGAAAAGAAAAGGGCGCGAAGTTAGAGATAAAGCGTCAAGCTGAGTTGAAGAGAAAGGATGAAGAACGCAAGCGTAAGGCTACCGGGGAGGACGATACTAATTATGTTCCATCAGGTTCTGATCTTGATACTCCTTTTCGAACATCGGTAAAGAAAAAGCGAAAAAGGTTTAAGCGTTCTGCATCAAGAAGTTCTGAGTCTCCAAACGTCAAATCCAAAGAGAATATATCAGAGTAGACAGTTGAAGAGGAAGTTGTGGTCGAGCCTACTCAGCAAATGCATACTTCGTCACCACAAAAGGCTCCACAACCACCACCATAACCAATGCCACAGCAAACTCCACCACAGCCAACACAGCAAGCAGCACCACAACAGCAGCCAACACCGCAATAGCCACCACATACTACACAGACTTCACAGCCCCATTATGACTTTTATTTTGATTTTGGTGATATACCTGGGGGTGAAGATTTTTCTTTCAACGACCCACGTCCACGTGTGGATGAGTTGCAGAAACAAGTCTTATTAAACACGATGAGGATATCTGAGCTGCAAGAACAGATCAATGTGTTAATTGAAGAGAAACATGAGTTGCTTGAGTAAGTTAATGTTTTATCTGAAGATAAACAACTTGAAGCTATGCTTGCAAGTATTGTATTGGAGAACGGACGTCTGAGACTTCGCATGGCAGAGTATGAGGAAGAAAGACTTCATAGCGATAGAAGAATGAGTTTATTTGAGAAGATTTGGTAAAAAAGCTTGGAGTGAACATAGCTGCTGAAATCGACGAGATAGAACTCACTGTGGCTCGAGAACGTGTCGTAGAAAGAGACGTCTCATGAAAGAGCAGTCAAATGCACAAGGAAAGGGAAAAGCAAAGGTTGTTGAGGATCCTATTATCTTTCAAACTAATCCAGAAGCTGAGTCTATGCCAGTTACATGTACATATATTGTGGTTTATCAAGAGCCGAATAGATTTATACTTATTGGGAAGCCGATAGATGTGGATATCGACATGTTAGATCTTTCAGAGAGGCACCGTGACTGGTTGTTAAAGAGAAGGATTGAAAAAGAGATTGAAGAAGTCGTTGAAGAATTTGAGGAGGAAGCTGAGAATGATGATGCAGAGATAGATGATGATGTGCCTAGTAGTTCTGATAGTGATGATGATAATGATGATAATGTAGGAGGATAGGGTGTACGGGTTACTGATTCAGGTGTTAATGAAGAAATCGATATTTCAGTGTACCTCGACGACTATGCTAATCAGGCTACTGAGGGAAGGAGTTGATGAATCTGTAGATGCTCAGCAGGCAGGAATCTTCCTGGAGATAGACTTATCTACCGTTCCTGTCGTGAGAAACCAAAGATATTTTATCTTGAGCATGACATGGAAGAGGGAGAAATTTTAAGGAAGAGATAGCCGAGATGTTGGGAGTGAATGAAGAAAATTCGAATTTGATTTTTAAAATGACTTGAATGAGATAGATTCATTCAAGCCGAATGATTACGTGTTTGAAAATGTTGAAGACGCGAACGATTATGACAGAGTTGTCGTGGAGGATGTTATGATGACGACGCAAATACTGCTGATCAGAGTGCAGATGACTCCCCAACTTTTGCCGAATTATTTGCAGCAGAAAATTATGATGTGTTGAAACCCAAGGTAGCAGAAGCTGCAAATAAGGGTACTATTCCTTTACAATTAATCAGTGCTGAACTTGCTGAAGAGAGGAAGAAGTGGTTTAGAAATGCACCAGCCTAGCTAAGTTCAAGCGTCCCCTAGCATTTTTTACTCACGATGCTGACATATCTCTAGGGGATATCATTAGCTGGGGTTGGGTCGGAGAGCTAAACGTCTATGCGATCAAGAGGGAGTTTGGGATTCAGTATTTCCGATATCTACGCGACATCAAGTCCTTGCCTTACTGGGATATTAAAGAATTAGTGCAAACAAAGACGATAAATCTCAAGATGAAATTCCATGACTAGAGGCTTTGGAAATTGATCAAGCTAGAGGCTTTACACGGTTTTACTCACTGGAAACCTCACTTTCCTCGATGCATCGTAAAGATTGATCCAGTAACACAGGAGAAAGATATAACGCTCGTCGTAAAAAGGCCTAAAGTGATGAAAATATGCCTATGTTACGAATGGAGTAGGATTTTTATACGATCTTCAAGTGGTGGCATTACAACTCAAATACAGGAGAGGTTGTCATCTGTGTGCACCCAGACGAAGATTGTGGAAGATTGCAGATGGCTGACCGAAGCCGTTATAGCCCACAAACGAATATACGGGTTATGGGTGTGGCATTCGAGTGCTAGACCCTATGTGGCTAGTCAACTGCACAAAGAAGGATATTGAATGCCTATTATATAGCAAGATTAGTTTCGAGGAGAAGGATAAAGAACAAGCTCTCCAATTCTAGAAGATTGTTAATGTCTGCTTTGCCAATAATTTCATTCAGGATCGACATGGAACACTTCATGGAGGAAGCTTGAAGAGACAGAGAAGAAAAAAAAAGAGAAGAATGAAGCAAGGATTGCGGAGCGTGCTAGTATAGCATCGCTTAGAAGATTTCGGTTTGGCAATACAATGAACCGACCTCCTCCAAAACCAAACGCCGATAACATCTGTGGAGTGTCGCAAGCCACCGGAGAGATTCTTTGGGCGTTAGCGTCAAATCTTGTGAAGACTTTTTGAAGACTATCCAGACTGCGGCAACATCCAAGGGGGAGTTTGTTGGTGCATTATATCTATTGCCTACGTCTAGGATGTGTCTATGTTGTTTATAGGGCTTAAGTGTTGAATGTATATATGATAAATGTTTATTTTATTCATGTTTGTATGACTCGTACGAGCGAGATTGTTGGCTAGTACGAGTGACTCTCAGTCACTCGTACGGAACAGTTACTCATACGACCAACGTCTCTGTTTAACACACACTCCAGTACGAGCCATGTCGACCTATAAATAGAGGAGTGTTGTGTCAGAGCTAGTGAGTTAGTTGAGTTGGTACGACGAAGCCCTGCGAGTTTGTTTACTCGCGTCTGTATTTTGCATGTCATTGAATACAACAGAGCACTAAAATAGTAAGTTATATCTTTTTCATTTTGTCAACCTTTCTAGCAATGAATTCCGCCTCAGACCGGTTGCTCATCTGAGGAGCCCGATCCTCATTCACAAGGAGCGATAATTTTTGGCCTCAAAATTTGGAGACGTTATTTGTATGTTAGTAAGTTTACCAACTTTACAGATCATAAGAGTTTAAGGTATATTTTTGGGCAAAAAGGATTAAACATGAGACAAAGGAGATGGATGGAAATTCTAAGTGACTACGATTGTGATATCCAATATCACGAAGGTAAAGCTAATATAGCAGTTGATGCCTTAAGTCATATGTATCATGAGAATCCAAAATGGGTATGTGCTCTCAGCAATCAAGGACGAAGCTGAAAGAATGAACAAAGATGATGCAAGAATTAGAAAGAGGAACTGATGGAATTTGGAGATTCCTTAAGAAAAGAATTTGGGTACCTATACAAGGAAATTTATGAAATAGAATTTTAGAGGAAGCCCATAAATCTAAGTATATGATGCATCCTGTTTGTGACAAGATGTATCAGGATTTGAGGAAAAAATTTTGGTGAATAGGAATGAAAAAGGATATAGCTAGTTATATTTCTAAATGCTTAACTTGTTCGCAAGTTAAAGCTAAGCACCAGAAACCTTCAGGTTTACTTCAATTAGAAATGTAGTATGGAAATGAAAATTAATAACAATGGACTTTTTTACAAAATTACCCAAAACAAGAAAAGGTAACCACACAATCTGGTGATCATGGATCAATTAACCAAATCAACTCATTTCTACCAATGAAGGAAACCTTTAGCATTGAGAGACTAGCTAAGTTATATGTGGATGAGGTAGTTTCATTACATGGAATTCTTTCATCCATGGTATCTCATAGATATAGTCGTTTTACTTCACATTTTTGGACAAGTTTTCAAAAAGCTATGGGAACACGACTAAATTTAAGTACGGCATATCATCCTCAAACTAATGGACAAAGTGAGAGGACAATTCTAACATTGGAAGACATGCTGAGGGCATGTGTAATAGACTTTGGAGGTAGTTGAGACGATCATTTGCCATTAATGGAATTCTCCTATAACAGTAGTTATCATACAAGCATTAATGCTGCTCCATTCGAAGCACTTTATGACGAAAGTGTCGGACTCCTGTATGTTGGGCAGAAATAGGAGAAAAACAATTATCAGGTCCTGATATTGTACAAGGAACAACAGATAAGATAATTCAAGTTAAGGAAAGACTAAAACAACACATGATGGTCAAAAGAGCAATGCAGATAATAGACGTAAGCCACTAGAATTTCAAGTTGGAGACAATGTGCTATTGAAAGTTTCTCCTTGGAAGGGGTAGTCCGATTCGTAAGAGTGCCAAGGTTTCCAAATGAAAAGGATATAGGATTTTTATCTGAAAACCTTTGATTAACCAATTTTTAGGAAATTCCGTTTTGGAGCGGACCATTTAAAGTCTCCAATGAGTAAGATCAGTCGATTGTCAGCTACAACTCCCAGCTGAAATGGCGGGAATACACGATGTATTTCATGTATGCAACCTTAAGAAATGTCTAGCTGATGAATCACTGGTGGTACCTCTCTAGATTAGAGGTAAATGCAAAGTTAAAGTTTGTTGAAAACCCTCTGCAAATAGAAGATAGAAAGATTAAGAACCTTAAACACAGTTAGTTCTGGTCAAAGTAAAATGGGTTTCAAAAAGCGGACCAGAATACACATGGGAACAAGAATCAAAAATGAAATAGAAATATTCGTATTTGTTTAAGTGAATCACGAGGACAAGATTCTAAACAAGGTGGGGAGGATGTAACATTATTCAAAAACACCCTAGAATGAATCTTGATCAAAACCCCGGACACGAATGTCGAAACTCGACACAAAAATGAAGAAAACTCATCCTAGCATCCCAGGCGCCACGCGTTAGAATCACAAGCAGCTCTCGCGATGCACGAGGGAGATCTAAGACACGTGGCACTAGAATGCGACAAGTGGCAAGCCTATACAGGTCACGATGCTGACCTAGCCCTAGCTAGGAGTTGTCGCGCCGCACGAGGGAGTCTCTGGTTCCTCCCGCGATGCGCGGGGAAGTCTAGGTGGGCTTTATAAGAACAACCTGGGACTAGTTCAGATTGTTCAATTCGATCATTTAAAACGATGTCCTACTACTTGTATCTCTGTTTCTTTCAACAAAGCCTCTAAATTCCCGAAACGATGCCCCGTTATTGGGGTAATAACTCTAATCACTAACACGGTACTATATTTGATCGATTGAAACCAATCCAATGGATGTTTAAGTGTTGTCGGTACCCCGCTATACTTTGTCATTCATTGTGGGTTTTGATCTTGTTATTAACATAAAATTTGAATTGAGTTAGTACACTAATACGTGTTCACTATGTATTTAATTAGGTATACCAGCCTTAAACCAGTAGGCAAGACCTGTCATGTTAAACCTACAAAGTGAGTCATTCACTTTTTCTCAAATTCTATTGCAAAATCCTAAATGTTTAACAAGTTATATTTACAGTTATTAAGTTTTTGTATTTTGCAACTACTGCCAGTATATGGGGTTTTGTATACATTACTTGATAAGCTTCACCATTGGACAACGGCTTAGCTAATGAGTGATATGACCATAGTCACAGATCCGATCGAGTGAGAATTACCAATTTGGGGTGATTGATAGATATAAACAAATGTAAAATCCCTTAATGCTGTAAATTTTAACAATGTGTTTTCTTACAACTGGACGAACTCACAAGTATTTTTCATTACAAAATGTTTTTAAAACACTTTTCTAGGGACTTACTGTGAAGAAAGGAAAAGTGTCGTGAAGCACTTTAGCTTAAAGAAGTGGCTATGTAACCCTTAAATAAACGTGTTTTCAATAATCAATGAGTTCCTACTGAAATTCCTTTATGTAAATACTGGGTTTACCCCACAATTTAAGAATTAAAAATTTGGTGTTTTGAAAACTTTGATAAATTTTCCTGACACCCGGTCCTGATGAAAACTCCAATGCGAAACTTACAATGAGCACCAGTACCACTGTATCTTCGTACGACTCCCGCCCAGGGTATGGTCGGGGGCTGTGACATATATGAACAACAAAGTGTGTGATTAAACTGAGGGGGAGTTTGTATATCATTGTGTTGTAATTGAAATCATCGAAATTCAATATAAAAACAGTCTTGATATAACTTCTTGCTTGTGTGTTTATCTTATATAATTAGCAATTTACAGATTGTTCGTTCTTAGTTCCTTAAACTCACAAGTATAATAAACATAGATCAGACAATTGGTATTAGAGCTTGGTCACATTAAACTTGATTTCAGAATCAGTATAATATACAAAGATCAGATCTGAAAGAGATCCAGTCTATTTCTTATATCTGAATTCAGAGTTTAAAGTATAAAATTCAAAAATGTTTTTGTGTACTTTGTTGTTACAAAAGATCAAAAGGAATGGCATAAAACAATCATGATCCACATAATACCGGTTTCAGCAACAAGCTACCAATGCTTGTCAGATTTGAATATAATATCTAGCAACGTCGGATGGCATATATGCTTGCTCAATAGAACATAGGATGTTGGAAGTCCATGATATTCAAACCTCACATTCTGATGGTACCTAGTGCCAAAAATCCAAATGTTCAGGAGCCAAAGAAACTGGAGAACTACTTAGAGCTAGATTTTCAAAAGTTTGAGATATATGCCAAAGTACTCCATATAGTTGCAAAGGCTCTACCAGATGAGATCTATGCTAAGCTATTACATTGTAGAAGTGCAAAAGAGTTATGGGAAGAATTAAAAAATATTCAGTAAATTAGAGGAAATTGTCGAAAAAAATCAAGAGATTCTCAACCAACATGATGTTGAGAATGAATTTAACAGGGTACAAACAACAGTTTTTGAAAAGGTTAATGTAGAAGTTGTAGAAAACAATGATCATTGGTATAAACTGAATGGGAATTTGATTGTGATTGTGCTTTGATGGCTACAAAAAATGGAGCCTCTATATGCCTTGATAGTCTATGGTAAGTTGATAGTGGAGGATCCAGACATATGACTAGAAGCAATGCTCTATTAACAGACTTCTCTATAAATGGATAATGCGATATTTCATCTGGAAATGACCCAAAAGGTAAAGTGTTAGGTTTTGGAATTATCAAAGCTTGTAAGCTAAAATTTGAAAATGTTAATCTTATTGATAATCTAAAATTCAATCTACTTAGTGTTTCACAAAGAGTGATAAAGGTTATGGTTCATTTTTTACCAAGAAAACTTGCAAAATTGTTGGACCAGAAGTAGTGAAAAAGATTGAAAAAAATATAGATGACAACACTACACAACTTGTTGCTCACGGAAGTGGCAATATTAATGTAGTGGACATGTAAAAATATAAACCCATTGTTGATAAACTTTTCTGTCTGTGCGTTGTTCTTAGTTACGTCTGTAAGTGTACGGTCTTTATTTACTGTGTCTGTCTAGTTTGGTCGTGTCGACCAAATCTAGATATCCTCCTATCTTGGTTTAGTACGACGATTAGTTTGTCTGTGTAAAACAGTTGCATGTGTGCATGCTGTTGAGTCTTGTGTACGTCATGTCTGTGGCAAATTCTCCGAATAAGACTTCTATGTGCGAGTGGGAATACTTCGTACAAGCAAGACATTGCTCGTACGAGCCACCTACCATTCGTAGGAGTGATTTCATCTAATCAAGCATTCAACTTGATTGTTACGAGCTAGTTCATGATTCGTACGAGCTAGTTTGTTCGTACGAGTATCTTTGGAGAATGTTCTTCGTATCTTTTTGGTGTTTCATATGACCAACAACATACTTCATACTGTTGCTAGGTGTGGACACTATATAAGCAGACATGCACTTCTCAGTTAGTGAACTAGTGAGTCAGATAGAGTTACTAGAGAGAGTAGAGCTATACTAGAGAGACAGACACAAGAGCACATAGTGTGTTGCATGAGTCTGTATGAACACTGTTTGTATATGTTTGTACTAGTTCTCTTCAGTTAATCAAGATATTGGATCTTTGATTATCATGTGTTCTTACTTTGTTTTGGTCTGCATACTTACGAGGATTCCGCACTCGTATTTGTGTTGTATAAACAGGGAAGTAGGTTAATCTTGATCCTCCAAGTGGACCTACAAGTGGTATCAATCTTAGTGTTGTGTCTGAGCTAAGTTTAAAGTGTTCTTGAACTTTTAGCAGGAAACTTAAGTTTTTAAAAAGATAACAAATTTAAAACTTGTTGTATCTAGAAAATTTTCATTAAAACCTTGTTAGAACATATGGAGACATGAAAAAATCTGGTTTTTCTTAAAATTTTTATCTGTCAAGTTGAAAACATTTGCAGGAGAAACTCACCGGAAAAACTCACCGGAATATTTTTGTCAGGTTGACCAAATATCCGACATTCTGGACTTGACTATTGAAACTGAAAAGCTGATATGGAATGTTTGTCTTTTGTTAACCAAAATTGTGTAGACAATAGACCACTTTCGAAAACCAGTCTGTTCTAAAAAAGGAAAATTTTCACCCTGCAAAAAGATTCCTCTACGAAAAACATCTGTGCGAATAACCCATCCGCATGAAGAACCTGGTTCGCATGAAAGACTAAGTCGTTCTCACGAAAGAGTGTCCCCGGTACGAAATACCGGGTTCGTACGAAGGACTACCACTGGTACGAAACATTGGTTCGTATGAAGAACAACTTAATCTGTTTTTCGTGTTTCAGTTTTTCAAACTTTGTGATTTTTAAAAGGGAGACTGCTATTTTCAAAAATTAAACTTTAAAACCTTTTAATTTTCATAATCAAGAAAAATATAATGAGTACTAATCCGTGGGATTGGAGTAGTAGTTCAAGCACAAATCAAGACTCTTCATAGAACTCCGCAACCTCATGGGTTAAATCATTGATGCCTCAACATACAGCCCTGATTACCGCAAATCAATGGGCGTGTGTCGCAAACCAGAACAAGAGCATCCAGACTCTTCTTATAAGCGAGAGTGAAACCGGGATCAATAATCTTCCACCTAAACTGAACCATAAGAATGATTTTCCGTCATGGAAAAGTTGTTTCCACACATATGTTCTCGGACACAACACAGAATTATGGACATGTTTTACTCACCCTATAAAGAATCTCTCGAAGAGGCGGGTTCAAATCCAACCTCCTTAGCCAATCTAGATGAAGGTGATAAAAAGGCTTACGGTCTAGAGAGAAAGGTGTTTGCTATCCTTACACAAGCACTCCATAAAGATATTTATCATCATCCTGTGTACTGTACGATCACCAAAAATCTATGGGATACCCTGGAAGCAAGAGGGGAGGGTAATGCTGCAACCAGAAAAATACGGCATGATATGCTAAACAAGGAGTTTGAAGGTTTCATGTTCATGGAAATGAAACACTGAATGATATGACAACACGTTTCTACCATTTGCTCAGGAAATGTACTCGTACAAAGTGTTAGCATCTCCACAAGAAATTGTGATGCGCTTTGCTGACGCATTACCGCCAAATGGGGTCAATTTATTGACTTATTGAAGCATACAGGTGTTTTAGATGCAATCAGTATTTATGAATTTGTGTAGAAATTGGAGAACAAAAATAAAGAAGAACTTTGAAAGGCACAAAGAATTACTGTTCCACAAAACCTGAGATGTACTTTGGAGGTATTAATACAGGTATTAGTGCAAATCAACAACCAAAACTTCAAACCGCATTTGTGTACAACATGAATCCCTTTCTACCACCAGTTCAAACAAATCAGCCTTTCTACCACTACTCAAACTTTTGGACCAGTATTTGATTCTAAAGCCTTTTTGCCGCAACCACGAGATCTTGCACCTCAAATTCCACAGCAAGCTCCTCAACAAGTTTTCTATGGAAACAACTTTCAACATGCAAATCCCAATACAGTCAGACTTGACACATCAAATCTTTCCAAGGTCAACGTAGAAGTTGCTCAGGAACATATGGAACTTCTAAAAACCATGGTTAGTGCCTATTGTGGATTAGTGGCTGGTCAAATTGGAAACATCAATTTGACTAATGAAGACTACCAACAAATAGACAAAGATGAGATGGAGCTAATGGATATCAAATGGGCATTTGCAAGTGCGGTGAGAAGAGCTAAGGATTGTATGAGCAGAACAGGAAGAACCAGTTTGGAAAGCAAGAAAGATACAAAATATGGTTTTGATAAATATGTTGTTACTTGCTTCAGCTATGGAGAAGAGGTCACTTCAAGCGTGAGTGTACGAGACCCAGCAAACACGGAAATCACAACCCCTTCCGAAGTGAATCACAACCAACGAACACAGCTCAACCCAAACAATACCAAGCAGTCAGGACCATCAAACAACACAAACAAAGCTTTAGTAGTTCAGGTAGATGAAGGATGCGATTGGTCAGTACAATTGGGAAATGATAATGGAGGAGGAACCGCATGTTATGCCAAGATTATCAATCGAATCAAACATGTACACAGTATTGACAGTTCTGATGTTGATGATGATGATGATAGTTTGGCCTATAATGGTGGTTCTGATGAAGAATGCTCAAGTTCAGGTGGTTATGGATCTGATTCAGATATCAGGGAAGGAAGTGATGCTGAGGTCAGAAAATTGTTGAAAGAAGCAGAAAAGCTAAAAGGTCAGAGGGCGGGTCTGATAAAGAAAGCAGAAACTGCATCGAAGAAAATAGAAAAATTCTTTACAAACAGTGCATCCTTTCCTCATCATACTGCCTTCACGGTGAATGTTGCCGGTTCGACAAGTCAGGGTGTTCCAGGAGGAACTGTGAATAGTCATTGGATTGTTGACAGTGGAGCATCGAGGCACATGACGTTGACTTAAGACTCCTTTATGATGTGAAAAGCATTCGAGAAGGCTATATTACTTTTGCTGGAGACAAGGGCGGATATATTACTGGAGAAGGAATGATATCCAATGGTGTTGTTAGCTTTGATAAGATCAATTATGTTCGTCAAATTGATCACAATCTTCTTAGCGTTTCTCAAATCTGCGACAAGAAGTTCACAGTTTATTTTGTGATACCGGATGTTATGTGCTTAAACCCGATCTCAAGATTCCCAAAGAATGGATCCTCCTGTCGGCTCCAAGAATTAATGACTTGTATATTCTTGACATGAGCCAAGCTATTACCACATCTGCACAAGTCACATGTTTCATCTCAAAAGCCACCGAAAAGGAATCAATCTCTTGGCACAGATGAATGGGACACATTCACTTAAGGAAAATGAACTATTAGGTGAAAAACAATCTTGTGAAAGGTGTACCAGTGAAAAATTTTCATCTACAAGATGTCTATGCGTCATGTCAAAAGGGAAAACAAGCGAGAAAATCTCATCCTGTGAAGAAGATTAACATGGTGAATATGCCTTTGGAACGTCTTCATATGGACCTCTATGAACCTATGAAACACAAGACTACCATTGGTGATTCTTATTGTTTAATAGTTACTGATTACTACTCAAGATTTTCATGGGTAAATATGTTGGCACACAAGAGTGAAGTTCCTGAAATCCTCAAGAATCTCCTAACTCTGCTTGAAAATTTGTACAATTTGAAGATAAGGAGAATCAGAAGCGATAATGGCACTGAATTCAGGAATCAAGTTATGGATGAGTTCTGTTCTTCTAAAGGCATTATGCATGAGTATAGTTCTCGATACACTCCACAACAAAATGGTGTCACTGAGAGGAAAATAAAACTTTAATTGAAACAGAAAGAACTATTTTAGTAGAATCAGAACTTCCTGTTCAATTTTGGGGAGAAGTTGTTGCTACTGTATGTTATACAATGAATAGAGTTCTTACGGTAAAGAGGCACGGGGGGGGGGGGGGAACATGTTTCGCGTTGTTACATAAAAGGAAACCGGATGTTTCTTTCTTAGAGCCTTTTGGAGCTCCATGCACTATGATTGATCCACATGGAAAGTTTGGTTCGAAAGCTATTGAAGGTTTCTTTCTTGGATATGCTACTCTAAATTTCAGAGTGTGGAATTTGTCAACAAAGAAGATTGAAGAATGGGATGAAGTAAAGGTTCAAAGATACGCTGAATCCGTAAGAGCTCCGGTTGCTCCTTGGATGTTTGACTACGATGGGTTGTTTAACTCCTTTAATCTGCCAACTTTTGATAATGCTTCTGCAGCTGCTCAAATGTTAATGGAAAGTGATACTGCAGTTGACTCATCATTAGTTCGACCAATTATTATTAATCCTCAAGTGTCTACTTCGGTTAAAAATCTTGTTCAAAATGAGGAATTCGAAGATGCTGTTGATTACAATATTTCGTCAGAAGATGATGAGTTCCATGATGCAAATGAAGCTACTTCTGCTTCGGTTCTTGGAATTTCAGATGTCACGTCAAATATTCAGAATTTAGGGACTACTGAAGGTCATACGTCTACCTCTTCGTCAAATCTAGCAAACGAATTAGTTGTTGATCTGAATATCAACAATTTGGGTATAAATTCTCGAGTTCCTGATGTTCTTGAAACTCGAATTCATAATACCCATCCTCAGCAGAATATCATAGGAGATGTCTAGAGTGGTGTGCAGACACGTAATCAGCTCAGGAATAATCAGAATGCCGGTTTGCATTCGGTTATTTGGGAATCTGGGGAATAGAATGCTTGGTCTTTCGTCTGCTATGTTTGCCAAGTTGAACCGAAATCTTGGAAGGAGGCGACGAAGGAAGACTCATGGATTGAAGCAATGCAGGATGAACTTCAGCAGTTTCAGAAGTTAGGCGTGTGGAAATTGGTTGACAGGCCTGACAACTACAAGAAGATTGGTACAAGATGGGTTTACAAATATAAGAAGGATGACCGAGGTGTTATTGTGAGAAACAAAGCAAGATTGGTCGTCCAGGGCTTTAATCAGGTAGAAGGCATTGATTACAATGAAGTTTATGCACTAGTAGCACGTCTTTAGGCCATAAGAATTTTCTTGGCTTATGCGTCCTACAAGAACTTTACTGTTTATCAAATGGATGTGAAAAGTGCATTTCTTCATGGTTTGGTTGAAGAAGAGGTATATGTTGAGCAACTGCCTGGATTTGAAGATCCAATCTATCCTGACAAGGTTTGGTTTCTCAATAAGGCGTTATATGGTCTACATCAAGCTCCTCGGGCTTGGTATGAAACGTTGTCCTCCTATCTTCTGAAGAATGGTTTTCGACGTAGATTGATCGACTGTACTCTCTTCATCAAGGAACATAATGAGGACTTATTGCTGGTGCAAGTGTATGTTGATGATATTATTTTTTGGTCGACCAACGAGAAAATGTGCAAAGAATTTGAGCAGGTCATGTTGGAGAAGTTCGAGATAAGCGCTAGGGAGAAAAGACTTTATTTTTAGGTTTTTAGGTTCAACAATCTAAGGAAGGGATTTTCATCCATCAAACCAAGTGCTTCGGGGATATTCTCAAACGATTTCAGATGGAAGACTCAAAACCTTTGGGAACTCCATTAGGTCAGAAGCATGGGATTACTCTTGATGGAATGGGTAAACATGTGGAACCATCTCTTTATCGTGCTATGATCGGATCTCTCATGTATCTTACTGCTTCAAGACCTGATATAATGTACCCAACATGTATTCTAGCTCGCTATCAGTCTAGTCCGAAGGTTTCTCATTTGATGGCTGTAAAAAGAATCTTTCGTTATTTGAAGGGTCACCCGGACGCTGGTCTCTAGTACCCTAAGGATGGTAACTTTGATTTGACAAGCATTCAGTGATTCTGATCATGGTGGTAACAAGATCGATGCAAAATCAACATCAGCGGGATGTCAGTTCTTGGGAAATCACCTAGTCACGTGGAAGTGCAAAAAGCAGACTTGTATAGTTACGTCAACCTGTGGGGCTGAGTATATTTCAGCTTCTAGTTGCTGCTCTCAGGTTCTATGGATCCAACAGCAAATGCGCGACTACGGTTTTGAATTTCTAACTACTCCTATTTATGTTGATAACGAAGTTGCTTTACAGATCACTTGAAATCCTGTACATCACTCAAAAACCAAATACATTGAGATTAAGTATTATTTCATATGAGATTGTTATGAAAAGAAACTTATCAATGTGGTTAAAATCACCAATGTGCCGACCTTTTTACAAAAGCCTTTGATAAATCTTGTTTGGATTATCTACTTTTGGTCAATGGCATCAAGGTGAAACCCGAGTAATTCATCCTTAGCTAATGATTTTTTGTAAATGTTTACTTAAAATTTTTTAAAATTACAAAAAGATTTTCTATTTTCTCTTAGTTTTGTATTTTAGGGGGAGAATATTTCAAGAAATACAAAAACATGAGAAAATGCAAAAGTACAAAAATATCTCTTTTATTTAGTTAAGTTTTTATTACCTTCTCTATTTAAGGGGGAGAAAAATTTAGAAAAATACAAAAAAAAAACAATAGAACAACCAAAAAAACAAAAATGAGTTTCTTGGATAAGTGAACATGATGAAATACACCAGTGATCTGTCATAAACAGTCAAAAACACAAAATGAAAATTGATAAAAAGCTTTACTAATGATGTATCGGTAGGCTCACAATCAGATTAAAATGTGCAGGTTGATATAAATATAACGGACTACAAGGCAGGTGGTAACCATTCATTGGCATATGGTCTTGGTACCGAAATTTCGTTTGATAATATGCCGAGAATCTAGATATGCGGTCTTTATCTTGACTTATCATCTGGGTATCATGGTTGAATCTTTTGCCGAAAAATAACGATGACGAAAGTCTAGAACTCCCATGATACCATACATACGTGTAAATACTGCATACCACCATCAATAAGTGATAAACATATCACATCCACCAAAAAATATGTGATAATATATCACAGCTTTATGCGGGAGCTAAGTTCGTCTCTTTGTCGGTATGATGGTACTAACCTGTTGACGGACTTACTCCTGCGCCCAGCATGCATCTGAAAATCAAGTTCCTCATCAATAAGTGATTTAATCACATAGGGCTGGTTTTCAATCAAAATAAGTGAGTATCTCACATCATATACGTCAAAACAGATGATAAGAAGTATACTCCCGGTAAGATTTTCTCTCGTGCATATCTTGATACGGGAATGTGTCGTGAAGTGGTTGAACACCGGCTAGTAAGTATAATTCATACCTTAATCATATATCCTAATCATGATTACATCTGATAAGTTGAGCTTACGTGGACAACAATACCGATAATCACAGTAGAATACTTATTTATTTAATTTGATGTTTTAAACAAAACTCGTTTTTGACAAGATTAAAAACTGGTATGATTCTCTTACCTTGAAACTCTGAAAAAGATTATCTAGTAAATATATAGTTTACTCTTATCTATTAGTAGTTATTTTAGTTTAGTTTACTTGTTGTTTAATTAAGTTCTTTTTGAATTAGCCAAAGTTGAAGCTCAAAAGTTTTCTACCAAGATACGCCCTAAAAACCATTCGCTTTGATATCATAACATCATAAAAGTACTTTCTTACAACTGGTAAACCCATATCAAAAGAACAAAATCAGTTTAACAAGCACTTTTCCTAACTTAACTTGTGATTAGTGTGGATCTGTGCAAAGTTATAAAATAGGTCAGCGAAAAACCTAAGGTCCTCAAGAACTAAAGTCCAGTTTTTAAAAACCTGGACTCGTACGAATCATATCATTCGTACGAGCCAATGTGCTTCGTATGAATGACCATTGGGTCTTGTACATTTAGATTTCTTCGTACGAGCTTGGTAATTCGCACGAGTATCATGATGTGGTATAAAAGGTGATGAAGCTCTTTGGTAAAACTTCACTTTCACCTTGCTCACGTCATCCTTACACCTCTCCTTAAGTTGTTTTTGATTTCTTTAAGGTATACTCGACTATGTTCGCATACTTTGAAGATGAAAAACTTAAACATTATCTGACCATGTGACTTTGACTGACTTGAACAATAAAATTATGCGAAGAATCATTTTAACGAAAAACAAGTAACTTCTCTTGAAGTTGTTTGTATGAACTAGATTCGTATGAATGAAACATCACTCGCACAAATAACACATCGCTCGTACGAGCCAGCTATTCGTACGAATGAATCAGTTGTTTGACTTAATCAAGAGTTCGTAAAAATGAGTTGTTCTTGGTACGAATAAATTGTTATTCGTATGAGTCAGCAGTTCTTTGTGCAGGGAATATACATACAGAAAGTTTGGAATAAAACTTTTTGTGTATATTCCCTAATGAATTTGTGTTCTTATCCTAGTTGTTGTATGTGTACAGAATGGAACAAAAGGAATATAAAAGAAAACCCGCAACAAAGAGAACTGACAAGTCAGAAGTAGAAATTATGTTTGACTCGAGACATAACATGGTGGCCTACTTGGATCCGGAACACAAATTTGCTGAGTACAATGGTATAATGAAGTTTTGCGCGACTCAAGGATACATTATGCTATCACACACAAGACTACAGTGTACAAGACGTTGATCAAGGAATTTTGAGATACAGCTAAAGTTGTTAACGTAAATGGACAGGAACTTATCCGTGGGAAAGTAAATGACTTGAAAGTAGTGTCACTTTTGAAACCATTAACTCAATATTACAGCTTGGTGATGATCCTGAAGCTCCATTCTCAGTGATGTTGAAGGGTCAATGTGGATGTTTGCTTAGAATGAAATGGAGATTTCCTCGTGGGAAAACTAAACAAAGCATGGTTGCCACTCTGATACAAGTTCTTTCTGCATGTTTTAATTCAGTGTTTGAGCAACAGAAGAAGTGGTTATGACATGGCAAATAACGACTTGGTTGGAAGGATGATAGCTTTGCCATTGAACAAACCGTTTAGTGTTTCAAAGTATATTTTTGCAAACATGAAGGAAAACCTGAGAAGATACCGGATATGGTGGAAACAAGTTTTGGATGTATCCTCGTTTTCTCCAAATGATCTTGAATGTGCAACATCCGAATCTTCCGAAGAACGAAAACGATGTTTTAAAACTTGAATTTATGATGGAACATTGTTGAAGATCTCTAGAGGTGTAGCAGCAAGCATTACAAGGAAAGCATACCTCCTCGTAAGTTGATCGGTTTTCTAGCAAATTATATTGCACCAGAAAATGACAAGTGGCGCCATGATGACAGTGATTCAGATAATGAAGAACCAACCTTGAAAAAGATGATCGACGATAAGTTTGGTCATAAAAGGGGAAAGGGCAATGATGATGACGGTGATAATGTTGGTAATGATGGTGTAAGTGAGCCAGTTGCCGAAATCCAGCCTACCTTTACAACGGAGGAGACTGAAACTGCAATGACGGAACCCAATACAATTTCTGAACAACAACCTTTAAATACTACAGCAGCTGAAACACCTTCGGCTGAAGATACTCCAGTTCGATCGCAACCTACTACTTCTTCAGCTCATCAATCCCAGTCTACATCTCATCAACAAAATGCAAAACGAAGCAGTTGTTTGTTCTCTGAAATGGAAAAGGATGAGAAAGTGGATTTTCTGTTCTCTCAGTTGCAAGCAGCAACAATCCAGATTAACAAGCATTCGGATTTCATATCTTCAAATCGGAACACAGTTGGAGATAAATTCTTTGAAAGAGATTGTTAAAAAACAGGATTCTGAAATTGCGCAGTTAAGAAAAGAAAATGAGATACTAAAGACTACAGATGCTGAAAGAGCAACTCAGCTACAACAGATGAGAGCAGCTGATAACTCTCGAGGGATTGAGATAAATGACTGAAAGAATGTAGTGTGGCTGTACAATGATCTACGGAAACATTAATTGCTAAGCATAACGACTTGAGAGAATGGTATCATTATCGCAATGCTACACTGGTTGAAGGCTTTAATGGTATTAAAGACATGTTTGAAATGAATAGAAAGAGGGTGAACATTCTATGGAATGATAGATGCAAAGCGCAGGAGGTCAAGCGTAAACGTGATCAGGTTAGTGAATACACTGGAAATCGATGCTTCAGCCTCATCCTCACAACCAAAAGTTTCTGCATCAACTCCAGTAGTAGAGTCTAATGCACAGCAGATCGTGACCGATCCAGTTACCTCCAGTGGTACTCAAGAGGAAACATGAAAGGTTTGATGTTAGTGGAAAGTTTTGAAGACCTGATGTTCTATCAACAATGGATAGCAGATATTCAGGGGGAGTTGTTGATACTCCAGGCAATTCAATATGAAGACTAAAGACCGAAGACCGAAGACCAGGCAACAACCAAGGGGGAGTTTGATGATACACTTTTGTGTCTGTCGCTTGTTCTTAGTTACGTCTGTAATTGTACGTCTTTATTTATAGTGTCTGTATAGTTTGGTCGTGTCGACCAAATCAAGATATCCTCCTATCTTGGTTTAGTATGACGATTAGTTTGTCTATGTAAAACAGTTGCATGTGTGCATGCTGTTAAGTCTTGTGTGCGTCATGTCTATGGCACATTCTCCGAAGAAGACTTTTATGTGCGAGTGGGAATACTTCGTACGAGCAAGACATTGCTCGTACGAGCCACCTACCATCGTACGAGTGAGTTCATCTAATCAAGCATTCAGCTTGATTCGTATGAGCTAGTTCATGATTCGTATGATCTAGTTTGTTCGTACGAGTATCTTTGGAGAATGTTCTCCGTGTCTTTTGGTGTTTCGTATAACCAACAACATACTTCGTATTGTTGCTAGGTGTGGACACTATATATGCATACATGCATTTCTCAGTTAGTGAACTAGTGAGTCAGATAGAGAGACTAGAGCTATACTAGAGAGACAGACACAAGAGCACATAGTGTGTTGCATAAATCTGTATGAACATTGTTTGTATATATTTGTACTAGTTCTCTTTAGTTAATCAAGATATTGAACCATTGGTTATCCTATGTTCTTACTTTGTTTTAGTTTGCACACTTACGAGGATTATGTTAGGTCCTAGAAGTGTGAGACTGACGTATCAAATATATGCAATGGTCTATGGTAGTTAACTGGGATTTATTGGGTTAGTTTGTATTAGGTTTGGACCTTTATAGGTTACTTGGGTATGCCATAGGCCATATGGCTAGGCAATCCCATGAGGGACATGCCTTACCCTAGGTATATAAGCTAAGCTTATTCATTTCTAGGGTTAAGACTTTTGGGATTTCTCTATAGAGAGCCTCCATCTTGTACCAGATGGTTTTGTTTTTTCAAGTAATAGAATCATGTGCAAGGTGTTAAAGTTGATTCGTGTTGGATTCCGCCCATCCTTGGTGATTATGTGATATCGTTGATAGATAAGGTTAACGGGACTTACAAGTGGTATCAGAGCCATGTTGAACCTATCTTCAAGCTCAGATATGATATCACACTGATTTTGTTCGGTTTCTGCTGAAAAACA
Source organism: Scalesia atractyloides (assembly GCA_947069175.1). Classification (NCBI taxonomy): domain Eukaryota; kingdom Viridiplantae; phylum Streptophyta; class Magnoliopsida; order Asterales; family Asteraceae; genus Scalesia; species Scalesia atractyloides. Next base: position 69,598,834 of record CAMTDV010000013.1, on the reverse strand, counting down.
CGAAGAAGATTCAAGCATTTCGGATCAACATTCAAGGATTCAGATTTTCTGGTTACATTTCGAACAGATTTCGGATCATTCTGCTGCATTTCGATTGATTCGTTATTCTTTTGTATTTCGGATTAAAATCTTGAAATTTGGATAATCTTCAAGCATTTCGGATCCGAATTCGTTGAAGATCACGAAGAACACGAAGAAGATCATCCATCTCGGATTGATTCCGGATTAGGCTTCCATTCTGGATCAGACTTCGCATTCCAGATCAGGCCCTTATTCCGGATCTGTTTCTCCATTCGGATTCATCCGAGTTACTGTTGCTATGTATCTGATAGCATTCCGGATTACTGTTCTGGATTCCCATTCCGGACTAAAACAGTGCATCTTGGATACCATCTCGGACACTGTTCTGAATCACATCTCGGATTAGCATCTCAGATCATTGTTTGAGATTCCATCTCGGAGTTACTGCTCCGAGTTATACCCATAAAGGTGGAAAGTTAACCAGCTAACATAATCGGAGTTAAACGTTTTCGTACACAGAATTTGATCCACATACAATCTTAACAAACCGGTTGCACGGTTAGACTCGTGCGATTTTTAGGCAAAGAAAAGGCACGAAAATTCCTAAAATCACCATCGGACATATATATCATTGGAATCATATCATCGAGACGAGTCTAACGGTACATTTTGGTAAAAACAGGTTTCAGACAGTTTTTATCATGTTTACTGGTACGGTTTAGATTATCCGATGATGTTTAAAGCCCAAGCTCAGCACTCGAACTTGCGGGATAAAGTGAAGGAAAAGTTGTATGAGTTTATCGGAAACTATAATGTTGATCAGTTGCTAACTATGTGATGCGTTTGCTTGAACGTGGGAGGTGAAAAGAGGAAGTAGGAGATGAGTTGAATGGCGTTTTGGGAGATGACAAAGACTCCTTTGTATCTTGGTTGGGGATCGTTTACAATCAAACCAAGATCTCCAAAATCTGTACGCTAAATCAATAGAGTCTAATCCTGAAGAAGTGTCCGAACAAAAACCTCAAGCCCAGCAAGCAGCAATCAACAGCCCAGCACCCCAAACTCTACCTCAAGCCCAAACTCAGCTGACAAACTTAGCTCGCACTTTAACACAATCAACTACCTTTTGTGCACTGAGCCTTGCAGGAATATAGTTGCTCAACTCAGGGCACTTAATTGCAAATGGCTGATGAGTACAACAATGCAATGGCTCAGTGCATCAGCGTTCGAGAAAGTAACAAGTTACTCACAGAAAAGTTTAAGCACAAAAGAAAGACATAGCTCAGCTCCACCTGGACGTAAATCAATAGAAATGTTGGGTCCATGATTACAAAACATGATTAGATTCAAAAACCTTGGATGCGACTTGGTAAGAATTGAGGTGGGACTTCTTACTGGGAAATATCAACAAAACGAAGCTAATATAAAGAAGTTTGATACATCCAGCAAGCTCGTTCAATAAGTGTGCAATGTGCAGCTAGCATATAAGGCGAAAAGGGGAAGGGACACCAAAATCAAGCACAACATATGATGTACGGCAAACCCAGTGATTATTCGTCAGAACATGGAGCTATCTGGTGATGTTGACTCTTTTAATGAGTCAGCTGATGAAGAGAGAGCTGAGATGAACAAGGCTACTGAACAATTTGAACCTTCTGCTTCTGATGAAAAGGTTCAGAGCAAGCTAAAAGAGCAGAAACGAGTAAATCGGAGACGAAGAAAGCAGAAGTCCAAATGTCAAGGACAGTCACGCTCTCCAAAATCATTAGTGGACAACAATAGTCCTCAAAAGGCTAGTGTTGTGAAGAATGCTTTTGTTAAGCAAGTCTTTAATGGAAAATGTGAAAAATATGCTTTTGACCGTGCTAGCAATGCTTTTGGAAAGGTTGGGGAGATTTCTGAACAAGACTTGCAGTCTAAATAAAACAAGAAGAATCAAAAGAGATCTCCACAACAGAAGAAGTCCCTTGCAAACGACATGTACAAACATCCAAATTCATCTTCGTCCGCAAGAAACGTGCAAGGATATCAAGCACAGAAGGGATCAGTTCATCCTTCAAGGCTTGCACGAGCAAATCAAGCTGACCAGAATGCTTTACATGTGAAGAGACAAACGTGTTTCAATTGCAGCATTCCTGGTCACATCGCTCGAAACTGCACACATAGTCCCCATGTACCGTATTATGTTTAAAATCAGAAGGTTATACCTAAGGATAACAATCATTCGAAGCCGATGAAGGTATCATCACCTAAGGCAAGAAGAATGTGAATCCCAAGGTTAAACGATCTGATGGGGATTTAAATGTTGCCAAAAATAAATGCAAGGGTTTTCAGAAACACAATTTTTTTCTAACATGACTAAACCTGATGGGGATTGGAATGTTACCAAAAACAGCCAAAGTTGCTCAATCAAAAGCAACAACCGCGTTTGTTAAAACGAAACAGATTTGGAAACCAAATCCAAAGCGTAGTAACATCACCAATCCTTGAAACAGAAGGGGACTTGTGTCTGAAAGAAGTGTCTTATTTTGATGCTTCATGGAACCAAGGACCACGATGGCCTGGGTCCCACTGTCTTACTAATCTCCTTATTTTTTAGAACAACCAAGGAGGAGCTGTTGACAATCTCTAGGAATGTTGATAGCGGTTATTCTAGGGACATATTGGATAACATCTCACTGTCACAAAAGTTCATATTCTTTTCTCGAGTGCGATGTTCCTTTGGAGGTGATGAGGTAAGACAAGATCAGCGAAAAGGTACAAATTTAAATTTCGTGCTTTAATTTTGAAACTGATTAGTCTTTAATCTAGTGACGGAACGGTTTAAGGGAAAACAACAAAATATATTTTCCTTTTCTTTCATTTAAAACTTTGTACATACGTTTTCTTTATTAGATAAATTTGTGCATAATGTATGATGCACAAATTTAGGGGGGAAGAGAGCGATATATGTATATATGTATTGTTTGAGGGGGAGAAAATCAGAAAAATACAAAAACATTTGAAAACCTAAAAACATACAAAAGGTCTTTTTGCATCAAATGGAAAATGAAATTAATATTTGTGATAAAGGGCGTGACTGACACATGTAAGGTGTCGTAGCTGAAAAGACTAGGATCTAATGTGATATGTGGATAGGCTTAGTGCTCAAAATGATTAAAAGATACTAAGTGATATAAACATAACGAACTATGTATCTTCTGGGTAACATACCATCGGTGTATGGTTTTATGTTCTTAAATCCTTCGTTGATAGATAGCCAACATCTGAAGTTTGGGTCTTGATGTGTTGAGTCATCCGAGGATATCTTGGCTACCCTTCTGTTGCATCAAAATTATATGCAGACCTAGGCACAGTCAAGTTATCTTTCTAAAAGAGCCAAAACTTGAAAGAACGAAAATTTCTTCATGAGAATATTCCATAAGTTCCTACTATCATATAAGGTATTTGCCTAACCTCGTCAAATACTATTGGTCACTCTGCTGTACGAAGTACTGACCTGTTCACCAATAGTTTGATGTTGTAAAGATAAAGGATGATCTCAGTATACTCACTTGCTACGATGAATCGTTGTGCTTACCTTGATCGCGGGGGTGTCATGGTATGGGACCACAGATATTATAGTATAATACTACCTTAAGCATATCACGAAGTTGAAAAACGAAAGTTGAGCGTTAAAGTTTAAGTGGGCAAACATGTTGGCAATCATTTAGACCAGTCTGAATAAGTTCGCGCTGAAAAGTGTTCCTTGGTCCGCCTGAAAACGATTTTGATCTCATTGCAATTGTATAACTGTAACTATTGAGTTAGTTTCTTTGTTTATTTGTGTTTCTATTTATATTCTTATATTTTAAAAATTCAAAAAATAGAAAATCCAAAAATCCAAAAATCTAGTGCTTTATTTGTTTTATTAAAAAATTATTAACCGTTCTTGAAGATTTGACTAATCATCAAAGGATGAAAGAAATTTGAATTTCGATCCGAGTACAAGTACTTGGATGTACCAAGTGTTCTGTGGTACTCTCCCAGTTGCATATGACTGTTTGCATATAAATTTCTGAGAATTGTGTAGATCTTGATTTAGATCAAGAAACAGGGGTTGCTGAAATTGAGATGCTGTTAGTTGCTGACAAATCATGAAGCATCACAACAGCAAAGTGTACCTGAGTCATCCAGTCCATCTTGACAGTGATAGTACATTTAAAGAAGTACCTGAGAACCTGCTTGCTTCAAAGAGAAAGATTGAAGAAGAAAAGAGCTACTGAGGTTCCTTCCTCTCACATTCTATTGACAAAGATGTTTCAAACAAAGCTGATCAAGATCCTGATATGAAGCTAATGACAGGAGCAGAAGAAAGATACCCACTGCTGAGAGTTCGTTGAAGTATGAGGTCCAAGAAGTATGAGACTGACTTCCACAACACTTACAGCATAGCGACAACCATAGTCTCTGTTAGAAGACGTTGCTAAATTTATGCTATCAAGACAATTTGATGATCAGTCTACGGGGAGATTTTTAGGTCCTAGAAATGTGAGACTGGCGCATCAAATATATGCAACGGTCTAAGGTAGTTAACTAGGTTAGTTTGTGTTAGGTTTGGACCTTTATAGGTTACTTGGGTATGCCATAGGCCATGTGGGCCAGGCACCCAGCCCATGAGGGACATGCCTTACCTTAGGTATCTAAGCTAAGTTTATTCATTTCTAGGGTTAAGACTTTTGGGATTTATATAAGAGAGCCTCATCTTGTACCAGATGGTTTTGCTTGTTAAAGGTAATAGAATCGTGTGCAAGGTGTTAAAGTTGATTCGTTTTGTTCTTCATCTTTTCGGTTTTCTTGAAGATCACCAAGTTTGGATTCTGCCCATCCTTGGTGATTGTGTGATATCGTTGATAGATCCGGTTTAACAGGACTTACAGATTTCGCACTCGTATTTGTGTTGTATAAACAGGGAAGTAGGTTAATCTTGATACTCCAAGTGGACCTACACCCATGACAAATGTATGCCTATTTTTTGTTGCTTTAACAAAACAAACAAAATTATGGCATAGGAGGTTGGGACATGTTAATTTTATAGAAATTAACACTCTAGCAAAATAAAAGTTGTCAGAGGCTTGCCAATCAAACAATTCAAATGTGATGAACAATGTGTTTCATTCCTAAAAGGGAAGCAACATAAAGTGTCATACAAACCCGTTAATGAGTCTAAAATAACCCATTGTTTACAGATGCTTCACATAGATTTGTTTGGCCCTGTAAAATCATGAACTTAAAGTAAGAATATTGTATTGTTATAGTTGATAATTTTTCAAGGTTTACATAGACTTATTTCTTACATTCCAAATATGAGACTCAGGTATTTCAAAGGACTTTATTATAAAGTTGAAAAACGATATGATCTACTAGTAAAAATCTTGAGGAGTGACAATGGGACTTGATGAATTTTGTACATCACAAAGGAATAGTGAGACAATTTAGTATTCCAAGAACACCATAACAGAATAAGATAGTTGAAAGAAAAATAGAACCCTTATTTAGGCTGCAAGAACTATGTTTGAAGATTCTTGTCTTCCTTTGTCCTTTTGGGTTGAGGCTGTGAATATTGCATGTTATCTTCAAAATAAGTCTTGATTAACCCTCGGCATCAAAAGACTGCGTATGAAATTTTGTTTAATATCAAACCATTAATCTCATTTTTCAAAATATTTGGTTGCCATGTTTCATTTAAAATCTTATAGATGTTTTCAAACCACTGGTCTATTTTCTACAACAAATTGACCACTTAGGCCAAATATGCCACCTCCTTTCCAACCTTTGTTGACCATAATACAATGGCAACCGATGTTTCACTAGAAAATTCCCATTTATGTCCTTCACCATGGAATTTTATCATTCAATACACTTGAAACTATTTGTTCATGAGATCTCATCCAATAGATCAAGTTATTGGAGACATTACTGTAGGAGTGCTCACATCAAATGTCTGTCTTTTTGCATGCTTCCTGTCAATACCGTAACTTGTCAAATACCAAGAGGCATTGAAAGACAACAGTTGGGAAGAAGCAATGCAGGAAAAACTCCTTCAGTTTAAAAAAAGACGACAAGTATGGGAGTTGTTCCGTTGCAAGAGGATACATGTCCAATTAGCACAAAACGGGTCTTCAAAAATAAAATTGATGAGTTGTCAAAAACAAAGCCAAGCATATGGTTCAACGATATCGACAAGAAGAAGGTACATATTATGATGAAACCTTTCGCCTAGTAACATGTTTAGAAGCTATAAGACTCTTCTTGGCCTTTGCTGTCAACCACAACATCAGGGTGTATAATATGGATATAAAGTGTGCTTTACTACATGGAAAAATCCATGAAGTAGTCTATGTGTGTCAACCAGCTAGATTTGAAGACACATTCCATCCAGATTATGTCTATAAGCTCAATAAAGCTTTACATGGACTAAAACAAAACCCAAAGCCTGCTATGATACTCAATCCACTTTTCTCTTATCCAATGAATTCAAAAGATGTAAAATTGATAAAACTTTGTTTCTAAAATGGAAAGGGAAGGATTTGTTGATAGTACAAATTTATGTGGATGATACCATTTTTGGAACCACGTGTAATAAATTGTGTGAGGATTTCAGAAAATTATTGAAAACACAATTTGAAATGAGTGCCATGGGTGAGTTGCAATTCTTTCTAAGACAACAAGTACAACAAAAGGAAAATAGAACTTTCATTCATCAAAACAAATACGTTAAAACACTTTTGAAAAAAATGATACGAATGATTGTAAACCATGCAGCACTCCTATGAGCACATCCAAACCATTCATTTCTGATGAAAAAGATGACTTGATAGATCAGACCATTTATAAATGTATGATTGGGTCATTGATGTACTTAACTACATCAAGACATGATATTATGTTTGCAACTTGTGCCTATGCAAGAACCAAGCATCACCTAGAAAGTCTCATCTAATAGTTGTAAAAAGGATCTTTAAATACCTTAAAGGTGCACCCGCACTTGGTATTTGGTATCCTACTAATGGAAATATTGAGCTTTCAGGTAACTCACATAGTGATTTTGCTGGATGTCACACCACAAAAAGTGTTTAAGAGGGTGTCAATTCCTTGGAGATGCCTTGGTTTCTTAGCAAAGAAGAAAACAAACAATAATCTCTAACTTTATAGCAGAGGCAATGTATATTGTTGCTGCAAGTTACACAACCCAACTATTATGGCTTTAAAACCAATTGCTTGATTTTGGTGTCACTACTCTAAACACACCATTAACATTGGACATACAAGCCACTAAAAACATTATCAAGAAATTACTGTGTCACAATAAAAAAAAGCACATTGACATCCATCATCACTTTGTAAGAGATGATTATGAAAACGTTTAATTTCTATCCAACATGTTCCGACTAAAGATCAGCTAGCAGATGTATTTATAAAACCTATAGATACATCTACTTTTGGAAATCTGATCTCCAGAATTGGGATGCTAAACATGGATTGACACAAAAGTTTTCACTCTTTCAATAGAAACATTTATATGTTGTTTTGAAAACTCCAAAATTTTATTTCAGATTATTAAAAATCACCAAAAACAAAAACTCTGTTAAAAAGAGTAAACCACTTTTTAGTAGTTCAAAATCATGTTTGACCAAAGTCACAACAATTGCTTTCAAAAGCAACCACTGTTTTCTCTCTAAAAACACTATTTTAACCCAACAATGGTTTCAAACATTTGTTTCCATCCATCTATTAATCACAGTAAACAGATGTACCAACCTCTGTTTTATATCCCAACATCTGTTGATAGTAAACAAAATTTTCAAAGTACAAAATAGACATTTGTCAAACAGATGTTACATTACTTCATCAAAGAGTTTTCCTAGTGAGGCCTAGTCTCTAGTAAAACAGATCTTTGACAAACAGATTTTTTCTTTACAGAAATAGAGGCTTGCCAAGTCACTCAAAAAGTAACTGTTTGCCATGTCAGCATCTCTGTTCAATGAACACTATAAAAACCCTTGTCAAACAGAGTTTCCGTTTGCTGATGTAAAATTATCAAATCTAAAGCATTTCATAAAGAGAAAAACTCAAAAATCACAATCCCACGACAATCAATGGAGCTCGTACTCAAAATGACAAGAACACTGAATTTCATTGCATTATAGATATTCTTCAAGCATCATAATATAAAAATATTTTGATGGCAATTCCACCAATCTATATCGAAACCTTGAAGAAATTTTGGGCAAATACAGATTTTCTTCTAAGAAACAAAAAGCCCTTCACAATCATTTCATAGATTGATGGTGTTGACATTCAAATCACACAAGAATCTCTCTCCACCACCTTCAACCTAAACGACTTTGTAGTATGGAAACTTTCTCTAAAAATGTCCTTCAACATGAGTTCATAGAAATGGGGATATGATGCTCAACTGATAGGTGCTACACTTTTAAAACCAAACTTTCCACCACATATGAAATTCTTTTTCTATACTTTTTTAGTGTGCTTATCTGTGAAAACCACCTCTTTTAATGAAATTCCCTTGACAGTATTCGGGATATGTTATTCTTACGAATACAGATCAAACACTGTTTTTGGACATGGTGGGTAACATAAAAACAAATAAAGAGGGAACTGCCAAGGCGTTTCTTTTATACCCAACTCTACTAAGTTTCTACCTTCAAAAGGTTTTAACAAAAGAAATTTTTGTACAAGGTTAAGCCCTACAAATGAATAGTCTCTCAAACAAAACATTTACAAGAATGATGACCATCAAAGGTCAAGAAAATATTTTAGAAAACCAACCAACAGAGGTTACAATCTCTGTTGTTAACCCACTACTCCTGATGCCCACAATGACCAACCCACCACTATGTTACCCACATTAGAAATTTTCACAACAACCATATCCACTCCCATCACTAAATCCAAAAGAAAAACCAAAAAGAAGGTCACTCTAGAGGTTGAGATACCAGAGGAACCTGCTATAACACAAGAGTAGCAAGCATTTGTTGTTACTTTCTCACAACAGATGCAAACATCTCCGCCCGGCCAAATCCTCACATTCCTCACGAAAGGATATTGTTGTTAGTACAAAGGAACCATGTCATATCCCAACCGACGTTGGAAACATTGGGGCGAGACGAAATAGATTGTCCAAGACATCGCAACTTGCTAAATATGAAAATATTTAAATAATATCCCATTTTCATTGATGATCTAAGTGATACATTGTTTGGAATGGAAACACAACAAGGAAAGTTCAAATACAACAAAATATCGAGTACATAAGTTTAAATGTGTTTCTAAAATCCATCCTACTAGATTCTTGAAACGTCAAAGCATCAATCTCCTACAATATATATTAAAGCTATGGTCAACACAAAAGCATTGGTGAGCATACAAGTTTTGGCTACTAGCATAAATAGAAAAGTTGTCATCAATCCTACATGGCATAAAAGTATACTAAGGCATAGAACATAACATAACTAGCATGCAACAATTATATGTCAAACCAATTGTGTACACAAAGTTGCGTATCTTGTTACCGAAGCGAACAGGACCGTAATTGAATAACTTTATATAGACCCTTCCTAAGGTTGGCTTATGATGTTAATGACAAATATTGTGCAAGTAAGGCTTCTAGCATATATGTATCCTAAGCATATCGATTAAGCTTGTAATAATGGATTGATTGATTTGAATGATGTGATTGATATTGTGAATGTGATTTTGATAAGGTTATAGATATTGCAGCCAAAATTGTATAAAATGTAAAATGGGATCATGTAAACTCATGGTTTGCAAACCTTCCAAAGAAGTCATGAGTTGAGGAGTCTTGAGATAGGAACACTGAAGTTATCCTACAATAGGGAAACAAAGGTGTGAGTTTAGGGATTTCGATTGATGGACTGGGTTTGGAATTAAAATGATAGAAAATAAATATATGAGAAAATACATCTTGTCTTAGGCACTCGTTTGGACACTATGAATTGGTGTGTTTTCGTAGATACTAAAGCATCTATTAGAATCCAAACCTTGAGGAATCAAGAACTAAGATGCTGAGCACCGTAATTCATAATACTCAACCATTATTTGGTTGGCACTTCGGTTCGGTTTGTAATATCTTTTATATACTTATATTTAGTTATTTTAGTCCAAGTCATATATTGTCATGCAATGAGGTAGGATAAATTTCATTTTTAACCTCATTATATGGATTCACGAAGGCACAAAATCATCAACTTAGTTGATGATTTCGGCTGGTCATGAATAAGATTAAAATGTACAAATAACTAGATTTTCTAAGTGGCCAAATGAGATCAACCAAGACATGTACATACCCAACATGGCAAATGTTGGAGATGAGGTGTGGTTGATTCACTTTGGTTTCTTGAAAACAACTTAGGTGATTGCCTAACTAATGAAACAAACAAGTGAAGTAGGTGGAATCAAAGTTGGAGAACAAAGGTTTCATTGTTCACACTTTACTAAAATATAAGTCTTTAATATTAAGGATTGAAGACTTGGTTGGTTTCAACACTTTGTAGGTTGGACCTTTAGGATTGGAGGTTATGAACCTCATAACTTCTAGAAATTTACCATAACACAAGTCCCTCAACATGAGTTTAGTTGGAACAAGGTTTGGTGCAATGTTTTCATAAGATGAACAAGATATGAAACATGTGATAAAAGTTTTATAAAAACATAATTTGTAACCCACTTTGGACATCAATTATGGAGTTGTACCACCTAGTTACACCATGATGAATCTTGGGTAAAAATCCTTGATGTTGTCCAAGAGGTTAGAAGCAAGAATTTATGAAGAAGAGAAACTTGCTGAATTTTAGCTCATGAGTGAGTTTGAGAGAGTTTGAGGAGTGTGGAAAGTGAAATGGTGTTGAGGAAGGCTTGTATTTATCATGGTGAATTAGTGTTAGTGTTTTAATAAAGGTATAAGGTGACTGGGGAAAAAAGGAATGAGAAAAGATGAGATCCGGTTAGGCAAAAAAAACTTTTTGCGGATTATGCGTGACACGATGCTCCATTATTTCAAAACTTTTTGATTTTTGTTCAAGTTTGGCCCCTGAACTTGTTTTCGTGGTTATTTCATATCATAAAATCATGTTTTATTATGTTTTCAAGTTTGAAGCGTGACGTCAAAAGTGTCGTATAGACCCAGTTGTGTGCCTTGGTTTTGTATAAAACACGTAATATAAGTATGAATTACATAAGGTTGATATAAACATGATTTCCAATTATGATCAAGGTCTAGGATTACACGATTGAAATGAAGTAAGAATACGAACTTTCTAAAAATAGAAACATGACAATACAGAATGTTACATGTGAAAACTGTCACTTCCGGGTAATTCCGTACACTTAAACAATTAATCATATGATACAATTACGTGTTTTGAACGTCTAAACTGCATGAATTAGATAGCATATACCTAGAAAGCTCCCTGAACACATTACATGATGCATCTTATTTGTTTAGTGGTTACCGTTCAAAAACAGTTTAAAACAGTGTGTGGAAACAACTAGTAGACTAGTTGTGGCAGCACAGTGTTAGTAGATAGTTAAACAGTAGATTTAGGGCTTAGATTGGAGTCCAATGCAAACTGTATATTAATCCCCATGTGGGAAAGTAAGGATGAATGCTAACACTTTCCGGAAACTATACATGTACTAAAAACTATCCGAAATATACACTAAACAACAATTTAGCAAAATACAGCATGCACAAGCTTATGTAATATGCAGAAATAGTGTTAAACATTATACACTACTTAAAAGATATTGGAAGTATTATTTGGCACCAAAACATATCAAATCATACAAGTCTTGAAAGTTAACGTTTTAACAAACCGACAACGAAACGAACACCCGGACACAATCTAACACATCATATGAACTAGTTAACAATATTTAACATCAGACAACTAGTTAAAATCATTAAACACATTGCTCTGATTGAAAATCTCTAAAATCCCTACAAGTTGCTTAAACCTCTGTTTAAGGAAACGTTAATGAATCTAGCACCCGTTAAGCAACCGAACAGGAACAGACATAAAATATGAACTAGTTAATATTGTTTAACAATGTTAAACTAGTGTTAAGGCATCTTATATGTTAAAATACATTATAAACCCCTAATACACTAAACCCCCCTAACTATACCCCTAAATGTTGGTGCATATTTGTGACAACAGCTTAGATTTGGTCTTTGGATATCATCTAATTAGTAAAATGATAAACGGTTAGCGGGTTTAGTTTTGTAATAGTGAGTTAGAAGTAATTGGGCTGAACTAGACACAAAATAGTGCATGGTAGGCGAATTGGGTCTTAAACCCAGTAGAAGTCCATGTAGGAAACCCTAGCCCATGTGCATAATCTATCTCTATATATAGGGAGGTTGTGATTAGGGTTTAGGTTGCTGGTTCTATTGTTCAGTTGCTAAAAGAATTGCTTCAGAGAGTTAGAGAAAGAGTCTTGAATTAGTTGTAAACACTTTGTGTTAGATAATCAATAGAAGACAGTTTGAAGGAATTGTTCTTGTTTGTGTTCTTGTTTCTGTGAAATCTGATCTAGGGGATTCCGTACTCTAGATTAGATAGACGATTCTATCAAGATACTTAAGGACTAGGGGACCTACAATTGGTATCAGAGTATTCGGCTCTTGATTATTGCTCGGTTAAGAATCGTGACAAAAGAAAATTTGGGTTTTTGGGCGTTTTGGAGGTTGTTCTTGAAGTTTGTGACGGCTGAATTAGGGTTTTGACAGTTGTTTTAGGGTTTTTAACGGTATTTCGAATTTTCTGCAGTGATTTCGGATTAACAGAAGTATTCTGGATTGAAGACTTGCATTCCGGATTAAAAAGCATAGTATTTCGGATCGAAGACTTGGATTTCGGATCAGAATCTGCATTTCGGATCATCAGACTTGCAATTCGGATCTGGAAAAGTGCAATTCGGATTGAATTTCGGATTGAATTTCGGTTTAAATTTCGGATTTCATTTCGGATCAGAAGCTATTTTTGATTGAATTTCGGATCAGAATAGTCTATTCGGGATTTTCATTTCGGATCAGAATAGTGTATTCCGGATTTCATCTCGGATCACTATTCTGGATCACCATCTCGGATTAGTAATTCGGATTACTGTTCCGGATTTTCATTTCGGATTGTCAATCAGAGTTACCATTTCGGATTTTACACTGTTCCGAGTTACACACAAGAAGGCGAAAACTTAACCAGCTGACGTAACCAAAGTTAAACGTTTTTGGACATAGATTTTGATCCATAGACAATTTTGACGAACTGATTGGACAGTTAGACCCGTGTGATTTTTAGGACAAAAAAATCATAATTGGACAATATATATCGTTAGAATCGTAACGTCGAGACGAGTCTAACAGTATAATTTGGTAACCACTCATTTCAGACAAGTTTAACGTTTTTAATGTGCCGGTTCGGTAAAAATGTCGATTATGTCTAGCCTAAATGATCTGTTGAGAATGGAGCACGAGGCTGGAACCACAAACAAACTTCCAAAGATGCTGAAGGTGGAAACTATCTTACTTGGAAGGATAGGTTTCAATCCTTTATTGAATATCAGGACACACAGATGTGGATCTATATTCAAGATGGGTACGCTAGCCCAACGCATGATTTCGAGGGCCGACAACGTGTTACTACTTAGTTAATATGTCTGAAGCTGAGAAGAGGATGTATGAGTCTGAGAAGAAAGCCTTAGCTGCTATAAAGATGTCGTTACCTGATGGCATCAAACACACATTCAAGCGTTATACTACATCGAAGGAGATGTGGGATGCCTTAGAGAAGAGGTATGAGGGCAATACAAATGTGAAGAAGACTAAGGTCGATCTACTAAAGAAACAGTTTGTTGTGTTCAAAGGAATGAGAAATGAGTCCCTAGAAGATATTATCACGAGATATTATCATCTGATGTCAGAAATAGATAATTATGACAAAGAGGGATACACAGATGTTGAGATAAACGACAAGTTGCTGGATGCTTTACCTGCAAAGTGGGATATTTACACGTTGATGATAAAGGGTGAAGCTGATTATGAAAGAAAGAACTGGAAGAGGTTGTTGGGAAATTGAGAGCTTATTAGCTCAATATGAAGAAGAAGGAGATTGGATATGAACAGGTTCAAGATCCGGGGTTTTGTAAAGGTCTTACACCTTCATCTTCCAACAATGCTTCTAGTGAACTGCAACTACGTTTCTCTCATGTGAGAATGAACAGAACGTGAAAAATTCTGAGGGTGAAGTATATTTTGTTGCTGCTTCAGGAGGCTTATCAGGGGCTAAGAGATAACAATCAAGTAACAGCAGTTCTAAGTCTATGCCTCTGAGTGTCAAAAGTGCTGAAGAACACCTGGCATTGCTTGCTTCTTTCGTTGCTTCCTACGAGAACTATATTCAGGGAAAAATATCTGATCCTGCTACGTTTGATGAATATGATCACATCGACCCTATGAATTAGAGGAGATGGATTTGCAATGGCAGATGGCCATGATTTCTAGAGGGTGAAGAGGTTCTTGAACAGAACGGGCAGGAAGTTCGTTGGAAAGAATGTGGGCTTTAACAAGTCGAAAGTGAAGTGTTACAATTGTCACAACTACAAACATTTTGCTAGAGAGTGTCAAAGAGCTAAGTCTGAATCTCGTTTCCATTTAAGATTCTCCTGGTCATGGTTCAAGCAACAGGAATACATTAAACAACACTGGATCAAAGGCCCTGATTTCTACTGCAATAGAGGGCTCTTATGATTGGAGTGTTCATTTGGAGAATGATAACAATGCATCACAGGCGTTTATGGTTGAGATAGCTACAGGTGTTGATGAAGAAGTGAAAGCTAATGTTGAGGGAGAACAAGAGAAGGTAGCTGAGAAAGCTGATGGAGAACAGATTGCTACAGAGAATAAGATGGCTGCTGATTTTGATGCTTTCATGGCTGATCTAAGCAAATCAACAGGCGAGGTATGTTCTAACTCTGGTAGTTCAGTTTGTTTAAAATGTTGTGAACTGCAAAGTGAGGTTAACAGGTTAATCAATTAAAGGTTATGAAGAAGAAATCAATATTCTAACCTGTAAGCTAAATGAAAAACTTCTAGTTATTAACATAGCTCATGATACGATGAGTGAGAAAACAAAAGAGGTTTCTGAAAAGTGCAAAGAGTTGTCCGAAGCACAACTTAAAATTTGTGAGCTTGAAAAGAAATTAAATCAATTTAGAGATTCATCTTTTTTCATGAAACACATGAAGAATGGCCTAAAGAAGAGTAATGACAAGACTTATGTGGGCTTCAAAGGTTTGAATGAAGTTCCACCACCTCTTAGTCACGACTATTCTTTCTTGCCCGATGAAAAAGTGCTTACAAACTTTGTGTCAACTACACCTAGTAGTTCCACATTAGGAAGTGTTGATGGTTCTAAGAATGCCAAGAAGGATAATAACAGGGAACCAGTTTTGAAAACAAAAGATACACACCCTAAGAATAAAAAAACATTTTTTTGTTAAAAAGGTTGATTTTGTTAAAGAAAGTGACATGAATGAACAGGTCCCTGTTATTACTAAGAGTCTAATGTGCAGTTTGCTAAGAACGAAAACAAAGAAAAACCAGAAGTTAAGCAACTAAACAAGATCCTTCTAAAGCAGCATCATCATCACCGTCACTGATGAATCTAAGCAAGAGACTTCTGTAAAGAAGTGTTTGGCTAGAAAATCTTGTTTCAAATGTCATGAAAAAGGACATGTAGCCAGCTGATGTCCTAACAAAAAGAGTGAAGCAAAGATAAGTGAGAGGCAGAGAGAAAAATCACCAGCAAAAAGTGGTGATGGTGAGAAGAAGGTTAATTCACCAAAAATATCTGTTACCAAGCAACAGAGTGTTGCTAAGGATGTAGATAAGGCTGAAAAAGGAACTCACCAAGTTCCTAACTTTCAAAGAAATCAACCAAGATTTCAGCCTGCATCTACATCTGGCAGATATGAAAGACCTAGAATTAGTTCACATAGAATGAATAACTTTAATGGTCCATCAAATAATTTCAGAAGTCAAGGTCAATATCAAAATCGATACCAGAATGTTGGTAGTCGAAATTTTTATAATGATGGCTTTAGAAATTATCATCATCAAAATTCATGGAACCAAAATCATAATTTTCAAAGGTCGCAAAGTCCAAATATGGTTAGGAAACCTCAGGACCACAGACCTAGTGGAAATCAAAAAACATTTTCATTAACACATCTAAGATCCAAGACTCCTGTTAGGAGTGATGGATACTTGATGGATGTTCCCTGATTGATGAATCTGGAAGAACCAAAACCATTAAGGCTTAGGTCCCCCAATCTAACTAACTTTGTAGGCTTGTGCAGGAACTGCTAAGGAGGATTATCAACTTGTGGTATGTTGATAGTGGCTGCTCTAGGCACATGATGGGGGATGCGAGGCTGTTGACAGAGTTTGAGAATATAGATAGTGGTTATGTGAATTTTGTAGGTGCTAAAGGAGGGCACATTACCGGTCGAGGAAAAGTGACAAACGGGAAGATCGCACTAGACAAAGTGAACTATGTTGAGCAGCTGAAGCACAATCTGAGGAGTGTGTCTCAAGTCTGCGACAAGGGCCACTCGGTCCACTTTACAAATCTGAATCTTTGGTGTTGAAACCTGGTTTGGTGATACCGGATGACTGGATAGTGATGAGAGCACCAACGATTCTTCCACTGTGGTGGCGTGTTTGCAATCAAAAGCATCTGAGGCTGAGTCATTGCTGTGGCACAGACGCATGGCTCACATCCACTACCGAAAAATGAATTATATTATTAAGAACGGTTCAGTAGAAGGGGTGCCAGTGCAGAGGTTTCACGTGGAAGATAAATGTCTTCCATGTCAAAAGGGAAAACAACATAAGAAACCTCATAAGTCTAAAACAGTAAATTCCATAGATGCCCCTTATGAATTACTTCATATGGATCTATTCAGTCCAGTGAACGTATGGTGCATAGGTGGAAAGCACTATTGTTTAGTTGTCACAGATGATTACTCACGATATTCATGGGTTTTCTTTTTAGGTACAAAAGATGAGACAGCGGAGATGCTGATATATCTTTTTACAAAATTGGAAAATATCCATGATGCACGGATCAAGACGATAAGGAGTGATAATGGCACGGAGTTCAAGAATCAAGTTCTGGATCTCTATTGTCTTCGCAAGGGAATTGAACATCAATATTCTGCTCCTTATACACCTCAACAGAATGGAGTCGCTGAGAGGAAAAATAGGACGTTGATTGAAGCTGCAAGGACTATGCTATCTGATTCAAAGCTTCCAGTTCTTTTCTGGGGAGAAGCTATGAACACAACTTGTTATGTCCTGAATAAAGTTTTGAGGGTTAAACGGTTCAACAAAACATGTCATGAAGTATTGTTTAACCGAAAACCAAACTTAAAAGGCTTTGAACCAGTTGATTACCTTGCACCATTGTGCAAAAAAAGATAAGCAAAAATTCGGTGAGGTAGCCGATGAGGGTTACTTTCTAGGCTATATGCCTGGATCACCGAATAAAAGGTTTTGAATCTAAAAACAGGTAAAATTGAGGTTGTGTTTAACATGGAAATTACTCGTTACTCACCTCAACAATCAACGAGTGGTCCTCCTACATTATATGATTATGATTGTGTTTATAGATTATTTAATATTCCTGATTTTTCCAATGCAGATGAGTCTCAAGTGATCCATACTGTGATCAGTGAAGATGGAGAGTGTGACTTCATGCCTAGATCGAGTGTATCGATGACAGATGCTCCAGACACTTCTACCAGTGCAGTTCCAGAGGACTCCAGTGATAGTGAGTCTGAACCTATTCAGGGGAAGGACTTCAGTATTCCGTTTGCTAATGCTAATATTCAAGGGGAGGTTGGATCTAATCTGAGAGATAATCTGGTTGTTGACACCATTGCTACCACACGAGTACACAGAGATCATCCAGTTGAAAACATCATAGGTGATGCTGCTGCAGGTGTTCAGACAAGAAGAGGTGTGCTCGAAGGTTTCTGTTTATTTACTTCGATTCAGAAGACTGGGTTGATTCATGAATGTTTGTATAGCTGCTTTATTGCACAAGAGGAGCCGAAGAATGTTCATATGGCTATAAAAGAAAATTGTTGGGTTGAAGATATGCAAGAGGAACTAGCTCAGTTCAAGAAATTGAAAGTTTGGGAGCTAGTTGACTTGCCTGAAGGAGAGAAGGAAATAGGCACTAAGTGGGTGTTTAAGTGCAAGAAAGACGACCGAGGGATTGTGATAAGAAATAATGCTCGGTTGGTAGTAAAAGGGTTCAATCAGCAAGAGGGGATTGATTATAATGAAGTGTTTGCACCAGGAGAAAGGTTGGAAACAATTCGTTTTTTCCTAGCTTTTGCTTCCTTCAAGGGCTTCAAAGTTTACCAACTTGACGTGAAGAGTGCATTTCTTTACGGGAAAGTTCAAGAAGGGTGTATGTCTCCCAACCAGATGGGTTTAATAATCCAGACTATCCAGATAGAGTCTATCGACTTGATAAGGCATTGTATGGATTACATCAGGCACCTAGGGCGTGGTATGAGACACTGTCAGCACATTTGTTAAAACATGGTTTTGAAAGTGGTCAGATTGACAGTACACTGTTCATTAAAAGGAAGAAGGAAGACTTTCTGCTGGTACAGGTATATGTTGATGACATCATTTTTGGATCATCTGATGAGAACATGTGTCATGATTTTGAGGAGGTAATGAATACAAGTTTGAGATGAGTGCGATGGGTGAGCTATCTTACTTCTTGGGTTTACAAGTTGACCTACATATCCAATTATCAAATCTTCTAAATTTTAAGCGTTTGAGTAAACTCCAGTTTAGTCCTTGCATAGCAATCTTCAAAACTCTTCAACTTTCTTTGTCTGCAATATAGAAAGGAGGTTCTACCATGCATCAAAGAAAACTCTAACCTTCTCAGCAACACATTGCTACAATCTGTATATTGTAAAACAAACATCTCGAGAAACCATAATAATTTTCCAACACAAGTTAAACAAATTATTATTATTCAAGATATAGTAAAACTGTATCACAGATTAAGCACTTCTCAACTTAAACCACATTCTCAAAATTTTTAAGCACACATAACCCGCAAGATCGTAAAAATTTTTGAACTCAGCTTCTAACATCGTCTTCCCCTATCAGTAACAACTCCTCCACGAACAACCAATATCCCGTACATTAAAAATATACAAGAAAATGAAATATTTTTGGATTTTTATATTTTCTGAAAGCAAATAAAAAACTAAATAATAAACACTCTATTTTTGTGAAATTCACCGGTAAGAAGATCAAATCAGCAACATCAAATTGTTTTCATACTATCTGATTATTTTCTATGCAATATTCATAAATAGCAGTTCAAGACGATTACCAGTATTGTTTGTCCACTTAAACAAAATACATGAACATTTCAAGTTCCATTACCTCGTGATCTTTTAGATAAGTTATACTGATATACTAGTGTGTCCCACTTCAGGACATACCCCCAGGATCAAGGTATGAACAAAGATTCATTGTAGTAGGTGAGTATATTGAAATTCATCCTTTTTGATTTACAACGTTGGTTAATTGGTGATCAGGTCAGTACTCCTGTACAGCAAAGAGACCAATCCAACGAGGGCTAGGACAAATACCAAATTTTGGTACGATTAATGCAATTTGCACTTTTGAATGACTCTCTAGGAGAGCTTCTTCAATATTTGGGGTTTGGCATTTTAGCTCTTTTAAGATATCCTGGTTGTGCCTAGGTCAGCATATATCTGGATGCCGCAGAAGGACAACCTTGATACCCCGGATGAAATAACGATATAAAGACCTAAAACTTCAGATTTTCGCAACCTATCAACGCAAGATTTAAGGTTATAAAACCATACGCCACTGATATGTTCCCCACTCATACACAATTTATTATATTTGTATCACAAAGGTAAGTTGATTATTTCATGTCTTTTGCCTACTGGTACATCATATGATGAAGCTGCTATCACACTTAAGCAATCTTAATTTTAATTCAGTGTGATAGTCTAACTTGCTGATGTACTATCATTTCTCCACACAGTGAAAACTCATTTTTGATTTTCTATATTTTTTATGTTTTTTTATTTTTGAAAAGCAGTAAATTATTTACAAAACTATTTTTATGGAAAAATGGTTATTTAGGATTCCTCATCCCGTTGAGTTCAACTAAATGTTCTAAACGAGCCCTGTCAAATGCTTTTGTGTAAAGATCTGCTAGGTTATCAAGTGTGTCGACTCGATGCAGTTCAATTAATTTCTTTTCAGCACAATCCCGTATAGAATGATGACGAATGTCAATATGTTTTGTGCGACTGTGTTTTATAGGATTGTTAGTGATTGATATAGTGGCATTATTCTCTATCATAATAGGAATACGAGTGAAATTCAAACTGTAATCGCGCATCTGCTGTTGGATCTAGAGAACCTGAGAGCAACAGCTACTTGCAGCAATATATTAAGCTTCACACGTCGAGGTAGACACGCAAGACTGCTTCTTGCATTGCCATGAAACGAACCTCCTTCCTAAGAACTGACAACCACCTGTGGTAGACTTCCTTGTAGATTTGCATCCTCCAAAGTCTGAATCAGTGAACGCAACAAACTTCAGATCACTAGCAGCTGGATACCATAACCCAAGTTTAGGTTTCCCCTTCAAGCAACGAAGAATCCGCTTCACCGCTTTCATGTGGGACTCCTTTGTATTCGCTTGATATCTGGCACAAAGACATACCGCGAACATGATGTCGGGTCTTGAAGCAGTCAAGTACATCAGAGAACCAATCATTGCCCTGTACTAAGTTGGATCAACATCCTCCACACTCTCATGAGCTGGACAAAGATTGTGATTCTCACAGATAGGTGTATTGAAAGTAGGAATCCTCCATCTTTAAAAGAGACAAAATGTTATACACATACTTCGTCTGATGAATAAACCTTCCTTCCTTCTTTGGTTCAACTTGTAAACTCAAGAAGTAAGATAGATCACCCATCGCACTCATCTCAAACTTGCTCTTCATTCCCTCTTCAAAATAATGACACATGTTCTAATCAGATAACCCAAAAATGATGTCATCTACGTATACCTTTACCAGCAAAGAGTCTTCCTTCTTTCTTTTAATGAAAAGTGTACTGTCAATCTATCCTCTTTCGAAACCGTGTTTTAACAAATGTGCTGACAGTGCCTCATACCACGCCCTAGGTGCCTGATGCAACCCATACAATGCCTTATCAAGTCGATAGATTCGATCTGGATAGTCTGGATCAGTAAACCCGTCTGGCTGTGAGACATACACCACTTTTTGGACTTTCCTGTAAAGAAATGCACTCTTCACGTCAAGTTGGTAAAATTTGAAACCCTTGAATGAAGCAAAAGTTAGGAATAAACGAATTGCTTCCAACCTTGCTACTGGTGCAAACACTTCATTATAATCAATCCCTTCTTGCTGATTGAACCCCTTTTACCACCAACCAAGCCTTATTCCTTATCACTATCCCTCGGTCGTCTTTCTTGCACTTAAACACCCACTTAGTGCCTATTTCTTTTTTCCTTCAGGCAAGTCAACTAGCTCCCAAACTTTCAACTTCTTGAACTGAGCTAGTTCTTCTTGCATAGTTTAAACCCAACAATTGCCTTTTAGAGCCATATGAACATTTTTTGACTCCTCTTGGGCAATAAAGCAGCTATATAAATACTCATGAATCAACCCAGTCTTCTGAATTGAAGTAAACAAACATGAACCTTCGAGCACACTTCTTCTTGTCTGAACACCTGCAACAGGATCACCAATGATGTTTTCAACTGGATAATCTCTGTGTACTCGTGTGGTAGCAATGGTGTCAACAACCAGATTATCTCCCAGGTTTGATCCACCCCTGAATATTAGCAAACAGATTAGTGAATTCCTCCCCCTGAATAGGTTCAGACTCACTATCACTGGAGTCCACTAGAGCTGCACTGAAAGAAGTTTCTGGAGCATCTGTCATCGATACACTCGATCTAGGCAGGAAGTCACAATCGCCATTTTCACTGATCATAGTATGGATCACTTGAGATTCATCTGCATTGGAAAAATTAGGAATATTAAATGATTTAAACACACTGACATAATCATATATTATAGCGGGACCAACTCGTTGATTGTTGAGGTGTATAACTAGTGATTTCTATGTTAAACACAACCTCAATTTAACCAGCTTTTAGATTAAAAACCCTTTTATTCGGTGTTCCAGGCATATAGCCTAGAAAGTAACCGTCATCAGCTACTTCACCAAATTTTTGCTTATCTTTGTTTCGCACAATGGTGAAGGGTAATCCAAATGGTTCAAAGCCTTTTAAGTTTGGTTTACGGTTAAACAATAGTTCGTGACATGTTTTGTTGAACTATTTAACCGTCAAAACTTTGTTCAGGACATAGCAAGCTGTGTTCACAACTTCTCCCCAGAAAAGAACTAGAAGCTTTGACTCAGATAGCATAGTCCTTGCGGCTTCAATCAACGTCCTGTTCTTCCTCTCAGCGACTCCATTCTTTTGAGGTGTATAAGGAGCAGAATATTGATGTTTAATTCCCTTGCGAAGACAATAGAGATCAAGAACTTGATTCTTGAACTCCGTGCCATTATCACTCCTTATCCACTTCATCCGTGCATAATGGACGTTCTCTAATTTTGTTCAAAGATCAATCAGCATCTCCGCTGTCTCATCTTTTGTACCTAAAAAGAAAACCCAGGTATAACGTGAGTAATCATCAGTGATAACTAAACAATAGTACTTTCCACCAATGCTCCTTACGTTCACTAGACCAAATAGATCCATATGAAGTAATTCATAAGGGACATCTATGGAATTTACTGTTTTAGACTTGTGAGGTTTCTTATGTTGTTTTCCCTTACTGTTTTATCTTCAATGTGAAACCTCTGCAGTGGCACCGCTTCCACTAAACCATTTTTAATAATATAGTTCATTTTTCGATAGTGGATGTGGGCCATGCGTCTGTGTCACAGCAATGACTCAGCCTCAGATGCTTTTGATAGTAAACACGCCACCACAGAAGACGAGTCCTTGGCACCCATGTCCATGACATAAGTGTCATTTCTCCTTGGTGCTCTCATCACTATCCAGTCATCCGGTATCACCAAACAAGGTTTCAAAACCAAAGCTTTAGACTTTGTAATGTGGACCGAGTGACCCTTGTCGCAGACTTGAGACACGCTCATCAGATTGTGCTTCAGCTGCTCAACATAGTTCACTTTTTCCAGTGTGATCTTCCCGTTGGTTACTTTTCCTCGTCCTGTAATGTGTCCGCCTTTAGCACCTGCAAAATTCACATATCCACCATATATATTCTAAAACTCAGTCACCAACCTCGCATCCCCCGTCATGTGCCTGGAGCAGCCACTATCAACATACCACAAGTTGATAATCCTCCTTAGCAGCTCCTGCACCATCCAACAAAATTAGTTAGATTGGGGGACCCAAGCCTTAATGGTCTTGGGTCTTCCAGATTCATCAACCACCAGGATATCCATCCAAATACCATCACTCCTAATAGGAGTCTTGGATCTTAGACTTGTTGATGGAAATGGTTTTTGATTTCCACTAGGTCTGTGGTCCTGAGGTTTCCTAACCATATTTTGACTTTGCGACCTATGAAAATTATGATCTTGGTTCCATGAATTTTGATGATGATAATTTCTAAAGCCATCGTTATAAAAATTTTGACAACCAACATTTTGGTATCGATTTTAATATTGACCTTGAGTTCTAAAAAATCATGATGGACCATTAAAGTTATTCATTCTTGGTGAACTACTTCTAGGTCTTTCATATCTCCAAGATGTAGATGCAGGCTGAAGTCTTGGTTGATTTCTTTGAAAGCGAGGAACTTGGTGAGTTCCTTTTTCAGCCTTATCTACACCCTCAGCAACACTCTTTGCTTGGTAACATATATTTTTGGTGAATTAACCTTCTTCTCACCATCACCACTTTTTGCTGGTGATTTTTCTCTCTGCCTCTCACCTATCTGTGCTTCACTCTTTTTGTTAGTACAGCAGCTGGCTACAAGTCCGTTTTCACGACATTTGAAGCAAGATTTTCTAGCCGAAGACTTCTTTACAGAAGCCTCTTGCTTAGATTCATCAGGTGACGGTGATGATGATGCTGCTTTAGAAGGATCTTGTTTAGTTTGCTTAACTTCTGCTTTTTCTTTGTTTTCATTCTTAGCAAACTGCACATTAGACTCTTAGTAATAACAGGGACCTCTTCATTCGTGTCACTCCCTTTAATAAAATCAACCTTTTTAACAAAAATTTGTTTTTGATTCTTAGGGTGTGTATCTTTTGTTTTCAAAACTGGTTCCCTGTTATTATCCTTCTTGGCATTCTCAGAACCATCAACACTTCCTGATGTGGAAATACCAGGTGTAGTTGACACAAAGTCTGTAAGATCTTCTTCATCTGGCAAGAAAGAATAGTCATGACCAAGTGGTAGTGGAACTTCATTCAAACCTTTGAATCCCACACACGTCTTGTCATTACTCTTCTTCAAGCCATTCATCATGTGTTTCATGACAAAAGATGAATCTCTAAATTGATTTAATTTCTTTTCAAGCTCACAAATTTTAAGTTGTGCTTCAGACAACTCATTGCACTTTTCAGAAACCTCTTTTGTTTTCTCACTCATCGTATCATGAGCTAAGTCAATAACTTGAAGTTTTTTGTTTAGCTTACAGGTTAGAATATTAATTTCTTCTTTATAGCCTTTAATTTTCTTCAAGTATAATGACTCATTTCATTTTACGAAAAAGTTTGATTCTTTTAGGTTTGAAAGCTCATTAGCCAGACTTTGGTTTTGCTTTGTTAATGTGTCAACCTCAATTTGCAGTTCAGGACACTTCAAACAAACAGAACTACCAGAGTTAGAACATACCTCGCATGTTGTTTTGCTTAGATCAGCCATGAAAGTATCAAAATCAGTAGCCATCTTCTTCTCTGTGGCATTCTGTTCTCCATCAGCTTTCTCAGCTACTTTCTCTTGCTCTCCCTCAGCATCAGCTTTCACTTCTTCATCGACAACAGGAGCTATCTCAGCCATGAATGCCTGTGAGGCATTTTTATCATTCTCAAGATGAACACTCCAATCATAAGAACCCTCTCTAGCAGTAGAAATGAGGGCCTTTGATCCAGTATTGTTAGACGTATTCCTGTTGCTTGAACCATGAACAGGAGAATCTTGAAAGGATGAACTAGAACGAGATTCAGACTCAGCTCTTTGACACTCTCTAGCGAAATGTTCGTAGTTGTGGCAATTATAACACTTCACTTTAGACATGTCAAAGCCCACGCTCTTTCCAACGAACTTCCTGCATGTTCTATTCATGAACCTTTTCACCCTTCTAGAGATCATGGCCATATGCCATTGCAAATCCATCTCCTCTAAGTCATCATGGTCGATCTGATCATAATCTTCATCAAACGTAGCAGGATCAGATATTTTTCCCTGAATATAGTTCTCGTATGAAGCAACGAAAGAAGCAAGCAATGCCATGTGATCTTCAGCACTTTTGACACTTAGAGGCATAGACTTAGAACTGCTGTTACTAGACTGTTGTCTCTTAGACCCTGACGAGCCTCCTGAAGCAGCAACGAAATATACTTCTCCATCAGAATTTTCACTATCTGCTCATTCTCACATGAGAGAAACGCCGTTGCAGTATTACTGGAAGCATTGTTGGAAGATGAAGGTGTAAGACCTTTATATATCCCAGGATCTTGAACCTGATCATCACCCGTTTCCTTCTTCTTCATATTGAGCTCATAAGCTCTCAATTTTCCAACAACCTCCTTCAAGTCTTTCTTTTCATAATCAGCTTTACCCTTTATCATCAACGTGTAAATATCCCACTTTGCAGGTAAAGCATCCAGCAACTTGTCGTGTATCTCCACATCTGTGTATCCCTCTATGTCATAATTATCGATTTCTGACATCAGATGATAATATCTCGTGACAATATCTTCTAGGGATTCATTTTCATTCTTTTGAACACAACAAACTGTTTTTTTTCAGCAGATTAACCTTATTCTTCTTCACATCTGTATTGCCCTCATACCTCTTTTCTAGGGCATCCCACATCTCCTTCGATGTTGTATACCGTTTGAAAGTGTGTTTGATGCCATCAGGTAACGACATCTTGATAGCACCTAAGGCTTTCTTCTCTGACTCATACATTCTCTTCTTAGCTTCAGACATATTCACGTAAGCAGTAACACGCTGTCTGCCCTCAAAATCATGCTTTGGGTTAGCATACCCATCTTGAATACAGGTCCACATCCGAGTGTGCTGATATTCAATAAAGGATTGAAATCTATCCTTCCAAGTAAGATAGTTCTCTACCTTCAGCATCTTTGGAGGTTTATTTGTGGTTCTAGCCTCATGTTCCATCCTTAACAGCTCATTTATATTTGACATATTTGACATTTTTACCGAACCAGCTCGTTAAAAACGTTAAAACTTGTCCGAAATGAGTGGTTACCAAATTATACCGTTAGACTCGTCTCGTCGATACGATTCTAATGATGTATATTGTCCGATTATGATTTTTTTTTGTTTTTGTCCTAAAATCAACCGAGTCTAACTGTCCAAACGGTTCGTCAAAATTGTCTATGGATCAATTTTTATGTCTGAAAATGTTTAACTCTGGTTACGTCAGCTGGTTAAGTTTCCACCTTTTTATGAGTACCCGGAACAGTGTAAATCCGAAATGGCAACTCTCAACGACAATCCGAAATGAAAATCCGGAATAGTAATCCGAGTTGACAATCTGAAATGATGATCCGGAATAGTGATCCGAGATGAAAATCCGGAATGCACTGTTCTGATCCGAAATGGAAATCCGGAATAGACTACTCTGATCCGAGATGGAATCCGGAATAGTTCTAATCTGAGATGGAATCCGGAATAGTTCCCAATCCGAGATGGAATCCGGAATACAATTCTGAGTCGAAATTTCAATCCGGAATAGGTTTTCAGATCCGAATTGCACTGTTTTCCAGATCCAAAATGCAAATTCTGGTCCGAAATTCAAGTCTTCAATCTGAATCCTATGTTTTTTTAATCCGAAATGCCTTCTTCAATCCGAATTGCTTGCTTATAATCCAAAATAACTGCTGTTAATCCAAAATACCTACAGAAAATCCAAAATAACTGCAAAACCCTAAAACAGTCGTCAAAAACTTCAAGAAACAGCTTCCAAAAACGCCCAAAAACCCAATTTTTCTTTCTGAACCGAGCAAAACTTCAATTGTAGGTCCCCTAGTCCTTATGGATCTTGACAGAATCGTTTATCCAATCTAGAGTGCGAATCCCCTAGATCAGATTTCACAGAAAACACGAACAAGAACACGCACAATTCCTTTAAACTGTCTTCTATTGATTATCGAACACAATTGTTTACAATCAATTCAAGACTCTTCTCTCAATCTCTCTGAAGCAATCCTTTCAGCACTGAACAACTAACTGAGCAACCTTAACCCTAATCACAACCTCCCTATATATAGAGATTAGTTATGCTTATGGGCTAGGGTTTCCTACATGGACTGCTAATGGGTTTAAGGCCCAATTCGCCTACCATACTCTCTTTTGTATCTAGTTCAGCCTAATTACTTCTAATTCACTATTACAAAACTAAACCCGCTAACCGTTTACCATTTTACTAATTACAAGATATCCAAAGACCAAATCTAAGCTGTTTTCACAAATATGCACCAACAGGATACATCAGCTTAGGGGGAGTCTGTTGCTGACAGAAGCTGTTAAAGCTTAAGCTATCCAAAGACCAACGTTTTTAAAAGGATGTTAAAGATTGCAAGAAGACTGAAGACAAAGTTATTTATGAAGCTATTGTCAAGGGGGAGTTTGTTGGTGCATATTTGTGACAACAGCTTAGATTTGGTCTTTGGATATCTTGTAATTAGTAAAATGATAAACGGTTAGCGGGTTTAGTTTTGTAATAGTGAGTTAGAAGTAATTGGGTTGAGCTAGATACTTCATGGTAGGCGAATTGGGTCTTAAACCCATTAGCAGTCCATGTAGGAAACCCTAGCCCATGTGCATAATCTATCTCTATATATAGGGAGGTTTTCATTAGGGTTTAGGTTGCTGGTTCTATTGTTCAGTTGCTGAAAGAATTGCTTTAGAGAGTTAGAGAGAGAGTCTTGAATTGGTTTGTGTTAGATAACCAATAGGAGACAGTTTGAAGGAATTGTTCTTGTTGTTTGTTCTTGTTTCTGTGAAATCTGATCTAGGGGATTCCGCACTCTAGATTAGATAGACAATTTTGTCAAGATCCTAAAGGACTAGGGACCTACACTAAACTTAACTAAATATTTAACATGAAAATTAACCAAGTTAATTATCATCATCATCATCTTGGACGGCCATGTGGGGGCCCACAAGCCACCCACATTCTTGTCCCCCTTGTTCCAACATGTTGGAAGTAAGATGCTATTACATGAAAGATTTTATGTTGGTTAGTAGACATAAAATAAGACCTTGCATCCATCATAATCACACTTAACCTTATCTCAAAAATTTCAAACACGTTTTCTTCCCTAAACCACCATACCTCAAGGCCACATTAATCCCCACTTCACCTCCATCTTCAAGTTATTTCCAAGCTAATCCAAGCATATCCAAGGGTGTCCCAAGGTTATTCAAGAAGGTGCTAAGCATTGGAAGTTCAAGGACCTCTCTAGGAAGCTTTTCTCTACCAACTTTGCATCATCTTCTTCAACTAGTTCATCTTGCCACTTCCCTAGCCACAAGAGCTAGTAGTGGGCCTCCTAATCTTTCCTTTGATGTCTTGTTACTAGTATATTGTTAATACGTAAGTTACACCATCAAAAAGTATCACCTTTAAAAGATGAACACATGAACTAGTAACTTGATCTAAAGAATATGAACATATAATGAAGATGTAATGAAGATGTAAATGTTTATTTTGTGCTATGGATAATATCCATCATATGTATACTTGCTAGAAGTATAAATCTAACAAGTATACACATGGATCTTAAAAGATCCATGATCAAAGTAATGATGAACTTGTTATACATAATAAATGGACTCTTTAAAGTGGATAAATGATGTATCATGTTCTTAAAATGTTGGACGATCAAGTGGTTAAAAATAACAAAAGTCTAGATGAACATGTTTTAACATAATGGATGAACTTTTAAAAGGGTTAAAGTGATTAGTGATGTTTTCTAAAAATATATGTACACAAGTTGTTAAAAATGATTTTTAACAAAGTTAGTAAATATTAATAACCAAACTCATTTTTAAAGATGTATGAACAACCTAAACACCAAGTTAAATGGCTACGTGATTTTGTAGACTTTCAAGTTACTCATAACCTAAAAATGCATATATTTTACTTGTTGAGATTATTGGGAAAAATTGATTAGTTTTGAAAGCTTAAACACATATTTTAAAACATGGGAAACCTCCTAAATCTAGGGGAGACCATGGCAATATTTTTATAAAATTTAAACACTTAGAAAAATATATGTTTACCAAGTTCTTGCAAGTAAACTTGTTTAAAGGCCATAAACATAAAAATCCCTATATTTTTGTATAAAATATAAGTCCAAGAAGTCATGGTTTTTCTAAAAATAAAAATGGATATGAATATTTTTTTTAAAGAAATATATATTTAGTGATCATAAGATCACAAGTTATGTGTATATTGTTTGTATTAGTTATATATATAAAGTTAGGAATTTGAAAATAATATACACAATCAAATACAATAATAATTGGGAAACAAAGAATTACAAAAATATATATACATATCCATAACCATACATGGAGACAAATATGGACGTATCGGACCATCGGACTATATAAGGAATTACGGACTAAAAATGTATAATATATCGAAGCTTGGTAAATAATACTTTCAAAACCTAACGAGTGACAAAATATATATTTTTGTAAGTATATAAAATATATCATATTTCGTCAATGCTAAAAATATATTATTTTTGAAGTGTATAAAAATATATTTGTTTTGGTGGAAACTAAAAATATATATTTTTTTAGAACTAATCTTTGAAATATATATTACTTTGGGATAGATACACTTACCAAGCATAATAACACATATACTAATTTGGTATATCTTAAAAACTATATATTTTAAGTATACACAAAAGTGAGGGTTAATAAATACAAGAAAATATGTATTCCTATACGTACAAACACATGTCAACGTATACCCCTAACACTTGGTGAAAATACCTTTATACAAGTATTATACACAACCATGGAAATACAAACATACAAGTATATCCATGCTTGGGAAGAGTCATAAGTATAATACTTAACAATTACAACATTTTGTCATGTGAACCATAAAATCTATGCACATGAATAATTATATATCCATACATGTTAAATATAGATTATTTTTAACAAATCCATCGCAAATACAAAATGATCTATAAAGTGGTTGATACAAATAATACAAGTTAAAATATTATATTTTAACTAACGCATCGAACTTGGGATTATATATGGAACATACCCGACGATGGTATCGTCGAGGCTAACGTGTGGAACCCGTCTATGAAGAGTCATGAAACATATACGTTTTACTCGTGCTAGTCACGGAGTCTAGCGGGCTAGGTCCGTACTAGCAACACATGCATTGCAAGGATTCATATATACTTGATGAACTATATCTATTGGCATCATACATCGAAAGTACATCTAAGCAAAACAAAAACACTGAACAAGTCTTAACAAATACTTAAGACAAGAATCAAGAACATGAATCATTACAAAGACCGGAGTGTCTAACTAAACCTAACGCGTTTGTAGCTTGTGGTACGGACCCAGGGAAAAGTATTTGAGTTAATCAGTGAAAGCAAAAAGCAATCCAGTGAGTTCATGTCCCCCTTTCCATCTTAAATGCTTTACAGTTTTACAACTATCGGGGTGAAATACATGTCTATGGTATGATAAGCTAGGGAATGAAATAACTAGATCATGTGCGAATAGGGTGGGCGTAAGCAACATAATCTAGTTTAAGACCAAGGTACAAAGGTTACATCTAGCGGGTGTTGGCGAGCCCCACTCTTGGTCATGGACCCACACGGAAGAGTGCATTTGTTGTCCCAGTCGAGGTCAATCGACAGAAATCGTCTAGGTTTGGATGCTTCTATGTCGTCACACATATTAATGTCCTTGCAAAACATTAATGACAACGATTTCATTGACGCTTTAGATACCGAGTTTTTGTGATACAAAAATACTACTTACATTTTATAGATCCAACTCATACAGTTAAAACACATGAACTCGCCAACATTTGCTGATTTTCAACTTAACATATATTTTAGGTAATTAGTGGATCTATGCAAGGACTTTCATTTAAGAAAACAAGTACCAAGTCCCCAATGCCATCTTTTGAAGTGTTTGCCCGTTGTATACCACCTCCTTGCGGTGATATAAGGGTCAAAGCCTTATTACTTTAAAAATTTTGCATTTTGGTTATGTAACAATTTGACAACTTAATCTCAGTTCATGGTTTGTAAACGATATACTTAACCTGTGTTGCGTTCTCCACAGAGTTCATGTCCCCCTTTTCATCTTAAATGTTTTACAGTTTTACAACTATCGGAGGTGAAATACATGTCTATGGTATGATAAGCTAGGGAATGAAATAACTAGATCAAGTGCGAATAGGGTGGGCGTAAGCACATTAATTTTGTTTAAGACCACGGTAAAAAGGTTAGATCTAGCGGGTGTTGGCGAGCCCCACTCTTGGTCGTGGACCCACATAGAAGAGTGCATTTGTTGTCCCAGTCGAGGTCAATCGACAGAAATCGTCTAGGTTTGGATGCCTCCTATGTCGTCACACATATTAATATCCTTGCAAAACACTAATGACAACGATTTCATTGACGCATTACATACCGAGTTTTTGTGATACAAAAATACTACGTACATTTTATGGATCCAAATCATACAGTTAAAACACATGAACTCGCCAACATTTGTTGATTTTAAACTTAACATGTATTTCCGTTAATTAGTGGATCTATGCAAGGAGTTTCAGTTAAGAAAACAAGTACCAAGTCCCAATACCATCTTTTGAAGGGTTTGCCCGTTGTATACCGCCTCCTTGTGGTGATATAAGGGTCAAAGCCTTATTTCTTTATAAACTTGCATTTTGGTTACGTAACAATTTGACAACTTAATCTCAGTTCATGGTTTGTAAACTATATACTTAACCAATGTTGCGTTTTGTAGTGAGTTCATGTCCCCCTTTTCATCATAAATGTTTTACTGTTTTACAACTATCAGGGTGAAATACATGTCTATGGTATGATAAGCTAGGGAAAGAAACAACTAGATCATGTGCGAATAGGGTGGGCGTCGGCAACATTAAACTTTTTTAAGACCACGGTATAAAGGTTAGATTTATCGGGTTTTGGCGAGCCTCACTCTTGGTCATGGACCCACACAGAATAGTGCATTTGTTGTCCCAGTCGAGGTTTATCGATAGAAATCGTCTAGGTTTGGATGCTTCCTATGTCGTCACACATATTAATGTCCTTGCAAAACATTAATGATCATGATTTCATTAACGCTTTACATACCGAGTTTTTATGATACAAAAATACTACTTACATTTTATGGATCCAACTCATACAGTAAAAACACATTAAATCGCCAACATTTGTTGATTTTCAACTTAACATGTATTTAAGGTAATTAGTGGATCTATGCAAGGAGTTTCAGTTAAGAAAACATGTACCAAGTCTCCAATGCCATCTTTTGAAGGGTTTGCCCGTTGTATACCGCCTCCTTACGGTGATATAAGGGTCAAAGCCTTATTACTTTAAAAACTTGTATTTTAGTTATGTAACAATTTGGCAAATTAATCTCAGTTCATGGTTTGTAAACAATATACTTAACCTGTGTTGCGTTTTCCAATGAGTTCATGTTCCCCTTTTAATCTTAAATGTTTTACAGTTTTACAACTATCGGGGGTGAAATACATGTATGATAAGCTAGGGAATGATATAACTAGATCATGTGCGAATAGGGTGGACGTAAGCACCATTAATCTTGTTTAAGACCAACGTACAAAGGTTAGATCTAGCGGGTGTTGGCGAGCCCCACTCTTTGTCATGGACCCACACAGAAGACGGCATTTGTTGTCCTAGTCGAGGTTTATCGACCGAAATTGTCTAGGTTTCGATGCTTCCTATGTCGTCACACATATTAATGTCCTTGCAAAACATTAATTATCACGATTTCAATGACGCTTTACATACCGGGTTTTTTTGATACAAAAATACTACTTACATTTTATGGATCTAACTCATACAGTTAAAACACATTAACTCGCCAACATTTTTTGACTTTCAACGTAACATGTATTTCAGGTAATTAGTGGATCTATGCAAGGAGTTTCAGTTAAGAAAACAAGTACCAAGTCCCCAATGCTATCTTTTGAAGAGTTTGCCCGTTGTATACCGCCTACTTGCAGTGATATAAGGGTCAACGCCTTATTACTTTAAAAACTTGCATTTTGGTTATGTAACAACTTGACAACTTAATCTAAGTTCATGGTATTCAAACAATATACTTAACCTGTGTTGCGTTTTCTAGTGAGTTCATGTCCCCCTTTTCATCGTAAATATTTTACTGTTTTACAACTATCGGGGGTGAAATACATGTCTATGATATGATAAGCTATGGAATGAAATAACTAGATCATGTGCGAATAGGGTGGACGTAGGCACCATTAAACTTCTTTAAGACCACGGTATAAAGGTTAGATCTAGCGGGTGTTGGCGAGCCACACTCTTGGTCATGGACCCACACAGAAGAGTGCATTTGTTGTCCCAGTCGAGGTTTATAGACATAAATTGTCTAGGTTTGGATGCTTCTGATGTCGTCACACATATTAATGTCCTTGCAAAACATTAATGTTCATGATTTCAATAACGCTTTACATACCGGGTTTTTGTGAAACAAAAATACTACTTACATTTTATGGATCCAACTCATACAATTAAAACACAAGAACTCGCCAACATTTGTTGATTTTAAACTTAACATGTATTTCAGGTAATTAGTGGATCTATGCAAGGAGTTTCAATTAAGAAAACAAGTACCAAGTCTCCAATGCCATCTTTTGAAGGGTTTACCCGTTGTATACCGCCTCCTTGTGGTGATATAAGGGTCAAAGCCTTACTACTTTAAAAACTTGCATTTTTGTTATGTAACAATTTGACAACTTAATCTCCGTTCATGGTTTGTAAATGATATACTTAACCTGTGTTGCATTTTCCAGTGAATTCATGTCCCCCTTTTCTTCTTAAATGTTTTACAGTTTTACAACTATCAGGGGTGAAATACATGTCTATGGTATGATAAGCTAGGGAATGAAATAACTAGATCATGTGTAAAAAGGGTGGGTGTAAGCACCATTAATCTTGTTTAAGACCACGGTACAAATGTTAGATCAAGCGGGTGTTGGCGAGCCCCACTCTTGGTCATGGACCCACACAGAAGAATGCATTTGTTGTCCCAGTCGAGGTTAATCTACAGAAATCGTCTATGTTTGGATGGTTCTTATGTCGTCACACATATTAATATCTTTGCAAAACATTAATGACTACGATTTCATTGACGCTTTACATACCGGGTTCTTGTGATACAAAAATACTACATACATTTTATGGATCCAACTCATACAGTTAAAACACATGAACTCGCCAACATTTGTTGATTTTCAACTTAACATGTATTTCAGGTAATTAGTAGATCTATGCAAGGAGTTTCAGTTAAAAAACAAGTACCAAGTGCCCAATGCCATCTTTTGAAGGGTTTGCCCGTTGTATACCGCCTCCTTGCGATGATATAAGGGCAAAGACTTATTACTTATAAAACATGCATTTTGGTTATGTAACAATTTGACAACTTAATCTCAGTTCATGGTTTGTAAACGATATACTTAACCTGTGTTGCGTTTTCTAGTGAGTTCATGTCCCCCTTTTCATCTTAAATGTTTTATTGTTTTACAACTATCGGGGTAAAATACATGTCTATGGTATGATAAGCTAGGGAATGAAATAACTAGATCATGTGCGAATAGGGTGGGCGTAGGCACCATTACTCTTGTTTAAGACCACGATATAAAGGTTAGATCTAGTGGGTGTTGGTGAGCCTCACTCTTGGTTATGGAACCACACAGAAGAGTGCATTTGTTGTCCCAGTCGAGGTTTATCGACCGAAATGGTCTAGGTTTGGATTCTTCCTATGTCGTCACACATATTAATGTCCTTGAAGAACACTAATTATCACGATTTCGTTGACGCTTTACATACCGGGTTTTTGTGATAGAAAAATACTACTTACATTTTGTAGATCCAACACATACAGTTAAAACACATGAACTCGCCAACATTTGTTGATTTTCAATTTAACATGTATTTCAGGTAATTAGTGGATATATACAAGGAGTTTCAGTTAAGAAAACAAGTACCAAGTCCCCAATGCCATCTTTTGAAGGGTTTGCCCGTTGTATACCGCCTCCTTGCGGTACTATAAGGTTCAAAGCCTTATTACTTTAAAAACTTGCATTTTGGTTATGTAACAATTTGACAACTTAATCTCAGTTCATGCTTTGTAAACGATATACTTACCCTGTGTTGCGTTTTCTAGTGAGTTAATGTCCCCCTTTTCATCTTAAATGTTTTACCATTTTACAACTGTCGGGGGTGAAATATATGTCCATGGTATGATAAGCTAGGGAATGAAATAACCAGATCATGTACGAGTAGGGTGGGCGTAGGCACCATTAATCTTGTTTAAGACCACGGTATAAAGGTTAGATCTAGCGGGTGTTGGCGAGCCTCACTCTTGGTCATGGAACCACACAGAAGAGTGCATTTGTTGTCCTAGTCGAGGTTTATCAACCGAAATCGTCTAGGTTTGGATGCTTCCTATGTAGTCACACATATTAATGTCCTTGCAAAACATTAATTATCACGATTTCATTGACGCTTTACATACCGGGTTTTTTTATAAAAAAAAATACTACTTACATTTTATGGATCTAACTCATACAGTTAAAACACATGAACTCGCCAACGTTTTTTGATTTTCAACTTAACATGTATGTCAGGTAATTAGTGGATCTATGCAAGGAGTTTAAGTTAAGAAAACAAGTACCAAGTCCCCAATGCCATCTTTTGAAGAGTTTGCCCGTTGTATACCGCCTACTTGCGGTGATATAAAGGTCAACGCCTTATTACTTTAAAAACTTGCATTTTGGTTATGTAAGAATTTGACAACTTAATCTTAGTTCATGGTTTTCAAACAATATAGTTAAGCTGTGTTGCGTTTTCTAGTGAGTTCATGTCCCACTTTTCATCTTAAATGTTTTACTGTTTTACAACTACCGTGGGTGAAATACATGTCTATGGTATGATAAGCTAGGGAATGAAATAATGATCATGTGCGAATAGAGTGGGCGTAGGCACCATTAATCTTGTTTAAGATCACGCTATAAAGCTTAGATCTAGGGGGTGTTGGCGAGCCCCACTCTTGGTCATGGACCCACACAGAAAACTGCATTTGTTGTCCCAGTCGAGGTTTATAGACATAAATTGTCTAGGTTTGGATGCTTCCGATGTCGTCACACATATTAATGTCCTTGCAAAACATTAATGATCATGATTTCGTTAACGCTTTACATACCGGGTTTTTGTGATACAAAAATACTACTTACATTTTATGGATCCAACTCATACAGTTAAAACACATGAACTCGCCAACATTTGTTGATTTTAAACTTAACATGTATTTCAGGTAATTAGTGGATATATGCAAGGAGTTTCAGTTAAGAAAACAAGTACCAAGTCCCCAATGCCATCTTTTGAAGGGTTTGCCCGTTGTATACCGCATCCTTGCGGTGATATAAGGGTCAAAGCCTTATTACTTTAAAAACTTGCATTTTGGTTATGTAACAATTTGACAACTTAATCTTAGTTCATGGTTTATAAACTATATACTTAACCTGTGCTGCGTTTTCTAGTGAGTTAATGTCCCCCTTTTCATCTTAAATGTTTCTACCGTTTTACAACTATCGGGGGTGAAATATATGTCTATGGTATGATAAGCTAGGGAATGAAATAACTAGATCATGTGCAAATAGGGTGGTTGTAAGCACCATTAATCTTGTTTAAGACCACGGTAAAAAGGTTAGATCTAGCGGGTGTTGGCGAGCCCCACTCTTGGTCATGGACCCACATAGAAGAATGCATTTGTTGTCCCAGTCGAGGTTAATGTACAGAAATCGTCTAGATTTCGATGCTTCCTATGTCGTCACACATATTAATTTCCTTGCGAAACATTAATGACTACGATTTCATTGACGCTTTACATACCGGATTTTTGTGATACAAAAATACTACTTACATTTTATGGATCCAACTCATACAGTTATAACACATGAACTCGCCAACATTTGTTGATTTTCAACTTAACATGTATTTAAGGTAATTAGTGGATCTATGCAAGGAGTTTCAATTTAGAAAACAAGTACCAAGTCCCAAATGCAATCTTTTTAAGGGTTTGCTCGTTGTATACCGCCTCCTTGCGGTGATATGAGGGTCAAAGGTTTATTACTTTAAAAACTTGCATTTTGGTTATGTAACAATTTGACAACTTAATATCAGTTCATGGTTTGTAACGATATACTTAACCTGTGTTGCGTTTTCTAGTGAGTTCATGTCCCCCTTTTCATCTTAAATGTTATACTGTTTTACAACTATCGGGGGTGAAATACATGTCTATGGTATGATAAGGTAGTGAATGAAATAACTAGATCATGTGCGAATAGGGTGGCGTAGGCACCATTAATCTTGTTTAAGACCACGGTATAAAGGTTAGATCTAGCGGGTGTTGGTGAGCCTCACTCTTTGTCAAGGAACCACACGAAAGAGTGCGTTTGTTATCCGAGTCGAGGTTTATCGACCGAAATCATCTAAGTTTGGATGCTTCCTAGGTCGTCACACATATTAATGTCCTTGCAAAACAATAATGATCACGATTTCATTGACGATGTACATACCGGGTTTTTGTGATACAAAAACACTACTTATATTTTATGGATCCAACTCATACAGTTAAAACACATGAACTCGCCAACATTTGTTGATTTTCAACTTAACATGTATTTCAGGTAATTAGTGGATCTATGCAAGGAGTTTCAGTTAAGAAAACAAGTACCAAATACCCAATGCCATCTTTTGAAGGGTTTGCCCATTGTATACCGCCTCCTTGCGGTGATATGAGGGTCAAAGGTTTATTACTTTAAAAACTTGCATTTTGGTTATGTAACAACTTGACAACTTAATCTCAGTTCATGGTTTGTAAACGATATACTTAACCTGTGTTGCGTTTTCTAGTGAGTTCATGTCCCCCTTTTCATCTTAAATGTTTTACTATTTTACAACTATCGGGGGTGAAATACATGTCTATGGTATGATAAGCTAGTGAATGAAATAACTAGATCATGTGCGAATAGGGTGGGCGTAGGCACCATTAATCTTGTTTAAGACGACGGTATAAAGGTTAGATCTAGCGGGTGTTGGCGAGCCTCACTCTTTGTCAAGGAACCACACGAAAGAGTGCGTTTGTTATCCCAGTCGAGGTTTATCGACCGAAATCATCTAAGTTTGGATGCTTCCTAGGTCGTCACACATATTAATGTCCTTGCAAAACAATAATGATCACGATTTCATTGACGATGTACATACCGGGTTTTTGTGATACAAAAATACTACTTACATTTTATGGTTCCAAGTCATACAGTTAAAACACATGAACTCGCCAACATTTGTTGATTTTCAACTTAACATGTATTTCAGGTAATTAGTGGATCTATGCAAGTTGTTTCAGTTAAGAAAACAAGTACCAAATACCCAATGCCATCTTTTGAAGGGTTTGCCCGTTGTATACCGCCTCCTTGTGGTGATATGAGGTTTAAAGGTTTATTACTTTAAAAACTTGCATTTTGGTTATGTAACAATTTGACAACTTAATCTCAGTTCATGGTTTGTAAACGATATACTTAACCTGTTTGCGTTTTCTAGTGAGTTCATGTCCCCCTTTTCATCTTAAATGTTTTACTGTTTTACAACTATCGGGGTGAAATACATGTCTATGGTATGATAAGCTAGTGAATGAAATAACTAGATCATGTGCGAATAGGGTGGGCATAAGCACCATTAATCTTGTTTAACACCACGGTATAAAGGTTAGATCTAGCGGGTGTTGGCGAGCCTCACTATTGGTCATGGAAACACACAGAAGAGTGCATTTGTTGTCCCAGTCGAGGTTTATCGACCGAAATCGTCTAAGTTTAGATGCTTCCTATGTCGTAACACATATTAATGTCCTTGCAAAACAATAATGATCACGATTTCATTGACGCTATACATACCGGGTTTTTGTGATACAAAAATACTACTTACATTTTATGGATCCAACTCATACAGTTTAAACACATGAATTCGCCAACATTTGTTGATTTTCAACTTAACGTGTGTTTCAGGTAATTAGTGGATGTATGCAAGAAGTTTCAGTTAAGAAAACATGTACCTAGTCTCCAATGCCATCTTTTGAAGGGTTTGCCCATTGTATACCGCCTCCTTGCGGTGATATAAGGGTCAAAGCCTTATTACTTTAAAAACTTGCATTTTGGTTATGTAACAATTAGACAACTTAATCTCAGTTCATGGTTTGTAACCGATATACTTAACTTGTGTTGCGTTTTCTAGTGAGTTCATGTCCCTCTTTTCATCTTAAATGTTTTATTGTTTTACAACTATCGGGGTGAAATACATGTCTATGGTATGATAACCTAGGGAATGAAATAACTAGATCTTGTGCGAATAGGGTGGGCGTAGGCACCATTAATCTTGTTTAAGACCACAGTATAAAGGTTAGATCTAGCGGTATTGGCGAGCCTCACTCTTGGTCATGGAACCACACAGAAGAGTGCATTTGTTGTCTCAGTGGAGGTTTATCGACCGAAATCGTCTAGGTTTGGATGCTTCCTATGTCGTCACACATATTAATGTCCTTGCAAAACATTAATGATCAAGATTTCATTTACGTTGTACATACCAGGTTTTTGTGATACAAAAATACTACTTACAGTTTATGGATCCAACTCATACAGTTAAAACACATGAACTCGCCAAGATTTGTTGATTTTCAACTTAACATGTATTTCAGGTAATTAGTGGATCAATGTAAGGAGTTTCAGTTATGAAAACAAGTACCAAGTATCCAATGCCATCCTTTGAAGGGTTTGCCCGTTGTATACCGCCTCCATGCAGCGATATAAGCATCAAAGCCTTATTATTTTAAAAACTTGCATTTTGGTTATATAACAATTTAACAACTTAATCTCAGTTCGTGGTTTGTAAACGATATACTTAACCTGTGTTTCGTTTTCTAGTGAGTTCATGTCCCCCTTTTCATCTTAAATGTTTCATTGTTTTACAACTATCCGGGGTGAAATACATGTCTATGGTATGATAAGCTAGTGAATGAAATAACTAGATCATGTGCGAATAGGGTGGGCATAGGCACCATTAATCTTGTTTAAGACCACCGTATAAAGGTTAGATCGAGCGGGTGTTGGCAAGCCTCACTCTTGGTCATGGTACCACACAAAAGAGTGCATTTGTGTCCCAGTCTAGGTTTATCGACCGAAATCGTCTAAGTTTAGATGCTTCCTATGTCGTCACACATATTAACGTCCTTGCAAAACAATTAATGACCATATTTCATTGACGCTATACATACCGGGTTTTTATGATACAAAAATACTACTTACATTTTATGGATCCAACTCATACAGTTAAAACACATGAACTCGCCAACATTTGTTGATTTTCAACTTAACATGTATTTAGGTAATTAGGGATCTATGCAAGGAGTTTTAGTTGAGAAAACAAGTACCAAGTATCCAATGCCATCTTTTGAAGGGTTTGCCCGTTGTATACCGCCTCCTTGCGGTGATATGAGGTCAAAGGCTTACTACTTTAAAAGCTTGCATTTGGTTATGTAACAATTTGACAACTTAATCTCAGTTCATGGTTTGTAAACGATATACTTAACCTGTGTTGCGTTTTCTAGTGAGTTCATGTCCCCCTTTTCATCTTAAATGTTATACTGTTTACAACTATCGGGGTGAAATACATGTCTATGGTATGATAAGGTAGTGAATGAAAT
Organism: Scalesia atractyloides; assembly: GCA_947069175.1. Lineage (NCBI taxonomy): Eukaryota > Viridiplantae > Streptophyta > Magnoliopsida > Asterales > Asteraceae > Scalesia > Scalesia atractyloides. The sequence goes on along the minus strand of CAMTDV010000013.1, from coordinate 69,557,324 downwards.
AACTAGATCATGTGCGAATAGGGTGGGCGTAGGCACCATTAATCTTGTTTAAGACCATGTATAAAGGTTAGATCTAGCGGGTGTTGGCGAGCCTAAATCTTGGGTCATGGAACCACACAAAGAGTGCATTTGTTGTCCCAGTCAAGGTTTATCGACCAGAAATCGTCTAGTTTAGATGCTTCCTAGTCGTCACACATATTAATGTCCTTGCAAAACATTAATGATCACGATTTCATTGACGCTTTACATATGGGTTTTTGTGACACAAAAATACTACTTACATTTTATGGATCCAACTCATACAGTTAAAACACATGAACTCGCCAATATTTGTTGTTTTTCAACTTAGCATGTATTTCAGGTAATCAGTAAGGAGTTTCAGTTAAGAAAACAAGTACCAAATACCCAATGCAATCTTTTGAAGGGTTTGCCCATTGTATACCGCCTCCTTGCGGGATATGAGGGTCAAAGGTTTATTACTTTAAAAACTTGCATTTTGGTTATGTAAAAATTTGACAACTTAATCTCAGTTCATGGTTTGTAAACGATATACTTAACCTATGTTGCATTTTCTAGTGAGTTCATGTCCCCCTTTTCATCTTAAATGTTATACTGTTTTACAACTATCGGGGGTGAAATACATGTCTATGGTATGATAAGGTAGTGAATGAAATAACTAGATCATGTGCGAATAGGGTGGGCGTAGGCACCATTAATCTTGTTTAAGACCACGGTATAAAGGTTAGATCTAGCGGGTGTTGGTGAGCCTCACTCTTGGTCAAGGAACCACACGAAAGAGTGCATTTGTTATCCCAGTCGAGGTTTATCGACCGAAATCATCTAAGTTTGGATGCTTCCTAGGTCGTCACACATATTAATGTCCTTGCAAAACAATAATGATCACGATTTCATTGACGATGTACATACCGGGTTTTTGTGATACAAAAAACTACTTACATTTTATGGATCCAACTCATACAGTTAAAACACATGAACTCGCCAACATTTGTTGATTTTCAACTTAACATGTATTTCAGGTAATTAGTGGATCTATGCAAAGAGTTTCAGTTAAGAAAACAAGTACCAAATACCCAATGCCATCTTTTGAAGGTTTGCCCATTGTATACCGCCTCCTTGCGTGGATATGAGGGTCAAAGGTTTATTACTTTAAAAACTTGCATTTTGGTTATGTAACAACTTGACAACTTAATCTCAGTTCATGGTTTGTAAACGATATACTTAACCTGTGTTGCGTTTTCTAGTGAGTTCATGTCCCCCTTTTCATCTTAAATGTTTTACTGTTTTACAACTATCGGGGTGAAATACATGTCTATGGTATGATAAGCTTGGGAATGAAATAACTAGATCATGTGCGAATAGGGTGGGCATAGGCACCATTAATCTTGTTTAAGACCACGGTATAAAGGTTAGATCTAGCGGGTGTTGGCGAGCCTCACTCTTGGTCATGGAACCACACAGAAGAGTGCATTTGTGGTCCCAGTCTAGTTTATCGACCGAAATCGTCTAAGTTTAGATGCTTCCTATGTCGTCACACATATTAACGTCCTTGCAAAACAATAATGACCATGATTTCATTGACGCTATACATACCGGTTTTTGTGATACAAAAATACTACTTATATTTTATGGATCCAACTCATACAGTTAAAACAAACGAACTCGCCAACATTTGTTGATTTTCAACTTAACTGTGTTTCATGTAATTAGTGGATGTATGCAAGGAGTTTCAGTAAGAAAACCTGTACCAAGTCTCCAATGCCACCTTTTGAAGGGTTTGCCCGTTGTATACCGCCTCCTTGCGGTGATATTAGGGTCAAAGCCTTATTACTTTAAAAACTTTCATTTTGGTTATGTAACAATTTGACAACTTAATCTCAGTTCATGGTTTGTAAACGATATACTTAACTGTGTTGCGTTTTCAAGTGACTTCATGTCCCTCTTTTCATCTTAAATGTTTTATTGTTTTACAACTATCGGGGTGAAATACATGTCTATGGTATGATAATCTAGGGAATGAAATAACTAGATCATGTGCGAATAGGGTGGGCGTAGGCACCATTAATCTTGTTTAAAACCACGGTATAAAGGTTAGATCTAGCGGGTATTGGCGAGCCTCACTCTTGGTCATGGAACCACACAGAAGAGTGCATTTGTTGTCCCAGTCAAGGTTTATCGACCGAAATTGTCTAGGTTTGGATGCTTCCTATGTCGTCACACATATTAATGTCCTTGCAAAATATTAATGATCACGATTTCATTTACGTTGTACATACCGGATTTTTGTGATACAAAAATACTACTTACATTTTATGGATCGAACTCATACAGTTAAAACACATGAACTCGCCAACATTTGTTGATTTTCAGCTTAACATGTATTTCAGGTAATTAGTGGATCTATGCAAGAAGTTTCAGTTATGAAAACAAGTACCAAGTATCCAATGCCATCTTTTGAAGGGTTTGCCCGTTGTATACCGCCTCCTTGCGGTGATATAAGGGTCAAAGCCATATTACTTTAAAAACATGCATTTTGGTTATGTAACAATTTGACAACTTAATCTCAGTTCATGGTTTGTAAACGATATGCTTAACTTGTGTTCCGTTTTCTAGTGAGTTCATGTCCCCCTTTTCATCTTAAATGTTTTACTGTTTTACAACTATCGGGGGTGAAATACATGTCTATGGTATGATAAGCTAGGGAATGAAATAACTAGATCATGTGCGAATAGGGTGGGCATAGGCACCATTAATCTTGTTTAAGACCACGCTATAAAGGTTAGATCTAGCGGGTGTTGGCGAGCCTCACTCTTGGTCATGGAACCACACAGAAGAGTGCATTTGTTGTCACAGTCTAGGTTTATCGACCGAAATCGTCTAGGTTTAGATGCTTCCTATGTCGTCACACATATTAATGTCCTTGCAAAACAATAATGACCACGATTTCATTGACGCTATACATACCGGGTTTTTGTGATACAAAAATACTACTTATATTTTATGGATCCAACTCATACAGTTAAAACAAACGAACTCGCCAACATTTGTTGATTTTCAACTTAACTTGTGTTTCAGGTAATTAGTGGATGTATGCAAGGAGTTTCAGTAAGAAAACATGTACCAAGTCTCCAATGCCATCTTTTGAAGGGTTTGCCCGTTGTATACCGCCTCCTTGCAGTGATATAAGGGTCAAAGCCTTATTACTTTAAAAACTTGCATTTTGGTTATGTAACAATTTGACAACTTAATCTCAGTTCATGGTTTGTAAACGATATACTTAACTTGTGTTGCGTTTTCAAGTGACTTCATGTCCCTCTTTTCATCTTAAATGTTTTATTGTTTTACAACTATCGAGGGTGAAATACATGTCTATGGTATGATAATCTAGGGAATGAAATAACTAGATCATGTGCGAATAGGGTGGGCGTAGGCACCATTAATCTTGTTTAAAACCACGGTATAAAGGTTAGATCTAGCGGGTATTGGCGAGCCTCACTCTTGGTCATGGAACCACACAGAAGAGTGCATTTGTTGTCCCAATCAAGGTTTATCGACCGAAATCGTCTAGGTTTGGATGCTTCCTATGTCGTCACACATATTAATGTCCTTGCAAAACATTAATGATCACGATTTAATTTACGTTGTACATACCGGGTTTTTGTGATAAAAAATACTACTTACATTTTATGGATCCAACTCATACAGTTAAAACACATGAACTCACCAACATTTGTTGATTTTCAGCTTAACATGTATTTCAGGTAATTAGTGGATCTATGCAAGGAGTTTCAGTTATGAAAACAAGTACCAAGTATCCAATGCCATCTTTTGAAGCGTTTGCCCGTTGTATACCGCCTCCTTGCGGTGATATAAGCGTCAAAGCCTTATTACTTTAAAAACTTGCATTTTGGTTATATAACAATTGGACAACTTAATCTCAGTTCGTGGTTTGTAAACGATATACTTAACCTGTGTTTCGTTTTCTATTGAGTTCATGTCCCCTTTTTCATCTTAAATGTTTCACTGTTTTACAACTATCGGGGGTGAAATACATGTCTATGGTATGATAAGCTAGTGAATGAAATAACTATATCTTGTGCAAATAGGGTGGGCATAGGCACCATTAATCTTGTTTAAGACCAACGTATAAAGGTTAGATCTAGCGGGTGTTGGCGAGCCTCACTCTTGGTCATGGAACCACACAGAAGAGTGCATTTGTTTTCCCAGTCGAGGTTTATCGACCGAAATCGTCTAAGTTTGGATGCTTCCTATGTCGTCACACATATTAATGTCCATGCAAAACAATAATGATCACAATTTCATTGACACTATACATATCGGGTTTTTGTGTTACAAAAATAATACTTACATTTTATGGAGCCAACTCATACAGTTAAAACACATGAACTCGCCAACATTTGTTGATTTTCAACTTAACATGTATTTCAGGTAATTAGGGGATCTATGCAAGGAGTTTCAGTTAAGAAAACAAGTACCAAGTATCCAATGCCATCTTTTGAAGGGTTTGCCCGTTGTATACCGCCTCCTTGCGGTGATTTAAGGGTCAAAGCCTTATTACTTTAAAAACATGCATTTTGGTTATGTAACAATATGACAACTTAATCTCAGTTCATGGTTTGTAAACGATATGCTTAACTTGTGTTGCGTTTTCCAGTGAGTTCATGTCCCCCTTTCCATCTTAAATGTTTTACTGTTTTACAACTATCGGGGGTGAAATACATGTCTATGGTATGATAAGCTAGGGAATGAAATAACTAAATCATGTGCGAATAGAGGGGGCGTAGGCACCATTAATCTTGTTTAGGACCACTGTATAAAGGTTAGATCTAGCGGGTGTTGGCGAGCCTCACTCTTGGTCATGGAACCACACAGAAGAGTGCATTTGTTGTCCCAGTCGAGGTTTATCGACAGAAATCGTCTGGGTTTGGATGCTTCCTATTCGTCACACATATTAATGTCCTTGCAAAACATTAATGACAACGATTTCATTGACGCTTTACATACCGGGTTTTTGTGATACAAATATACTATTTACATTTTATGGATCCAACTCATACAGTTAAAACACATGAACTCGCCAACATTTATTGATTTTCAACTTAACATATATTTCAGGTAATTAGTGGATCTATGCAAGGAGTTGCAGTTAAGAAAACAAGTACCAAGTCTCCAATGCCATCTTTTGAAGGGTTTACCTGTTGTATACCGCTCCTTGTGGTGATATAAGGGTCAAAGCTTACTACTTTAAAAACTTGCATTTTGGTTTTGTAACAATTTGACAACTTAATCTCAGTTCATGGTTAGTAAACGATATACTTAACCTATGTTGTATTTTCCAGTGAGTTCATGTCCCCCTTTTCATCTTAAATGTTTTACAGTTTTACAACTATCGGGGGTGAAATACATGTCTATGATATGATAAGCTAGGGAATGAAATAACTAGCATGTGCGATAGGGTGGGATGTAAGCACCATTAATCTTGTTTAAGACCACGGTACAAATGTTAGATCTAGCGGGTGTTGGCGAGCCCCAGTCTTGATCATTGGACCCACACGGAAGAGTGCATTTGTTGTCCCAGTCGAAGTTAATCGACAGAATCGTCTAGGTTTGGATGCTTCCTATGTCGTCACACATATAAATGTCCTTGCAAAACATTAATGATCACGATTTCATTGACGCTTTACATACCGGGTTTTTGTGATACAAAAATACTACTTAAAATTTATGGATCCAACTCATAAGTTAAAACACATGAACTCGCCAACATTTGTTGATTTTCAACTTAATATGTATTTCAGGTAATTAGTGGATCTATACAAGGAGTTTCAGTTAAGAAAATAAATACCAAGTCTCCAATGCCATCTTTTGAAGGGTTTGCTCGTTATATATCGCCTCCTTGCGGTGATATAAGGGTCAAAGCCTTATTACTTTAAAAACATGCCTTTTGGTTATGTAACAATTTGACAACTTAATCTCAGTTCCTGATTTCTAAACGATATACTAAACCTGTGTTGTGTTTTGAAACAATATCAGTAATGGCATTTGGAGTTTGTTTATTCATTTAGGATGTTCACTTATGTTGTATGCAATGAGAATCAATCACATCACACCGCACGCTACGGTCTATGAGCGGGTGTGACAGATTGGTATCTGAGCTTCTATTGCAGTAAACCGGGATTCCTTCTCGAGTCTAGTCTACAATCACTAGGATCTTCTCATGAATAAAAATTTCACATAAACAAAAGATTTTCATTGCATAACTATTTCAGAAGATCCACTACATAAACTCCTTTTTCAAAATAATGCAAGGACATTATGTGACGCCTACATTTTGTGTGTAATATATATACTAAATAATAATTAATTATACATGTCGTACAAACCTTTTTTCCATGTTACGATGTCATCACGGAAAGCGGTATTTATGACGAACATGACCCAATGGAGATCGTCTCGGACGATAAGGTTGGACCCATCATGCACTTCATTTCCTTAGATAACGAATCTGAGCCTAAGGAGGACCCCGACTTCATAGCTAATGCAGATGTCCCTCTGGAGGATGACGTTCTAGCCCTACCTCCCAGCATCATGAGAGATCTTCATAGGTCACCCTGAGGCTGAACATCTAGTGGAGGTCCTACCTATCAAGGCCATCCCACTTGCCGTATGGCCCCCTATTATCGACCTATCTGAGGATGAGGACGAGGTCCCGGTATTTCATGTTGATCACTTAGGCGAGGACCTCGGAGATGGAGAGGTGATTGACATAGCCATTCTTGAGGTATCTTCAACTGTAGTTTCTCTCGCGGCCATCTCATCATCAGAAGAGAGCGACCATGAATCTTCAGCTGCTATCCGCCGAGCCGGGCTTTGGGTGGATACCACCGATAGCAGCTTTGACAAGATGCCTGTTGCTACCCCGACACCCACTCCTGTACCTACACCACACATCTGTCCGCACCTCTACCCCATCCTCTAAGACACCCCTCACCTTGCTAGACCTGTAGGCGATTCCGCCTGGATTAGACCGATTCCCAATGAGGAGGCTTTTATTCCCATCACACTCACCCCACTGGACCTTCCCATATATCACCATCACCACGAGATGAGGCAGGTCCATCTCGTGTGCCGACTAGCCCTACTCCATACTCACCACCGCATATGATGCCCATGTCCAACCCCTACCATCCTTCCACTCTACTCCATACTCCACGGATAGCTGGGTTCGCTCTCTGGAGCAACAGATACAGATCCTTGTCAAAGGGTCTGCGATATGGAGTAGCAGGCGAGTGCCATGCCTCCACCACCTCCCATGTCATCAAATGGTCATGCTAATCGTATCTTGATACTCGAGCAGCAAATAGGGATCCTACTCCGCCGAGTCCTTGAGCTTGAGCAGGAGGTTATCCACCTCCGCAGTCTAGTTACCCCTTCCCCACCACCAACCCCCCCCCCCAACACTTAGGTTTTTATTTGCAGGTACTTATGGACGGAAGCTAGATACCCGTGTTGGTGAAAACTACACATCAAGTTTTGAAGACAACTAAAGAATGAAGATCGCTAAAGTGAAGGAAGATTTTGCTTTTTATATGTATTAAACTTGTATGACCTGGTGATGTAACCCGAGTACATTATTTTTTCCTTTGCAAACGATTATGAAACAAGTTGTCTTATTATATATAAAAACTTGATGTCTTCATTATGATACATTATATTGATGTCTATGCATGGTGTATTGTACGGAGCAGACTTATTTATTCGAGGATCCTTTATATATATAAATTACTATGTGTTGTTTAATTGTTTGCTTACTTGATTACTTGCATATATATATATATATATATATATATATAATATTATATAAATTATAATTAACTGAAAGAATATATATTAAATAAACATATAATCTTTACTACCATATTATCTTAAAGATCATGCCTCTAAGAAGAAGAACTCCTCGCACTTGGAATGTAAACACACCATAACCCATGCCTAGGAATGAGTTCGAATTGAACGCTTTGTTGGAACAAAGAATATCTCAGGCTCTGGCCCAATACGAAGCAACCCGAAACGAAAGTAACATGGCGAGATGGGCGGAATGGGTGAAAATGGAGGAACTGTTGGATTTGGAAGCCAAGGACAGGTTCTGGTGGGAACCATGTAAATGTTAATATTCAGTTGTTATTACAACTCAAATAATTCCTTTTAATCTATTCATGCGTTTCATTATTTGCTCATTCATAATCTGTTTATAAACATTTTAGGGTGCACCTACAAGCAGTTCTTGGACTGCAGGCCGCTGAATTACGATGGCACCGATGGTCCCGTGGCCTTTGAGCGTTGGACGGAGAAAACAGATTCCATGCTCCGAATGAGCAGATGTTCCCCAGACCAGCAAGTCACTTTTATTACAGGACTATTCATTGATGAAGCACTTACATGGTGGAACCTACAAGTGCAAACTCTTGGTGATGACGTTGCTTTTGGGATGACTTGGGAGAGTTTGAAGGAAAGAATGAGAGAAAAAATTGTTCAAGGGCTGAACTGCAAAAGCTAGAAACCGAGTTTTGGAACTTAACCATGAATGGAGCTAACTTTATGGGTTATACCCAGAGACTCCACGATCTGTCTCGTGTGACAGCATACCTTGTAACACCAGAGTTCAAGCGCATCGAGCGCTATACTGGGGTTTATTACCCGAAATCTATAGCATGGTGACCGCATCATGCCCTGCTACCATTACCTCTTCTATGACACTAGCTGTTAGCCTCATAGAAGATGCTGTGAGAATGAAGAAATTGTTTGTAAAAGGGGCAGATAAGAAAGAATCTCACGTTGAATCAGCAAATGATGGAAAAAGGAATTATGCAAACTTCACGAAGGATACACAGGTGAACTACAACAATAACAATCACGCCAACCATTCCAACAACAGTGGTAACAAGAGGAAAGTGGCTAATCAGCCAAGGGAAGCAAGAGCTTTTGTAACTACAACCAACACTGGACCCAAGAAATATGAAGGTCCTCACTCCAAGTGCGCCAAATGTACGTACCACTCTGCCGGTGTTTGCCAGACTCCCAAGTGTGATAAGTGTGACAAACTTGGCCATCGTACTGAGGCATGTTGGACGAATTCGGGTAGAGGAGAAAATGGAAACGATGTTGGTATTTGAAATGGGAATGGAGTTGGGCGTGAAACTGGATGCTATGGTTGTGGAAGCAAGGATCAATGGAGAAAAGATTGTCCTAAGGGAAATCAAGCTTGTGGGAGAGCTTTTGTGATCGGCGCAAAGGATGCGCGCCGCGATCCTAATGTGGTCACTGGTACGTTCCCTATCAACAATCATTTTGCATCCATATTATTTGATACCGGTGCTAATTTTAGCTTTATTTCCATGGAATTTAAAAATATATTAGGCATAGAATCAAGTAAGCTAGATGTCCCATATTCTATAGAGCTGGCAAATGTAAATTAGTTGAGTCGAAAGAAATCATTCAAGGATGTTCGTTGGAGCTGGGTCAGCAAAAGTTCAACATCGATCTCTTACCTATTCAATTAGGTAGCTTCGACGTAGTAGTCGGTATGGATTGGCTGTCCGATAACCGAGCCGAAGTCGTGTGCCATGAGAAGATTATTCGTATACCGCTACCGAATGAGGAAACCATTGCTATTTATGGGGAGAAACGACGACAACCTTTGCAGATTATTAATTGTATGAAAGCTAAAAAGTGTCTACAGAAAGGTTGCGTAGCCTTCCTAGCACATGTGGTTGACAAGAAAGCCGAGGAGCCTAAGCTTGAAGATATTCCTGTGGTGAAAGAATATCCTGAAGTTTTCCCTAAGGACATGCCAGGATTACCACCACAACGACAAGTAGAGTTTCACATCGACTTGGTAACTAGGAGCTACAACCGTAGCCAAGTCTCCATATCGTCTATACCCTTCAGAGATGCAGGAGTTATCCACACAACTTCAAGAGTTGTTGGAAAAAGGATTCATTCGACCAAGCTTTTCGCCTTGTGGAGCTCCAGTTTTATTTGTGAAGAAAAAGGGCAGAACATTCAGGATGTGTGTAGATTACCGAGAGTTGAATAAACTCACCATCAAAAATCGGTACCCACTACCGAGAATTGATGACTTGTTCGACCAACTACAAGGATCGAGCTTCTACTCCAAGATAGACTTAAGGTCTGGATATCACCAGTTGCGAATACATGAAGAGAGCATACCAAAGAGTGTTTAGAACTCGTTATGGTCACTACGAGTTCTCGCTATGCCTTTTGGCTTAACAAACGCACGACAGTTTTTATGGATTTAATGAATCGAGTATGCAAGCCTTACCTCGAACAAATTTGTGATAGTATTTATTGATGATATATTAATATATTCACAGTCGAAGGACGAGCATGAGCAACATTTAAGGGCCATTTTGGAGCTATTGAAGAAAGAGAAGCTTTACGCAAAGTTTTCTAAATGTGAGTTTTGGATTCGGGAAATGCAATTTCTTAGGCATGTAGTAAATGAGAAAGGTATTCATGTAGACCCATCGAAGATTGAAGCAATCAAGAATTGGGAAGCGCCCAAAACACCAACCGAGGTTCGACAATTTTTGGGGCTACGGGTTATTATCGGAGATTTATTGAGAACTTTTCCAAAGTTGCTCAACCGCTAACCTCACTCACACAGAAAGACAGGAAGTTCGATTGGGGAGAGAAGCAAGATGAAGTGTTTCAACTTCTAAAGGATAAGTTATGTGCTGCACTGATTCTTTCACTCCCTGAAAGGTACCGATGACTTCGTGGTATACTACGATGCTTCGCATCAAGGATTAGATTGCGTGCTTATGCAACGGGAAAAAGTCATCGCATATGCATCACGCCAACAAAAGGTGCATGAGAAGAACTACAACGCGCATGATCTTGAGTTAGGTGTGGTGGTATTCGCTTTGAAGATTTGGCGACATTACTTATATGGTACTCAATGTACTATATTCACAGATCACAAAAGTCTACAACATATATTTAATTAGAAAGAATTAAATGTGCGTCAACGAAGTTGGGTTGAGCTGTTAAATGACTATGATTGCGAGATCAAGTACCACCCGGGCAAGGCAAACGTTGTAGCAGATGCCTTGAGCCGTAAGGAACGAGTTAAAACCTTAAGGCTTCAAGTGCTAGAAATGACAATTCAAACGAACCTTACCACTCAGATTCATGGCGCGCAAGTTGATGCATTCTAGGAAGAACACATACCTTATGGGTCTAATTTGGGTTCCACTTTTTGGAGAAACAATTAGTGCTAAAGGAAGACGGAACTGTATACCTTATGGGTCAAATTTGGGTTCCACTTTTTGGCGGTGTTTGGGAAGTAGTGTTGGACGAGGTACATAAGTCTAAGTACTCAATCCATCTTGGATCGGATAAAATGTACAAGGATGTGAAGGAATATTATTGGTGGCCTAACCTCAAGAGTGACATCACGACTTATGTCGGTAAATGTTTAACCTGCGGAAAGTTAAGGCTGAGTATCAAAAGCCTTCGGGATTGTTACCACAACCTGAGATCCCCATATGGAAGTGGGAGAAAATATCCATGGACATTATTACAAAATTACCAGAACCTAAGAGGTCATGACATGATTTGGGTAATAGTGGATAGATTGACAAAGTCCGAACATTTTCTACCGATTCGCGAGAGAGACAACACAGCGAAATTAGCCGAGCTTTACCTTAGAGAAATAGTGGCTCGTCATGGAGTGCCTATCTCTATCATCTCAGACCGAGACGGTCATTTCGTGTCAAGAATTGCATTCAAGCCTTTATCGACAACAAGGCACTCTTCCATACACAAACCGATGGCAGGGTGAACTGACCATCCAAACGGTTGAAGACATGCTTTTGCATGTGTGATGGATCTAGGCGACAATTGGGATACTAACCTACCTTTGGCGGAGTTCTGCTATAACAATAGTTACCACAAAGCATACAAGCCGCACCGTTCGAAGCTCTTTATGGTTAAAGGTTGTCGTTCTCCACTATGTTGGGCGGCCAAAAGACTACCAATAAGATATTTCAAATCCGAGGCCGTATCAACGCGGCTCCTGATCGAAAAAAGAGCTACGCAGACAAGAGAAGAAAACCATTATCTTTCAAGGTCAGAGACAAGGTTTTGTTGAAAGTCTCGCCTTGGAAAGGCGTGCCAGATTTGGTAAGCATGGGAAGCTTAACCCACGATACATCGGACCATTCGAAATTTTGGCAAAGGTTGGAACCGTTGCCTACAAGTTGAAATTACCTGATGAACTTAGTAGTGTATATGACACTTTCCATGTGTCAAATCTTAAGAACAGCCCAACGCAAGAAACAGTTATCATCCTTGTGAAAGAAATTCATATAGACGATAAGCTCCAATTTACTGAAGAACCTGTTGAGGTTATGGACTGGAAAGTCCAGAAAACTAGGAGAAGTCGTATAACATTAGTCAAAGTTCGTTGGAACTCAAGACACGGACCCGAGTATACTTGGGAATGTGCGGATCAAATCAAAGCCAACTACCCTCACCTGTTTGAGAAGACCCCACAACGGATGACTCAGCTTGAATTTCGGAACGAAATTCTTTTTAACGGAGGGAGTATGTGACAACTGTCACTTCCGAGTAATTCCGTACACTTAAACAATTAATCATATGATACAATTATCTGTTTTGAACGTCTAAACTACATGAAGTGCATGGCATACACCTAGAAAGCTCACTGAATACATTACATGATGCATATTATTTTTTAGTGGTAACCGTTCAAAAACAGTTTAAAAAGTGCGTCAGAAACAACAAGTGGATTAGCTGTGGAAGCATAGTGTAGTACGTAGTTAAACAACAGATTTAGGACTTAGATGGGAGTCAAACGCAAACTGTATATTAAACCCCATGTGGGAAAGCAAGGATTAATGCTAACCCACTTTCCGGAAACTATACATGTACTGAAAACTGTCTGAAATATACACTAAACAACAATTCAGCAAAATACAGCATGCACAAGCTTATGTAATATGCTGAAATACTGTTATCTATCATAAACTACTTAAAAGAAATAGGAAGTATTATTGGCACCAAAACATATCAAATCATACAAGTCTTAAAGTTAACTTTTTAACGAACTGACAACGAAACAAACACCCGGACATAATCTGACACATCATATGAACTAGTTAAGAATATTTTAACATCATCCAACTAGTTAAAATCATTAAAATCCCTACAAGTTGCTTAATCCTCCGTTTAAGGACCCGTTAACGAATCTAGCACCCGTTAAGCAACCGAACACCAACTAGACATAAAATATGAACTAGTTAACATTGTTTAACAATGTTAAACTAGTGTTAAGGCATCTTATATCTTAAAATACATCAAAAACCCCTAATACACTAAACCCCCTAACTAAACCCCTAAACTTAACTAAATTTTAACATGAAAATTTAACCAAGTTAATTATCCTCATCATCATCTTGGACGGCCATGTGGGGCCCAAAGCTACCCACATTCTTGTCCCCCTTATTCCAACATGTTGGAAGTAAGATGCTATTACATGAAAGATCTTATGGTCGTTAGTAGACATAAAACAAGACCTTGCATCTATCATAATCACACTTAACCTTATCTCAAAATTTCAAACACATCTTCTTCCCTAAACCACCATACCACACGGCCACATTAATCCCCACTTCACCTCCATCTTCAAATTATTTCCAAGCTAATCCAAGCATATCCAAGGGTGTCTCAAGGCTATTCAAGAAGGTGCTAAGCATTGGAAGTTCAAGGACCTCTCTAGGAAGCTTTTCTCCACCAACTTTGCATCATCTTCTTCAACTAGTTCATCTTGCCACTTCCCTAGCCACAAGAGCTAGTAGTGAGCCTCCTAATCTTGCATTTGATGTCTTGTTACTACTATATTGTTAATACATAAGTTACACCATCAAAAAGTGTCACCTTTAAACGATGAACACATGAACTAGTAACTTGATCTAAAGAATATGAACATATAATGAAGATGTAATGAAGATGTAAATGTTTATTTTGTGTTATGGATGATATCCATCATATGTATACTTGCTAGAAGTATAAATCTAACAAGTATACACATGGATCTTAAAAGATCCATGATCAAAGTAATGTTGAACTTGTTATACATAATAAATGGACTCTTTAAAGTGGATAAAATGATGTATCATGTTCTTAAAATGTTGGATGATCAAGTGGTTAAAAATAATAAAAGTCTTGATGAACATTTTTAACATAATGGCTGAACTTCTAAAAGTGATTAAAGTGATTAGTGATGTTTTCTAAAAATATATGTATACAAGTTGTTAAAAATGATTTTTAACAAAGTTAGTGAATATTAATAACCAAACTCATTTTAAAGATGTATGAACATCTTAAACACCAAGTTAAAAGACTACATGATTTGGTAGACTTTCAAGTTCAACATAATCTAAAAATGCATATATTATACTTGTTGAGATTATTGGGAATAAATTGATGAGTTTTGAAAGCTTAACACATGTTTTAAAACATGGGAAACCTCCTAAATCTAGGGGAGACTATGGCAAAAATTTTATAAAATTCAAACACTTAGAAAAATATATGTTTACAAGTTCTTGAAAGTAAACTTGTTTAAAGGCCATAAACATAAAAATCCCCATATTTTGATAAAATATAAGTCCAAGAAGTCATGGTTTTTTCTAAAAATAAAAATGGATATAAATACATATTTTTGTAAAGTTATATATTTAGTGATCATAAGAATCACAAGTTATGTGTATATGGTTTGTATTAGTTACATATATAAAGTTACGAAATTGAAAATAATATACACAAACAAATACAATAATAAGTGAGAAACAAAGAATTACAAAAATATATACATATCCATAAGCATACATGGAGACAAATATGGACTTATCGGACGATTGAACTATATAAGGAATTACGGACTAAAAATATTAATACATTGAAGCTTGGTAAATAATACTTTCAAAACCGAACGAGTGACAAAATATATATTTTTGCAAGCATATAAAATATATCATATTTCATCAATGCTAAAAATATATTAATTTTGAAGTGTATAAAAATATATATTTCATAAACCTCCTAAAAATATATTGTTTTAGTGGAAACTAAAAATATATATATTTTAGAACTAATCTTAGAAATATATATTATTTTGGGATACATACACTTACCAAGCATAATAATACATATACTAATTTTGATATATCTTAAAAACCTTATATTTTAAGTATACACAAAAGTGGGGGTAATAAATACAAGAAAATGCGTATTCCTATACGTACAAAGACATGTCAACATATACCCCTAACACTTGGTGAAAATACCATTATACAAGTATTATATACAACCATGGAAATACAAACACACAAGTATATCTACACGTGGGAAGAGTCATAAGTATAATATTTAACAATTACACCATTTGGTCATGTGAACCATAAAATCTATGTATATGAATAATTATATATCCATACATGTTAAAAATAGATTATTTTTAACAAACCCATCACAAAAACAAAATGATATATAAAGTGATGCATACAATAATACAAGTTAAAATCTAATATTTTAACTAACACATCAAACTTGGGATTATATATAATTAAGATGAATTATATATGGAACATACCCTACGATGGTATCGTTATCAAATAAATTGTGCTAGTGAGCATAAAATAACTAAATACACAATCTTGCTTTTTTTCCCTTTAACATTCCGTCAATAACTTTTATATTAAAACGAAGTTGATTCAAAGAAAAACTGTCTTGTTATAGGTTTTAAAAAGTGCTTGGATCACATGTTGGATGATATGTAATTGTATATATATAATTTAATATTAACTGTTTGAAAATAATTAAAGAAATGCATTAATATTAATTGTTCTACAACTACTTCGCTAGTAACTCCAAACGACCGCCATCACTATTTGACAAACTAACCTTCTCGTCAAAGTTGTTCCTCAAAATAAAACATTACCAAAAAGATATTGCACCATCTTGTGAGAATATTGTTGAGGGCATGTGTCGAACGACGATGGTCAGAATGATTCACCTTGAAACTAGGCTAGAGCATAAACTCAAATGCATGAAGGACAAAACCGCTAGAGAAATAGAGCGAAGAAGACTTTACATGCTGAAGAGAAAAGAAGAAGAATAAACAACAATGAAAGACAGAGGCAGGGCCAACAAACTAGAGACAAGCACCTACAACTTCGCAACGAGTACCTATGACTCGGGCTGATGGCGTATGTGGTATTGGGCTAAAAAGCACACTATACAAGAAAGTAGGTAAGGCCAACAAAGCTCAAGATACAAAGTACTAAATAACTTCGGGCCAAGCTAATCTATATGGACCAGCCCATTAGGATTTAAGTGCCCTTCCCTATAAATAAATAGAGGGGTCACCTCTCATTCCAATTATCCCACCTCTGTTTCATTTCATTTAACCCACCTTTGTTTGAAAATATGCCAAATATCTCATATTTCCCTCTTTTCAGAATAACACCCTTTTTAGAAAGGAAGGCTTAGTTCTCCTTCTTAACCCTCTACCAAGACACGTTTTGCTTTGGCAAACAACTCGTTGGGTAAAAACAAAACCATAAGTCCCTCGATAAGCAACCCATCAGAGGCAAAGCGGATAGTAGTTTAGAGCGGTTTACTTGAGTTGTTATAAATTTGATTAGATTTGAGCAAATTGTCTCTCTATCTAAATGCAACTACTGGTTCTCTCTCTCTAAACCAACACCAAGCACCATCCCTCTTCATCACATGAGACCCTAATCGTCTTACTCAGATCAAAGCAAACCTTAGCTCCCAAATCAGAGCTCACTAAAACCAACCAACTAGACCACATGAAATAAGCTCTGAGCTTGAAACCTAGCCGCACGGTCGTCTTCGTGGTTAACGAGTGATTAGAACTCCTTTCGTCTTTGAAAAAACCAGAAAAAGAGAGAGTGGGGATAGAGGGAGGGGAGAATGCGTGTGTACGGGCGTGTATGTGTTTAGTGGGTGACTGATGGTCGTTGTTGGGTGGGGGTTAGTGGTAGAGAAGGTAGAAATAGGGTTGAAGAAGAGAGAGAAGTGTTCTTACTATATATATGTGCGCGCGCGCACGTATTAATAATAGAAAAATGAAAATTTTATTATTTAATTATAAAAAGATATTAACTAATCAAACTTGGAATAGACCAATGGCGTTGAACACAATTGAATAGGACATCTTACTCACAAACTAATCTTGTTAAATAATAGACAGGAAATATCAATAAAAAGACACAAATGGATTTTAGAAACTACTAATTTACAATTAAATATTTATATGTAAAATACTAAAATAACTTATTTTCAACATATATTTTTGATGGAGTTAGTATTAGGGAGCAAATTAGAAACCACAAGGAGTATTTTGGCCATTTTTAACATATATAGGCAAAAGCGTTAAAAGTGAACCTTTGGGAACAAAAAGAAGTTTACTCTTATATATATGTATGTATGTATGTGTGTATGTATGTGTGTGTAGTAGTAGTAGGTATACCCGCACTACGCTATGTTAGAACCCCTTTCTTTTACGTTGCAGCCGGTTGTCTTTGGAAATGAGAAGTAGAGAAAACGCATCTAACAACGATATTTAAAAAACACGAAAAGCTACGTCATTGTAAAAATGTAGGTTATGAAATGAATAAACTAAATTTAAGTTAAAATTATGTTATAAATACCATTCTAAACGTAGGTTAAGAAATAAATATAAATTACTTAACGAGTTGCTAAGATGGGCTTTTGTCTTAAATATAAAGTTAAAATTGTGTGATGGCTTTTGTCTTGATGGGCTCCCTTAATGTGCTGCTAAGATGGGCACATGGATGATTCATAATCTTACTTCCCTCTTTAAAATTCACTTTGTCCTCAAGGTGAAAGAGATTGCCTAATCGGTTGGGTTGAGTCAAACCATTATGGGTGGAGTGGGTTGGGGTTTAGGGTTTTGGCGGATGGGGGGTTTAGGTTTTTGTGGGTGGGTGGTGGGGGGAGTTGGTTTTAGGTTTTGTGTGGTAGGGTGTGGTGGTTGTTTAGGTCTTTGGATGGGGGTGGTGGTTGCGTGAGTTTATTTTGTTGTCTTCACATTGGTTCTCGTTATTATTGCAATAATGATGGTTCTCGGATGAACCTTATCCTATATATATAGGAACCATAAAACGAAAAACTTATTTGAGTTGAGAAAACTAAAAAACCTTTGTAAAACCCATGTAATATTTTTATTTTTTTCTAAAACAAAGAAAATGTAACATACGTATATTTTTGAACATTTTTATAAAAGAAACACAAAAAAAGCTTAGTGTTTTATTTTTTAAAAAATGTTAAAAATTCATGTTACATAATATACTTGTCCAAAAAATGTAACATACAAATTTTGAATATTTAAAAAAATAAGTAGGCTCTTTTTAATTTTTTTTCTTTTATAAAAATGTTCAATTATATTAGTGTTACATTCTCCTATTTTTTAGAAAATTTAAAAATGTTACATAAAGTTTCCTTGAGTTTTCTCAACTCAAGTAGGTTCTTGTTTTATCTTTCACCTATATATATATATATTATATATAGAGAGAGAGAGAGAGAGTATATTAATTTCAAAATTATATCTTATTTATTAGGAGTGTGTATATATGAATCCTAGTTTATTATGTTATGCAAGTAAATAAGTGTCAAAGTTAGACCATTTGTAGCCAGTCCTACCTAGCCGTCTAGGCACCATAACCGTGGCACATCAAGTCAGTGGTGCGTCATGTGATCGTTAAATGCATATACGTGGGTGGAGTCACAACGTCGGGGGTGGATGGGGTTTAGGGGTGAAAGTCTGAAAGATATAAGAAAGAATGATTCTTTTTTTAGTAGTTCACCCAATGAAATGATGGTCACTTACACAATTATTTTTTAATTTTATTATAGTATTTAATGTGATTTTATCAAATTAACACATGTACTCGTTAGGATAAAAAAACTAAATACACAATCTTGCTTGCTTTTTTCCTTAACATTCTCACATAATTTTTAGAGTAAATTACTATTTGAGTCGCATTGCTTTAGTGATTTAAACACATGAATTCAAAATCAAAAAGTTTAACGTCTCAAGTACCTGGATTCTCTTTTGTAACCCTTTGTTTCAAATTTTTTACTCCATTAGAATATTCTATTAGTTTGTCATGAAAAGACTAAAATGTCCTTATCTTCATTTAAAAAAAGTAATAATAAATAATTTATGAAACCTCATGTATCACACCCAAACAACCCCTTCTCTTTCTCTTTTCTCTCTCTTTCTCTAGAGACCACCACCACCATACACCACCTCCTCGTAGAAAACACCACCACCTTACCTGCGACAATAACCACCACCACCACCCCCATAATGCACCATCGCTGCCATCACCATACACCACCACCACAGCCACAACTCCGACTGTCAACACCACCACCATATCTGATCGTCAACTAGAACACCACAATAAACCACCACCGTACAGCATCACCACTAATACTATCACCCGCCTCCTTCCATCCCTTAACTCGAGATTCCTCTTTCTCTCTCCACCGTGAAACCCTAACAAGGTCCAACGCACTCAAGTTAGATATAACACATGCAAGCTCTTATTACTGTTCCTTTGTCGTCTTCGGAACCCTAGGCCACTAGAATTGAATCCTCATCCTTTGCCGAGTCTTCAAGACTTAAATTCGATATTTTGTAAATACGAAGAGATAAATGAGCTCGAGACACAGGTATTAGGTCAGACTTCATGGTTCAAGTTGTATTTGTGAACCCATCTATTGCTTTAGACACACAGGTATCAGGTCAAAACTTCATTGTTAAGTTGTATTTGTGAACCCATCTACTGCTTCAGAGACAGAGACTAGAAAAGGACCAACCTTTTGGGCAGGCCCCATTGAGTTGTTGGGTTGATCATTTGTATTTTGTTCTTTGGCCTCGATAACACTGGTTTGATGTTCTTGATTGATTTGTGTTTGATGCTGTTGCTTGAGTTGTTTTTGGTTTTATTTTGACCTAGATGTGTGTGATTTGATGTGAATTTGTGTTGTTTAGGTTTGATTTGTTTAGATTGTTTAGAGATGAATTCAGGTGGTTCAATTTCCTAGTGATGGCGGTTGTGGTGGCTCTTGGTGGTGTTGTTCAGTAGAGAGAAAGAGAAAGAGATAGAGAGAGAGCGAGAGGGAGAAGGGGGTGTTATGTGTGTGAGTGAATGTGTGTGTATATATTAACAAAATAGCAAAAGATTTTGTAAATACGTTATGCATTAAAGGGTTGTACCTAAGTATAAAATGACTGAAATACCCTTCTAATTTGGTGGACGAAGTTATAATTTGGAGTCAAGTGGTTACAGAATGAAAAACCAGGTACTCAAGGAATTAAACTTTTAGATTTCGGACTTAAGTGGTTAAAACCACCAAAACATAGGGACTCGAAAAGTAATTTACTCTTAATTATAATGAAAACAGAGTTGATATAAAAAATATTTGGTGCTGTTATTGGTTTTAACACATGCCAAGATCGATATATCTGACGATCTGTAATTGTGTATAAATAATTAATACTAATTACTTAAAAATAATTAAGAAAATGCATTAATATTAACTGTTCGACAATGCTCAGCTACTTCGCTAGTACCTTCAAGCATTACGACCACTATTACTATTTGACAAACTAACCTTATGGTAAAGATTTTACTCTAAATAAAAGATCAATACATCACCAACAATATATTTTACCATCTTATGGAAATATCGTTGAGGGCATGTGTCAAACAAGGATAGTCCGAATAATTCAACTTGAAACTAGGCTAAAGCTTATACTAAAGTGCTTTAAGCATGAAACACTTAAATAGATTGAGTGAAGAAGACTTTAAATGCTGATGAATAAAGAGCAAAGAAGCACATGAACAACAATGAAAGAAAAATGCAGAACCAAGATACTAGACAGAAGCACCACAACTTTGTCATGAATACATATGACTGGGGCCTGATGGCGTATGTTGCATTGGGCTAACAAACAAAAAATACAAGAATGTAGGTAAGGCTAACAAAGCTCAAGATACAAGATACCAAATAAATTGGAGCCGACCTAAGGCGTAAGGACCAAGCCATTAGGATTTGGGGTTCCCTCCTCTATAAATAGAGGGGTAAGCCCAATTCACTTTGTGGCTTTTAGATGCATAAATATTCTTCAATTTTAGTGATCTTTTGTTTTTATTCATCTCGTGAGAAAAGTTGATGTTGATTTTGAGAAAAGAAAACACTTTATACATAGAATTGTTGTCTCATGTTTGTTTGTTTGATCATAATCTTTTGTCTTGTTCTTGTTTTCGAGGTTTAGTTAGTGTTCAAACAACTTGGAAACATGCGGAACGAGAGAGGGCAAAACATGGATCTCTATATCCACAGGAAGTGGTATGTGGTTTAGCATTAGTAATTGAACTTGCATCATAAGTCATAAATGTAAGTATGTACCCGCTGAAATGCTCATCCATATTTTCTATTTTGCAGTTCCGCCACCAATAGGCTGATCACTTCAAAGGATCATGCTTCATTCCAACCTAATGTTGGTCATTTGGACGATAATGGCCTATATACCAGTCAATTTTCCACCTGTGCACTTTATGGTTTCGTGAGAGCCCAGGTTCGGTTTTTTTGTTAATTTTTTAATTTTATAAGAAAGTAACTTATAAATATGATGAAACAATATATAACTATTTGGATTTTTATTAAACTATATGTGTGATCTTTATCATTTTTGTATGTTCGACTCATTTCCCTTATGGATTAAAACTATCATTGGGCTACAAGTATTACATTTGCAGGGAGATGCTAACAGTGCACTTGATAGGCTATGGCGAAAGAAGAAAGTTGCAGCCTCAGCCTATGTCAAATCTTTCTTAGTGAAGGTTTCTTGTTCTTTTGTCTAAGACATGCTTTTTTGAGGAAAGACGGATATTACGTCAGATTTGATGTTAATGTTTGGAATGTTTTTGATATATTTTGTCAGACTTTAAAGCTTCATCTTAGTGATGTGTTTTGATTACATCACTATGTTAATCTTGTGTTTTTTTCTATTTTTAAAGCCGCACTAATGATACCTGTTAAAGAGAATGAAATGGAAATGATCAAATTTCTCAACAAACGGTTATAGATACAATAATGCAAATACAGAGACCAACTGAAGAAGTTCAACCGTAAGAAATATCATTTGTGCCCATTGGATAACATATACATACGAAACATAGTAAGGTAGCTTGTCACGATGACGGTGTATGGGCATTCATACAATTCATTTACCATTTAAGTAATATTATATAGAATTGATCAATACACTTTGATTGTACTCCATTAACTAAACATGCGAGACATCATGATCTTGGCTCATGGTCACGAATGGTGGCAGATATATGATGTTGTAATGACCAGCTTATGGTCACCCCATAAGTAGGTGTGTGCTGGAAATTAGGGCACACAAGTAATAACAAAAATTATTTACTATCGTCAACTATGCTAAAACAATTTCTATTACATGCTAACTTGATTAAATGTATATAAGAAAATAAAAGAATGAGTGTAGAAACCCCTATCATACAAGTAGGATAATTCTCATTTTTGCACCTTATCCAATCGCAATATGCAAAATAGTGTATATATCCTTGGTATTAAACCAAAAATCTAAAAGTAAGTATATTTATTTAAGCGTTGGTTAAAGAAAAATAACATGTGCTTGTTTTTATTGCCATTCTCTATGACATACATTAATTTATTTTTTTATTCAGGCTAGCAATGTTGCAAAAGTCGCTAGGCGGATCCTAGTCGACCAACGGAGGAGTTTGGTTTACTCGAAGTACTTGGAGAGTACTCGGACATAAAAAATATAAAGAAAATTAATTATTATTAGATATTATATATATGTCAAAATAAGCATAGTTTAAGTCAAAATAAGCATTATAAAAAAGTCAACAAATGAGGTTGACCAAATAGGCTGACTAGTCCCGACTTGATCGACTGCTCTCTGAAAAGTCACCAAACGAGGTTGACCTACTAAGCCGATTAGTCCCGACTAGACCAACTACTCTCCGAAAAGTTAATAGACGAGGTTGACCAACTAGGCAGACTATGCCCGACTAGTCTTGACTAGACCGACTACTCTCCGATGTTGACCGAGTTTGACCGCCGGCGACTAATTTAGTGCGCCTAGGAGAAAATCGCATCGAAGGTGTTCTGAGGACCGAATACTCGTCGAGCACAAAGCCTTGGAATCCGACTTTTACAACAGTACAAATTAGTAATATGTATATATAAATTTTCATTAAACAACAATAATACATAGTAAAACGTATAAACAACAAGACTATTAGAAGAGATTTGGAAGGATGGGATATAAACAAACTAAGTAATTTTAAATTAAGTGTCATTTGTCGGTTTAAAATACAAACTATTTTCTATACTAAGTTCACTAAAGAGCATATTTGTCTTATTTGTGACTCCAATGACAATTATTTTAAGGCGAACATAGAACAATTAAACTAGTTCATAACTAATACAACCTTAGATTAGTACTACTTAAAAGCCTAGCTTGATCCAAGCTTTACCTCATTTATACTCAACAAACAAAGAATCCGAGCTCAGTTATAAGCTTTAGGCTCGAACCAAGCCAAGCGATTCCAAGTTTTATCTGAGTTTGTCTAGGATA
Source organism: Scalesia atractyloides (assembly GCA_947069175.1). NCBI lineage: Eukaryota > Viridiplantae > Streptophyta > Magnoliopsida > Asterales > Asteraceae > Scalesia > Scalesia atractyloides. The sequence goes on along the minus strand of CAMTDV010000013.1, from coordinate 69,533,485 downwards.
ATTACCCAATTATCTAACAGATATTACATCACTGAAAGCTAAGCACTGGATTCAAAGCTCCGAGATAGAGATTTTACTACCAGAACTCATATAATAACTTTTACTAAAATTTTTACTCTAGCAAAACTTTATGTTTAAACTATGAAGTTCAATATAAGTGGCAATATGATATCAAATTGGTAGTTTAATGACGAAATGACTCAACCAGAAATAAGAGAGGGAACGAATCTCGAAACATGATCATATGCACAAACCCTTAGAAAAATATTCATACAGGTTTTGGTCCCCAAAAGTTAAAACATGAAAAAGAAACTATCAAAATATTTATCTGTCACGAGCCTTCTCAAGTTGGGGTGCTTTGCTTTAAATTGCTCTAGCAGTTTCAATGGAACCCCTTTAATTTGTGTTGCTAATGATAGCATTACATGTCCACACGTAACCAGCCCATTCAGCAGCTTCAGCCTCTTTCCTCCAAGCTTCCCGATCAATCTCCACCCCTTCTCTCAGTAAAGCCCGAATACCCCTTTCTATTATCATCCCAACCATAAATGTGTTTCCAAAAGCTTCATACAGTTTAGATTCGACGATCCAAATTGCTCGTTCTTTAGGAAGCTTCTCTCTTCCCTTCCTTAACACCTTCTTAGCCGCATCATACTTTTCCAACCGAGCTAAGGCAAGCCATAACTCAACATGCAACAGGCAACATTCCACCGCTCTCTGAAGCAAACGCTTTGCATCATCCTCATTAGCAAGTGTTCCACAAGTGCTTTCCATAGCCTCACTGAATCCGGTATCTTTTCAAGACCCATTCTCAAAACCCTACGTTTATTGGCATCATCATGTTCCAATCTTGCAGCGTGTATCCAAAGTTTTACAGAATTGGGAATCGCTTTAACACCATTAGCTATAACACCCTTAGCTTCATCCGGATTCACCAACGGACATGCCTCGATCCATACATCCTCATTCTTTGGAAATTCTTCACAACCTTTTCTTATCAACTCTCTTGCTTTCCGAATCTTTCCGGTATCTTCCTCTAATCTCGTAGCTGCAATCCAACCCTTTGGATTTGTTCGAATCACAGACTTCAACAACATCAGCCTCCTTATCTTCCTCATATTCAGCATCACAGATTCAAAGTCAAGAAGGTCAGGGGCAACACGGCAGGGCCGATATCTGACCGAGTGGTTGCACCACGACCAAAACTGGCTACAATTAGATGGTGCAACAGATGGTTGCATGATGGATAATAAACCGAACCTACAAGATCTTAAAATTTTGAACTCATCTTCTAACATTGTCTCCCCCTATTGGTAAGAACTCCTCCACGAATAACCAATATCCGTACATTAAGAATTTACAAGAAAGTGAAATCTTTTTGAATTTTTATATTTTCTGAAAGCAAATAAATAACGGAATAATAAACACATTGTTTTTGTGAGAATCACCGGTAAGAAGATCATATCAGCAACACCAAACTGTTTTTACATTATTTGATAATTCTATATATAATTTTCATGAAAAGCAGTTCAAGACGATTACCGGTATTGTTTATCCATTTAAAAAAATACATGAGCATTTCAAGTACCATTACCTAGTGATATGTTTAGATAATTTATACTGATATACTAGTGTGTCCCACTTCAGGACATACCCTCACGATCAAGGTATACACAAACATTCCTCGTAGTAGGTGAGTATACCAAAATTCATCCTTTTTTATTTATAACGTTAGATAATTGGTGATCAGGTCAGTACTTTCGTACAGCAAAGAGACCAATATCCAACGAGGGTTAGGGCAAATATCAAATTTTGGTACGAATAATGCAATTTGCACATTTGAATGACTCTCTAGGAGAGTTTCTTCAATTTGTGGGATTTGGCATTTAAGCTCTTTTAAGATATCTTGTTTGTGCCTAGCTCCACATATATATGGATGCAGCAGAAGGACAACCTTGATACCCCGGATGAAATAACGATATAAAGACCTAAAACCTCATATTTTGGCAATCTATCAACGCAAGATTTAAGGTTATAAAACCATACGCCACTGATATGTTACCCACTCATACACAGTTTATATATTTGTATCCCAAAAGTAAGTTGATTATTTCATGCTTTTTGCCTACTGGTACATCATATGATGAAGCTGCTATCACACTAAAGCAATTTTGTTTTAAATATTAGTGTGATAGTCTAATTTGCTGATGTACTATCATTTCTTCTTTTCCACACAGTGAAAACTCATTTTTGATTTTTTCTATTTTTTATGTTTTAAACAATAAATTATTTACAAAATTCTTATGGAAAACTGGTTATTCAGAATTCTTCATCCCGTTTAGTTCGACTAAATGTTCAAAACGAGCCGTGTCAAAAGCTTTTGTGTAAAGATCTGCCAGGTTATCAAGTGTGTCGACTCGATGTTGTTCAATTAATTTCTTTTCAGCACAATCCCGTATAAAATGATGATGAATGTCAATATGTTTTGTGTGACTGTGTTTTATGGGATTGTTGGTGATTGATATAGTGGCATTATTGTCTATCATAATAGGAGTACGAGTGAAATTCAAACCGTAATCGCGCATCTGCTGTTGGATCCCGAGAACCTGAGAGCAAGAGCTACCCGCAGCAATATATTCAGCTTCACACGTCGAGGTAGACACGCAAGACTACTTCTTGCATTGCGATGACCCGAGCCTCCCTCCTAAGAACTAACAACCACCTGTGGTAGACTTCCTTGTTGATTTGCATCCTCCAAAGTCTGAATTAGTGAAAGCAACAAACTTCAAATCACTAGCAACGGGATACCATAACCCAAGTTTAGGTTTCCCCTTCAAGTAACGAAGAATCCGCTTCACCGCTTTCATGTGTGACTCTTTTGGATTCGCTTGATAACAGGCACAAAGACATACTGAGAACATGATGTCTTGTCTTGAAGCAGTCCAGTACATCAGAGAACCAATCATTGCCCTGTATTGAGTTGGATCAACATCCTCCACACTCTCTGGACCAAGATTGTGATTCTCACAGATAGGTGTATTGAAAGTAGCGCAATACTCCATTTTGAAACGAGACAAAATGTCATACACATACTTCTTCTGATGTATAAACATCCCATCCTTCTTATGTTCAACTTTTAAACCAGAAAGTAAGATAGTTCACCCATCGCACTCATTTCAAACTTGCTCTTCATTACCCCCTCGAAATCATGACACATGTTCTCATCCGATGACCCAAAAATGATGTCATCTACGTATACCTGCACCATCAGAAAGTCTTCCTTCTTCCTTTTAATGTAAAGTGTACTGTCAATTTGACCTCTTTCAAAACCATTCTTTAACAAATGTACTGACAGTGTCTCATACTATGCCCTAGGTGCCTGATGCAATCCATATAATGCCTTATCAAGTCGATAGATTCGATCTGGATAATCTGGATCAGTAAACCATCTGATTGTGAGACATACACCACTTCTTGGACTTTCCCGTAAAGAAACGCAGTCTTCACGTTAAGTTGGTAAACATTGAAGCCCTTGAATGAAGCAAAAGCTAGGAACAAACGAATTGCTTCCAACCTTGCTACTAGTGCAAACACTTCATTGTAATCAATCCCCTCTTGCTGATTGAACCCTTTCACTACCAACCGAGCCTTATTCCTTATTACAATCCCTCGGTCGTCTTTCTTGCACTTGAACACCCACTTAGTGCCTATTTCCTAATCTCCTACAGGCAAGTCAACTAGCTCCCAAACTTTCAACTTCTTAAACTGAGCTAGTTCCTCTTGCATGGCTTCAACCCAACAATAGTCTTTTAGTGCCATATGAACATTTTTCAGCTCCTCTTGGGCAATAAAGCAACTATACAAACACTCATGAATCAACCCAGTCTTCTGAATTGAAGTAAACAAACGGGAACCTTCGAGCACACCTCCTCTTGTCTGAACACCTACAGCAGCATCACCTATGATATTTTCAACTGGATGATCTTTGTGTACACGTGTGGTAGCAATGGTGTCAACAATAAGATTATCACCCAGATTCGATCCAATCTCCCCGTGAATGTTACTATTAGTAAATGTATTAGTGAAGTCCTCCCCCTAAATAGGTTCAAACTCACTATCACTGAAGTCTTGTGGAACTGCACTGGAAGAAGTTTCTGGAGCACCTATCATCAATATACTCGATCTAGGCATGAAGTCACACTCTCCATCTTCACTGATCACAATTTGGATCATTTGAGACTCATCTGCATTGGAAAAATCAGGAATATTAAATGATTTAAAAACATTGTCATAATCATATAATATAGCAGGACCACTCGATGATTGTTGAGGTGAATAACTATTGATTTCCATGTTAAACACAACCTCAATTTTACTAGTTTTTAGATTAAAAATCCTTTTATCCGGTGTTCCAGGCATATAGCCTAGAAAGTAACCCTCATCGGCTACCTCACCGAATTTTTGCTTATCTTTATTTCGCACAATGGTGCAGGGTAATCCAAATGGTTCAAAGCCTTTTAAGTTGGTTTTCGGTTAAACAATAGTTTGTGGCATGTCTTGTTAAACCGTTTAACCGTCAAAACTTTGTTCAGGTCATAGCAAGCTGTGTTCACAGCTTCTCGCCATAAAAGAACCAGAAGCTTTGAATCAGAAAGCATAGTCCTTGTGGCTTCAATTAACGTCCTTTTTTTCCTCTCACGACTCCATTCTGTTGAGGTGTATAAGGAGCAGAAAATTGATGTTCAATTCCCTTGCGAAGACAATAGAGATCCAGAATCTGATTCTTGAACTCCGTGCCATTATAACTCCTTATTCTCTTGATCCTGCATCATGGACATTTTCCAATTTTGTAAAAAGATCTATCAGCATCTCCGCTGTCTCATATTTTGTACCTAAAAAGAAAACCCATGAATATCGTGAGTAATCATCTGTGACAACTAAACAATAGTACTTTCCACCTATGCTCCTTACGTTCACCTGACCGAAAAGATCCATATGAAGTAATTCATAAGGGGCATCTATGGAATTTATTGTTTTAGACTTGTGAAGGTTTCTTATGTTGTCTTCCCTTTTAACATGGAAGACATTTATCTTCCACGTGAAACCTCTGCACTGGCACCACTTCCACTAAACTATTGTTAATAATATAGTTCATTTTTCGGTAGTGGATGTGGGCCATGCGTCTGAGCCACAACAATGACTCAGCCTCAGATGCTTTTGATAGTAAACACGCCACCACAGTGGAAGAATCCTTGGAACCCATGTCCATGAAGTCTTGTGGAGCTGCACTGGAAGAAGTTTCTAGAGCACCTATCATCAATATACTCGATCTAGGCATGAAGTCACACTCTCCATCTTCACTGATCACAATTTAGATCATTTGAGACTCATCAGCATTGGAAAAATCAGGAATATTAAATTATTTAAAAACATTGTCATAATCATATAATATAGCAGGACCACTCGATGATTGTTGAGGTGAATAACTATTGATTTCCATGTTAAACACAACCTCAATTTTACCAGTTTTTAGATTAAAAAATCCTTTTATCCGGTGTTCCAGGCATATAGCCTAGAAAGTAACCCTCATCAGCTACCTTACCGAATTTTTGCTTATCTTTATTTCGCACAATGGTGCAGGGTAATCCAAATGGTTCAAAGCCTTTTAAGTTTGGTTTTCGGTTAAACAATAGTTTGTGGCATGTCTTGTTAAACCGTTTAACTGTCAAAACTTTATTCAGGTCATAGCAAGCTGTGTTCACAGCTTCTCCCCATAAAAGAACCGGAAGCTTTGAATCAGAAAGCATAGTCCTTGTGGCTTCAATCAACATCCTGTTTTTTCTCTCAGCGACTCCATTCTGTTGAGGTGTATAAGGAGCAGAAAATTGATGTTCAATTCCCTTGCAAAGACAATAGAGATCCAGAATCTAATTCTTGAACTCCGTGCCATTATCACTCCTTATTCTCTTGATCCGTGCATCATGGACATTTTCCAATTTTGTAAAAAGATCTATCAGCACCTCCGCTGTCTCATATTTTGTACCTAAAAAGAAAACCCATGAATATCGTGAGTAATCATCTGTGACAACTAAACAATAGTACTTTCCACCTATGCTCCTTACGTTCAACGGACCAAAAAGATCCATATGAAGTAATTCATAAGGGGCATCTATGGAATTTACTGTTTTAGACTTGTGAGGTTTCTTAGTTGTCTTCCCTTTTAACATGGAAGACATTTATCTTCCACGTGAAACCTCTGCACTGGCACCCCTTCCACTAAACTAACTTTAATAATATAGTTCATTTTTCGGTAGTGGATGTGGGCTATGCGTCTGTGCCACAACAAATGACTCAGCCTCAGATGCTTTTGATAGTAAACACGCCACCACAGTGGAAGAATCCTTGGCACCCATATCCATGACATAAGTGTCGTTTCTCCTTGGTGCTCTTATCACTATCCAATCATCCGATATGACCAAACGAGGTTTCAACACCAAAGCTTCGGACTTAGTAAAGTGGACCGAGTGACCCTTGTCGCAGACTTGAGACACGCTCATCAGATTGTGCTTCAGCTGCTCAACATAGTTCACTTTGTCAAGTGTGATCTTCCCGTTTGTCACTTTTCCTCGACCTATAATGTGCCCTCCTTTAGCACCTGCAAAATTCACATAACCACATCTATATTCTCAAACTCAGTCAACAACCTCGCATCCCCTGTCATGTGCCTGGAGCAGCCACTATCAACATACACAAGTTGATAATCCTCCTTCGCACCTCCTGCACCACCCAACAAAATTAGTTAGATTGCAGGACCCAAGCCTTAATGGTCTTGGGTCTTCCAGATTCATCAACTACATGAACATCCATCCAATATCCATCACTCCTAATAGGAGTCTTGGATCTTAGACCTGTTGATGGAAATGGTTTTTGATTTCCACTAGGTCTCTGGTCCTGAGGTTTCCTAAACACGTTTGGACTTCACGACCTTTGGAAATTTTGATTTTGGTTCCATGAATTTTGATGATAATAATTTCTAAAGCCATTGTTATAAAAATTTTTACTACCAACATTCTGGTATCGAGTTTGATATTGACCTTGACTTCTAAAATTATTTGATTGACTGTTAAAGTATTCATTCTTGGTGAACTACTTCTAGGTCTTTCATATCTGCCCGATGTAGATGCAGGCTGAAATCTTTGTTGATTTCTTTGAAAACATGAACTTGGTTGGTTCCTTTTTCAGCCTTATCTACACCAACAGCAACATCGTTGCTTGGTAGCAGATATCATTAGTGAGCTATTAACCTTCTTTCACCATCACCAAGTTTTTCTGGTGATTTTTCTCTCTGCCTCTCACTCACCTATGCTTCATTCTTTTTGTTAGGACAGCAGCTAGCCACATGTCCCTTTTCGTGACATTTGAAACACGATTTTCTAGTCGAAGACTTCTTAATTGAAGCCTCTTGCTTAGATTCATCAAGTGATGATGATGATGATGATGCCTTGAAGAATCTTGTTTAGTTTGCTTAGTTTCTTACTGTTCTTTATTTTTATTCTTAGCAAACTGCACATTAGACTCTTTTGTAATAACAGTGACCTCTTCCTTCATATCACTCTCCTTAACAAAATCAACCTTTTTAACAAAAATTTGCTTTTGATTTTTACGATGTGTATTCTTTGTTTTCAAAACCTTGTCTCCGTTACTATCCTTCTTCACATTCTCAGAATCATCAACATCCTCTGATGTGGAACTACCAGGTGTAGTTGACACAAAGTCTGTAGCTCTTCTTCATCTGGCAAGATAGAATAGTCATGACCAAGAGGTGGTGGAACTTCATTTAAACCTTTGAATCCCACACATGTGTTGTCGTTACTCTTCTTCAGGCCATTCATCATGTGTTTCATAACAAAAGATGAATCTCTTAATTGATTTAATTTCTTTTCAAGTTCATATTAAGTTGTGCTTCAAACAACTCTTTGCATTTTTCAGAAATTTCTTTTGATTTCTCACTCATCGTATCATGAGCTAAGTCAATAACTTGAAGTTTTTCGTTTATCTTACAGGTTAAAATATTGATTTCTTCTTCATAACCTTTAATTTTCTGCAAATATAATGACTCATTTCTTTTTAATAAGTTTGATTCTTTTAGGTTCGAGAGCTCATTTACCAGACTTTGGTTTTGCTTTGTTAATGTGTCAACTTCACTATGCAGTTCACGACATTTGAAACAAACAGAACTACCAGAGTTAGAATGTACCTCTCCTGTTGATTTTCTTAGATCTGCCATGAAGAAGCAAAATCAGCAGCCATCTTCTTCTCTGCAGCATTCTGTTCTCCATCAGCTTTTTCAGCTACCGTCTCTCGCTCTGCCTCAGCATCAGCTTTCACTTCTTCATCAATAACTGGGGCTCTCTCAGCCATGAACGCCTGTGAGGTATTATTATCACCCTCTAGATGAACACTCCAATCATAAGAACCCCTTTAGCAGTAGAGATCAGGGCCTTTGATCCAGTGTTGGTTGACGCATTCCTGTTGCTTGAACCATCACCCGGAGAATCTTGAAAGGATGAATTAGAACGAGATTCAGTTTTTGGTCATTGACATCCTCTAGCAAAATGCCCGTAGTTTTGGCAATTGTAACACTTCACTTTAGACTTGTCAAAACCCACACTCATTCCAACGAACTTCCTACCCGTTCGGTTCATAAACCTCTTTACTCTTCTAGAGATCATGGCCATCTGCCATTGTAATTCATCTCCTCTAGGTTATCAGGGTCAATCTGATCATAATCTTCATCAAACATAGCAGGATCAGATATTCTACCCTGAATGTAGTTCTCGTAGGAAGCAATGAAAGAAGCAAGCGATGCCAGGTGATCTTCAGCACTTTTGACACTTAGAGGCATAGACTTAGTACTGCTGTTACTATTACTTGATTGTTGTCTCTTTGCCCCTGACGAGCCTCCTGAAGCAGCAACAAAACATACTTCACCCTCAGCATTTTTCACGATCTGCTCATTTTCACATGAGAGAAACGCAGTTGCAGTATCACTTGAAGCATTGTTGGAAGATGAAGGTATACGCCCTTTATAAATCTCTGGATCTTAAACCTGATCATATCCAGTCTCCTTCTTCTTCATATTGAGCTCATAAGCTGCTAATTTTTCAACAACCTCTTCCAAGTCTTAAGTTTCGTAGTCAGCTTCACCCTTTATCATCAAAGTATAAATATCCCACTTTGCAGGTAAAGCATCCAGCAACTTATCGTTTATCTCCACATTCGTGTATCCCTATATATCATAATTGTGCATTTCTGACATCAGATGATAGAATCTCGTGATAATATCTTCAAGGGACTCACTCCTCATTCCTTTAAACACAGCAAATTTTTTCTTCAGCAGATCAACCTTGTTCTTCTTCACATCAGTATTGCCTTCATACCTCTTCTCTAGGGCATCCCACATCTCTTTCGATGTACTATAATGCTTGAATGTATGTTTGATGCCATCAGGTAACGACATCTTTATAGCAGCTAAGGCTTTCTTCTGAGACTCATACATTCTCTTTTCAGCTTCTCACATGTTCACATAAGCAGTGACACGTTGTTGCCCTCAAAGTCATGCGTCGGGTTAGCATATCCATCTTGAATACAGATCCACATCCGTGTGTCCTGATATTCAGTGAACGATTGAAACTTGTCCTTCCATGTTAGGTAATTCTCTACCTTCAGCATTTTTGGAGGTTTGTTAGTTGTGCCAGCTCGTGTTCCATTCTTAACAGTTCATTTAGGTTAGACATATTCGACATTTTTTCCGAACTGGCTCGTTAAAAACGTTAAAACTTGTCCGAAATAGTGGTCACCAAATTATACCGTTAGACTCGTCTTGACGATACGAATCTAATGATGTTATCTGATTATGATTTTTGGAATCGTCGTGCCTTTTTTTGTCCTGAAAATCCCACGAGCCTAACCGTGCAACCGGTTTGTCAAGATTGTTTATGGATCAAATTCTATGTCCGAAAACGTTTAACTCCGGTTACGTCAACTGGTTAACTTTCCACCTTTTTGTATAGAACTCGAACAGTACCAAATCCGGAACAGTAACTCGGATAGTCAATCCGAGATGGAAACCCGGAACAGTAATCCGAATAGCTAATCCAAGATGGTGATTCGGAATAGTGATTCGAGATGGAATCCGAATGTACTATTCTGATCCGAAATGGAATCAGGAATAGACTATTCTGATCCGAGATGGAATCCGGAATAGACTATTCTGATCCGAGATGGAATCGAGATAGGCTTTTCTAATCCGAAATACAACTCTGATGATCCGAATTGCACTTTTCTGATCCGAAACTCAAGTTTGATGATCCGAATTGCAAGTCTAATGATCCGAAATGCAGGTTTCTGATCCAAAATTCAAGTCTTCAATCGAAATGCTTTGTTGTTAATCCGAAATCACTGCAAAACCCTAGAACAGCAGCCGAAACCCTAAAACAGCCGTCACAAACTTCAAACAGCTTCCAAAACATCTAAAATCCCAACTTTTTCTATTGTTACGATTCTGAACCGAGCAAAAACAAGAGCCGAATGCTCTGTACCAATTGTAGGCCCATTAATACGTATGGATCATCATAGAATTATCTATCCAATCTAGAGTGCGTAATCCCCTAGATCAGATTTCACAGAAAACCGAACAAGAACACGAATACAATTACTTTCAAGCTGTCTTCTATTAATTATCTAACACAATAGTTTACAATCAATTCAAGACTCTCTCTCAACTCTCTCTCTCTCTCTCTCTGAAGTAATTTTCTGAGCAACTGAACTTGCAACTAAACCAGCAACCTTAACCCTAATGACAACCTCCCTTTATATAGAGATAAGTTATGGACATGGGCTAGGGTTTCAACATATGGACTGCTATTGGGTCTAGGCCCAATTCGCCTACCATATGTTATTTAGTGTCTAGTTTAGCCCAATTACTTCTAATTAACTTTATAAAACTAAACCCGCTAATTGTTTATCATTTTACTAATTACAAGATATCCAAAAATCTAAGCTGTTGTCACAAATATGCACCAACAAACTCCCCATTGACAATCTTCATAAAATAACTTAGTCTTCTGTCTTCTTGCAATCTTTAACATCTTTGAAAAATGTCGTCTTTGGATAGCTTCAGCTTTAATAGCTTCTATCAGCACCAAGAAGGTTAGTGTTTAATTCTCTCAAACGTTGACTCTGATACCAACCTGTCACACCCCGGCCTTCCACAGCAATCCAAACACCGGTGGGGCCGGGTGGGGAATATCATGACGTAAGTTGATATCATCATAGACAATTAAACACAACACAGCGGAAGTCTTGGAGTTAAATTACTATTACAAACCAAATGTTCAAGTACGAAAATAATAAACAGACGGCTCGTAAATTGTACAAAAAAAGAATGTAAAATAGACTTTTGGCAGATCTAGGATTTGCAAGATCCTCTTATCACTACCGAGCACTTCCAGCAAACTTTCGTATTGTACCTGCAAGCTTAGTCTTTTGAAAATAAGTCAGTTTCGCTGGTAAATACACCCAACTAACTCATTTTGAAAACATTTTAAAATGTTTTAAAAGCATATAAGCACAAAATCTTTTATAACTTGGGAAAGTTGACGTTGCAACCTTGTTAACAGACTCACATGTTTATCCATACATATAGGGCCCAGCGCGAAAACCGAGAGATGATTAACTAACACACCACTTAGAACTCACGAAGGAGTTATTCCCAACTTTGTGGGTAATTGCATTTGAGCGTCTATCAGGTGTATGCCTACACCCTGCGCTAAGGTCATGGCCATCATCTAATGTAAAGAGCAGAGGATATCCAGGACATGCTAGTTAACCCCGACGTTTAAGTTATCAAACAAAACTGATTAAAACAGAATATACGGATTTACTAGTCATAATTCGACATTCAATTGATCCCATTTCCGACCAAGCGGTAATAGTTTACCGTAACCCAAGCCCGTATAGGGGAAATAAGTCGAGAGTATTTACCTGAGCTAGTCTTCATTTAAACGCAAGCTTAATAACTCAGCCGTACATAAAAATACTAAGTGCAGATAGCATTTACCGGGATGTCTCTAGTCTGGATTATGGCTTAAGCTAACCAATTAAATACTAACGGTCTTATTTAAGTCATGGACTTAGACCTACTAGCGTACATGATCAAAACGTATAACGCTAGATTAAACGGTGATCGGATAGAATGTAGTTTAATCCCAACAAAACTTTTACTTGTGTAATATGTAAACTATAAACATCCTGGATTTTGAGACTTAAATGACAAGGTTAGGCCCGTTTCGGTTAACTTCTATAAACTAGTTATATTTACTTAATCGTACGCATATCAGCGATATCGGGTAACCGGATAAGTCACAGACAAGTTCTATCTGCCATTATACTTTAAATAAGTTGTCATATCAGTAGGATCTCAACTTTCATGCCCGTTAAGGTTTTAAAATGAAATTATGCCTCACAAGGGCATTTTGGTAATTTCATACCATATAAAAGGAACTTGAATATAATTTTAATGTTATGACTATAAGTATTCTGGAAAAATAATTTATTTATGATATTAAATCAGTAGAAAATTGATTATATGTTTAATTTATCTTTTGTGATCAAACTATGCACCGAAGGGCCATTTTTGTCATTTAAGACATAGTTTTATAAATTATTTGGGATTTTGAGTTTATATCATGTACCTACTGTAAAAAATTTAAAATAAGTTTTGAAATCAGTAGGTATCAAGTCTTGGTTGATAAATATGGTTTAAAACCATACTATGGCCGAAACGACGCTTATTTCGTAAAATGGCGATTTATGCGATGTTTTATGAAAGATGATGTTAAAGTCAAGTTAGCATGTCTTAGATATATTATTTAATATAACATATCAGTAGGTAAAAGATTTATTTTGAAAAGATATGGGTTTTATGAGCCACAAGGGCTTTATCGTCATTTATCGACATAATACAAGGACTTGTTCATAAATTCGTTTTCAAGTTCATTATTGTTTGAACCTTGTTTTACATAAAAATGGCATTTTTGTCAAAATGACATAGTTACAGAACTTGTGCATAAACTCAGATTCTGATTATGATCATGTAATATAACCTCAGAGGGTTATGCTACATTATATTACGATCATAATGCAACCTTAGATCAGTAGCAATAATCTAAATCGGGTCAGAATCGAAAGTCAAAGTAGAGTCAAACTTCACGGCTTTCGATTGTGAACCAACCCTAGAACTGAAATTGACGAACCGAACATGTTCTTACTTGTTCTAATAATTATTACCAACTTGTTTAAGTGTCAAAACGGGTTTCATAACATATATAAGATCAAATTATAATTTTTCTGGAAAATGGCATGTTTGACTTTTTAATATAATAAGTTTGACCCGTCAATTGGTCTAGCAAACGTGTCTTCAGGAGGTGCCATTTATAGGGATTAACACCTACCTTATTACGATCACTTAGCCATGTTCGTTACGAACAATGGCTGGACCATAATGGTCTTAACTGAAAGTCAAGGCGTTTTCCATAAAACGCATGACTTAAGCTATAAAAGCATATAAACAAAAATGCAAGAGAAAGGAAAACTTACAAGTGATCCTTAGGATGCAATAGAACTAAGTTGGATGCTCCTTTCAGTTAGGAACTTCCAGAGGAGGGAGATAGAATGTGAAATGAGAAAGGTGCAAGTTCAAATGGTGAACCTTGGCACCTATTTATAGTTGGAGAACTTTAAGGAGGTGATGCCAGATGTTAAGGGGTGTTAGAGGGAGCTTACAAGTGTCCTAAAACGTGGCATAGCTGTTTGAAAGTCCTTTGTTTCGAATCAATGGTTTTTGGAAACATGTGTGGAGGCCAAGCAAAAATTCTGCAGACAAAGGCCTCTCGCGCCCCACGAGTACCCTTTAGTCAGTTTCAAAATTTGACACTTTTAGCCCCTCAACTTATAAAACATCCTAAAACACCTTTATAACATGTTTAACCCTCCGTAACCAATATTTGGCGTTCCCGGGATTATGCCCGGACATTGTCGAGCTCTCGGTTCGTTAAAAGGTCACTTAGAGGTATAAATTAACATGCACTTTTAACCCCTCCAACATCCAACTTTTACATATTTACAGAATTAACCTCTCTTGTCCAACAAGTGGCACGTATGTAAGTCCCGATAACGGATCAAACAGGTATCACTAACCTAATCAGTAGCGAAAATAATGATTAGGAAGAAGAATAACTTTGAATTAGAATCAACTGCATATACCAGCGAAGTGTCTGATACAAGTTTTGTGAATACAACTCTCTAACCCATTTTCCTTGACCTAACACCTCTATTTATAGTGATTACCAAGCCCACTATTTACAACCTAGGCCCATAAGGCACTAGGAAGCCAACAAAACATACCAAAACCTAAAATAAGCCCTAATGTGTAAACCTTTAGCAATATAAGCCCAACCATCTCCCCCTAGGTTTACAACATTAGTCATTCGATTGTGCGTCCACTCCAAGCCTTCCAGTGATAATCCCTGCAACAGCTGCAGTCCAATCCTTGGCACACACTTCATATAGCTCTGCAGTTCTAATTTGATGAGAAGCAAGAACCTGCAAGTCTTCGTCGTGAAATCTCACTAAGTCTACCACATCATTTACTCTGAATGCATTTTCCTTTGTCACAATCGCAACGCTACCAACCTTGGGATTGTATAAACAAAAGTTCAAATTCTTGAGAATCCCGCGTGGAAGTGTAGGAGCAACCGGTATAACCAATTCTTTGTCAGTCGGTGGCCACATCACTGATTTAAATCTCTTCCCAGTATGCGGATCACGAACACCTTTTGCAGCTCTTAAATAGAGTTCGGCAGTCTTCATTGTTTTGAAACCACTTTTAACCTCACGCTCCAGCTTCTTGAAAAACCTCCATCCAGGGCCACGCTCGGTAGTATCATCGTTTGCATATGGAGCACGCAACAAATCAGTAAGAGCAACCTTCGTCCACGTCTCGAACTGTGATTCTTTTAAAATAATACTCTCGAGTTCCATCTTGGCGCACAATAATCCACATATTCTTGACGTGATCATACATCCAGCTTAGCACCTTGGATTTATTTCCCACTTTGTTGTAATAGCTGGAACCGAGCTCCAACACATACCGTTCTGATTGGTTCGTCGGATCTTTGAGCTGGAAGTTCTCGTCTAGAGGATTAACGTTCACATTCTTCATTAGAACCATATGTTTCTTCTTCTTACTCGCTACACGCTTTTGGCTTGCTGTAAATTTCTTATGTGGGTCGCCCAGATAATCGTCTAAACTAGCTTAACGTTCAGCAACCAACTGTTCAGCCGCCAGCCTTTCAGCTTCAGTCTCCTTAGCCGCTCGTTGTTGTCCAGCACGATGCCTATGTTCGATATTCATTGGTTCATCTGTCGGATAAGAAAATTCCCTTCCAAACTTATTCTCTAGCTTGGCTTTCAAATCGAATACCAGGGTCATAAGCATGGTAACATCTCCTGCAACTGATTGATAGTTTGATCTCTGACATCCAAACGAGTTTGCAGTGAGGCAATTTGAGTATCTTCCAATATGACTGCCTACTCTAAGACGACCACTCTTTTCTTTAGATCCACAACATCGACTTCCACATCATCATCATCATCATCATCACTATCCATCCCGCCAAATTCAAACGCCCGTTTTTCTGATCTTCGCATATACTCTTCAGAAACATCATCACCACGACCAACACCACTTCCACCCGCCTCAGAACCTTTGGCACCAGATGAACTTCCCCCAAACTCCATCATTTGAAGTATTGTGTCAGCTGGAATTGAGACAACAGTAGAATAAGTAGCAATGGGAGTGGTTGTCTGTTCAGATAAAGCAGGTGTATCAACTATCGAGTATTGATAACAGATGCAGCAACTATAGACACAACAGCAGTAGATGTTATCAGCACAGATTCTTCAGCAGTATCAGCAACATGAAATTCATATTGGCTTGATGCAATACTTGGCTCGGTTCTCCTCCTCTTAATCAGTGGCACCTCGTCCTCTTCATCTACGTCATCATCCTCAATCATATCAGTCGGAGCAACAACAGGTGGAATATCAAGTGGAGGATCACCCTACTTTTCCTGAATTTCCTTTAGATGAGCAATCAAAGCTTCCAAATTCTATGAAGATAACTCTGGTAAAACTAGAGTCAAATTAGCGTTGAACTCTGTAAGATCATCGAGAAAAGCTTGTCCAGCATCAGCTTCGTCATCCATAACCAGATCTTCTATCTCTATCCCTTTCTCTTTAGCTGGTACATCATGCTCTTCGGCTACAATTGCATTGACGGGAGGAGGAGTTGGAACGTCCAAACCAACAACTTCTACAAACTTCCCAAACTTCGTTTTGCGCACATCGACCAACAAAAACGATTTTAGATGTTGAACGGTTCTTCTTCATCGTATCAAAAATGGTTGGTTCCATCGGCTTCATGTTCAACAAGTTAGCATCTGAGGCATCCATTGCCAGGTCTAGGTAGTGGGCATCAAGAATCAACTGAACAACACGGATATAAAAGAAACATTCTCTTCTTGGATTGTTCCAGAATTTTCTTCATATTGTCAAAATATAACAAGAGTAGCTATACTTCCAGTCCATAACCAGAGATACTATAGTAGATGTTTGAGCTTGGTTTGGCTGATCAAGACCTCCTTTGTTCTCCAAGACGCACTGCATAAACATATGAACCAGTAACCGCCAGTATGCTGGAAACATCTTCTTCAGCAACTGTGGATACGATCCTTCATACCCCATCTCCATCAATACCGGTATCACCTTCTCTTTCGCATATATGGTTGGATTGCTAACAGTATCAACAATCTGGAGCACCTCTATGACACAAGCTTCATTCACCAGTATCTCCTTTCCCTGTATCTGTGAATGAATGTACAGTCTCCCATCCGCGCCTCTTTGATGGAAACGCACTCTCTTCCAGAAAGAATGCACTAAGTCTCTGTAGATAACTGGATTGGCTCGGAGAGCATAGGCAATCTTACAAGCGTTTAATCCCATAATCATGGACTAGAACTCCTGATAGAATTCGGCTAGAGGGTCCAAAAGATATCCTGCTTGGTTGTGGAATTGTCCTCAACCAGCATAATAGCATCAAAGCTTCTTCAACCATATATGTCAAGATAATAACCGAGTTAAATTCCAACTAACAGAAGTTAACGGAGTTGAACAGAATGACCGTTAAAACTAACTGGATAGTTCAAGCAGATTTTAAGGTTCAAATATTTAAGAGTTCAAGTTAGTTTTATGGTTCAACAGTTGAAAAAGTTCAAAACAGATAAAAAGGTTCAAAAACCTCAAATCCGGATTACTGACAGGTCAACACTAATCCGGATGAACCCTTTTATCAATCCGGATTAGTAGGAGGTTAACTGTATTTCGGATAAGGTTGCAATCCGGATTACCCAACAGTATCTCGGATAAATCATCAATCCGATGAAGATTATCCGAGATGAAATCTGAATTCATCATTTCGGATGAATAACCATCCGGAATGAGATCGAAATGCATAGAACTTTGAAGATTTATCCAAAATGCTATCCGGAAAGCTTTAAACAAAAACATTATCATCTGGATTACATGAGTTTGAGCAATTTATACCTAATCCGGATGATTTTCCGAGATAAACAGTGCAAATTAGAGAGAATCAGAGAAGAAATAAGATTTCGGAAATTTGTGAATAATCCGAAATGAAGTTTCAGAGACACAGATATACTTTTCGAAATGAGCTTGGGCCTCAAATTTTGAATCCGGATTGGGCTTGTGTCAGGCCCGATCCTGAACAGTAATGGCCAAGTGGGCAAGTCCAGAAAATCCCAATCCGGAACAGTACCATTGGGCCTATCCAAAGAACCCAATCCGGAATAGTATTTTCTTTTCCAATTTTCTTAGACTTTTAACAATTTCTATTAGATTGGCCTAAATTTCGAAGAACACTGAGCCAGTCCAATATCCCTTGACAAGAAACCATCTAAACGAAAATCATCAAGTTGACTAACCAAGAATCCAACCACCTTTTAACAATCTACAAAGATAAACTAGTTAACACACACATAAATATTAACACAGCCTTGCTAAGGGATCAAATCGTTTCAAAGGTCAACTAAGGAACATTTTTCAGTATGAGCATGGTCAATTGGTCTATGCGATTGTCAATATCCTTGTCCATTTAAATCTAAAACTCAACCCTTCCAGTTCAAGCATTATGATACGCTTAAGGTAGTATTATACTATGATACTCATGTGTCCCATACCATTACATACCCCCGCGATCAAGGTAAGCACAACAATTCATCATAGCAGGTGAGTATACTTGGTCATCCTTTTTATTTTACAACATCGGGCTATTGGTGAACATGTCAGTACTTCCGTACAACAGAGAGACCAATAGAAACTGACGAGGGTTGGTCAAATACCTTATGTGGTACGTAAGAACTTGTGGAATATTCTCATGAAGAAACTTCCATTCTCTTAGGTTTTGGCCTTTCCATTTGGCTCTTTTACAAAGATATCCTGACTGTGGCTAGGTCTGCATATAATATGGATGCAACAGAAGGGTAGCCAAGATATCCCCGGATGACTCAACAACATAAAGACCCGAAACCTCAGACGTTGGCTATCTATCAACACAAGATTTAAGACCAGAAATCATATGGCTATAGTAAGTGACCCACTGAGTACATAGTTCATTATGTTTATATCATTTGGCTTACCCTATCCAGTTGAGTTTTAGACCTACCGACACATCACCTTCGATCCAAACCTTTCCCGCTTCAACACCTTACATGTGTTAGTCAAACATTTTATCACGAAAAAGTATTTCATTTCCCTATCCTTGCAATTTTTTTAGATAGATTTCTCCCCCTGAATTTGTGCATACACATGAACAAATTTACGAAGCAATGAAGAATTGAAGAAAGACAGTAAACAAGACACAAAGACAGAGGATGCCTAGGTAGAAAACCGAATCATTTTGAGAAGATCCACAAGCACTTGAAAACGCGCGTTGCTAACGGGTTTCATGAACAAATCCGCCACATTTGCATCAGTGTGGATTTGCTCAAGCTTTACGAGACCCTTTTCATAGCAATCACGTATAAAATGAGCTTTAATATTTATGTGCTTGGTTTTGGAGTGGAAAACAGGGTTTTTTATGCTTGGATAGCAGTATCATTATCACAGTAAATTTTTGTGTATAGATAAGTCAAACCGTAATCCGCAAGCTGGTGTTGCATCCATAAAACCTGGGAGCAGCAAGCAGAGGCTGCGACATATTCTGCTTCCGCAGTAGAAAGCGTGACCGTCTGTTGCTTCTTGCATTGCCACGAGATTAAACGATCTTCCAAAAATTGACAACCAGCTGAAGTTGAGCACATATCCCTATCTGTACCTCCAAGATTACTGTTAGAGAAAGCAAACAGTTCAAATTCAGAGTTTTTAGGATACTAGAGGCCCAGTGATGGTGCCCCTTTGAGGTACCTAAAAATTCGTTTAACAGCTTGTAAATGAGAGAGTTTAGGAGTAGCCTGATAACGAGCACACTTGCAGACGGAAAACATGATATCTGGCCAACATGTAGTGAGATACATGAGTGATCCAATCATTGAGCGATACATAGTCAGATTAACAGGCGTTCCTTTAGTGTCTTCATTTATCAAAGGCCGTTCTCCTATAGGTGAAGCCATATGTTTTGAATCTGTAAGCTTGAATTTTGCAAGAACGTCATGGACATATATTCCTTGATGAATTAAGATGCCTTATGGGCTCTGACGAACTTGAAGTCCCAAAAACATGGTCATCTCCCCCAATGAGCTCATCTTAAATTTCTT